>CM053592.1:122905503-122981042 GCA_028646515.1 Pseudochirops corinnae
AGGGTTGTTAGAGGCACACACTTCTGTAAAGGGACAGGGACAAAGTAGAGAACAGAACAAGCAGAGGGTGGGATAGGAAGGAGGGAAATATAGTCAGTCTTTCACAATATATCCACTGTGGAGATGTTCTGTATGAATACACATATATGGCCTGTATTGAATTGCTTGTCTTTCCAGTAGGGGTGCATGACAAGGGAGGAAGGGAAAGAATCTAGAATTTAAAGTTCTAAAATCAAATGTTAAAAAAAATATATATAAGTAATTATTATTATTTACATGCAACTGGGAAATATGATATACAGGCACTGGGGTAGGGAGATCCATCTTGCCCTGCTGGAAAGTCATAGGGGTGATGGGGAAGGATATAGGAGAGAGCAGATTGGGGGAGTGGGCATACAGTGGGATCGCTGTTTTGGGGTAGTGTGTAAGGGAAAGATGGGGAGAAAATTTGTAACTCAAAATCTTGTGGAGATGAATGATGTAAACTAAAAATAAACAAAAAAAGAAAAAAAACTTCCACCACCTAAAATACAATGAGAGCAAGAGATGCAACTTTCCTCTATGTAATTTGTGGCCCCTTCATCTCTGAACAGTCAACTTTATATCTAACTTGGTCTTGCATAAGTATGGCAGCTTTTCAACCACTGTGGAGCAGCAGTGCCTAAGGCAAAAATTCTCTACTAAAGTAGCATGGCATATTAACAACTATCTGCTACCCTATAAGCCTCCTGTGGGCAAGGATCATGCCTTAATTATCCATCTACCTCCTCTAGCAAAATGCATCACCCAAAGTACGCAATAAATGGTCAATGAATAAATAGCAAATACAATCATCTCTCATCACCCTTCATAAAATTAGCATCTTTAAATTTACCAGGGTAATAATAATTTATCTTAACATATATGTTAAAGTATAAAATAGTATTTTTTTACATTTCAAAATATAAAGATGATAGGGCTGAAAGAGACTGATAATACCACACTGTTCAACCTCCCTCTCTTTACAGATAAGGAAACAAGGCCCAGAGAAATAAATGACCATTCAGTTACAGAGGAACCTAATTGGTTCAAGTTCTTGTATGTTATATTGGTAATCTAGGTTTTAAATGCCTCTTTGTTCACTTTTTTCTAATACATTAAGTTTTTAACTTTTTTGTGTCATGCACTCTTTTGGCAAGTCTGATGAAGACCATGAGCTTCTCAGAATTATGTTTTTAAATGCACAAGTCAAAATACATAGGATTACAAAGGAAGTCAACTATAGTGAGTTATCAAAAAAAATTTTTAATGCTACCTTCTAGATTAAGAAAATCCATTTCTGGCAAGATCCTTGAGAACAGGCCTGAAACATGGTCTTGAATCTTAAAAGTGTTTTATGTATTTATTTGTAGCAGATTGCCCACGGATCCTACTGCTTTGTATCCCCCTTGGAATATATCACCTAGGACAGCACCCTACACAAAGCAGGAACTAAATACACAGCCGCTGAGTCAACAAAAATCTATTTTTGTATCAACATCCCAAAAGAAGTTCAGAATCAATAGTCTAGTAAGTAGTATATTGTTAAGAGGTCAATTCATCAGAATAGACTTCTGACAATATCATCTTGAGAAAGTCTATGTGCTTCAATGTCTATATTTGAACAATATAAATCATAATACTTTAGAATATATCAGAACTCCATAAAGTATTTTGACCTCTTTGAAAGAAAATTACCATATAAACAGCATACTTTCCCATCTTAACACTTTCCCACACTTTTCCCATTGGCATAGTAAACAAAAGCTTCATTTGTAGTCGTGGCATGGGACAGATTTATCACCCATACAGCAGTAACCATAATATTACGCTCCATGTCTTAGAATGTTGTAAGTTCAGTTTGACTGCACACACCAGAGTAAAAGCATCACTTATTCGCCTTAATGGCTTATCAGCCTTGCCCATATACACCCAACTGTTTCATTCATCTACAACTCAGCCAGAACATAATTGTCACTGGGCTAAAACATGGCCTTGAGGGATCAATTTCCAAATGCCAGAGTTCATAAAGGGAGTCAGGGTACAATAAAGAACACCATTGTGTAAACAGATTTATAGAACTGAGAGTATTTTGCATGTGTAATTAAACACACCAGTCAGGGCCATGTTCATGAAAAAAAATCAATTTTCAGTAAATCTAAGAGTACAGTTTCTATACTTACACTTGAATACTGATCAACATTTTCAGCTTTGATTTCCAGCAATACTTTCACTTTGAAACCAGAAGGGTAACAAGTGAAAGGTTATTCATACTGATTCAGTGAATAAAACATTAATTAACTTACATTAAAATTCATACCCTGAAAATATCTCTTTAACTCTTAAAGACAAAAGTATATTAGAGTTTCTGAATTATACATCGCTCCTATGAATTAAACTACTACCCACTTTGCTAATATATATTGTGCTCTTTTATTTTAAAATATGATGTCCTTGACTTAATGTGATCCCAAGTACTATCTCCCTGTGATCAATTTCAGTGAGAACTAAAACTGATAAGCTGCTTAAATGTGCTTTCACTAAATGAGTCTACAGATAGTTGTCATAAAGATAGCAAAGATTGGAAGGAATCTAGTTTTTTCCTGCTGAAATCATGTAACCTGTGGCTCTAGGCACAAGATCCTAATACAAATAAATCTTCAGCACGTCTGTCCGCTGGACCTCTATTAACAATGTGAAAATATTAACTGACTTTTCATCCTTACATTGCAGATACAGGTATATAAACATTCCGATTTTATAGCCTCATAAACTCAATGTTCTATTGTAATTCTTTTTTCAATCAGTAGTTTTCTTCACCATTGTAAATGTTAAATGTTCTGTAGAAAGAGGACAATTAAGGTTTTTTGGAGGATATAAAATAAGCACTTTTAAAGAAAACAAAATATCCAGTTCCAGGATTCTAAAGGCTGTTAGTCACCCCCTACCAAAGTCCAACTCTGATTGCTCTTTAAGAGACAGAGGGGACCTAAGGTATTCAAAGGTTATGCCAACAGAGCATAGGCTGCTACCTACTTATAAAGGCTTTGGGTACAGGTGTCATTAATGACTGGCACCAGAGATCCAATCTAGCTAAATTCAAAGATTCATACAATTAGGTCAGTCATCAGGTAACAAACTGCACAAATGTGGCCACAGCAATTCCTAGAATTCCACACAAACAAAAAAAATGGACACTGATCTAAAGTTCACAAAGCACTTTATATACATTATCTCATTTGAGCTTTAACTATGCTGTTAGACAGATATTATCCCCATTTTAAATTAAGGAAAAACACGCTAAGATTAACTAACTTGCCCAGCTAGGTGGTACAGTGGATAAGTGTTGGGACTGGAGTCAGATCTGGGTTCAAATCTGGTCTCAGACACTTACTGGCTGTGTGACTCTGGGTAAGGCATTTATAACCTGTTTCCTTTCCCTCAGCTGTAAGATGGGAATAATAATAATAATAGCACCTGCTTCCCAGTGTTACTGTGAGGATCAAGCGAGAAAAATTTGTGAAGTGCTTAGGATGGTGCCTGGCACATAGCAGGCATACAGTGTGTTAAGTGCTTACTCTCTCCCTCCCTTCCATCACTGCAGATCCAGTTAAGTGTTGTAACCATGCAGAATTTAGACATAAGTTTTTCCTGGTTTTTGGCAGTATGGTGAGGTTGTGATTTGTGTGAAAACCACACACTGATGAAATCACAGACATTCTGAAATACTATAGTTGAAGTGTTGTCATATTTAGTCTGACAAGACAGCCATTTAAATAAAAGTAATATAATTCTCTCTCTTTAATTTTAAGAGGTAAATTCAATGACACAGATGACTTCAGATTATACTATGAAATTTACAGTTACATTACTGCACAAAGATAAATAGTTTATAAAATGGGAATTACAATTGGTAAAAGATATATACTAACTTTTAAAGAGACACCACTTTATATGCTGCCTAAACTTGTAGCTCTCAGAATGCTACAAGTTTTTAAATGCTATTTTTCCTATTACAAATAAAACACAAAAGTTGTCTTATGCATGGAAAAACAGTGAAACCAAAGTTCTGACTTAACTAACATTTAGTAATAGGATTTGGCTAAAATTCCTATCTCCTATAGTCCTCTGTACCCCAAAATCAAATTGAGCATAAATGTACAAGTATATACTTATCTATAAAGGCCAAAAGGCTTTGGAGTACTATAAAATTTTTGTGAAAGGGTAACTATAGAAGATGTATAAAAACACTAAAAAAGGGTTGGTTAGGTGGTACAGTGAATAGAGCACTGGTCCTGGTGTCAGGAGGACCTGAGTTCAAATCCAGCCTTAGACACTTAACATAACACTTACCAGCTGTGTGACCCTGGACAAGTCACTTAACGCCAACTGCTCTGCCTTCCAAAAAGCAATAAATAAATAAGGAAAGAGACTAAAAAAAACGGAAACACAATTTACTATTCACGTTTTGTAAAACAAGATTTAGATCATAATCTATATCCCCCTCTATTTTTAACACAACCTATAAATTCCCATTTTTCATGAAAACAATCCTATCTTAAACTAGATATGACTCAGACTTCATCCAATTTCAGGGAGAAATTTGTACACAAAATAGTCTAGTTTTATGCAATGTAGATTGACTGGTGGGACTGTCAGAGTCTGGTGGTATAAAAACTCAAGGGGAAAGAACATATTTCCAGGCTGAATATGATTGCAGCCATATTTTAACCCCATTTGTCTGTCTCATCTTCAGTATTTAAGTAATTACAGTCACTTCATTTCCTTCTGTTTTTATAGGTTCATCATAAAGCAAGGAACTTAGGTGACAATCTAAACTTTTTTCCAGCTCAGAACACTTTCAAATACATTATATGAATCAAAACTCTGTATCTACCAGTGCAGTTATCAAATGAACAGGTAATTACAGTACTTTGAGTTCAATAACTCCTTAAGATCTCAAAATTCATTCTAATTTGCCCTCAATGATGTTTTCCCCCTAATTTTGTGCCCTGATATAGTCTGACCATCAAAAAATGCTCTCAACACATAAAACCTGGGATGTGCAGGTAAACGTTAAATAATCCGCTCTCTAAAAACAAACAAAAGTACCCATGAGACACTTTTAAGTTTAATCTGCATTCTTAACATTTTCTCCATTGCTTTCTTAAATCTAATGAATAAACAATAAATCAAGTGCTGATTTGTAGCACTGGCTGATTCCCAAAGTGTAAACACTCACGCTGAAACTGGAATCATCCCACAAGCTGGAGGAGCTAGCTCTATCACATCCTTGTATATTACCCACACTTCTTCCAGATATCTCATTCTATTTTATAACTAAAAAACTGTTGCACTATATGACCTAAACACTCATTAACTCTGAATTAGTCAATAAATATGTGAATATCCCCTGTATGGAAGGCATGCCATGTTGTGCAAGATGGTCTGTCATAGTCTAGAAGAATTTCTGCAGTTTCAGGTCCATCACAAAGAATAAATTCTCTTCAGTTTCACTCACTCCTCCAAAGTAGAGACCAACAGACACATTCTGATCAATTTATTAGTAGTGTATAAGGAGAGAAACAATATGTTACACAACAGACAAATCAGATAATAGTCTTACACATGACCATTTGTTTGGTTGCACTCTCCAGCCTGAAGAAATCTGAAGTCTTTTAATAAACTGATTTATGACTGGACCAACAATGTGCAGAGAGGGTTGAGGTAAAAGGTGGAAGCTATTTGACAGTTGCACAGGAATAATACCCATTAATTTGGGAAAGAACATTAAGAAATCAACAGGGCACAGGAGTTCATTAACACTAATGCTAAATTATATTTAGTTGAACCTATTACTCCTAATGTTCCCAGGGAGTAAAATTGTGCAGATGTCCGCTACATGTCCTTAATACCCAACAGCTCTAGCTGTGAATATTGTTGATTCAAAGAATCAAAAGCTCAAGAACAATAACAGAATGAGAAAAGTTAACAATTTAGGGACAAGTAGTATTCTTGCTATTTAACTGATAAGGACAACATCAACCTTTTCACAGTTTGCAAGTTTAGCACTGCAGGCATTCAGTTTTAAACTGATAATGGAAATATAAAAATAATAAATACAAAACATTCAAGGGTCTTCCAAAGAAGAAATGGAATAAAAAGAGTAGTAAGTTTTGCTGATTAAAAGTTTTTTAATACTAAAGAAGCTGAATAGCCTCCTTCAAAACAAACAACTGTTTAAGTGTAAACTCTCTGTGCTAACAGGAATAAGTCCTGACACTTTTTGAGAAGCAGAAAAGACTGAATTCTCTTCCTCAAATTCAATTTATGTTTACTTTAAAAACTACAGTTCTTCAGACAGTTTTAAAAAGAAACACAGCAAAAGGAAATGTCCTTCCAATGGTTATATTTCTGGAAGATGAAGCAGATTTAAAGAAAATATGCATTGTTTACAAGATAATTTGCTGTTTATTTCTTTGGTACAAAGAAAAATTAAGGTTTTCTAAAAAATCTTAGTCCACCTACTTACTAACATAATGAGGACATACAAAATAATTGCAGCCCAGATTATGAATCTATGTGAGATTCATGTTCTTCCACTGCATCCACCAGACCAACAGATCCATTGCCAACACTTTCTTGGTTATCTGCAGACTGAATTAATTCTTCCTGCTCACCAGGAACAAGATGGGATGAAGATTCCTCCTCTTCCTCTTCATCTTCCTCTTCTGCCTCCCCATCATCTTCTACATCCATTTCAAATACTCTAACATGACGAAGATTTGAGCTTAACTAAATAAATATGAAAGTATTCAGTTTTGAAGATATTTAAGATATTAAAATTTTTTAAATCAATACCTTTTAGCAGCCCCATAAATATGCTTTCTCAGTAATTGTAAAATGGAAGCAGAAACTGAAAAGTGTTTTTTTTAAGGAAAATAACTCATTTATCTCAATTTACACAAAACCACTAAATTTAGCCCTTCAATATATAAAAGGAGTATGTGGATTATAAAGATGTAAAGTACAGGGTTTTAACTTAGTACTCTCTGAAACATGAAACTAAATAGCAAAAGATCCAAAGAATTCATGTAACATGCCATAATCAATTTTAAAAATCCTATTAAAATTTAAATACTTACTACACAAGAGACTTTGCGAAAACCATTCACAGCAACGTATTGTGCTTTCATATTCTCCAATATTCTCCACTGATTCTCCAGGAAGACAGTATGGGTAGGTATAATATCACTCTGTTCATCTAGCCTACACAGAGTAAAACCATAATAAACAGAATTATTATTTTTCCTCATTTGTTGAAGAAAGAGGGGGACAGTTAAAAAGGTTTTTGTTGTTGTTGTTTTTGCAGGGGTAGGGGAAAGGCACTGGGGTCAAGTGATTTGTCTAAGGTCACACAGCCAGTAAGTGTTAAGTGTCTGAGGCCAGATTTGAACTCAGGTCCTCCTGACTCCAGGATCAGTGCTTTGTTTACTCTGCCAACTAGACACTCATAGACAGTTAAAACTGTACCTTCAATTTCTGTCCAAATTCACCTAGAATGCTTCTCTTGAGAAACTAAGAAAAAAACCCTGCAATTTTAACATCACAAAATCATAGCTTTAGAAATGGAAAAGACCTCAAAATTCATCTAGTTCAAACCCCTTATTTTACAGATGAGGAAACTGCGGCCCAAGGAGGCTAAGGACTTGCCCAAGATCCCACAATTAGTGAGTATCAAGAGGCAGGATTCAAGTCCAGGTCTCTAATCTGCCTAAGCAAAAGTTAGCCTAGGAAATCATCTTTGATTAAACAATCACCAAGACTTTTTGTAATCACTCTAAATATTTTCTTGTTTTTCCACTATTCTCTATTTCCAATACCAACCTAACCTAGTTTTAGTCTCTATAATGCTGTAATTTCAAACAGATAAAATACCTATGATATTAACTTAGCTAACAAAGGTACATTTTAATTCCCTTTGAGAATAAGTTAATAAATTTTAAAAGAAGGAAAAATTTGGTTCCTCAAGCCTCAGTTGTCCAAGGCTTTTCTTTTGAAGGTGGCAACCTATGGTTTTTATAGCCCCTAGGATTAGTGGGTATGGCTTTTGAGTATCACACAGAGCAGAAAGCAGGAGTTCCTTCTATTCTACTATGCACTTGGCATCCCATTTTGAAAGGAGACTTCTTTGTTCTAAAAGGTAAATTCTAGAGGCAGGAATCTAGTCCAATTCAGAATAACTAGCCTTCCATTAAATCTGTGGTAACACTGTTCCAAGGCTCTCTTGGGAGGTGGATTTGAGGAAATCACTTCATCCTACCTAAGTACATCTCACCTTATTCTAATAATTTCTCCTCTATTTCAGGAGGTAGAAGAATAAATGGGAATTCCCTGCTTTTCAGTTATCCAATATTATACTACACTTATCAAGTATATCCTAAATAACTGATTCTACATTCTACATTATAAAAAACACATTTAACTATCAGCTGGGAGAAGTAGCATTATCAATGTCCCTGTACCTTTTACAAGTTGTCCCACTGAACTCCTTCTCTGGAGTGTCTTCCTTAGTATATACCAAAGACAATGGTAATTGAGCCAAGACTCTTTCTTTGCCTTCTTGTTCTTCATTCTCCTTAAGAACCACTGTTATCGTTTCATCATCATAAAAATGTGCATCAAGACAGCTGTAGGAACTAGAGTAAAAAGGAATTTATTATATTTAGAGATCATTCATTAACTGAACAATCACTTTAAGTACAGGCATTAAACTAGCACTGAGGGGGGAAAAGAAAAAGATCAAGTCACATCTTATTTAAGAATGTATTTCAAGATTCATTTTACTTTGATTCATTCTTTTTTCTTCTAAATTCCCACTGTTCTCTAATTAATGATAGATAGAACAAGATTTTTGATTACACATGCACAAAACCAAGAGTACAGAGACAAATTTGTTCAAGGTCACAGAATCTGCTTGAGATCACTGTTCAGACTTAAGTCCTTACTCTATTAAGTCAGCTCTTCTGTGGAGAGCTCCAGAGGACTCAGTGTAAGTACGCCTTATGGGAAACCAAGCACCAAAGTGATTCCTAGGTTTAAAGGCAATTCAGCTTCACTCAAACTGGTTGACAGGGAAGTAAAAGTGAGAATTCATGTAGAAAGACACACAATTAAAAAGCCTTTGCCAACAAGTAATGCTTCCCTTTTTAACGATGGACGAGAGAATGTTTTTTAAAAAAGAATCCCATATTTAGCTTTTCTACATTACTCACTTATCAGCTGACTCTCATAACAATTCTGGAAGATGAGTTATTTTTCATCCAAATTATGCATATAAGGAAAAGCTGGCACAGTAATGCAAGATCTATAGTATATCTTTAATTGGATATAAAGTAAATCTGGTATAACCAGAATCAGAACTTTCAATACCTATAGTCTTTTAATTTTTTTAATACCCATATTCTTTAATCCCAGGGTAAAACTGCCTCCTTGGCCCACAAAGCTTAAATATCCTAATTATGACACACCTTATCAAGTATGTTGAGAGGCAGCATGGACAACAGATGGAGAGTTGGCCTTTAGAGGTAGGAAGCCCTTGGTCTCAGAGCCCTGGGTAACTCCCTAAGACTAAGTTGCAAAGAAAGTACCAACTGGCACTGCTAGAGTTTTCTCATCTGGAAGTTTCCTTTATTAATGAAATCACAGGTCTAGTCTCTGTCTCTATCCTTATGAAACATTCTACCATAGCATAATTAGTTCAACTACAGATTATTCTTAAATGGACAAAACAAAATATAAAGAATTTTTTCAGTATTAGCATATACTAGAAGCATTATAATATGACTGATGTTCCTTGAGTCCAATTTTACTTAATTGAAATATAAATATTCAAGAGCAAAATATGCCCTATGCTCGATACTATTAATTAACTGTGCTTAGACAAAGCTCAAGATATACCCATTTTCGAAGTTTTCATTCACTGTATTCAATAAACTTCCAAACTCAACAGCAAGTAGTCCATTATTGACAGACCTTGGAGAAAGGAAGAAAAAAGACAGAATACTCTTTGGGCCAATCTAGATAACTCAATAATTCAAAAGCTTTTTCAAGGACCTGATTGGAAGATTCAGTACATTACTTACATAATATACTCTAGCCTAAAGAAATATAAATTTCACTCTCCTTGAAGAAAACATATTAGCTAGATTAAAGCATGAGGATAAATAGAACCTACCATCAATATTTTACTACTCCTAAGAACATTATGTCACGAAAGAATTAAGAAGAATATCCCACAACCTTTTTTTTCTTTTCTTATCAAGCTCATCTTAGTCTCAAGAGATTTCCTTTAAACTCAGGCATAACCCTCCTCGCTCTCCCCCTCCCCCACTTTTAAGGAACTGACAGTCCCTAGAATCACTGCTTTTTTAGCTCTTGCCTCTGCACAACAAAAGAAGCTGCTATCAGTGCCGGAGTGGAGTGCGCTGTTCCTTTGTTTACTAAAAGGCAAGTCTGAAAGCTGAAGTAAAACTCGGTATTGTAGTAAAAAGAGAACCAGTACTAAGGAAATCTAGGCTCTCTTCCTGGTTCTGCCACTAACTGGTTTGTGATTATGGTCAAGTCACTCATGCCTTTTAAGAATGAACCCTCAGTTTTCTCATTCATAAAACGAAGGCCTTAGATTCAATAATATAGTTCAATGATATAGATCACAGAATCTAAAATCTCTCCCCAAGACACGTAACCAAACTTTGCTGCTTCTCAGGGAGTTCAGAAAAAACATGTAACACATTAGCTGATTTTGGGGTTTTGTTTTGTTTCCCTTTCCTGCAGGGGAGGCCACACTTAAAGGATGGAATCCAATGCATTTTCTAATATACTAAAGAATCACAGAACTGGAGACTATCTAGTCCAAACCTTTCATTTTACAGATGATGAAACTTAGACCCAATGAGATGAAGTAATTTGTTCAAGATTAATAAATAATAAAGTTAATTAGTAGCAAAACCTATATTCAATTAAGAATATAAAGGGGCAGGGAAGAAAAACTCCATCTGTTTGAGGAACAAGGGTATGCATATCATATTACTTTTTCATTTTAACTTAATACTAACCTGGATATATCAGTATGTCTCCTCAAAATGTAAATTTTAGAAGCTGAACTACCTGACATAGTAAAGAGTACGTAATGTAGATTTGAAGATTTGTCATTCCAGCTGAAAAAAAAGTAAAATAAATTTTAAAATGGAATTTAGTAACTTCTACTAAGAAAAATGGTCAAAGATGAAACAGACAAAGGCTTACAGGAAGGGCAATTTGAACAATCTAGGTGTCGAGTCCTCACTGAAACAAAAGAAAAAACAAGTCAGCAAATCCCAAATTTGGGGCTGAATTAGATGGTGAAAATATAGAGAAAAATACCTTTTAGCAGCTTTGTATAATGGAATACAAACAGCTTGATTCACTGATTTTCCAATAACATCCTATAAAAAATAACATTTTAAAATTGAACAGAGCATGTTTCTTGAGACATACACAGGTGTTCTAAGAAAAACATCAAACAATAAAAAGTGACTGATAGTTACAGTCTGGTTGCTATATAAAATTAATAAGAAGAATCTTTGTTATACAACACTTTACAAAGTACTTTCCTCATAATACTCTGATGAAGTATAAAAATAAAGCATCAACCATATATATACTACCTTTCTTCAAAGTGTTTTTAACTCGTCACCTAATCTTCAACCTTCTCCAAAGTACACGCTAAGTAATACTCCTAAGGCACAAGACTCACCTCCTTTGCCCTAAAGGTCCTAAGTTTCCCACTCCTGACTCAAGAAAATACAGAGTTCTTGGCCTGGCATTTAAAGATTATCAAAGTGTGGCTGAACCTACCTCTATGACTGTACATTAGACCATTTCAGTCAAAGTAGGTTAATCACTATTTCTGTGTCATTCAGCCTACATACATTTCTAATGTGATCCCCTTCATCTCCTGCCTATAGAATTAAAGGACTTGCTACCTTACTACTCCTTCCATGAAGCTTTCTCAATTCTCCTCATCTAAAAGTGATTCCTTCCTCCTTCAACAGTTTGAGAAACTCTCCTACGTACTTAAATTAGATTCTAACTTGTTAAAGTGAGTTCATCATATACAAATCTCTTCCACTCTACTAGATGTCAAACTTCCAGAAACTAGCTGTCTTTCTTTTCCAGTCCCTAAGAGCCCAACGCATTGCTTGCAGAAAGTGCTTTAAAGATCTTTATTGAGTTGGGAGTGAGGCTCAAAGGTGAAGTGACTTCTCTGTCTATTGCCACAGAACTAATAAGAATTAAGGCCAGGGACTCAAATCAAATCTTTTGATTCCAAATCCAGTACTCTTTTCAATAAATATCATCACACTGCTTCTTAAGATCACACTTCTTTTCTCAAGTACCTTTAATGAGTGTAGCAGAGGAGTAAAAAACAGCAGAGGAAAACTGCCTCCTCTAAGCTCACATCATCCCTTAGTCATCCCTTTAACCAAAAACTAAGAGTTGAGTGATACTAACCAAATCAACTCTTTATACTCCTACTGTTCATATTGTTTGTTGACTAAAACACACCAATGCTTTTTAGAGTACTCCTAATTTTCCTACCCAATTTTTAAAATGACCACAACAATAATTAATCATTTGTGTAAGTAAGACATATTCATGGTCCTAAACCATCCTTCCTGACGTCAAAAGAATATTCCTAATGCATAAGTCCATTTCCTCACTGAACAATCATCAGTGCTTCCTAACTGTCTATCAATAAAATTAAAATTCCTCCTAGAATTCAAAGTTTTCTATAATCTGGCTCCAACCTCCTACGAATTCTATTTGAAACTTACTGCTGGTTTTTGTAAACAATGATCGATAATGCTCTCCATCTGTCTTTTCACGAAATGCAATGACTTTTCAGGATAATAGGGAAACAGCAAAGGACTTTCTGTAAACAAAAAGCTATGATTTAATATAAAAACGATTAGAAGAAAATATCAACTATTAAGTAGATACAACCAAGAGTCCTACTATCATTACAGAATTCAATATGATTATTTCAATATGTCTCATACAGACTAATTATATTCAATCGGTCAACAAGTATTTAATTGCTTACTCAGTATATTTTATTGAATACATTTTAAAAAGAATTCCGTAAGCTAAATTTGTTTTTAAGTTTTGTCAGGAGGGTAATCACAAGCTGGAAAATTCAATTATGGAACATTTTAGATTAACATACAAAAAACTCATAAGTGCTATGATACATAAGGATAGGGGGCTGGATCTCTGATTTCACTGATATGGGGAACTCTTGGGCAAGGAAATACTCTCTACCAAAGTAGATAGGCACCTTTTCTGCACTTTAACTAGAGGCACTGAGAGGTTAAGTCGTTGTCCAGGGTCACTCAGCTAGTTCTGTCAGAGGTGGAACATGAACCCAAGTCTTCCTGACTTTGAGATTAGCTTTGTGTTTAGTACGTCATACTATTTCTCAGTTTGTGTGGAAGTTGTCTTTTATTAGGTCATCATTCATATCATACCACAATGCGGGGTATACCTGAAGGTTCCGTCCTGGGCCTTTCCCCCCCCTCTATATTCATTTACTTGGGAACCCCATCAGCTACTAGGATTTAACTATCTTTTCAATGCAGATGACTCACAATTATACATAACCAACCTGAGTCTCTCCTCTGAGCTTTAGTCTTATGTCAACAACTGACCTTTGGTCATTTTTCAAATTACATGTCCTCTCAACACCTTAAATTCGATGTCCAAAAGTAAACCCTTCTCTCTTCCAAACATTCTTACTTCTGTTTAATGCACCACCATTCTTCCAGTCTTCCAAATTAAGGATCTCAACATTATTCTTGTCTCATAACTCTCCCTTCACCTCACACATCCAATTAGTTGCCAAATTTTGCCATTTCTACCTTTATAACATCTCTATCCCTTCTTGCTTCCCAAGACCTAGTCCTCTATCCCATCTCAGCCCAACATGAAAATGGTCATACCCTTGATCTTGCCAACGCTTACAAACATATCACCTCCACATCGAAGAATTCTGAAATCTCCTTATCCATCCATAATTCATTGATTTTTCACCTCTCCCTCTGCTTTTCTTTACCAAATTCTACTCCCCATTCTCATCATGATCCTCAATCTTTTGATCCCTCAATCCTCTTCCAAGCCATCTCCCCTGGATGAACCGATCTTTCGTTTTCTCTCCATGTTGAGTTCTTGGTGAAACAATTCAACTTTACATGGTTTCTTAAATCCTAAGCCCACTTCACCAAATATGTCCTGCTTAAAAGCTCACCTTCAGACTCCTCTCATCATTTGCTGCCTTCGATGCTGAATAAAGATGGAGAAAATCATACAACCATTCTGACTGGATCCACTACCAGTTTGTTACACAACTTTGATTGGGCCATCAATACTGCTAAGCAATTCTACTATACCTCCCTTATCAATTCACTATCTCATTCTCCACAGTGACTCTCAAACTTTTTTATTTCTCCTCAAACATTCCATGGCTCCTCCTCCCCCAACTCTCTGTGCTGAGAACCTTACCTCATATTTTACAGAAAAAAATTGAAGCCATTTGTTGTGAACTCCATCTGTCATCTCATGTTGGTGCCTTTTACCACTATCTCCTCCTTCATCTCTGCTCCTTACCAAGGCTAACCTCTCTACTTTTTCAAGCAATTCCTCCAACACTGTCCCCTCTGTCATCTTCACTTTTATTTTCAATTTCTCTCTCACTATTGGTTCATTCTCTTACTGCCTACAAATATGCCCATGTCTTTAGAATCCTGAAAAAAACCTCACTTGATCCTCCAATCCCTGCAATTATCCTATTATCTCTTCTGCCTTTGTAGTTAAACCACTTGAAAGGCTGTCAACAATAGTTGCCTCCACTTTCTCTCCTCTCACTCTCTTCTTAATCCTTTATAATCCAGTTTCGGTCATGATCATTCCACAGAAACTGCTCTCTTCAAACTACCAACTGTAGTTCCAAAGCTACCAAAGATCTCTCTTAGTAGCCAAATCCAAAGACCTTTTCTTAATCCTTATTCTCCTTGACCTCTCTGCAGACTCTGACACTGTTGATCACACTTTCTTTGACACTCTCGTCTCTTTAGGTTTTAGGGATACCACTCTCTCCTGGTTCTGCTCCTACCCATCTGACTGCTCCTTCTCAATATACTTTGCTGGATCTTCATCCACATCATGTCCTATCTGTAATGGGGCCTCTTCTCTTCTCCCACTATAGTATTTCATTTGGTGATGTCATCATCAGCTCCCATGGATTTAATTACCTTCTCTATGCTGATGATTTCCAAATCCACCTGTCTTGTCCCAACCTCTCTACTCACCTCTAATCTTGCCTTTCCCACTCTCTTTCAGACATAGCAAACTGGATGTCCAAAAGACTTTTTAAACTTAACACATACAAAACAGAACTCATTAACTTTCCCCCCTAAACCCTTCCCCACCTCCTACTTTCCCTATTGTGGCAGAAGGCAACACAATTCTCCAGGTGTCTCAGGCTCACAACCGAGGAGTCATTCTCACCTCCTCCCTCTCTCACACATATACTCATATCCAATCTGTTGCCAAAGCCTGCTGATTTCACCTTTGCAACATCTCCCAAATATGTCCCCTTCTCTCCTCTTACACTGCCACTACTCTAGTGCAGACCCTTATCAGCTCATGTCTGGATTACTGCACTAGCTTGCTGGTGGGTCTGCCTGACTCAAGTGTCTCCCCATTCTAATCCATTCTCCATTAAACTACCAAAGTGATTTTCCTAAAGTGCAGTTTCAACATCATTTACCCCCTCCTCCAATAAATTACAGGATCAAATACAAAATCCCCTGACGTTCAAAGCCCTACACAGATCAGCTCCTTCCCACCTTTCCAGTCATCTTACACCTCACTTATGACCAAGTAGTCTTCAATGCAGTGACACTGGCTTCCTTGATGTTCCACGAATAAGACATTCCAGCTTTGGGCATTTTTTCCAGCTGTCCCTCATGCCTAGAATGCTCTTCCTCCTCATCACTAACTCCTAGCTTCCCTAACTTCATTCAAGTACCAATTAAAGTCTTGTCTTCTATAGGAAGCCTTTCCCAAATCCTCTTAATTCTAGCATCTTCTCTCTCACTTATTTCCTAATTATCTTGTGCATAGCTTGTTTGTACGTATTTGTCTGCTTGTCTCCTCCATTAGCGTGTGAGCTCAAATGTTTATTGCCTTTGACCCCTTTTCTCCTCACACAGCTTCCACCTTAGTTTGGGGTCTCCTCACTTCTCAGCTAGATAGCTAAAAGAGTCTCTTTAACTGAGCTCCCTGCCACAAGTCTCTTACCACTCTAGGCCATCCAATAACGCTGACACCGAAGAAATTTTCCATAAGCACAAATGTGATCATGCAACTCCCCTACTCAAACAACGTCAATGGCTTCCTTTTGCCTCTAGGATCAAATATACACTCCTCAGTTTAACTTTTAAAGCTCTTCACAAACTTGCCCCAGTGTCTCTCTCTCAAGTTTCAATGGACCTTACTCCCCTTCCTGCCATGATCCAGACACACTGGCCTCCTTTATGTTCCTCACATGGGCCCATCACACCTTCTGCTTCTGTGTGTCTTTGCACTGGCTAGTTCCACTGCCTCAACTCTACTTCAGAGAGTTTCTCTCTTCCTTTAAAATGTAGCTCAAGCAGCATCTTCTTCATTAAGTATTTCTTCATCTCCCTAATGGCTACTATCTTCTCTCCCAAACTACCTTGTATCAAACTATTTTGTTTATATTTATATTTATTCAATTTCACATATATACATGTGTGTGTGGCGGTGGGGGCTGTGTGTGTGTATGAGTGTATATATTTAAAAAATTTGTTGTTTCCCCTACTAGAATATAATATAGCACGTGCATTTTCTATTATAGAACATGACTTACAAAATACAGCTCAAATCAGCTTATTTAAAGGTCAGATACATGGTAAACCGGCACTATTATTCACTGATTTACTCAGTAGTCAAAGGATTGGTGATCATGACAGTTTTCAAGTAAGCTCCTTGCTTCATTCTTCATACTTATATCCTTTTTGCCTAGTATGGTATCTAGCATGTAATAGGCTTTTAATAAATGCCTACTGATTGACTGACTGCTTGGAGTTATATACAATTTAATAATGTTATCTAGACACAGATCTCTTATTTGATTTCTACTTGCTCTGTTTCTTCATACAAATGAAATGAACACAAAAGGAATTATTGGCTTCAAAGGAGGTTGGAAAAAGCTGTGATAGGTGCACATTAAATACATGTTGATTATTTAACTGGGTTTATATAGATTTAAATGTGGCCAAAGACTATTTATTGTACTAACAGTATCATTAAATACCTTTAAGGTGAGTGCTATTCTGAAGAAAATCATACCATTGGTTTCCCTCGATATTAGGTGGTGACACAAGATCATCATCTTCATCTTTCAAATACTAGAAATAAATTATTTAGAACTTAAACTCAAGAAACCAAGACATTTTGTTAAAAAAAAAAAAGGAAGTGCTTCTGTTTAATGTTATTCATGTATAGAGGAGCATCTATCTCACTTTCAGATCTCCTGGAAGTGATTCGTTACCATTAGCCATACAAAATTAGGCGACCAAACCACACCATGTATAAAATTACTAAGTAAAAAGAGATTATCACACATTATATCTCTATAAAGACTGTGTTTAAATTTGAAAAGCTCTATTTCTAGGAAATAAATTTTAAGTGTGTTATTAGTTATATAATTACTTCACAATTGTTTACAAGTGACTATTATCTATTGTGGAATCTAGCATTCTGCCATCCCTCAACAAGCATTAATTAAGACTAATACAACCATAAATTTTTACAGGTGAGAGAAGTAGCATGATAACCAAGTTCAATAAAGATTTTACCTGACCAACTCTTTCTACATTGAAGTACTTTCCTTTTCGATTATAAAGCTCTGGAGCCTAGAGAAAACAAATATATTTTAAGACTCAATACAAAGTCAATCTCATTTGCTTAAAAGTAAATCATCAGTCATAGTTTTGTAATATAGCATGTGCATTTTCCATCATGGAACATGAGATCAAATGCAGCTCAAATCAGTTTATTTAAAGGTCAGATGTGTGATAAGCAAGCATTATTGTTCACTGATTTACTCAACAGTCAAATGGACCTGTGATGATGTCAATTTTCATTTATTTTAAACTTAATTCAGGCTTTTATTAAACTACAATAAATGTTATTACATCTTTCTAATGAAACAGAGTCACCACTGTAGTTCTCAGAAGAAAGACAATATTATAACAAATTCTGGTCCCTACCTCATTGAAATGCTCAGTAAGAAAATCGGCAACAAATGTGATATCTTTTTGAGTCATCTGCCAAAAAATGAAAAAGAACAAAATGTTCTTAAGAATCAAACATTTTTATATAAAAGAAAACTTCTCAAATAAATGTTAAAACAACCAAAAAACAACCAATTTGTCACTTAATGAATGGTACAGAAACTCATATAAATTATTTTTTCCAGAATAAGCTCCAACATTTAAAGATCATGAATTCATAGGGCTGTAAGAGGCTTGCAGAGGCATGTATTAAGAAGTGAAAAGCCTACTTACTCCTTGACTCAACTAAGCAAATAGCTCTTAAATTCCTTATATCTTTAAGAGGTCTTGGAAGGGAGCTTTCAGGATCAAGAGGGAGCCAGTCACAACTCCAAAGACAGTTCAGGACTGTTCTCTGCCGCATTACTGGTTTCCTATTTTTTGATGAAGTATGGCAGCTTCAAAAAGCTTGACTCTGGTTTTACCTTTGAGCTGAGGCCATGACAGAGCTGTGACTAGGTGACCTTCTTTAACCCAACTGGAGTTCTCTAAAACCGTTAAATCTCAGTACAAGGCACAACACTGAAAACTGGTAACCCATCTGGTGTATAGTAAGTATTTAATAAATGCTCATTGACTGATTGATTATTCAGACTGAAAACAATCCTGCACAAGCTATACAGAGCATAGATCATTAGGAAGATTGATTCTGTTCAATTAAGGCTGATTTTAGTCCATCTGGCTCCAGGCTAGACAATACCGAACCCATCTTAGTCACTGTTTTTTAAGATAAGGAAGGAGATTCCACTGCCACATCTGCCAAGTCATTTAAATGTTTCATAGTTCTCAGAATTAGAAGTTAAAATTTTCATCACCAGGAACCAAACCTGTATTGCATCAATTAAAGTATGTAATCTCTCTATCATCAAGAGAAGTTACAAAAGAAAATAGACTTCAAAAAGATAAAATGAAGAGTATAAAGATACTTGTATATATAGTGAGATCACTGATTCATCAGAGCAAAGATCAAAATCAAAACCAAATTAAAAGGAAAAGGTGACAAAACAAAACATTCTGACTTAACCTGATAATGAAAAATTGGAAATCAATAAAGAAAAAGAAACTGACATGGATTATTTTTATTTTCTACTGAAGTCTAGGCAACTGCAATAACTTGGTCAAAGAGTCAAGAAAATATCTAAGCCAGCAAGCACATGATCTCCTTTCTAAGCCAAAGTGTAGTAGACAAAAGAAGTACCAATTTGGAATATAAATTTAATTGAAAAATGTTAAAGAGCGCAAAATTATGGACAACATTCCCTCCAAAATGAAAGAAAAAGTTGTAGGAGGGAAAATTAGTCTAAAGAAAACTTGGCATAAGCTCCAACCAAGATAGACTATTAAGAACTTTTATAGTTAAAACTGGAAGAACAAAGAAACATAAAAGGGAAAAGATATGTCAGCACTGCCATAACAAGTTATTTTTATCTTCAATGACAATGGAATGACATTTGGCCTTAAACATAAAAAAAAAAAAAACCCCAACCCCCCTCCTCCGGTATTACATCAATAAACAGAAATGGCACAAAAGAAAACAACACTGTCTAGCTGGGCTAAACAAAGGAAATACAATAGAGATCTGTGCTGGATCTTATATGGGGTTAAGGGATTGGTTCTCAAATGCACAGGTCCATAAATTTAGATAGAGGATCTTGGCCTGGTTAGTTTACATTCTAGCTATGTAACATTTTTTGTTGCTTCCCTTTCCTCAAATATAAAAGATGCTATAATTAATAGCTAGGTTCCAATGTACTTTTCAATCAATGAACTAGAGATCAACTAGCTCAAATCTCTTATTCTGCAGAAGAGAAGGCTGAGACACAGAGAATGTGACTTGTCCATGGTCACACAGGTATTAAGAGGCTAAGCTGGGATTTAAACTCTGATCATCTGGCTCTCAATCTAGCGCTCTTTTGCACTGCACCAACTAAAAAGGGGAAGATGCCAAATGATTAGGAAAATATAATGGTTTTATTACCAAAAAAGGTGATCAAGAGGACATGAAGAACTATAAATTTCAGCTACAACTATTATTACAACTATCATTATTTTACTGACCCAAATGACTACCTTTTCATTTCTAATAAGAATGATCTACATAAGAATGAAGAGTACATTTGAAGAAAATGAGTGGGACCAGTTAAATTTTTACAAAACTTTCTACAGTAGACTCTATCTTCATTGATCTAAGTGATTAAAAATTATAGAGATAAGATCCTCCTGTTTGTTGATTATAAAAACAAATTCAATACAGCAAAATGAAGATTTAAATGTTGGAAGATTTAAATCTTCCAACAAGGTGCATCCTATGCACAAGTTAACATCAAACAAAATTCACTGAGATACAACAGAAGAGATAACTTTACCTAGAGTTTCTGATTGTTAATATCAAATAAGGTACAAAACGGAGATATGTGCTCATTAAAGGTATCCACCATTGCTGAAGGGTATCCTTAAATCCAAATGGTAGAGGTATTCCCTAGAGATCAGGACATACTCCAGATGACATTATGGTGACTGCGTCAGTTTACAAAATAATTATGTTAAGAAGCTTCCTCAACAAGATCCACAACTACTCTAACAAGATAAGCCTGAGAATCCACAAAGAGAAAACCAAATGACCAAAAATGCCTATTGCTGAGATTATGGCAAGCAGCTGGCAGCCCACTGAATCACCACAACAGTACATGTATCTTTGACAAATACTGCAGAGAGCCAATGAATTGGGCACAGAATTGAAGAAAAAAGTAAACTGGATTATATTTAGAAAATTGTGAAGTATTTGGCACAGGATTTGGCACACAGTAGGTACATAATAGATGTTTACTGACTAACAAAGAGTCTTCAAAGCATTCAGGCTGCGCTTAACATGAAAAGCAATTTTTAGAAACACCAATGCTCTGCCAGTGATGCTACATGGCTAGCAGAATTCTACAATTTCTGAAGAATCAGAATTGCTGGTGACCCAAAGGAAAAATAAGAGATTTATGCAGGCTGTAGCATATTGCCAATGATGACTAACATGCAACAAGCAGTGTTAAAGATACCATCCAGGAAACCTATAATGAGAAAAAAGAAAGGATTAATTGTATAGTAAAAGAAAGGGATAACAGATGAACATCTCAAGAGCTACAACTGCTGAAAGGCCTCCAGTGTGCTGGGTAGATTCTCCACAGAGGATGCATGGAAAGACATGTATAAGAAATGCATGAGATTAAAAAGGCATGAATGGGTTGTGATCAGCACCATGGAAAGTAGCATACAGAATGACTGGATTATAGGTCCTTTGAATTACTAAAGTATAAATGGATAGAATTCAATGATTATTATTATATACTTTGCAAAGAGGAGTTAGTTCAACAAACCATATCAATCTTTTTTTTTTGCATGGGGGAGGGCAAGGCAATTAGGGTTAAGTGACTTGCCCCAGGTCACGTGGCTAGTAACTGTTAAGTTTCTGAGGCTGGATTTGAACTCAGGTCCTCCTGACTCTAGGGCTGGTTATCTATTCACTGTGCCACCTAGGCGCTCCCCCCCCCACACACACACACAACCATAACAATTTTAAATCTCTGTTGGGGCAGAATATATTTCTTGGAGGAATTTTCTCTTAGACAAAGTTTTAATAATGCATTTATACAATGTCTGATATGAAATAAATATTTGACATTTACTGAATTTCTAGATTAATTATGTAACACTGCTTGGATTGCCAGGGTAGCTGGGCTTTATAAATCCTGGCAATTACCTGCTCTAGAAAAATATACTACCTTGTTCAGTTCTGGAAGCACATGGTCTTCTGACATTCTCAACATTGCTGGAAAGATAAAGTTAAAATTATCTTTCAATGAAAACTACAGAAACATTTAGTAATAAGAAGAAATTTAGTGTATACCTTTTCTTTCATGGAACAAATTTCTTCTTTCAAAATAGTACTTTCTAGCACATAGATCCCATGTTTATGTCTCAGGAAGAAATACTTTCCTTCTAGAACTAGACACTACAAATTAGGATTAAGTTCTTCATCTGTGGTTCAAAAATGCCCTGACCTACTTCCTTCTTTGTTCTATTCAATCCTTTTATTCTATTTAGACAAACATGACTGACTTTTCATCTATTTTTCTATTCTAAATTCTGTGTCTTTTGTTAAAAGGAAATAACACATGTGAAGGGCTTTACAAACCTTAAAAGCACTACATGAATGTTAGCTCCTGTGATGATGATGATGTCTATTTTTTACAACAGCTTCTCTCTCTTAGGGGCAGAAGTTTAATCTAACTATCACACTTTTTCCACAAAGCTTTGTTCTCTGTGAGGGATTTAATTTTTTCAAATTTTTCAACCCATCACCAAAAACATTTGCACTATTATATATACATGATTCACTTAAATGCAGTTAATATTTTAAGAGTTGCTTATATGTCACTGACTCTTTATGTCCACTTTTAGGCATTAGAAAATGTACTTTGTGCGATGCCCAATAAAAAGATTATTACAAATTATTTAAGGTTTTTAAGCGTTGGATAAGACTTAAGAAATAACTTACTTCAATTTCCTCATTTCACAGATTAGAAAACTAAGTGACTAGCCTAATGTCAAAGTACAAATTAGTGGCAGAGACTGTGGCTTCAATAATCTTTGATTTAATCAGAATGTAATTCCTCAACCAACAGAGGCTGTGAACTCTTACACTTTTAGTAAATGGTATTTGAGAGTTGCAGCAACCAAGCAATATTCATCATTTAGTGGCCAAACTCTAGGTTCTAAGCTGCTTCATGATTAACTAGGCTGATCCTTAGTCAAAAGACCAGGTCTGTTGCTGGGCTTACCATCAAAGCCTTTCCAGCTTGACAGGTTCTACCCATGCACTGCTGGCACAGCACTCCAGAACCCAGGCTCACCTTTACAGTATGATAAGGCAGCAGAGCAAGAATTTGGGAGAAAAAAAATAGCCAATTACTATTGTAAAATGCAGTCAAAATAGAGTGGTATAGTGGGCGAGACGCCAGCACTGGAGTCAGGAAAAGATGAATTTAAATTATCCCTCTGACACACACTGGCTATGTGAGCATGGGTGAGTTACTTAACTCCAAGAAAATATGTTTCCTTCTAGGACTAGATGGAATCAACCAGGAAGCTTTACAGTAGGCCATAAATGGAGCTAAGGGCTAATATCTGTTCTGGGAACAAGGCAAAGTTATTAAAAAAGTCATAAATGCTATCATTATGGGTTTGGGGTTTCACCAGAAATGAAAGTTTTGAACATTAATGCATATTTATTATTATTTTTCATATTTCAGAATTTTAACAGCAAATAGTTACTACACTTAGAATCTTAAGAGTTGGAAGAGTCTCAGTCTCTTTATCCAACCTACACCCAAACAAGAAACCCCACTACAGAATACTTGACAAGTAGTGATTTAGTCTTTGCTTTGCCTCAACCCAGCAAGTGGAACCCATCATATCCTAGGTGCGTCCATTGCACTTCAAGGAAGTTACAAAGGTTTTTTCTAATGGCAAGCCTACATTCACTTCTTTGTGACTTCTACCCATCACCAGTCTAATTCTTCCTGAACATGACATTAAAGATGTTAAGACAATTCTTGTGTCTCTCCAAGTCATCCGTTCTCTAGGCTAAGCATTTCCTTATTCCTTCAACCAGTTCTCATACAATACAAGCTTGAGGCTGTTCACCTTTATGCTTGCCAGTATATTCTGTGCAGATTACAGTCCTTCCTAAAAGGCACCACCCAAACTGAACAGAATACCCTAAATGTGGTTTGACTATGTCCCCTAATGTAGTCTACAATTATGTTAACTTTAGGGGCTTACAAAACATACCACTGACTCACAGCAAACTTATAATAAAACCTCCACGGTGCTTTCAAATGAACTGCTTATCTAGCCATGCTTTCTCTATACAGTACTTATGAAGCTAATTTTATTGAACTTAAGTACCTAAGATTTTACATCGTTGCTCGTTAAATTTTATCTTAATAAATTTGGCCCAATATTCTAGTATGTCAATATGTTTTTGGATCCTGAAACATTACCCAATGTTATTATGCCTCCTAGTAAGGTGATAAAGATGTCACTTACACCTCTCCCTAAGTAACTCACAAACATGTTCACCAGTCAAGGGGGCCATGCACGGATTCAAGAAGCACAAACGCAATCAGAGTCCAGTTGACACCGGGCACTTTGGGTCTTGCCATTCAACTTGCTCTGAACCCACCAAACTACATCACTGTATGTCTCTCACATCTCTCTTGTCATTTGACAATAAGTCTCTGTCAAATGCCTTGCTAAAATCTAGGTAACTATCTGTAGTATTCCACTGACCTGCCCATCTAGCAGCTCTGTCAAAAAAAAAGAAAATAAAGTCAGCCTGTGATATCAATTCTTGAGGCATTCTGAGAGTACCACTTATTAGACTTCAAGTTAAGCTTACTGATCTATAGTTTTTAGGCTTCATTCTCTTCCTTCTTTAGAAAATTCAAACAAATCTGTCCTTTTTCAATCCTGTAGCACCTCTCCATTCTCAATGATCTTTCAAATACCAATGACAGTAACTCAGCAATCAAGTCTCCCAGTTTTCAGTATTCCAGGAAAGAGTTCCTTTGGATCCAATGACTAGCTCATGCTGGGTAGCTGGCTGTTTTCCCTACTTATCTCTATTAGCCATTTTTGTCCAGTTTATTCCTATCTAAACATCATTCTCCCCGGCAGAGAAAATGGAAACAAAATAAGATAACCACAACAATACAAGAAATGACAAGCAGATGTATTATTTGCAAGTGTATAGACATAAATATATGTAATTATGTTATGAATAAATATGTGTGTGTTCTCTTTGGTTTGAACTTGTGATAAGGAGAAGTGTCAAAATGAGAGATATGTAATAAGTAATATGAGTATAGAGATTTTTTTTAAATATAAGTTAAAGTTATATAGAAAAGTGTTTATTATTATTTACCACTTACTCTCAGTTGAAAAAATACAAGTAAATTATTTTAGTAGAATGACTCTAGAATTAAGTTATTACCCCTAGCCATCAAGAAGTGAAAGAATTAAAATAAGCAGAAAGAAATATTCAGATAATCTTACCTACATACAGCCACCGGAAAAATGCTTTGAAGTTTTTCATACTACTATCTATAACTCTAAACAAACAAAATAGAAAGAGTTAGTAATAAATTTACTTTGGGTAGCTGGTTCCACTTATTTTTTTACTTACAGTGAGACAGAATTTATGTCTAAAAATTAATGTGCATAACTTTCATTGCTATATTTCATCTTAACTACATGATAATTAGGACTTTAAGGACAAAATCCATAAACCTAACAAATCCAGAAATTACATTCCAAAATAGCAAATTTGTTTCCATTTTAACATCATGGCAAACAACTCAGATTGTACCTAGTTCTAAGAAAACTTCAGTAAAGTGTGAAATCCTCTTCTAAATTTGCAAATAAAGGAAATCAGAAAAACTGTTTTCAGCATTATCCTCACAATACAAAAATATGCTCACTGGTCAGTATAAAGAAAAAACATCAACACCAAGAGAAAATCATTATTGTGGAATTTCTACTGTGGCAACTCCTGTGGTCTCAAAGGACATTATTTTTGAAAATAATTTCTGATCTTCACAAGTACTAATAGGATTATAAAAAGTGAATTTCCCTCTGTTATATACTTAAAAATAAGTTCTCTAAAGCAATTTTCATTTTCCTTAAATACCTTTCTGGACATAAAAGTAGGAGTCATTTAAGCTTATAAATGTTATGATCATTATTAAAAGTAAAAAACATGACACTTGTATCACAGGTATCCTCTCCAAATCTCGAAGTCCTTTGCAAACATTAAATTGAACAATACTCCTAGATAAATTAGGTCAGTATCACTGTATGTATATAGTAAGAAATCTGAAGTACAAAATTACTAGGTGATTTATTTTACACTCCTGAGCAACATTAGGACCAGTATGATCACACCACTACTATTTCAAAGAAAAAGAAATTCTTATTACTTCTATGAAGTTCAGGAATATCAGACTAAAAAACCATAGTCCAAGAATTGGAAGAGATGTTGGAGGTCATATAAGCCTAATTTTCCACCCCACTTAGGAATCTCATCTATCTAACTGAACAAACTTTTAAGAAGCATCTACTAGGTGCAAGGTACTGTGCTACAGCACTGACATGTGACTATCTGGCCTCTGTGTAACACTTCTAGGAATGGAGAATCACCACTTCAAGAGATTACACATTCTATGACTAGCCTGGAGCTGAATTTCTCCAGTAATTTCTAACCACTGATCCTACCTCTACTCTCTGGAATTACACAGAAGAAATTTAATCCGACTTTTTCAGATGACAGCTCAACTATTTAAAGACAGCTATCATGTTTTTCCAAATTGAACTATTCCTCATGACAAATTACTCCCTTTACCATCCTGACTACCACTCCTCCAGATATGCTCCAGTATTCACTGTCTTTAAATGCAGCACCCAGAATAAAACACAATATTCAAGATGGAATCTGATCAGAGTAGAACTATCATTTTCTGTTCCAGTCCTCATAATTCTACTATGTGCATTATACTGGCAAGTACAAGATAAACCATATATATGAGTATGATTTCACCAGTGTGAGGAACTCTCTTCCCCATCTGTATATTATTCAGTAGATTCTAAATCACAGTTTTAGAGCAGGAAGAGATATGAAAGGTCATCCCATCCAACCTCATTCATCTTACAGATGAGAACAATGAGGCTGAAAGAGGTTAAATAATTTGCCCAAGATCACGCAGGTAGTAAAATGCAAGTCCTAGGAACCTGCCTGAGGGAAAAAGGTAAATGACTGGCCCAGGGTCACATTCAGGGAGTGATACATGGATTTTAACTGAGGTCTTGCAGACTCCAAGCCCAACATTTTATGTTCTATACCATACCACCACTTTAACAGCATGCAGTAGATAATTAACAAATGAATTAATGAGACCCAAGTTTACATTAGTTATTTTTTAAGTAATATCACATAGTTGACTTATATTGAGTTTGCATTCAACAGGTATGCCAAGCTTTTTTTTTTTCCACTTTTAATATATTTAGTCAATATTTGAAGTTTCATTGCACCTTACTCTTCAACTAGATCCTGCATCTAAACTCCCTGAGTACAGACATAAAGTATAGTAGTTCAGAGCTTTGGCTAACAGCCTTTGAGTTATTTAACTTTTATTGCTTCATATCTATAAGACGGAGTAAGAGTGTTAGCTGTAAGCACCTCAGAGAAAATATTAAGACTGGTGAAATTAACCTTCACTTAATATCTGCTGACTGACCACAAGAAATGTACTTACATTTGGGCTGTTAAAACAAAACAAAATTTCTCCACTTTTAGAAAAAAATTCATCTTTTTTCTCTGGCTTTCTTAATTTTTTTTTCTTCTTCAAAAAATAAATTAGATTGAGATCTTATTATTTAAGTTGTATTATCAGGATGAAAAACAAAAACCAACATATATTTCTGATACTTACTGAAGAAGTTCATTTGCCTTTAATATGAAAGAACCCACAGAAGTAATAGCATCTATGAAAAAAAGACAAGATTTTACTTACAAACAAAAACAATTTTAATGTAATCTACTGAGAAATAAACTGACTACTACCTTCAATTCCAGTGGCATCTAGTCCAAGAGGTTCATATTTTTGTTTCCAAGAAGCCATTCCTTTCAATTCACTCAAATGGTACAATAGAGCCTCAGAACCACTACCAAAGTAAAAGAAAACATAATTGCTCAGTTATGCCCATCACTACCTACCACCATCATGAGTACTAAATACACAGCCAAAAAATTCACAATTTTCCAGACTAGAAACTTAGAATATGCTTAATTTGTGTTTTATTTTCTAAGATTTTCCTAAGAACCTGAATGTATCATTCTGTCCTCATGGCTCCTGTGAGATGAAATTAAAATACAATTCAAATTACAATAGTTCATTCTGATATTATAAAACAATCTTCTTATATTTAGGTCTCAAATTAAAAGGCAAAAAACCATTAAGAGCACACATAGGTTTTTACCATAGTTCAAATCTTAACTTCAACATTACTTCCTGATTTGTTTCACTTCCTCAAGGGACAGTAACAAGCCCCTTTCCAAATCTACTAAATATAAGTGGGGGGGAAAAAGAGACAATCTACATGTGGTGGAGAAAACAGTGTGGAGGTGATACATGGACTCAGCCACTGGCTCTTTAAATTCTACTCCCATACCCAATTCAATGATTGATTAACCAAGATGATCAACTCAAACATGTAAAAATTTGGAGCCATGAGTAAGGGATAGTAGTCACTAGGTGATAAAGCACTACAACATTAGTTAAGTCAATTTCAACAGCAACAATGCTAAAGTTTTCCAAATAATCATACCTCTGCAGGTGACTTATGACCAATTTTTGTATACTGGAGTATGAAGACTCTATAGACTGGCCGAGCTTTTTTAAGCCCTAATTAAGAAAAAAGAAATAATTTAGCATGCACCTAGGAAGCGATCTGCCTCTTTAAAGGCAATAAAATAAAATGTGTGCTTTACATTCAGAAAAGGCAGTGTGGCATAATGCATAAAGTGCTAGCCTTAACACCCAGAAGACCTGGGTTCAAGTCTCACCCTTAACATATAAACTGCCTCTGTGACCTCTGGCAAACCACAAAACCTTTCAGGGTTCCAGACAACACTGAGACTATGCTTGTAAGATGCTGACTGACAGTGGTAGAAGGGCACCTCCTCATCTGGAAGTTCCCTATACCAATGGAAACACAGATCCAATCCCTATTCTTTGAAATTCATAGCCATTTTAAAACACAAACACACATATTGTATTATTAACTATACCTTTACTGTTAACTGGTTCATTAAGAGGGATTGAAGTTCAAGGCTAAAATTGAAAACAAAAAACAGAATTTTAATAATTTTTTTATATTTAAAACCTCTTTTTCTCCTTTATATTTCTGAAACTCAAGGTACACTGCAAAAGAATAGTATACATTTAAAGTAGAAATTAAAAACTAAACAATTACCTTGCTTTCCCCCATAATAGCAGCTGCATGAATTCATCCTGCACTGAAGTCGTTGTGTTCTTTTCCTAGTGGTCAAATATCACTGTGATAAGTATTTTTATTTTACCAAGAAGTTAAATATTTAGAATTGTTAGCATGTTTATTCAGAAGAACACAATTCCTATACCATCACTATTGCCTTCCCTAAAAATTCCTACTTAAATTAGTTACTACAATATCAGTGACTCAGAGAGATCTAATTAGTTATTATAACATTTACTCCTCCAAGTTGTTTTCTTATTTCATATGCCTACCTGGTCTATCATGCTAATCCCTATACAATAATCCTCTCTGTCAACTTTCCTCACATGACCACATCATCCTCACAACCAATAAGCCAATCATTTCATGTAATTATGTCAAAATGGAAAGCATGAATGACATTCTATAGGGTAAACTATTCTCTTATTTTTAAAGTTACTTGAAAAGTTAGATCAAACTGAAAAATTACTACTCTTAAGGTAATACTGCTCCATTTATGGGTTTTCTTAAATGCCTAAGACATGAATTAAAAATAAGTAAGGAATTCAATGCATCCTTTAAACTTTTCAATTAGGGGCTTCAGTAATAATACCTGTACAAATTTGGTAAGACGAGAATCCATCTGCATCAGTATTTCTTCCCAGGCCTCACACATGCATGTCAACGATAACCTTATATACTATTAATGAAAAAGACAAAAAAAAAAACCTAAAGCAAAGAAAAATATTTTAACCTAAGATGTTAATTACAAACTTTTATTTTTTTTTTGTTATTCGACTCATAATAATCTAAAATTTATCTTCTAGTCAATTTAGCTTTGAGTCTCATAGGAAAAAGATAAAAACATAAATAAGAGTAGCCAGTGTCAAAACATATTTCCAAGACTGTTTTACTGAAGATATGGACAAACCTTCTAATGAAATACCATTATTTAAAATTTTCTACAAGCATGTTTCAGATTATACTGATAGCCAAAATGAACTTTGGTCAAATCATGTAAGTTGATATGAATCAACAACTTTAAAACAGAACTTGAGATTAGACACTGCCCTCTAAAAGTGCACTGTCATTTAGAAGAAGGTAAATAAGCTGTTGTATAGTCTACAACACCCTGTGAGATATTTTCCAAATTAAATTTTAAAAATTATTAAAGTAGTATTTGAACTGTCATCAAAAATGTTCAATTTTTTTTTATAAAGCATCAATAAATTTTCCATTCCTTTAGACTGATACAAAGTGATCATAACATAAATTATCATAGTGTTGAGGAATCTTAAGAAGTGAAAATTCATGCACTTGGTACGTAAAGAACTGAAGAAATCAACAACTTAAGAGTTGCATAAAACAAGTTTTAAATAAATACCTGCAAAAGAGTTGAAATATGAGTAAACTTTCGGGCCATCCGAGTAACTTCAGGTAAATAAGTAGACAGCAGGCTAGTATCAAGCTGTAAAGTTCAACAGAAGAAATTGCAGTGAAACCAGATGTTTCCTTTTAAACTTAATTTAAAGCTAAATCACTATCAAAAGCTATGTCCAGGGAGACACAGAATACTGCAAGAAATAGAGACCATTTCATATACAATTTAGTGATCAGAATTCCCTACTTCAAATCTCACAGCATTTTTAGAAGTATCAACAAGTGACTGGTTTTTGCTAACTTTAAGGAATATACACACTCATGCACATATTGTATGAAATCCCTTTCCAACTGTAAAATACGCTGTTTTTGTCACAATCTACAAAAGAATGTTTCAGAAACAGTTTAAACAATAAGTTGGTTTTAAAAACACAGTATTTCAGTGTTGAGCAAAGGAATGCAAATCTTAGGGTTTTCTAATCTATCTTCTGGGCAACTGGTCAACCCCTCTGGATCACAATTCTTATTCATAAGATTAAAATAACTGTAACAATTTATTTCAGAAGATTACTGGGAATAGTTCTCTAAAACAGATTATAAAAAAAACCCACCAAAAAAAAATAAAATGGATTACAAATTCACACAGATGATTCATTTAAAAAAATAGAGTAGTCATCAAAATACACATCTCTGACCAGACACAGCACTATGTACCTCTCTAATGCACTTTGTATTTTTATAGTAATACATTTTTAATTGTAAACTGCATGAAAACAAGGACTGTATTTCATCTAATGGTTCTATATTCTCCAGTTTAAAGAACACTGTTCTATACATGAGCTATTTATTATGTCTGCTGAACTGAAGTAGAGAAGGAAGGTATTAGGTATATGCCACTCACTGGATCTTTTTAAGTGCTTCCTTTTTGTGGGTAGTTTGGGAATTTATGTGGGCATCTGATTAGGTGGGTCCATATTTGAGGCAGGGAAATTTCTAGCTAATCGTAGGATTACTGAAATATAAACAACTCAGCTTTGTCATAGTTCATTCTCCTATCCTATCAAATGAGATGTTTTTAAAGCACTTAGGTCAGTGCCTGGCAAATACTAGGCATTTAACTAATCTTGCTGCCTGCCTTTTTTTTTACCTTACCCATACCTACAAAACAAATAAATAATAACCATGTTTTTTTGTTTTGTGTTTCTCTCAGTTTTAAAACTACTGAGTATTTCTATTACACAGTCACCACAGTAAAGACTCAAAAAAATATAAGAGTATTTGGTATATGTAGAATTCATCATAATCAGACCAACAATGCTACTGTTTCTATGGGCCATACTCTAGGACACAGAACCAATTCTAATACATGGTTTCTCTGTCGAAATGACAATTCCTACAATGATATTTTACCTACAAAAGATGGGGGAATTCAAAAGGAGTGCTAATGTTTCTTTAATGAAAGAAAACAGAAACATGGGGTAGTGGCTATGTGCCAGTTTTATCATCAGGGAAGAAGGTTTGGATTCAGATTCTATCTTGGACAGCCTGTGTACAGACAAACTTCTCACTGTGACTATGGATATCATTTTTCTCTGGGCCTCAAGTTCCTCATCTGTAAAATGGAGATGATAATATCACCTTTGGTACCTAGCTCAGAGTCATGTAAAATTCAAATATGATAATATATGCAAAGAACTCTGCAAACCTTAAAGAGCTCTATAACTCTCAGCTATTAATATTATTACTCTGTAGATCATGAAAATGGTCCTCAGCCATTGCAATCAACAGGTATGAATAGCATACCAAAAAAAAAAAAAAAAGACAGCATTTCACATTGCTCTAAAATTCAGTTTTACTCACCTGAAAAAATGAAATTTCTGATAAAATACTGGTAGAATCTCCTGTCTCTGTAATAATTGATAATGATTTCAAGTCACTAGATAAGCATAAGCCGAGACATGAACCAGAAACCTGAAAAAGTAGGATTCCAGCCATAAATTTTATTTGTTCATTTCACTCAAATAACATTTTTAATATTAATGCATTACTTTATCTTTGTGTATAATATATGAGGCAAAAACCTATGTAAAACCTAGAAAATAGAACAGTTCGGGCAACCTATATCTCCACTGTTCAGGTTCTTGCCTTCTCTTTGTTGTGGATCCTGGGGGTGTCAAATCTACCTGCACATTTACACTCAATTCAGGGAAATGATCTGTATTTCTCTGTATATTCTCTGTATTTCTCCCCTCCCCTTTGGTTACCCAAGCTAAAGTCAGTTTCCACAACTGAAATCAGCAGAAAATCAGCACCCCAACCTTCACCAATTCTTCCCTCTCTCCCCAAGAGGTACAGGAGGAGACCTGAACTTAGGGAGCAAGTTCAGCACTAAGCAATTAGCTCTGGTGGCAGGGAACGAAAGAAAACTAGTTTTGATTAATTTAGCTTAAATGTATTTTAACCACAAATTCTATCTTTATTCTCCATAGAGACGCCGAAAAAAAGTGAGTTCATAAAGCATAAAGCAACTTCAAGCATATCAATCTTTTTTTTAAAGACTCCCTTTAATTCCATTAGCAACTAATAGCTCCTGCTCTTTATGGGTACCATATTTCTTACTTTTACACTGTATGAATTATAAGTGAAATCCCTAACTTCCAAATTTAATTAATTCATAAGATTATAAGAAAATATTTATCATTCCTTTCAGAAACCCCCCCCCCCCCCCCCCGATACAATTAGCATGTAAGGAATAGTAATTTCAATCACTGGAAATGAGAAAAGTTAGTGTTTGAATCTTCCCTCATAAACCAATTAGCTGTTACATTTTAAAAAAAATTGTAGGGAAAACATAAAAGGAAAACTTACCCCTGTAACAGTAGCAATTTTGTACATTCCATAAGCATAGATCTCAATGAACCCAGAGCTTCCTCCAAGGACAAGAGCATTAAGCCTAATTAAAAGTAAGGCAACAAGCTGAGGTCCAATCAACAATAGAAATAATCAAGTTCTAAAACTCAGCTCTAAATGACTACTCCTATATAATCTACATATTAAAGCTCTCCTGCAGCAGAAATTGATAAACCAAAACAAGTCTACTTATTTGTTGGTCAAATTCAGCTAAACATTCCTAGTCTTTTCAAAAGTAGTACAAAAATTCAACTGTGCAAATTAACAAGGGCTGCTACCTGGAAGAAATCAGGCTGTAGAAAATTATAATTAAAACCCCAATACTATGCTTTTTCCTATTTGTGGCTGGTATCACAGTTCTACTACAATGATACTGACATTCAGATTTTAAGATTTACAAAGCACGTTGCATACAGCCCCTTGGATTCTCACAACAACCCTGCAAGGTAGTTACCACAATTATTATCATCCCTGCTTTTTACAAACAAGTAAACAGAGGTTTAGAAAGGCTAACTGATTTGTCCATACCATGTCCCTAGCTCTTTCCTCCAGGTACCAGATGCTGCCTCCACCTCACCAGTAAGTGTATTTGATGGGGCCTGAAAATTTTCAAAATGCACTGCAACTGACAGTTCCAAAATTCAAAAATAAAACTGCTTTTTAAAACTCTTTACTCCATCAAAATTTTTCTTGAAGAAAACAGAAAAGGGATGTTAAAACTTTTTAAACTATTTTTAAAATTGACAAAATGAAAAGCCATAGAATCAAGTTAAATGACAGATATTAAAAGAATGCTTAATGTGAGTAAATCAATTGTACAAACACATCAAGTCTGTCCATTTAAAACTTCATTCTCAAATTAAGTGACGTTCCATATAAGAAACCCATACTTGCCACCACAGATATTTCCATGAAAATTTACCTGACGTCACCCAAGAGCTTCATAATTTCATCTGATTTTTCTTCACTAAAATATGAAAATAATTGTTACAACTCAATTTTTATATTAAACAATAATTCTCTTACTTGAAAAAATACTAAAGAATCTTTCTTACCTAAAAATTTTTGCAGTAGTGCTATAGCTGAACAAGAATATAAATTTAGAAAATTTATACTTCAAACAAAAAAAGCAAACAAGATATTTTCATAACATAGTTAATAACAAATTTCAAATGAATAAGAAAATTACAACTAGTTATAAAACTATCCAACTTTGATACTTACTTTTTTGGCAAGGCAGGTAGTTTAGGCAGGAGAAGATTTGATTCATCCTCAGCATTATAAAAGGATGTTAAAACACTAGAGGAAAAAAAAGAACATTCTTAAACACTAACAATGTGACTTTTTTTTACAATTTAAAAATATTTTATTCTTTCAAAGAAAGAGAAATACACAAAGTTAACAGCAGTCAGGTCTTGCACTTAAAATAAAAATCTTGCCATCATATTCAGTATAAATTAAGAATAAAATATTCATATCTTTTCTCCATTGAGAAGTATGTAATTTTCTCAGTACTCAGTTCAAAATAAATGCTACACAGTAAAAATGAAATATTACCTAAGCTCTAAACATCTATAGCTACTATTTATGTTATAAAAAAAATCACTGTAAGAATGATTTGAGCAAAATCAACATAACACAAATATTTAGGTAAAATAAGTAAGGTCAACCAACAATTTTTTTAACAACTCTACAGCATTTCCATGAGGAGTATTTTAATATAACAAAAAATATATTAAGAATTTTCCTTATTTAAAACAGCTTTTGTCTTGCAGGGGACAGTACCCATTTTATAAATTAAAAAATAAAAGTAAATGACTTATCTAGGGTCACAAAATTGCTATGGATGTGGAATTATAGTTCAGGAATTCTAAATGTTCTTCCAAGAGTTCATGTCATAGCTTTAAGTGGCAAGATTCGTTTTACAGAACATTGCTATAATTATACTGGCTTAGCGGTCAGTTCTGTGGTTTACATACAAACTTCCAACCTAATGATTTGACAAGCAGTTTTACATTTAATACTGAGTAATCCTGAAAGCCTCTGGATCTTCAGCATAATATTTATAAATTGGTATATGAATCATCACTACTGAAGTAATTGTTTTTTAAATAAAATTTCTAAAAATCAATGAATTACAATAAACTCCTAAATATTTAGAAATAATAATTTATAAGAATTACTTGTCAAGAATAGTTTGTATTGCATTTTTAAAAGTAATTTTAATTTCTTTCATGATTTAGAGGTGATCAGATTTTATGCATATACATATATTTGCATATATACATATATATACATATACACACACACAAATATACATATATATGCATACACACAGTTCTTAAGACACTGTTGCTTAATAAAAGAATTTCGTTGAGTATTATGAAAAAGCAACCTATTTTGTTAAAGATGGGGAGGAAGATGACCCAAAAGGTACTCCTATACTACATTTAAAGTACTTTTGACATGTACTTTGAATTTATATTAATGCAAGATTTTAAAATTTCTTGGACTTACCTGCTTTCTTCAGTTACTTCCATCCAATGCATGTAGGTAATTGGTGTATCCACAGAAAAAGAGTGCAAGCTTTCAGGCTTTTCAACATCACATAAAATAACTTTCTTTGTGTCAGCAAGACCAAAGGCCAAAACTACAAGAAAAAGGCAATCAACTATTAAGTGATTCACGTAGAAAAATGCAACTATATCACAAAACATTTTAGTAAAGTGAATTCAGGCTCAAAAATCCTAAATAGTTACTGTTTTTAATTTGCTACTCTTTAATCCTGTAATCTTCATTATAGCTATTGTTAGAGTTAAGAATTCTACCTTTTGATAATGCTTACTAATGCAATGTTAAACTCTTGAAAAATTTTTAAAGGAAAAAAAGGCCATAAACAATTTTTATAAGTCAGTTTAAAAGTGGACCTCTTCATTTTCATACATAGTATTAACGTAACATTTATATTTATATATACTTATATATCTACAAGTTTCATCTGAGATCCAACACTTTCTCATATACAGTATTAAACATCTGACATAGTAGAGGTTCCTAGATTAGAAACTATGTGTGTCATCTGGCACAAAGCATTTAACAGATAAACAACAATAATATATTGCTGCATGACTGCTCTTTATCACCAAGATATAGTGGAATCTATAAACAAGTCTAGAAGAAATAATTTGATCTGTCTAGTTTTTAATACTTTTTCTACCCTTTATGTTTCTTTACCAAATGAGAACATGGGAATCAGAAGCCCATTTCTCTTTGACAACAATTAAATTTTACAGCATAGAGTCTCTGAATGGGTCACTAAAAAAGTATTTTTAATATGTTCAATTATTTCATTGAATTTCAAATATGGACTCAGATAATATCATCCAGTATTTACTAATGTACAAATCTGCACAAAGTCCTTATAAATCTTGCCTCTCCTTCCTAAAAACAAACTACTTGAAATAATTCTCAAATAGCCTTTATTTGACAGACACAGTTATATTTAATTTTTTAGTGATAACCTACTGCTCATTATTTAACCAACACTTACTGTGTGATCTTTCCTAAGTCTTTGTTTCCCTAGCACTTAGTACAATGCCTTGTACACAGTAAATGTTTGATACTCATTTACTGATTATAATAAAACTTTTTGATTTAACAGCACATGTTAATTTCATTATGGTTCTTTCCAAAGACAAGCACACTGTACAAATAAAATGCTGTGGAAGAAAATTTCTCAAATTATGTGTGTAAAGGGACAGGGGAGAACCCTAACCACTAACATATTAAATGATATTAATGATGGTTAATTTTTATCAATTATAAAAATTAGAGATATTCTTTGGTGTTTCAATGTATCTGCTCTTATCAGTGTGGCTACTCTGGCATTTATCCATGGCTTCTCATCCTGTGTGATTCTCATTAATATCTTATAGGAATACTCCAGAGGATCTATCCAACATACTTCTAGATCTCTTAATGTTTTGTGAATTTTATAAAAACTTTCAGAACATTGTATTATCACCACACAAAAAACAAAACTCTGGTCACAAATGTCCTTGATTACATTTTTTATGGAACTTCTCCCATGTAAATCAATGACGGTAATAAACAGACTACGTGCCCATGTTATATCTTTCTATCTTGCTCTTTTAGTTATCCTTACTTTAATTCTTACAAGACTACTATATTCTAGGATTTGTCACATAACATTACTAGAGAAAACTAGAAGATTTGCTTTGGTAACATGGAACAGGCTGTAATTATTAGAAGCCCGATGAAAATGTTATTCAATTCACTCTCATCCTACTCAATTATGGGCCCAATTCACAGTCTTATCTGAATTGCCTTTTTAAGATAAATGTGCCAATGGACTAAACCAAGGGGCTGCTCCACGTCATAATTTTCCAGATTATTCTTCATTTGCTTTTTTTCCAATATGATCTTTTAGGCTAATTTCATTTGAGTAGTCATGGATCTCACTGATGAAGTCCTATAGGAGACTATTCAGGGATAAAAACAATCAACACAATATAACTGACAAATAAGCAACTGAAATACCTATATGGAATGAAAAAGGAAATATCCCTTCCATTTGGATTTTAAATCTCTTGTCTCTCAGTCTCTCTCTCTCTGTTTCTCACACACACATCCATTTTTATGCCTTCCTAAATATAGTTTAAAAAATTGTTGAACGAATTATTGCTATGGTTTCATCTATTGAAGAACCTTTTAAGTAATTTTATCATCTTAACACATACATAAGAGGGAGCTGTAGGGAAGAGGCTTTGAGGCTGTATTTTGCCCTTATACATTCATTCATTCATTCATAATAATCAACAAGTATTTTTAGGTGCCTATTATGTGTCAGGGACCATATGTCAGGCACTGGGGAAACAAGTACCAAAAAACCTAATCTCTACTCATAGGGAAGAAAATAAGTAGTTATATAAATATATACAGCATAAAGTACATAAATACAAAGTAATTAAATGCAAGGTTGTTTGGGAGAAAGGACACTAGTAGTTGAAGGATAAGGAAAGGCTCCATGCAGAAGACATCTTGGTTGCATCTTCAAGGAAAAAAGGGACTCTTTGAAGAAGATGTTAAGAGGGAGTGCATCCCAGGCTTCAAAGGACAGTCATAGCAAAGCCACCAAGAAAGGAGATGAGAGCAGCATGTGTGAGAAACAAAGAAAAGGCCAGTCTGGTTGGACCTTGGAGCATGGGAATGAGAATAATGTCCAGAGACTGGTTTAAGTTGGGGACCAGGTTGCATAGGGCCTTAAAAGCAAATAGAAGAGTTTATAATTGATACAAGAAGCAACAGGAAACTCCTGGAGTTGCTGCAGAGTGCAACAGAAAAAGTACCAGACTCATAGTCAGAAAAGACATAAGTTTGACTCCTATTTTTGACATGTTCTACTTGGGTAATCCTGAACATTTCTGAGCCTGTTTCACCATCTATAAAACAGGACAGCAATAACTGCAGAACTTACCTCACTGAGCTGTATTCACGAAGTAACAATACTTCTGTTAAGGACTTTGTATACCTTAAAGCCCTATAAACATGCCAGCTGCCACTATTCTACATTTAATTCGTGCCTGTACCATTCTCATATTTTATGGACATGACAAAGTACAGGCAGATAAATAATTACTGATGTCTTTTCAATCACATTTTTTGTTAAAATACTATCAGATCTTTTATCATTCATTCAGAAAATCTCTCCTGATTTCTGGAGAAGTGACCCAAGTGCCTTTTGTGAGCACTGGGCCAGGTCTACCATAGACTCCTGCTGCAGAGACTCACTTCTACAGGCACAATTTGCTCCTCCCAATTTTATTTTCCTGAGCCCTCTTACCACTACTCCATGTAGCCTATTAGGAACTGGTGGGAAGGGGGAAAATATTCAAATGTGAAGGTTCCACTGTCAGATCAATTATAAGAACAGATTTCTACAGATACACAGTCACTTTTCATATATTTAAGGTCTCCCACCTTCATCCATGAATACTCTCATAATTTGACATTATTAGCTTTCAGCAGGCTTTTTCTCTTCCACTGCCTTTCATTATTTTGTGACCCAAACTACTTGTAATCTTTCATTCCTCCATATCGTTTTCTGTAAAAAGGTTGAAATTATATTCCAGGTTGAGGTTATATTCCAAACTGCCATCTCTTGCTAAGCAATGAGATCAAGTGTTTGTTGATTTCTGTGCTTTTTTTGCTTCTCCAATATGGCCAATTATTTTATAAGTCAAATTTATCTAAGAAATGGTGGCAAGAAGACAATATCTTTACTTCTGTCCATTTCCCATTTTTCAAAGCCAATTGCTTATTTAAATAGATCAAGCTGGAGCTGCTGCAGTTATACATATTTTCTCCTATACATCTTCAGTCTTTCTCCTAATTTGGTATTTGGACCTTTATGCTAAGCAATCCAAGACCTGAGTATACATAGGTATCTAACTCATAAATGAGTCCAACATCAGAAACTGAGTGTTAAAATACAGTTAATTTCTCTTTTGTTTTGCTTGGTGCTTGACTTTCCCAGTGTCTTCCAAATCTTCTTAAAGAAAGTAATTAGGATTTGTAGGAAAGTTTACAAAGCCTTGGCCTTTTTTCATTTCTTAATCACAAACATTATTTTACAGTTTCCAAGGTCTGCACTGTGCTCACTTCCAAACCGAAATCATCAAATATCAAAGTAAATGTTGACTTGTTTTGAAGGATGTTGTCAAGTTCTTCACAGAATTAGCATGGACAAATACTTCGGTTATCCTGAAACCAGTGATCTTCTCTGGGTTCTCCAATAGCTAAAACATTATCTTTAGCGACATATATGAAGTCTTTCCAACTTGGCAGAAAACCAGCCAAGGCTCTAGTGACACAGCCTTCAAAAACCCAGGGCTACCTCCAAACCACAATGTGCATATTTTTGTGCAGGAAAGAAATGGAAGGAAACAAGGTGAGCTGGATATACTTACAAAAGTATAGAGACTTATGTGCCACATAACTACTAAATGCCATAAAGTCCAAAAGAGAAAGCAGGCTAGGGAATGTCAAACAAGCTAAATACAAGAAACTGTAAGGCCAGGGAGAAAAGGTAAAGAAAACATTTGTATATGTTCAATTATATTTCATTTAAGCAATATCTTTGCAGAAAGGGATTATTAAAGTTCCATGAAACTGAGCTTTTTTAAGAAAGAATCAAATAAATAATATTTAAGAACTCTAGCACGTAGCATGAGTGTAAAATTCTTTCTCAGAACAAGGTTTCTGCCAAAACTCCCTTCTGTGACAATAAAAATTTCTATAATAGTACTATCATTACTTTTTCCATCTGGTCTCCAAGCCAAAGATGTCACTTCTTTTCCAGTATTTTCATTTGGTGGCAAACTCCAAACCCGTTGAAAGTTTGCTAGTCGATGAAGTAAAACCTGAGAAACAGACAAAATATCAGATATTTTTTAAAAGCTTCCTATTTTACATGTATAAAACAGATTCTTAAAATAGATCGTTTTTAAAAGATAAAAAATACAAACCCACTCAGTCACTAAACATTTTTTAAGTGCCTACTATCTGCCATATACTGTGATTAGTGTTAGGGATGTAAAAAAAAGCAAAAACACTGTTCCTGACCTCAAGCTCATGTTCTAATGGGAGAGTAACATGTTAGTAGCTATATACATGAAATATATATACAGAATAGAGAGAAGGTAATCTCAAAGAGAAAGTAGTCGTTAGCAAGAGGGAACTAGGAAACATCGCTGCAGAAGATGGAGCTTGAGCTGAGTTTTAAAGCAAGCCAGTTATAAAGATTAAAATTCCTATTTTCTAAGTCATCTACTAGTTGTGGATAGAACCCATAGTTGTTCACAGACAGTACTGTCTGAAAGAATTGTAAAAATACATTTTAAGAAAACCGAAGAAAAGAAAATCTAATTATGCACCTAGTAAATTATCTAACTTTTTTATGTCACTAGAGGGCCAACAATTAATATCATAAACATAAATGTGTTTCAATATTAGTGTTGGGTATGCAAAGGAATACAAGTATTCCTCTTTTCAGTCCATGACAATTAACAATGAACTTTAATTTAGTTCAGTGAACTAGCAGAACTGAAATTTAAAGTTTTTCAGTCATTTTAGCATGCAGAATAATTATATATGCTTCAATGTATAAGCAACATAAGGTGGCTCTGTTGGTGACAGATTGAGACTTCTTGAAGAAATAGTAGTGCATCAAGAATTTTTTTAAAAATTAAAAAACACCTTGCGAAATAAAAAAAGACAATCTCAGTTGTTATAAAAGGAGGTCGGCAGCAGATGGCCTTAGTTTGAGGTAGACAGAGTACATGGCTTTCCTCAAACACCTGTTTCAATAAATCTTAATTCTGGCAGCACTCCAGTAAGAGCTTTTGTAGAAATAAATATTAGTAATCCAAATTATTTTATGACAGGGAAATCAGTGTATTTTGGGAAAATCTGACAATCCTAGACGCATCCCTGAGTACAGTAACACCATAACAGCCATTCTTAATCAGGTTTGTGTCAAGGACCTATTTGGCAGTTGGATGAAATCTATGGAATCTTCTTAGAATAATGTTTTTAAATGAATAAAATACATACAATTACAAAGGAAACTAATGGGGAAAAGTAGTTACCAAAATATTTTTTTAAAGTTCATTGAGCCAAGGTTAATAACCCCTTGCTCTAGGAAATCAGATCCCTGCTCTTTTACTAACTGCTTCTCCCAAACTTGACAATACAATGATCAAATTTTGGCTCCTATTAATTAGGGTTCAATCTAAAGGAAGTTTTTCTAATTTAATGTTAGCCTGCAAAAGCTGATCATTTAAGAACTAGGGCATAGGATACTAAGATCTTAACAAGTACCAATCAACCAACCAATAAACATTTATTAAGCACTTACTATAGACAAGGCATGGTACTAGGGATACAAACACAATAAATGAAATAATCCCTACTCCTATGACATTTATAATCTGACAGCGTGGATATATATAAGTATAAAAAAGAGTAAAGATAAAGAGAATAAATAAAAAGTAAGTAACTACAAAGTAGTTTAAGAGCAATGGCATTAGCTGTTGAAAGAAGAAAAAAAAGCTTCATACTGAAAGAGGTATTTAAGCTGCATTTTGAAGAAAGAGAAGGATTCTGTGAGGTGGAGATGAGGAAGAAATACATTACAATCACTGGGTACAGCTAGTGAGTGCAAAAGTATGGAGATGGGAAACGGAATATCATGTGTAAAGAACAGAGAGAAGGTCAGCTGGGCCAGATCCCAGAGGGTGGATGAGAAGTAATGTACAACGTGGTTGGAAAGACAGGTTGGGGGAAGGTTACGAAAAGTCAAGGTTGCAAAAGTGGGAGACTGAAAGAATGATGATGCCTTTGACAGAAACTAAGAAGCTAGGAAGAGGGACGGGTTTGGGGAAAAAGAAAACAAGTTTTGGATGTGCTGAGTTTGAAATGTCTCTAGACATCCAGTTTGCTAAAAAACACTCAATAAGTATTTACTACTGCGTACTAGCCTTAGGTGTTGGGGTAGAAATATAAAGAATAAAATGATCTCTATGCTCAAGGAACTTACATGTATATGATACACATACTTAAGTGCTCTTCAATATCTCTAGCATTTGTCTCCCCCTTTCACTCTGTCCATCACCCTAATTAAAATTCTCCAAAGTTGCCCTATTGAGTCAAAAAGACTCAGGTTCAATGACTATCTCTGACATAGAATAGTTGCATAACCATGAAATCAATTAACCTCTCAGCACCTCAGAACTGCCCGTCAGTACTGCTGGAGGAAATTTCCTCAAATTCCTTACACAGATGAAATCAAAGGTCAAAAAAAGCCCAAGACCCTCCTTAATGTAGTTCCCACTACAAGTGGCCTACCTTTCCAGACTCATGTCACACTACTCCCCTTCACATATTCATAGGCTTATAAGATTTAAAGCTATCAGTCAAGGATCATTTATTAAGCATTATGCATGAGACACTGAGCTACACACAGGAGATATAAAAACAAAAGTGGAACTTTAGTCCCAGCCCTCAAAGAGCTTACATTTAAATAAAGAGACAAAATGTATACATATAAGTATATACATAACACATAGAGAATGAGTACAAGTTGGCACTAGCATCTAGAAGAATAAGAAAAAGCTTCATGTAGAAGTCCTTTAACTGAATCTTGAAGCAACCAGAGACTCCAAGAGGCAGAAATGAGAAGGAAGTTAATCCCAGGTCTGGGATGTGCACAGGCATGAAGATGGGAGACTGAGCAGACTGAGACAGTGAGAAGACTTATTCAAGATCACACAGGTAGTAAGTGTTCATAGAAATGAGATACAAACCCAACCAAACTTTTGTTTACTACAAAACCAGTGGGACATTCTACAGACCAACAAAATGACTCACTCAATTTTTCCATATGTATCCCATGCTTTCACTCATTCTCTTCTTTTAATTCTGGAATGTCCTTCCTCAGCATCTTTCTTTACCAAGTGAACTTCTAAAAGTTCTTTAAGGCCCAATCGGAAAACCTTCTCTAACTCTCTTTCCTGTTCCAGCATCATCTTCACCAAAAAACCATCTGGGTTTTGCATCTGGGATCTAACTATAATTCTGCCAGTTATTTGCTACATTACACTGCGTAAGTTACTTCATTTGTTTGAGGCAAAGCAGGGACTGTTTACAGCACTTAGTACAACGTTGGAAGCACTTCACAGATGCTTGCTGACTCAGTTTCCTCATCTTCAAAGCACATAACATAATCTTTTAACCTCATGCTTTGCATCGTAAAAGGGGCTTTTTTTGGCCTGTCTTGCCATGCAGATATTTTAAAGCGCAGACAATAGATAAAAGCGTAATGCGCAACCTTTTTATATATTATTGAATTTTTGGAAAATATTTTAACTTAGATGGGAAACCAAAACTATACAATCATCAGGCCAGTGGTGGCACACTTTGCTTATTCTTCCATTTCTGTACCTGTTGTTTCTCCATTTTAATATATAACTGTATTAGCTCTTTCTATATGAAAGAATTCTCAAATAGAAAAAAATAAAGCAAATTCACTTTCTAAAGAAAAAGAGGTAACTTTTGTCTTCTACATCAATGTTTATTTTTGTAGAGTTTTTCAGAAGCTTCTTCATTGGATTATTGGGAGAAAAAAGTGTTATAACGATATCCATCAGTTAACGATATTCTTCTTCTTTTTGTGCTCCTCCCAGAGCCCCTTCCCCAGAGAGGAGCTCTGGAGTCACATGAAAGATGTAGAGCTGGAGGGGGAAACTGAGGTCCAGGGAGGCTTAGGGAGGCTGAGGCGCTGTTGGGGGGAGGGGCATCCCTCCCTTTCACTTACCTCCCCCACTTTGTTGGCCAAGGCAATGAGGTCCCTCTTGGGAGACCAGACCATGAAAATGATCTCCTGGGGCAGCTGCTTCTCCCCCACCTGTCGGAAGGCCGGCATCGTGGGAGGGTGGTCCTGCAATGACAAAGCCCCCTCTTCAAACTGGACCCTGGCTCCCCCTCTCCCGCCCACCTGGCTCCTCCACTGACTCCCGGCAGCCGCCTCCCGGCCCCGCCCCCAGTCTCCCGCGCAGCCGCATTACCGAGCAAGTTCGCTCCGCAGTGGCGCGAACCAGGGCCGCATATCCCGTGTTCGGGAGCGGAGCTAGCCGCGGCTGCCGGCGGGCCGTGAGAGGCACTTCCGGGGTTGGGACTTCCTGTCCGAGGCCCGGGCGCTCGCATGCCCGATTCCTGCGCGCATGCCCGAGCTGGGCTGACGCCGTGGCCCCCGGTGGCGGACCGTTGGATAGGGTTCTGCTACTTTACGCTCTTCAGCCAGTGTATATAGCTAGCTCTCTTTAGAGGAGGTTCGGTCCTTACCCTCATGGAGCTTACAGTCAAACAGCAGACGAAACACCACCACTGGTGGCCTCAAGACTCATTCTTACAAACTTTGCAATGGTGAAAAACAGTGCATTGTGCATAAAATAAATAAGTGAAATCTCCTATTTCCAAAGGAAACCAAATATATTGAAATAGTTCATAAAATATATTTTCTAAAAAGTTCATGAGCTCTGGGCGAAGAACTCTTTGTTGCTTTAGAAAAGTTTTATTTCTGCTAGTTTATTATTTGCACCTTCCCACCTGGAAACGCAAGCATCAGCTTTGGATTCCTTCTCATTAGCGTTTCAAGCTGTAGGGAAGTTTTTATGGTCTAATCTTTTTAATGGCTTATTTTTCAAAAACTGAAACAGGTCCTCCTTCCAGACGCACTGAAAAGGGCGAACTGCAAACCAGTATTTCAAACGGGGTTTCAGCATAAGGCAAGAAACCCCATATTTTCTAAAAAGGTGACTGTAGATCACTCAATCACTCTTAACAGGAAAGCCTGGTTTTCCTAAAACCCCATCCTTAGGCCTGGAATGCACTCCAAGTCCCAACTAAAAGCCCACCTCCTACAGGAAGGCTTCCCTAACCCCTCTCAACCCCAACCTTCCCTTTGTTAATTATTTCCAATTGTTCCCGAATATAGTTTGCTTTGTATATTATATATATGTTTGCATGTGGTCTCCCTCACTAGTCTGTAAGCTCCCTGAGGGCAGCTTCTTTTGCTGTTTTTTGTGGGGTTTAGCACAGTTCCTGGCTTGTAGTAGATACTTAGTAAATGTTTATTGAATGAATGAATTATGCCACCATTCACAGTCTTAAATGTTGAATACCTTACATGTCAAACTCACAAAGCATTGAGAACTATTGTGTACCTATAAACCTGCTGAAAGATGTGCTTTTTCCAAAATAACAATCACAGTATATGAGCTGACAACATATTCCTTTTGGAAATTCCACACAACTGGTTAGCTACTATACTACCTAAGTAGATTGCTTTTGTTAACTACCACCAGTGAGCAGGGGGATTAGGAATATGGTGTTATTCTAGTGCTGTTATTCTAATGCAGGGGTTCTTAAACTTTTTTGTGTCATGAAAACCTTTGGTAGTTCAGTAAAATCTATGGATCCTTTATAGAATAAGGTTTTTAAATACATTAAATACACAAAGTATAAAGGAGAGCAAATATATTGAAAGAAAGATGTAATATTTCCCCATCCAACTTCAGGGACTACCTGAAATCTATCCATGGATTCTTGGTGGGGAAGATCTATCTCAAACACCCCAATATAAGAAACCCCTATTGAAGTAATGTGGACTTTAAGAAAAGACTTAATTGGACTAGGCACATCAAAATAAATTTAATGTATGTATAATATGTATAAATTAATGTATAATATATACCATGAGGGTGCCATGTGTCTTGAAGGGAGAAAGAATAAAAATCTCTAGCCTCTTCTCTCCCCACCCCAAGGGAGACCTGAATTCCTTGCAAAAGGGGAAGCAGGAAGTTGGGACCAGAATCTTAGTTTACTATTTTGAGGTGATAAACAATACAAAGCACATTAGGGAAGATTTGCCATGGTGAGTGAGGTGTCTTGCAGGAGAGAAGCAGAAGGTTTTGTCGTCTATTTGAAACTTCCTTCTCAAATTAAGCAATTTTACATATAAGAAACCCATACTTGCCACCATAGGTAGTTCCAAGAAAATTTACCTGACATCACCCAAGAGCTTCATAATTTCATCTGATTTTTCTTCACTAAAATATAAAAATAATTGTTACAACTCAATTTTTATACTAAATAATAATTCTCTTACTTGAAAAATACCAAAGAATCTTACCTAAAAATTTTTGCAGTAGTGCAATAGCTGAATGAGAATATAAATTTAGAAAACTAATACTGCTTCCCCCAAATTAAACAACCAACAGGAGTTGTGAGGCTTCTAGGACTATTTGCATGACAATGCAGAAGTTGCTACATTGGGGAAAAATATATGAGGATTTAAAATAGTTAAGGTCATAGACAAGAATTATCAGCTTTATTCTTACTATTTGTTTTGGTAGTCAAGGGGTTAAACTGGTTAGTACTGAGATGTAAGGCATCTGTGCATAGTGTTATGATAATTTTAAATTTTATTTCTTTTTATTAATTTTTTTTTGGTGGGGGTAAGGAGGGGAGTCAGACTGTTCCTCTTAGATTATTTTTGAGCAGGCCGAAACCTATCCCATAATATGTGAAATTTTACTTAAAGCTTGAAACATTCCAGAGAAGAATTGGATAAAGGGAGTCAAGGCTTCTGGAAGTAATTTGACTTACCTCATTTGAGGGAGAATTCACTTGACTATAGGCATGTAAATCTCCCTTCTCAATCAGCCCATTTCAGACCCTCTAAATGTGGTTTATAATTTCTAACCTAATTTAGTTTACTTGTAGAATCTGTTTAACCAGGTTTGTTTCCTTAGGTGATGTATAAGAATATAATCCTGCTTAACTGAATTTAAGTTTTACAATCTTGCACAAAGCATAGAATATATGTATATATGTATACATATACACATGTATATTTTTTTAACTTTTATGGCTTAAGAGGATGTATGAGATTGCTATATGTAAAAGAATTATTTCTCTGTCTCTCTTATGTAACTTTGTCTATAAAAAGCCTTGTTAGAGCCCTAATCTTTGTTCAGGGTTATTTTTTTTTAAAGTCCTGAACCAGTGCTTAAATGTAATAAAACAAGATTTTTACCTTTATAATTTCTGCGTTATGGTAGATTTATTTCAGCAGCAGTAACTTACCCCATGAACTCAGAAGTGATATTTCTCCCATAACAGTAGAATGGAGTCAGGCTTCCTGAATATAAAAGAGAAGCCCTCACAATGACATTTGTAAAAAAAAAAAAACCTTGGTAGCTTTATTTTATCTATCCATCTATCTAGACTAGACAGATAGGGGCAGCTCGGTGGTACAGTGAAGAGAGTGCTGGGCCTGTAAGACTCATCTTCTTGAGTTCTCAGACACTTAATAGCTGTGTGACCACGGTAAGTCACTTAACCTTGTTTGCTTTAGTTTCCTCATTTGTAAAAATGAGCTAGAGAAGGATATGGCAAATCAGTCCAGTATCTTTGCCAAGAAAACCCCAAATGGGGTTTAAAAGTCTGATACAACTGAAAATGACTGAACAACAATCTATCTATCTTTGGTCTGGAGTTGTGATTTCATTAGCGTAAGGACCTCCAGTCAGAAAATTCCATCTACCAATATAGAATGGCAACTAACTCTTTAAGACATTTTTGTCACAGACAGTTGCCTGGGGCACTAAAAGAGAGAGTGATTTGCTCAGGGTCACACAAACATGATGTACCTGTCCTACCACTAAAGGTTGTTATGAGGGTCAAATAAAATATTTGTAGAAGTGCTTAGCACTGTGCCTGATATATAGTAGGTGCTATCTATATAAATATTTATTCTCTTCCCTCTACTCACCCTTAATGCAGACTGAAAGAGGTTCAGGTTCCCAAAAGAGAATACAAGAAGGCCTCCAGATAGAAAATTGGCAGAGTGCAATCTTCTCCCTGAAACCAGGACCCAATTTTTTTAATACCTCAATTCTTCTACTTATGCTATATGGCTGCAAATGATGTAGTCTCTGAAGAATTAAAGATGGAGGTAACCCAAAGAGCAATGGAGAAACACATGGTGGGTATGAGTAGCCTGCAACTGGGAATTACAGGGGAGAAATGGTATAAACGATGCTATCGAGTGACCAGAAATGCAGTAGGGTCAGTCACGTAGCAAGATGGCCTGTGTATTCCATTGGTATCCTGTGTCCAGTTTAGACTAAGCATGTTTGAAAGATGCTAAGTGGCTTCCCTTATTCAGTAGACTAGCTCTAGATTGAAAATCAAAAGATCTAGGTCTGAACACTGGATCTGCCACTCTATTCTCTGGATGAGCTTGGACAACTTTGCTTCTCACTTTCCTTATTTGTAAGATGAAGGGATTGTGTAAGATGCCCTCTATATGAGTTCCCATTCCAGCTCTAGGTGTATGATTTTATGACTAGGTATCCTCTGAGATCCCTTCAGAACTAAATCTAAGCCTATGATTATGCTAATGAATATCAATAATACTAGCAGGATCAACAGCAGGGGTGGGACATTTATCAAAAGTGGAAATTGAATTACTATGTACAACAATGCATATAAGGGGCAGCTAGGTGGTACAGTTGATAGAGCATTGGGGCTAGAGTTAGGAAGAACTGAGTTCAAATCTAGCTTCAGACACTTGGTAGCTGTGTGACCTTAGGCACATCATTTAACCTCCATCTGCCTCCTCAAGTGCAAAATTAGGATGATAATAATAATAATACCTATTTTCCAGAATTGTTGGGAGGATAAAATGAGAAAATATTTGTAAAGTGCATAGCACAGTGCTTGGCATATAGTAGCTACTATGTCAATGCTAGGCTAGCTATTATTAATTATTAGCAGGCTTGTTCCCTATAGCTTTTTTTGCCAGATTTATGGAGGTTCAATATAATTCCTTCCTGTGCAGTACTAACAAATGGAGAGCATTACAAAAAGAGAGCAACAACATTCGCATACATTTCAGTTGTATCCTTTGTTTTCTTTTTGGCCACTCACTGATTTGACTTCTGTTTCCCATTGTTGGAAGTGTATCATGGAAAGAGCACTAGAATAGTAGTCAAAAGACCTTGCTTTCAGTTCCAAATCAGCCAATTATTATATATCATCTGAATCAGTCAAAGTTTCTGATACTTTCACAACTCTGGATAAGGGAGGAGTTCTTGACCAAAGAAGAGACAGAGACGATAACAAGAGAGAAAAGGAACAATTTTGATTACATAAAATTGAAAAGGTTTTGCACAAACAAAATCCATAGTTAAACTTTATTTCTAAAGATTTTATCGATTTTGAACTTAAACACCAAATAAAATAGCCATTTTCATATGTAGGCCCTCATCCAGGTCATCAGGCCAGTTTACCCTGAGGGTTCCAAAGGACTCTGTCCTTAGCTCTCTACTCTTCTCCGTCTATACTACTACACTCGGTGACTTTATCATCTCCCATAGATTTAATTATCATCTCTATGCTGATGATTCTGAAATCCATCTGATCTGCGGACCTCTAATTTTACATTTCCAATTGCCTTTCAGACATCTCACACTGGATGTCCAGCAGACATCTTAAATCCAACACATCTAAAACTAAACTTATTATTTTTACCTCTAAATTCTTTACCCCCACCTCATCCCCCCACCTCACCCCTGCCACCTTCCTAACCTTTCTATGACTGTCAAGGGTAATCTCATCCTCCCAGTTCCTCAGGCTCACAATCTAGACTCCTCACTGTCTCTCAACCCCCAAATCCAATTGCCAAGGTTATCAATTTCCCCTCTGCAACATCTCTTATATGTACCTTCTTCTCTCCTCTGACACTACTACCACTCTAGTGCAGGGCCTCATCATTTCATTGCCAGGATTATTGAAATATCATTGTTGGATCTGCCTGCTTAAAGAGTCTCCTCACTCCAATCCATCCTCCATTCAGCTGCCAAAAAGTGATTTTCCTAAAGTGCAAGTCCTATTCATGTTACCCTCTATCTAATAAACTCCAGGGGCTCCCTTTAAGATCAGATATGAAATCCTCTTTTTGGCATTTGAAGTCTTTCAAAACTGTCCCCTACTCCCTCCTTTCCAATCTTCTTACACTTAACTCCCCACCATCTATTTTCTGATATGGTGCCACTGGCCTTCTTTTGGTTCCACAAACATCTGGCGCTCTGGACATTTTCTCTGGCTGTCCCCTTGTGCCTGGAATGCTTTTCCTCATCATTTTCTTCTAATGGCTTCCCAGACTCCCTTTAAGTCTCAACTACAATCCCATCTGTCACAAGAAACCTTTCCTAACATTTCTGAATTCTAGTATCTTCCCTTTTAAAATTATTTCTTGCATGTAGCTTGTTTGGTATCTCTTCCATTAGACTGTGAGCTCCTTAAGGGTAGAAACTGTTTTGCATCTTTTTGTATCCCCAGTGCTTAGCATGGTGCCTGGCACAGAGTAGGTAGTATTTATGGACTGACTTAGTAAATGAAACTGCAGATCTCGATTACATACAACTTGCTTCTAAAAATATACATATTACATATGCATATAATAAATTCAACATGTAACTTTCACGGTTGTCCTATTTGTGATTCTTTCTATTCTTCCTTTTGCTCTCTTTTGCATATTTTACTTGAAAGATGCTTCAATGACCCTCTTTTCTTTTTGCTATCCTACCCCAATCCTTTTTCTCCCTCCAACTCCGTTCTCAATGGAAAAGTAAAAGCATTTTGTAAATTGCTAAGCAATTTGCAAATGTAAAATGGTACTAGGGGGTAATGGACTCAAACAACAAAGTAGGGTGTTTTAAGAATCACTGTTACTAAGCAGATGAATGGATTGAATTTACCCTTCAAAATGTTGAGATCTGATCTGCTTGGTTTACATTGCTGCCATCTCCTACAATCTGTATCAGCTCACAAATCCTAAACTGCGGTGCTTCAAACAGTAAGAATAAGTTATGGTCTGGTCTCTGCAGTGACTCTTGTGGATGAACCTTACATGATTTAACCTAAATTGTCTTGATTTACCAATTAAAAACCTCTTATTTAAAAAATGAAGTTGGTTTTCCTTTATATGAGTGATTTTCAAAGGGTGTACCCAGCCTGAGTTATGTTAGGTGTGCTGTGAAGTTGTGGATTTTTTCATTTTTTAAAAACTATAAATAATTTTAATACAAATTTTACTTACCCAGCATATATCGCATGGTAAGAATAGTTTTCACACAACAAACAAAACTTGTCTATTATACTAACCTCAAAACACATCAGACCTTGAACTCCCAAAGACCTCAACAAAAACAGCTGCTATTATTGTAGGAAAACTGCACATGCTCCAGTCTCCTTATTCTCCCATAATGTTACCAACTTAACTGCTCAATGTGCCGTGATTCCTTACTACAAAGAATACTGCACCATGAGCAAAAAGTTTGAGAACCATTGTTTTACATTCTCTCGAGTACTTGCTAGGAGAATTAACTTCCCCACTCAAATTTAAAGTTGTTAGAATTTCAAAATTTGAAATGGTGTAATTTTCACGGTATAATAGAATTTGAAGTGATAAGGAACCTCCCTGGCTATCTAGCCAAAACCATATCTGGAAAAGAATCCCCTCTCCAACATGCCTCAAAAGGGGTTATCCCAACTCTGCTTGAGGACCTCCAGTGAAGAGGAAGCAGGTTTTCAGAGTAAGCCTAGAAATCAGCAAATGCTACAAATCAGGGCTTGATTTATTGGTTTGTTGGCTGATGAGATTTAAGAAAGTGGAGATAACGTTAATAATACAGATTAAACTAAAAGTGTGTTTTGAATACATTTTTTTTTTGAGATCCAGTTAGTTGTTAAGCATTTACCAGCACTCCCTTGGGAGGAAAGCAGTGCCATCTGAGGCAGTCCATTTAACTTTTCGACAGCTATAATTGTTGAGATGCTTTTCTTTTCCTTTTTTTAAGCTGAAATCTGCCTCTCTGTAACTTCTACTGATTGTCTCTAATTCTTTCCTTAATGGCCAAGCAGAACAAGCTGAGTCCCTGTTCCACGTGAAACCCTTTCAAAGACTTGTATCAACCTGCCCTGACACTATATCCTAAAGTACTCTGGGCCTAGGACCTTGCACTCCACCCCCGTGGCTCCTAGCCATTGTATCTGACATGCTGATGTACCCTAAGGACCCACCAGTGAAGTCTTCAGCATCAAATATGAAATCCTGTTTGGCATCTGATGCTCTTCAAAACCTACCCCAATTCCCCCTATCTTTCCAAATTCTTATACCTCCTCCCCACTCCTCCTCCCTATCTACTCTGATCCAGTGACACTGGCCTTCTTGCTGTTCCATAAACATTTCCTGAGTTCCAGGTCTTTCCATCCAGCCTACAAGTTGAAGTCATTTTATAGGTGTTACCTCCCCAAATTAGTGTGAATTTAAGAAGCTTTCATTTTTTTCTTTATCAGTCTCTAGGACTTTTCATAGTGTTCAGCACCTAGTAAGAACTTAATAAATCTTTTAATTAATTAATTAATTCATTTATTCTCAAAAAGCATTTATTACACATTTGTGTTATCTGTCAGGCACTGTAAAAGGGACTGGGGATACAAAGACAGAAATGAAAATAACTGCCTTCAGGAAGTTCCCATTTTATCTAGGAAGCCTTATAGATTCTCCCTCACCCCACACATCCAATCAGTTGCCAAATCTTGCTGTTTTTACATGAACAGAATTTCTGGCATCTAACCCTTATGTCTACTAACACAACCAACACCTTGCTCTAAGGACATTATCATCTCTTGCCTGGACTATTGTGGCCTCCTTGTTGTCCCTTGCCTCAAGCCTCTCCCAAGTCCATTCTCCATGATTTCCCTTAAGCACAGATTTGACCATGTAAGAGATGTTATAACATGGATATGAATAATCCACAAAAGAAGTAGGCTAGTCATGAATGAAACTGAGAAATAACATGTTGATGGGTAGTTTGTACTCATAGTCAAAAAATTTTAAGTGAACTATAGTAAGATGTCCAGTGCAATAGACAGATCTTCTGTAGACTTTAGAGAGACATGGATAAGAATTCCACTGTATGTGAAGGTATGGTAAGGAGCTGCTCTTGCAAAAAAGGCAAAGCCAACAAAGTAACCTTACAGATTTTCCATGGGAACGTAAAATATAGAGAAAATAAAATGTAAGAAAAACTACTTTTGGATAGGACCATTATGTATAAGTTTGAAAAAAAAATAGAAATGTTTCAATACTAATATCATCAGACATCTAAACATTTTTGCTTTAAAAATGATATATTAATAATGTAACTACTTCAATCTTTAGAGGATTCTTTCAAAATACTGAGTTATATTAGACACCAGCTGTAAACAATGATATATGCTCATTATGCTTTTCAAGGGAGCTTTACATGCATTACTGTTTCTGCTGTTATTTAATGCTTTGGATCAAAATTTGTGAAAAAAATAGATATTATTTCAAAATCTTATTATACTTTTAATGGTCACTGTAGACAAAACATTACAGACTTTTCACATTCATCCTTATCTAGATTCCTCTGCATAGGAATGCTGTATTAATCATGCCCAACTACACAGTAAGTACTAAGATTTTGGAAATAAAGTGACCAAGAGAACAACCCTACCAAAGAAAGAATCTGGGTTCCTACCAGGTTCACCATTGCATTCATCTACTAGATGAAGCATTCTTAACCAGGAGTCCATGAACTTAAAAAAATTGATAACTATATTTAAATATAATCAGTTTCTTTAATACCTTATGGATTTTGTTTTATGCATTTAAAGACATCATTCTGAAAACGGATTCAGAGACTCCCCCCCCCCCAAAGGAGACCCTGACACACAAAAAGGTTAAGAACACCTAGACTAGAGAGAGCATGCTGTTTGATAATATTAAGTTTCTCAAGGTGCACATTTCTGAAAGTAACAGAATTTAAGTCCAGTATAGCACTTTCAGAAAATGGCTCCAAAGGTTAAGCTGTAAATCTTATTCTCAGGTCACTGGACATTTAGGAGCAAGGATATTGATGTCCTCTTTTCTTCTTTTTCTTTTTCCTTGTAACAGTTGCATGATTCATAGATTGTCCTTTAGTGGTCTCCATTTTCATCTTGTTACTTTTTTTTTGCTTCTGTTTCCTGACAGCCCTGCAAAACAAGGTGTTAAATTATGTTATAGAAAAAGCACAGTGAATTACAAATACGTTGCCATCCAATTAACCAGCTAACCAAATAAGCAAATACAAGAGTTGAAAAAATTTACTGTACAATATATGCCCATAAAATTCTAACAGTAATAACAAGGAGTTAGAGGCCTGAGCAAGCAAAACGTTGTTTGGGAAAACAAATTTCTTTGAAAGATGGTTACTAGTGATTCAGAGCAGTCTATCCAGGACAAACAGCACTGAGTTAAACAGACAGGCCAATGAAAAACTATTTTTTAACATCCATACTGCTCAGCTCAGCACTTCAATCTTCAAATCCTTGAATTACATTTTCTAGAAAAAGGACTAAGACTTGGGAAGTTAGCAGAGTGAAAAAAAATGCAAAAGCATAACAGATGGGGATGACAATTGAAGGGCCCATTTTATAAGCTCTCTAGTTAATTTTCCATTCCTTATTAAATTCAACAACTCTGACAAACGCTACACAGAATATATAAAATACATGGTCACTGTCTCCTGGAAGCTTGCAGTTAGTTTAAAGCAATGAATAATGAATACCAATGACCTAAAGAAGGATTAACTTGAAACTTGCCCTAGAAGAGTATGAAACCAGAGTAAAGAGCAGTGAACTTTTCACTCTAGTGTTCTCCAAACTAACATTAGATTGTTAGCCTTTTGAGGAAAGGGACTGTTTTCTGCTTCTTTTTATATAATATTTAGCATATAGTAGGTGCTTAATAAATGTTTACTGATTGCCTGACATGAGCCAGTTAGTGGCTAAGAAAGATTTCACACAAACACAAAGAACTCTGTAGCTTATTATCATAGTTCTGAAGAAATTTGTATGCTTATGAATTTGTCACTAGCATAGTCTGACAGCAGAGTCCACTTCCCATGGTTATTCTATAATAAAAAGAATTGGATTCACTTTTCACAAAACACAGCAAGTTCCAAGATACCAAAGGCAAAGCTTTTTCTTGATGTGTCAAAGGTGGTAACACCTACATCAAGGACTCAAGTGTATTTAAAGACTTCGCAAGCTTGTCAGCTACTCTAACTCAGCTTGTATCTGATTCCTTTATCTCCTCACCGTGGTTTTCCCATCCTTCCTTAGAAGTTACATACTTTTGATTGAAAGGGTCTAGGTCACTGATAGAAGCTAAGTGAGGAAAAAAAGGGAACAAAATGAAAAAAGTATAGAAAGGCAACACCTTCTTTCACTTTAAAACTAATTCAGAAATAAGTGTCTTTTTAAGCAAATGCAAAATTTTATAAATTTCATTCTAAATATCCCCAAAATCTGAATATGACCCTCAAGAAAAACGCTAATGAAGACCACTGCTATAAACTGCTTGGGGGGAGGAAACCCAAACATTCTTCAGGCCAATGTTTTCTGCTCAGGTGGTCTGTGTTACAGGTCTCCAGGAAAACATGGAGGCTTTTTACTGCTAGGCTGATTTGTTCTACCAGATTTTTATAAACCAGTTACTGTATTCAAAAGGTTTTTAAGCTTGTAAACTTTTATCCTAAAATATCTTCTTCTATTCTTATTGTTGCTCAGTCATTTCAGTTACGTCTGACTCTTTGCGAGTTTGTGGTTTTCTTGGCAAAGATACTGGAGTGACTTGCCATTTCCTTCTCCAACTATTTCACAGATAAGAAAACTGAGGCAAACAAGGTTAACTGACTTCCCTAGGGTTACACAGCTAGTAAGTATTTGAGGCTGAATTTGAACTTATTCCAGGCCTGGCATTCTATCCACTGCACCACCTAACTGCCCTAAATATTTTCTAGTCTAGCCAAATATGATAAGTGTCTTGACAATACCTATCCAAATATAATAAAAATGCCTAGCGAGTACATTTAAACATCCCAAGCAGCCCTCTTACCATTCACTTGCTAATTCTCTGCCTCCTGGAAGTAAACAGAGGCAAACAAAAAGCATGGCAATGGAATAATGGTGAGAGTTTGACACTCCAATATTAAGAACATACTCTTCCCCTTTAGGGTGGTCAATGCCATAGAAAATAAAGTACGTAGAGGAGGAATGTGTCAATGGCCTGGATATACTGTATGGTACACAGAGTACTGGCCTGGGAGTCAAACAGACCTTAGTTCAAGTTCTGTCTTGTGAAACTTACTAGCTTTGTGACCATGGGCAAGTCACTTAATCTCTGAGTCTCAGTTTCTTCATGTGCAAAATAAGAATAATAACTATGTAGTACCTATGTAATAAGCTTGTTGTGAAGCTCAAATAAGATACTATTAAACTTCTGGCAGCTAGGTGGCACAGTGGATTGAGTGCCAGGCTTGGAATCAGGAAGATCTGAATTCAATACCGGCCTCAGACATTTACTAGCTGTGTGACCCTGAGCAAGTCACTTCACCCTGTTTGCCTCAGTTTCCTCATCTGTAAAATGGATTGGAGAAGAAAATGGCAAACCATTCCAGTATCTTCGCTAAGAAAACCCAAAATGGGGACACAAAGTGTCAGATATAACTGAACTAAACTAAACTAAAAAAAACTGAACTGAAAAAGCTTTGTGAATTCTAAGGCAATGTGTCAGTAGATATTATTTTATTATTGTTGTTGCTGTTCTCGATCTTTATCTGAGGAGTTCCAACAGAGGCAGTCCTATGACAGCTTACTATCTTACGTTTGTTCTTTTGTGTCTAATATTCAAAAAAGGTGGCTAACTGATTATGTTTTATGGTGATAGATGGCATAGGGATATAAGCTTATATTCTTCATGATCACTGAAACTATCTTCAGGATATTTCTACTTGCAGACAGAATGACAGCAGTTTTATACTTCATCCTCTTTCCAAATGGTTTTAATTTCTTCCAACAGGTCTTTATATTTTGAGAGCTTTCACTGTACAGTTGAGAAATTATGAGTATTTGGTATAGGAATATTTATGAAAAACACTGCTTTTCTTAATAAATGTTCCTGAAGCCGGTGGGTAATATGAGAAGGTTTAAGGAATGAGGGTTTGAGATGGGGAATGTATCTACTCAAAAGAAGAATGGGTCAAATTCACTGTCAGTTTGCACAACACAGTCAGTTTCCATGTTGCTGCTCTGTGTTCCTATAAACAGATGATGTTGGGTATAATTTGTGTATGGCTAACAGTGTATTAAATTAAAAACACTGTATTAAAATACTACCACTTGATCTTAAAAAAAAAAAAACCACACCAATTTATTAAAAAACACTAGCTTTTCTTAAACTTTTACAGGTCAATGTTATGTCCAAGTGACTATGGGTAATAATTTTACATGATTATGCTTCAGTTCCAATATTTGCTAACTCTCAAGGATTTTGGGGGGTTTACCTTTTGCAGAATCACAGAATTTGGGAGAGTGAAGCGACTTCAGGGGCCATCTAATCCAATCCATATCCTACACAAGGAATCCTTCCTTAGAGAATTCCTTTGGAGTGTCCACATAGTCTCCGCTTAAAGACCTACAAGAAGGGGGACCCACCATGTCTCACAGCAGAAAGCCACTTAACTTCTGGACAGCTCTGACTGTCTCCACGTGAAGCCTAACTTTGCCTCTTTGCAATTTACACTCATTCCTCCTGGTTTTGTCCTGTGGGGCTAAAGAGAATAAGTATGATCCTTCTTCATGACAGCCTTTCAAATACTTGTACACAGCTTTCATGGTCATCTATATCTCTCCAGGCTAAAAAAAAACTCCAGTTCTTTCAACCAATCCTCATATGGCATGGATTCAATGCTCTTCATCATCCCAACTGCCTTCTTCTAGAAGCTCCCCAGTTTATGAATATCCTTCTTAAACTGTAATGCCCAGAACTGAGTACAAAACTCCAGACAAATCAGACAAGGACAGAGTTTAGAGAGCCCATAACTCCTTATCCCTAGAAGCTACACCTCCCTAAATGCAGCTTAAGAGTCAATTAGCTCTTCTGGCTGCCACGTTATACTGGTTACTCAAATTGAATTTACCATGCACTAAAACCCCTTTATTTTTTTTTCAGATAAACTGCTGTCTAACCATATCTAACCCATCTTGTACTTGTTAATTTGATTTTTGTGTGTGTGCCCATGTATAAGACTTCCTATTTATCCTTCTTGAATTTCATCTTATTAGATTCACTCTAATGCTTGTATGTAAAAATTTTTTTAGAGCTTAATTTATCTACAGTGATAGCTAGCACTCCTATCTTAGTGTCGTTTGTAATTCTGATGAGTCCAGGGTTTTAGCAACTCTACTTTGTATTTCCCTATATTTACATTTCATAATACAATTCAGGAGAAAAAAAAACTTTTAAGTTTTTAATGTGCCAGTTACGTAACCACTGCTTTGCTTAATTTTTTTAAAAGCAAAATAGATATAGGAAAATTTCCTAACTAAAAAGTAAAGATATAGCAAAGAGAGAGAGAGAGAGAGAGAGAGAGAGAGAGAGAGAGAGAGAGAGAGAGAGAGAGAAATGGTATAGCAAACTCAGTGATACCCTGAAAAAACAACTCTATTTTGTTTTAAAAATGTATCTAGTAAATGGCCATCAAACCATAAGTTTACTAATGATAAAACAAGATTTTCTAGAAATAAAGCCCATAAATACCATGGAAAAATAAGACAACGAATAAACTTACGTAATAAATTTTTTTTCACATATCCTAAGAATTAATACATATGCAATATTTCCTTCAAGTTTCATAATTTTTTGGGTAAATTTTAAAAACGGGATAGATAACCACAAGAGGGAGTCAGTCTCATTCCATTCCAGTTCATCACAAAAGGAATTAGCAGCTGTAAAAATGTATTTGCTTTTAAAATAGTATAAGGTTATATTCATAGTAAAAGGGCATAAAAATTCTTGCTAGAATTACGGAATCTTTTAAAAAGTGTTACCAAAACAATCACTTCCTATTTTAGCCTGGAAATCTATAAAACTCAAGTCAAGAAACATATATTAAACTCCTACTATGAACAAGGCATTGTAATTTCACTATAATTAAAATACTCTGAAAGCAATACTTAGGGTTAATTGGGAACAACAGCATAAGCTGGAATCTTCAGGGAGAAAAAAAATAAAGTACTATTTTAGACTTATTCGAGCATATCACTTCCCACAGGATTAATTCTTTATATCATACTGAGATGATGAAATCTCCAACAATGAATAAAATTGAGTAATCTGAGTTACTAAATGATGTCCCTCAATTAAAGTGCTATGTACTATCATCAAACAGGCCACCTGGGAGAAAATCCAGAGAAATAGAATGATTTACAAGAAACAACAAAGAATGAAAGTAAGAGAGAGAGAGAGAGAGAGAGAGAGAGAGAGAGAGAGAGAGAGAGTGTGTGTGTGTGTGTGTGTGTGTGTGTGTGTGTGTGTGTGGTGCATTTTCAGGCATCCTGTTGCTTAGAAAATCACAGAGTTGGAAAAACATCAAAAGGCAAAGTCCAGACAGTCTGCCAGAGCAGTACTATGTTTAAACTATCCAGACAACAGAACGTGTATCTTACTCTTAAAGAGGTCCAAAGAAAAATATTCTAATGTTATTTTGTTCAGTTATCCTGAAGTTATTGTGACCCATGAGACAAAGGCAAGTCACTTACTCTTCCTGGGTCTCAGTTTACTAATCTGTAAATTAAAGGACTTCAACTGGATGACCTCTAAGGATCCCTTCAAGTTCTAATTATGATTCTGTGTTGACTTAACAGAAAGGAAGATTAAAATGAGTGAGGAGTAAGAACAAGTAATAGAAGATGTGAAGAAAACTGAAGAAAAATAACAATATTTCTCATATATAGAATGCTTTTAGGGATCCAAAGCAGTTTCCTTATAACAACCCTATGAACTAGTTAGCATAAAGATACTGCAGTACTTCAGTGACTCTATGATGTCACTTATGTAAGTATTCTTTGAATGATACAGATTGCAATTGATCTGCAAATGTCTCTCCCATGCCTCTCTTTTACACGTCCTCCCATAAATCTACCCACAGGAGGCCCCATCCCTCTCAGCTACATGCTGAGGACTTTTTCTTGAGTTTTTCTGACAACCTAATGCAGGATGTCAATCAATTTTTCACTCTTGCTATATAACCTGCTCATCTTTTTTGATGGTATATTTCTGTGATGAAATCCTTTACACTGTTTCTTCTTCATAACCCTTGCTTATAATATGTGGTATAGCCTGCTCATGCCAACCAAGTACCTCTCCACTACCCTCTGGATGATGCTCAAGTTTAATGACTCACAGCCGTGAAACAAAATCAAAAGAATATGGATATTAAAAAGACGGGCCTTCATTTCAGGGAGAAGGCGGGAATCATTAAAAGAATTCAGCAGTTTCCCAAAGGTAATCGGGTATACTTTCCTCCTCCTGTTTAATTCTGGGCCTGACTCATTATACATTTGCAGTGTCTTTGAAAGAGATAGACGGATAAATAGATAGGTGGATCTTTCACTCTAGAGAAACAGGTATCTAGGTATAGAGATATAGCTACTTCTATAGAGATAAATCTTGCCAAACACTTTTAGATGATTATGGATTTCATTTAGGAAGAGGATTTGCAGTGTGAAGGGATCTGATACAATCAATACAACGTCAACTAAAACCAAGAGTGTCTAGAGGACTGGACCATGTACAGGGAATTCCTCTTTGGTTCAGACTCTGTGATACATTCTCTTTTGTGACAATGATGAACAACTTTAGTGAGCATACGTCAACAAATCAATAAGCACTGATTAAACACCTCCCACGTGGTAGATACTACCCTAAGCACTGGAGATACACAAACAAAAGATGAAACAGTCCCTGCTCTCAAGAACCTTCTATTCTACCAGGGGAAACCATAAACACAAAGTAAGTTCAGTATAAATACAATGTGGTTAAGGAGGTCTAGCACAGGCAGTTTGAGGATCAAGAAAGGCTTCTTGGAGTGGTGAGGTGGTGCAGTGAATAGAGCACCGGCCCTAGAGTCAGGAGGACTTGAGTTCAAATCTGGAATCAGACACTTAACACTTACTAGCCATGTGAACTTGGGCAAGTCACTTAACCTCAACTGCCTTGCCTTCCCCCCTCCAAAAAGAAAAAAAAAGGTTTCTTGTAGAAGGCGGTACTTGAGCAGAACACAGAAGGAAGTAAGGGATTTTATGAACTAGAGGTGATGAGAGACCACATTCCAGGTATGGGGGATGGCCAGTGCAAAGTAACAAAAATGGGACAAATACAATATGTGAAAAAAACAGAAACAAGACCAGTTTGGCTGAACTGTCAACTACGAGAAGGGGAGTAATGTATAATGAGAAATCCAAAGGAAAAATCATTTTGGTAGCTAGATGGAGTACAGATTGAAGTGGGAACAGATTTCAGGTAGGAGGACCAATTAGAAGGCCACTGAAAGTTCAGATGAGACATGATGAGGGCTTGAACTAAAGTGGTAGCTATGTAGGTACAGGTAAGCAGACAGGTGTAAGTGATGTTATGGAGGTAAAACTATTAAGACTTGGCATATATGGAGTAAAGGACAATGAGAAGTTGAGGATAAAATTGAGGTTCCAGTCCTGGGAATCTGGAAGAATAATGGTCCTCAACAGAAATATAGATATTTAGATAGAAACATATTCCTGTTTGATATTAATAATCAAAGGATATTCAAGCAAAGTCAGCTCTGTTGTTATATCTTCAGAAACCTTGAATAGGGGAGAATAACATGACCACTAACATCCTTTTCAGGTCTAAAAATACTTCATGTTTTTAGAAACTAAAATGTCAATTTAGCATCTACTTAGTTGAAATAATAAGGTTTTTTTCTAAGTAGTTTATTGTCATTACTATAATATCCCACTATTAAAACTTATTTGCAAATGAGAGTTAGGGAGAAGAGAAAGGAGAGGCATTTTGTGGGAAGTGGGAGGAGGGTGGTGGGAATAAAAGGAAAACCATAAAAAGGAATAAAAGTTACTTAAAAATCAGTATATATACTGTAAGCTTCTCTAAGTCATGACCACATTTTCTATCTTCCTACTATGTAAGTGATTATAATAAAATTATATGAAAAAATATTTAGCATCTTCTCATAAATAATTATAGAAATAGTTGATTTAAAATGTCTAAGTCTCTTGACCATTGAATAATTTTTTGGTTATCCTTACAAAATTATTTGAGAAAAGTATGTTTATCATGTTGGCTTATTTTCTCCTAGTAAACAAAATAATTAAAATAATTCCACTAACTTGTTAGCTCTTTTAGATGCAGAGAAATTAGGACACATAGTACGTTTGTGATCTGCTTCACCACATATAAAGCAACCATCTTTAGCATCTGCACATGAATGACTTGGAAGTGCACAGTAATTGCAAATGCTGCAGTGAATCCAAGCTGCAAAACAAAAATTAGATTTTAGAATACAATTCTAATTTAATATACTGTTGAATTTTAACAGACATTAAGATATATTACATTAAGCAACATGATGATCAGGTCATTCAATCACTTAATTTAAAGTATTAGTGCTGAAATTATAAATTAGAATCCCATGTGGATAAACCTGCTTTATCATGTTATGTGAACATATATTGTATGTATCTCTAACCAAGCCAATAATATTCCACCCAAAGTACCATTAGCCACAAGGGATATTAAAAGGCTGTTAACTAGTAGAAATCCATCACTACCATTGAAAATGAAATAAAATATCCTATGGAAAATAATCAGTTGTGTTGACTTTGTATGTACATGACATGTGTAAATGTACATATGTATATGTGGACATATGCACATATATACATAAATATATAGACACACTACAGAAGCATATATGTACACACACCATACATACATAACATAACATACATTGATTAAAAGGGAAGACTATCATTTGATGGGAAGAGGTTAGTGAGTAGTTATAGATTTGTAAAATATAGCATCATGAAAGCATTTTTTAATGCACAGAAGAAAAAAGGAAGTGAAGGGGACATAAACATATAGGACAATTTTATACTACCTTGTTAAATTACATAGAGGTAGATTATAATCATTATATTACATATTATAATATTATTATTATAACATGTTATATCATATTATTATGTATGACACATATAATTATAATCTCTCTCCCTCTATTAAAAAATCTGTACAGAATATAAATTCAGTTTCTTAGTATGTTCGTAGTGTATTCCAGTTCTTTGTATATTGAAATGTTTGCAGTTATTAAATTCACAACAAAAAAAGAAAATAGTAAAAAAAATTTTTTTTAAACAAAATAAACTATATCTTTGGTTTTCACCACAATAATGGCAAATAGCATAGGGGTCTTCAAACTCCTAAGTTACTTATTTTTCTGTTAAGAAATTATAATAAGTGGCATAGTTGACATAGAGCTGGTCTTTATTTCAGGAAGATCTGGGTTCAAGTACTGCTTCTAATTCATACTAGCTATGTAATTACAGGCAAGTAACTTAATTTTGTCAAGCAAAATTCCTAAAACCATAAATTTCAAAAAAGTGGCCAATCAGCAACAGTGAAGATTTTTCATTCCAGAAGTTCTCTTCTCTGATGAAATCATAGGTTCCCCACCCTTGCACTAAACCACCATACAACAAAATCAATGTACTGTCAAAATGAAGCAACATACTAAAAGTTTTTAAATGCATCAAGCCCACTAAGTTCTTATACATAATTAGATTAATAAACAGCTATTTTCTTTTAAATTTAAGAATAGCATTGTGGGTCAACATCACTAAGAAATGCATAACTTTGCTATCTAACCTCCTAATGATGGTCCCATTGGTACTTAGCTAAACCGGTCTTCATAAGGCAATCTACCACTAGGCCTACGCCAAAAGGATTTCCAGCTAAGCAGACTCTCCCAAATGTTGGGGTCCAATGGTACAGTTTTTCAGAAAGCAAAGTCACGTCCCTGGATGACTGCAATGAGGCAATAAGACAGGTCTTTTGTGGCTCTCAATTACTAACTCCTACAAATAGAAAAGGCTTCATTGAAATTCGGTTCCAGTATACCAAAAAAGCCTTGAATATATTCAGATCAGATTCTTTATGAAGATTCTGATCTGAATATATTTAAAACTATCAATACACACTGGAACCTAACTTTTCAAAATTTATTTTGTATTTCAAAAAAGGGATTTATCTTGGGCTCAGTCTAAAGTACTCATTATACTCAGTCTCTAACACAGAAATAAAATATTAGAAAATTTCATATTCTAGAGACAACCAAAAGAAGCTGATTTATTTAATTTTAATTTTTTTTCAAGTGAATATTTTTATTGCTACTAAGTGAATAGCAAATTAAATATAATTATAATCTCTCAAAGTAAAAAATATTCTCCAGTACTTACAGGGCTTGACACATTTTTTGCAAAGAAGGCAATGTTTCCACCTCCTGCCATCCTACCAAAAATAATTTTTTCAAAAGCATGTTATTAGTTGGTGTAAGTATGTGAAATTCTACAAATGGAAATTGAAATAAATCTTACAAATGAAAGGATATTATGTATACAAATTAAAATATACTATGTGGTCATTTTCCCCCCAAAAAAGTGTGCAGATGAATTCAGAACCAATTAAAAGAATGCATATTCTTATGAAGTATGTTATACTAGTTACATATAATGACCAAGTTAAAGGCTGAATATTAACTATAGAGTATAAGTTTCAAAGTTCCTAAAGGTGTGATCTACTAATGTTGTAAGTTACTATTTATTTTGGAGAGGGTCATAGGTGTTTATTGTGCCTTTACTACACAATCTAGTTTTTCTTGTTATTTTTAAGATCTAATTTAAGGATCATGCTAACTTCCTAAAGAAATATTTCACTGGAATATAGATGTGGTCATTATTATCATCAGCTATAAACCATTCTGAATATGGTGCTACCCCAAGTTCCACAACTGGTATTGCTGTTATTAGGTGTGCTGTAAAACTCTACTGCCTTCCTCAAAGAACACATAACAAAAAATAGCTTCTCAGCTAAATAAAAATCAAATCTTACATGTTTCACATACATTTTATATACATATATACATACATGTGTATCTATACATATACATACACATATATCAAATAAGCATTTAGACTATATGGAACATATTACCTTAGATGTACATGAATTACAAATCTCACAGTGTTGGTTCTCTAAAGAAACATAACGCTGACACAAAGTACAAAACCTAGAAAGAGACAGAATTAATTAGGATAGTCAGTTAGAAATATTTATTGAGTATCCATAGGGGGAAGGAATAGAATTATATGAAGCACTACTCATACTAAATGAATAATCTACAAATTCATTTTAAAATGAAATTGCACAAGGAATTTAAGTTTAAAAGGATAAATCCATTATAAATGAGTAGGCTGCCAAAAATAATTACTGATTTTCAATGTGTAATTTTATTGTATTGGCTCAAGGAAACTTGAGTCCCCTTAGAATCCTTACCTGTATCCTTCTTCTGCTGGAAGAATTATTTTGTTGGGAGGAATATTGGTGAAAATACGCACAGGAGACTGTTTTCGACCTGTTTTTCCATGTTTATAAAGTGCATGATTATCATAATCTACCTAGAAAATTGAAAATGTAAGCACAAGAATTTATTGGAATAAAAGAACATATATTGTTATTAAAAATCAACAAATAAGTGTAAAATATTTAATAAGCAGTTATAGATTAAAGCAAATTAAGAAAAGCCATCTCATTAAATAAATATGAAAAAAGCAACAACTAAATTTTAATCTGGTACAAGAAGACCTACAATGCAATGAATTGTCATTAGAAGATGGTGAAATTTGTTTTTTATACATAAAGTTGAGGAATTTCACAAAAGTAACAAACAGAAGAGTTGTGATTTGAACCTAGTAGTTCATCTGAATGCAAATCCAATGCTGCTCCTTTTACATTTTAAGTTTTGAAATATTTTCTACTTGCTGAGATTTTATAAGAATTAAAAAATGAGCCCTAATCCCAGAAAATCCCATCTTATTATTGCAATCAAAGAAAAAAAACCCAAAAAACCCTGGTCCAGAGGAAGTTAACAGGTAAATTTTATCAAATATTTAAAGAGGTGCTACACAATTTGCTACACAAATTAACCTCATAGATCAAGAAAGAAAATATTCTACAAAATTCCTTTTATGAGACAAATATGATCCTAACACCTAAACCAGGAAGGAACTGAGCAAAGAAGAAGAACTACTGATCAATAATTTTAATGAATGTAAAGATGATCAAATAAAATCCTGGCAAAAAGACTATAGCAAGGGTTCTCAACATTTTTGTGCTTTATGGACCTCAATAGCAGTCTAGTAAAGCCTAGGGATCTCTTTTCAGAATAACATCTTTTAAAAAAATACTAAAAGAAAACAAAAATTTAATTTTTTCCCATCCAAGTTCATAGATACCAAGACCACAGCGAGATTTGTGAGTGAGTGAGTGTGTGTGTGTATTTCATTATGAACAAAAGCTAGTTCTTTTACCACTGCTAGTGCTTTCCTTCTGAAATTACCTTCCAAGTACATAACAGAAATCTTGTATGCTGACTCCCCTTTCAGAATGTGAGCACCTTGAGGTTTTTGTAAAAACAAAGTTTTTGATTTGGTTTTTGGGTTTTTGCCTTTTTTCAGTATCCCCAAGGCTTAACCCAGTGCCTGACATTTAATTAATGCTGCTGATTAATCATACCAGGGATTCAAGGGTGGTTCTTTTTTTTTTTAAATCAGTCTATGATTTCATCAATGTAGACATTTCCTGGCAATTAACTTCCTCTATCAATGCAGATTAGCACTATCTCTATAGCCTGGTATTACAGAGTTGTTTGGCTGCATTAAAAGGTAAGTGACTTCCACAGGGTCACATATTTAAAATAGTATGCATCAGGGGTAGGACTTGAACCGAGATCATCCTAACTTTGAAGTCAGTTCTCTTTTATCAACTATATCACACTATCTCTTGGGTAAACATTAAGAAAACAATTACTGTAAGTAATCATATTAAAAACAAAATATTGAAAACCACATGATTATATCAATAAATGCAAAAAAGAGTCTTTAACATAAGTACAATACCCATTAATGGTAAAACTTTAAAAAACATAAAACAAAGAAGAGCTATTTCAAGAAAAGTATCTATCTAAAACCCAAAGGTTGTATTATTTGCAAAAAGAAAGCACTAGATTCTGAGAGAAATGATTATTTTTCTCTTATATCAATAACCAATTATTCAATTAGGACTAAGGGTTTTCCCCTTTTCTACTCCCTCATTCAAAAGTCAGCCCCTGTAGTTATTCAGGCAACCTTTGAAGTGCTGGGCTGATAAGGAGAGGGGAAAACTCAGATCTGTTCAGAAGGTAAAGAAATTTTACATTAGGTAAATTATGGATTCTGGCCCCTTGTGTTTTATTATTCAGACAGATCTGAGGAAAATTGGCTTCTCCCTCTTGTGTAGATTACCCTAGGTGGGGTAATCTGGGTATACATAAGTCTTTTTGACTAAGACTTAGTGATCAGACTCATATCCCCCAATTCCTCATTAGAAGAGGTCCACTCCTCATTATAATATTCATTCTTCTCATTAGTTGTTAACCAATCAGAGTAGATTGGTGGGTCAGGAAGACCTACTCTTCTAAGGGCATATAAGCAATGAGTGGGTTCCATGAGGGGTCTTTGGCATTCAAGAGTGTCACTGACCCCTTTTATATGTTCTGATGATTAATAAAATAATTAGTTATCTAGAAACTACGTCTCTTGAACTTTTCATATGTCGCAATTCTTTCTCAATAAATAAAGAGGAAAAATAGGGATTCTTCTATCCCCACTATTATTTGATCTGGTTGCAGAAATGTTGGTGATGTCAATAAAACAAGATAAATAAAACAAAAGGATACACTTTGGCAAAAAGAAGATAAAATTCTCCCTATCTGCAGACATGTTGGTTTATTTAGAAAACCTATAAGTATCAGCAAAGAAATTAGAAAAGATCATTAATAGCTTCAAAAAAGTAGTAGAATACAAAAGTCAATCCACAAGAATCAACAGCATTTCTGTAAAGCAATAACAAAATCCTTAGAGGAAATACTAGAAAGGGAAGTTTCATTCAAAATAATTATGAAATATATAAAATATATAAAATATCTGGGAGTCAATCAACCAATGCATACTCAAGACTCAGGGAGAAGCAACTACAAAATATTCTTTAAAGAAAAAACTCAAATAACTGAAGGACTACTATTACTTATGTTTGGGCAACCTCAATATTTACAAATCATTATGACAGGTAGGTAGAGCAGTGGATAGAATGCTGGACCTAAGGTAAAGAAGAACTGGGTTCAAATCTAGCCTTAGACATTTGCTTGTAAAGCAGTAAGTCACCTGATCTCTGTTTCCTAATCTGTAACAAGAATAATAATTGCATCTTTGTAAAGCATTTCTATATAAATGTTAGCTATGATGATGATGGTGGTAATGATGATGATATAACCTAAATTCAATTATAGATTGAATGCCACACTAAACTACCAAAGTAGTATTTTATAAAGCTAGGATGAAGTAACAGCAAAATTATTTCAGAAGAATAAAAGATTTAGAATCTCAAGGGAAATTAATGGGGGTGAGGGAGTAGGAATAAAGGGATAATAGCACTTTCAAAGATCAAATTATATTATAAACCAGTAATGATCAAAACTGATTAATGCCTAAAAAATTAAAAAGTAGATCAATAAAAGAGATTAGAAAAGCAAGAATCAGAAACAAATGAACTCAATAACTCAATGTTCAACAAACTCAAGAATATAAACTATTTGGGGAATAACTTTCTACTTAATAAAAACTACTGGGAAAATTGAAAAGTGATTTGGGAGAAATTAGGCTCACTTAAATCATATATAACAAAATCAAAAGGGATATAGGGTATGGATATATATGGTCCCATCATAAGAAAACAGAAAAGAATAAGATCAGTTACTTTCTTCAACTATGACTATGGGGAGAATTTCTTAACTCAACAAAGGATCAAGGAAAATACAAATAATAAAAACAATTTCATTTACATAGAGATGAAAAGCTTTCACACAAATAAAATCAACATTGCAAAGTTAAGAAAGAAACTATCAACAGGGTTAAACATCTGTGTGCCAAATATCTCTGATCTGACAGATCTGATATTAAAGATATATAAGGATGTAACATAAAGTAGACAAAGAAGGAAGCTATTTAACAATCCATGAAGAAATAATAGAAAGGCACAGTTCATTGAAAGTGACTTCACTTTTAACTCTGGTCCAGTGCTAGTTAGTTAGACTCAGAGGAAAGAACTACATTTCACCTGTTTCTCATTCTGCCTCAAACACTGCCAGAACGACTGTGGCAGGACCAAGTCTGTAAGTGAGAAGGAGAGAAGAGAAAACTCTATTCAATACTGGCTATATTATGCCTCTCTATGCCATACCTCATAACTACTACTTCCTGCCCCACCAGTCCCTCCCTTTCCTTACTTTTCTGACATATATTCCACCACATACCCCCAAATCTTGACTCTAATCACATTGCTCCTCTCCAAGGCCTAGTCCAAAGGCACAGGAACTACTGCTAAAGGGCTAGAAATAGTTAGCCCATGTTCCTGGGGGAGATGTCTTGCTGGTATCCCATGTCTCAACTGGGAATATATTTTCCCATAGAAACACTGTTCTAAACAGTAGTCAGGTTCTAGTATACTATTAGTGCCAACCTTTAAATACGTTCTATTTTTGCTTTCAGGTCTTAGAATGTGTATATGTATATGTAGCTGTGCATGTGTGTGTTAAAATATATATGAACACGAACATATATGTGCACAAGTACACACACCACACATATGCATGGTGTGCGGTCATACAAACACATGTCTATATTTATAAATGTGTGCATACAAACATGTTTGTACACATGTATACAGTGTGTAAACACACGTGTGTGCTCATGTTTGCATTTATACATGCACACATGTATGCACATATTCACACATATACGGACAACACTAGTCCTGCAGGTAAAGAAAAAGTACTTTTAAGTTAAGAACTGATTTACAAATGAAATTTTGGGAAACAACCCATTTGTAATTTGGGGTCTTACTATATGTATGTACTTCGGTGACCCATCAGTATTTTTACAACACAAAGTTCCAGGCTTGCTTCTTCTATATCTTCTGTGGTGAATGAAAAGTGTAAAGCTGTAACATCCACAGTATTGGTTCAAATCACCTCGAAGCAACGTGACCGAATGGGAACGTCAATGGATGTGAAGTCACAGGTGCGTGACTGTAGAAAATGTCATTTATCTTCTCTAACCCTCAGTTTCCCCATCCCTGAAATGAAAGATGGGGATTAAATCATCTAGCACTGAATCCTACGGTCCTACAAAATGCTTCCTCTCTTTATCAACATGTTATGGAGGAAATGGTAATTCTACCAAGCCCAGCTTGTAAAAACATCACAATTATTCCCTACATGATTACGTAAGGGAAAGAAATTTTCCCCCCACCTTTTTTTTTTGAGCAAACATCAAAAGATTAACATATTTTAAATAAGGCCAACCAATTTTACCTCTTAGAGACTAAAATAAAAATATAACTATCTCTCAAAAACATTTTACTGAATTAAAAGAATTTTGTTTAAAAATATATATATACATTACCAAAAAGTTTAAAATCCAAATAATTTTTCTTCTAAAAGTATTTAAATTTATAGAAGGTCTACAGCTCTTGACTAACAAATCTCAAACCCCAAAATTGTTTTGAACATATATACATATCAAAAGGAAAAGAAATCGTCTTCCTAAGAAACTTTTTGAAAGCTTACAACTGGAAAATGAAATTTTAGAACAGCAGTAGTTCCTGGTATATGACAAGTTCCATGCAATACAAAAGAAAACAGATGGAAGAAAGGGGAAAAAAAAGAGGGAAAATTCTTTATGGTTGCCAAAGGAGTCAAAGAATGTATGTGTCGGGAAAGTGGTTGATTGCACAGTTTTGCATAACCTAATTGCGATTATTATTATTTTTAAATGTAGTGTTGTTGTACTAATTAACCATAAACATATGGGATGTAAAATGCATGCTGCTAGGGAAAATTAATGTACCTCTAACACACATCCATATTTCATAGCCTGAGCTACAAAAAATGAGCCTCCTATGGAAGGGCAGGAAAGCAGATACTATTTTAAAAATTGAATATCCCTACTGGTGATGCTGATAGGCCATTTTTTCCTCCATTATCCTTGATATTTCACTCATGGTGATGATGAGAGAGATTTTTACAAAAAGAGAATTTCACCCAATGGAACCAATTAATGTGATGAAATTCTATTCAAGAATCAAAACATTAAAATCTCTCTGACTTAATTTTTAATTCTACCTTTATTCAGATATTTTTATTGAAATATGTTCTGAATTGGAATTACTGAAATCAAAGTTTTACTCTATGTTTTTCTTAATATCTAAGACTTTTAGGGTCTTCAAAAGGTCTCAAAGTATTATTATAGAGGATTATGGTTTATGGAACAATAGCAGCATGCTAACACCTGGAGGATCCCAGATCCTCCACAAAAATCCCAGTAAAGATCTAAAAAATGCACTACAATAAACAATGATAGTGGAAACGAAAGTGAATTAGTTACAAACTCCCCTATCTAGTCCAGGACTGCAAAAAGATGGCCAGAATCCTACAGAAGCCCTGAGCATACATGAGCCAAGGCAAGTAGAAGATAAAGGTCAGAAGCATCCTTGTGAATAAGAAACGGGGCCAGAGCAGTGTCCAAAGACTCTCAGCCTGAACTAACATCCAGGGAGGACTATCCTAAGCTAGATTCCAGGTAGCCCTATCCCAACCCAACACCCAGGCAGCCTGGGCCTGACTCACAGGAGAAAGTGATAAAGCCAGACAATTCCTGCAGAATTTCAGCCTCATCTTACCTAGTAAATTCAGGATCAAACTAGGCCAATACATACCATTCAGGAGTAGAGAAACAGAGTTTGTCCTAAGCAAAGTCCACAAAACTTAACCAACAACTGAATTCTCTGAATATGAGAATGAGCCAAACAGAAAACAACTCAATGAGACAATAAGAAATATCAAAACAGAAGAAAATATAGGACAACTGACCAAGAAAAGATAACCTAAGAATCACTGAACTACTTGAAAAATCATAGCCAAACTAAAAAAAAAAAAACCAGAACAACTATTTAGGTGCTGTATTTCCAAAAACTTATGAAAAGTCCAGGTCTCTTAAAACCATATGGCAAATCAAATAGCAAATGGCAAAACACATCAAGGCATACGGATAAAATAGAATATTACTGCGCAATAAGAAATGAAGAAAGATAGGCTGAGAGAAGGCTGGAAAGAATTACATAAATTGATGAAGAGTAAAGGGAGTAAAACCAGGAGAACAATTTATACAATAACAACAACACTGTAATGACAAACAGCTCTTAAGACTTTAGATCTTTTATCAATGCAATAACTAATCATGTTTCCAGAAGAATGATGATGATTTATGTTACTCATCACCTGACAGTCATGATACATTCAAGATTTAAAATTAGCCATATGCTTTTGGACAGATACAATATGAAAATTTGTTTTGCTTGACTACATATTTGCTACAAGAATCTGTTTTTCTTTTTTCTTTTGTTACATTTAAATTTGAAGAAAGGTGGTAAGGATAGAAAATAAATGTGTGTCAATAGAAAACTAATATTTTTTTAAAAGGAAAAAACCAGAACATGATGTGAAAATACAAAGTATCCACCAATCACCTTTTAATATAAACTTCAAAATGAAAACTCTCTGGAATGTCATAGCCAAAAATTCAGAGCTACCATGTCAAAGAAAAAAATATAATGCAAGCAGTACCCATCTCCCAACCCCTCATTTCCCACAAAAACATGTTTGAATACCAAGGAGCGAGAGTCAGGATCACACAACTGCTCCTATAATGGAGAGGAGAGCTTGGGAAATAATTTTAAAAAACAAAAGAAAAAGACAACTAAGAATAACCTATCAGGCAAGACAGGATAAACCTATAGGGGAAAAATAAACCTTTAATGAAATAGATTTCCAAGCTTCCCTAATAAAAGGTTCACAACTGGGTAGGCACTTTGAAACAGAAATGTAGGAGCCAACCCTAACACAAAAAGGGACACATACTTGATTAACTGAAAGGGATAATGGGAAGATAATTGTTTACTTGATAAGAGAGGAAAAAGAAGTATCATCTGAGAACTCTAATGTCTTCAAAAATCATAGACAAAGCTAAATAAGACAGGCAGAGTGTCTGGGGGTGGTTTTGTTCTATTCTGGTTTTATACATTTTTTTTTTGGTCTTAGAAACCCTGACAGGCTATCCTTGAGAGGGATAAAAGAAGAGGGATCTCACTATCTTCTATAATAGGAGTACATGGTATGCAGAAAATATAAACCTAGAGAAAATGGTGGAGGGAATAGACATCCCATGAGTTTTACTTTGATCTGAACCGGACAAAAAAAAAGTTGAGCTAATACATTCCCATTCACTCTTCCTCTTTGTTTTTCTCTATCACCATCTCTATTTTTCTCTGTCTCTGTCTCTCTCACACACACAAGGTGTGCAAAAAGGCATTAAATTCAAGAAGAAAATAAGTGAGAAGTGGATACAGGGAAAGAGGGATATTAAAAGGGAGTAGCAGGTAGGGAATTTAGTCATAGTCAAAAAGAAATTCCAATGTTGGAGCGGGGGGAACATAAAGGTAGATTAAAAGAAAAGAAAAAAACAGCAAAAATCTGTGATGGGGGTAGGAGGGAAAGAAGACAGCATCTTTTTTTTTATTTTAGTTTACATCATTCATTTCCATGAAATTTTGAGTTACAAATTTTCTCCCCATCTTTCCCTTACCCATCACCCCAAAACAGCCATCCCATTGTATCCCCCCTCCCCCAGTCTATTCTCTCC
>CM053592.1:122981542-123053531 GCA_028646515.1 Pseudochirops corinnae
TTGCAACATTCTTATTTCTCTTCCCAATTTTTCTTCCACTTCTCTCATTTGGTTTTCAACCTTTTTCAGCCGATCTCTAGCTTTAAGGCAATCTTCATGTTTATTGGAAGCTTTTGGTGGGGGAGCTCCATCTGTGCTGTCCTCCTCCCGCTCCCTGCCTTGATCCTTCTTTTCCCCAAAGAAGGAATCTAGGGTTTGGTTGCTGTTCTTACTCTGCTTCTTAGGCTTATTCTTATTCATGGTTGGTCAGTCTGTGATTTTTTTTTTTATCTCTGTGGAACTCTGCTTCCAGAGGGGAAAGCTCTGTCCCAAATCGCTGAGGTTCTCCCAGCTACTGGAGCTTTTAGGAGGCTGCTGGGTCCCTCTCCAACTCCAGCTCACTGAAAAAAAAACAAGCCCCGGCCCAACGCCCAAGACCGCAATCCAGATCCAGGCCACTCAACGCGAGAGCACTTGGCCTCCGAATGATCACTTGGTCCTCCTGCAGTGTGCAGACCGAGAGCTCTGAAGCGGCAGTGTTGAGTCAGGTGCAAAACCTCCACTTCTGTGGCCTCGTTGCCCTGGAGGCATTTTGGCTGGACCTGCTTTTCTCCCCCGATTTCCCCGAGCTCCACTAACCTAATTCTGGATACTGCCACAGCTGCTGCAGATCCACTCTCCCAAAGCTCCAGCCAGGGCTTGGCTCCTCGTGTCCAGCCACCTCCGGGGCAGAGCCGCGGTTTCAGGCTAGGCCGGTTTCAGCTTGCAGGGCTGAGATGGTTCCTCATAGCTGAGCTGACTTTAGTGGAAAGTATATTTGTGTGCGTTTTGGAGTTCTAGAATTTGTTTAGAGTCATATTTTATGGGTATTTTGGGGTAGCTATGTGAGAGCTGCGATATGTTGCTGCTTCTACGCCGCCATCTTGGCTCCACCCACCAAGACAGCATCTTTTATCAGCAGATAGCATCATTTATAGATCACAAGTATAAGGCAAATTCCTCTTTCGCCACCTTCTTTGTAAAGAGACAATGGGTTACAAAGACAAAAAAGTTTAAGACCATAGAATTGGAAGGAAATACTCAATTAACTATGAATATGAACAGGATGAAGTTGCCCCCAAAATGTAAGATAACAAAATTGATTAGAAAGCAGAGTCCAACAATATGCCATTGACAAGAAATATACTTGAAATGCAGAGATTAACACACAGTTAAAATGAGGAGCTGGAGCAGAATCCATTAAACTTCAGGTAAATTTTTAAAAAGTACTAGTAGTGATCATGATTTCAGATAAGAATATCGTAAAAAAAAAAAAAAAAAAAAAACCAAACATGATTAAAAGAGATATGCAGGGAAACCATATTATGTTTAAAGGTATCATAGAAAACAACCAGAAAATTGAAGAGCATATTATCTAAATACTTAAAAGAAATACTTAAAGAAAAGGTAATCAAATTAGGAAGAAAGAGACAGTAAATCCATACAAGTAAGGAGACCTTAGTATATTCTTATCAGACCTAGACAATCTAACAAAAAGATAAACAAGAAAAAACTAAAGACCAGAACATCTAAATAGCACTTTAGAACAATTAGCAATTACAGATCTCTTGCAATTACCAAATGGGTACAAAAAATATTCTCAGCCATTTATCACACATTTTTAAAAATTAATCATGTACTAAAACATAAAAGTATCCCAAACAAATAAGGAAGGCAAAAATACAGGTCAAAAGGTAATAAAAACACATTCAATACAGGGTCTTTAAAGAAAGAGTTAAAAATTAATTGGAGACTCAATTACATAATCCCAAAGAATTGGTGAGTCAAAAAAAAAAATCATAAAAACCAAAAAATAATTTCATCAAAGAAAATGACAATACATTAAATTCATGTGATGCAACTAAATCAATCCAAAGGGGAAAATTTATATCTCTAATCATTTTCATCAACAAAAGAACAAATCAATGAACTGGGCATACAACTAAAAAACTGAGAAAAGCAACTAATCAAAAAACCCCAACAAAACCCTGAAGAAATTCTGAACATAAAAGAAAAAATTAACAAAACTGAAAGTAAAAAAAAAAATTCAACCATCTCATAAATGGAAATGGTAGATTTTTTTTTTTAAGGAGAGGTGAAAGCTAATAAAATAGATAAATTTGTCCAACCTTCTAGAAAAACAATTTGGAACTATGACAAAAAAGTTACTAAACTATCCATATGCTTTGATCCTGTGATTCAACTGCAAGCCTTTAAACCAAAGAAAGAGTAAAAAGATCAACACATACAAAAATATTTGAAGGCACTCTTTTTATAGCAACAAAGAACTAGAAACAAAGGGAATGCCTATCTATTTGGAAATGAATAAACAAATTATTTCATATGGATGCAATGAAATATTATTGGTAATTCTAAAAATCAATTAATTTTTAGTTTCAACATTCATTTTCATAAGATTTCAAGTTCTAAAATTTCCCCCTCCCTTCCCTCTCCCATGCCCAAAGACAGAATGCAATCTGATATAGGCTATCTATGTACAATCATATCAAACATATTTCCACAATAGTCATGTTGTGAAAGAAGAATCAGAATCATATTAAACATATTTCCACATTAGTCATGTTGTGAAAGAAGAATCATGAGAAAGAAAAAAAAAGAGAAAACAGTATGTTTCAATCTACATTTAGAATCCATAGTTCTTTCTCTGGATAAGGATAGCATTTTCCACCATGAGTCTTTTGGAATTTTCTTAGATCATTGTATTGCTGAGAAGAGCTAAGTCTATCAGAGTTGGTCATTGCACAATGTTACTGTTACTGTGTACAATGTTCTGGTTCTACTCACTTCACTCAATATCAGTACATCTAAGTCTTTCTAAGTTTTTCTGAAATCTACCTGATCATTTTTTATGAACAGCGTTCCACTACATTCATATACCACAACTTGTTCAGCCATTCCCAAATTAGTGGGCATCCCTTCAATTTCCAATTTTTTGCCATAAAGAGCTGCTATAAATATTTGTGTAGATATGGGTCCTTTACCCTTTTTTACGGTCTCTTTGGGATACAGACCTAGTAAAGGTATTTCCAGATCAGAGAGTATGCACAATTTTATAGCCCTCTGGGCACAGTGAAATATTATTGTGTCAAAAGAAATTAAAGGGAAAACATTTCACAGAAACCCAGAAAGACTTGTATAAACCGAGAGACTGTGAAATAAGCATAACAAGTAAAGTAAGTTTTACAATAAGACAAACAACTTGAATGTTTTAACAACTTGGTCAATGCAATGATAAACCATGATTCCAAAAGACTGACAGAGCATGCTATACAACTCTTAATTAGAAAGGTGGGTGATGATCTCAAGATGCAGAATAAGACATTTTTAGACGAAGCCAATGTGAGACTTTTTCTTGACTATACGTGTCTTTATTTATCCTTCTGTCATCTGGGATAGGAGATGAGGTGTGGTGGAAGGGAGATAAAAGGGAATAGCGACTGGATAACAAAAAAAAGAAAGAAAAAAATAACAAGAAAAGAAGGTTATTGAGGTATATATTTTAAAACTATACAGAGAGCAGAAAGAATTACAGAAAAACAGGACAGCTTTAAAAGCTATAGGTAGTATACTTTTTAAAAATAAGGTATGAATAACAGAAATCTGAAGATTTTTCACTTCTACTATGTAGATGGAAATGTCCACTTTTTTTGGCATTTGTTATATTCAAAATAAAAATAATCAAATTAAAATTCAAAACTTCCCAAAGTTCACAGAAATATGTTGTTTTTTAGAGTTCTTCTGTTTCTATCAACTATTTCCAATTTACGGCAATGTAGTTTATGATTCTATTAATTAAAATAACTCCCTATTCTCAAGATCATAATTTATATGCCCCCTAAATTTATAGCCTTTTTACCATAAGAAGTGAAGAGGAGAAAGAGAGGAAGCTGGATTACATCTGGAAAATTGTACAATGCTTTCAGTAATCCACAACTACTCTTTGGTTCATATACAATTTTTTAAACTAAATGTTTAATTATTAACTTAATAGTGGCAGAGCCAAGACGGTGGAGTAAAAGCACTAACTTGGCATGGGCTCCAGCTCCAACCACTTCCAATACCTGTAAAAAAAAGGACTCTAAACAAATTTTAAAGCTACAGAACCCACAAAAATGACAAGAAAAACAAATCTCTTGCTGAAGGAAGCCTGGCAGGCTGACAGGAAAGGTCTAACACAGCGGCTGCCAGAGCAGACTTCAGGACAGTGAATCACCAAAGCTATGGCGGTTTCCAGACTTCTCAACCCATAAACGCCAAAAAGAAAATAAAAGGTTGGTGGGGAACTCTGTTGGAAGGGTGAAGGAAGAGTGTGGTCCAGCCCTTGCCCCTTGGATGAGAAGTGGCAGAGGTGCAGCAGCTGCAGCTACTACCACATGGCTGCCTTTGGAGCTTCTGGTCTGAAGAATGTAGGGGGACCAAGTGCCCATTCAGAGGGTCATTACTCTTGCTTTGACCTGCATGGCAGTCTTGGGTGGTGGTCCTGGGGTGTGTGGCCAGTATGCCAGAGCCTGTGGGGGCTGCAGAGAGGGTGCCCTCCTAATAGCTCCAGCAGCTGTGAAAGCCCCAGCGATTTGGGACAAAGCTTTCTCTGTTCTGTAAGCAGAGTTCTACTACGACAAAGAGCTCAAAAGTCAAGTAATTGGCTGGCAACATGAGCAAGCAGAGGAAGCACTAAAAGGATCAAAGCATGGAACTTGAAGAGGACAACAAAGTCAGAACTCCTGTATCAAAAGCTTCCAAGAAAAATATGAATTGGTCACAGGCTATGGAGGAGCTCAAGAAGGATTTTGAAAAGCAAGTAGGAGCAGTGGAGGAAAAATTGGGAAGAGAAATGAGAATGATGCAATAAAAACATGAAAAGCAAATCAATGGCCTGCTAAAGGAGATCCAAAAAAAATACTGAAGAAAATAACACCTTAAAAAGTAGACTAACTCAAATGGTAAAAGAGGCTCAAAAAGCCAATGAGGAGAAGAAAAAAAAGCCAAATTTGCCACATGAAAGAGGAGTTTCAAAAACTCACTGAAGAGAATAATTCCTTCAAAATTAGATTGGAGCAACTGGAAGCCAATGACTTTATGAGAAATCAAGATACTGTAAAACAGATCCAAACATGTGAGAAAACAGAAGGCAATGTGAAATATCTCATTGGAAAAACCACTGACCTGGAAAACAGATCCAAGAAAGATAATTTAAAAATTACTGGACTACCTGAAAGCCATGATCCAAAAAAGAGCCTAGACACCATATTTCAAGAAATTATTAAGGAAAATTGCCCCAATATTCTAGAACCAGAGGGCAAAATAGGAATTGAAAGAATTCACTGATCACCTCTTGAAAAAGATCCCAAAAAGAAAACTCCTAGGAATATTATAGCCAAATTTCAGAGTTCCCAGGTCAAGGAGAAAATACTGCAAGCAGTAAGGAAGAAACAGTATTGAGTATTGTGGAAACACAATCAGGATAACACAAGACCCAGCAGTTCAAAGGTCTTGGAATATGATATTTTGGAGGTCAAAGGAGCTAGGATTAAAACCAAGAATCAACCTCTCCAGCAAAACTGAGTATAATGCTTCAGGGGGAAATATGGTCACTCAATGAAATAGAGAATTTCTATCATTCCTGATGAAAAAATCAGAGCTGAACAGAAAATCTGACTTTCAAATACAAGAATCAAGAGTTAAGCATGAGAAGATAAAAAGGAAAAAGAAATCATAAGGAACTTATTAAAGTTGAACTATTTACATTCCTACATGGAAAAAAGGGTAACTGTAACTCATTATCTCATATAAAAGAGGCAAGAAAACATTGTTACAAGGGAGGGGAAGAACAGAAACATGAAAAAGAATGGTTCAACCTTACTCTCATTGAATTTGGCTTAAGGAGGGAATAACATACACATTCAAATGGGTATCTTACTCTAAAGGAAAACAGTGTGGGAAGGAGTAAGAGGGGGGATGATGGAAGGGAGGAAAGATTGGGGGAGAGGGAAGTTAGAAGCAAACACTTTTGAAAAAGGACAGGGTCAAAGTAGAAAATAGAAAAAATGGGGGGCAGGATAGGATGGAAGGAAATATAGTCTTTCACAATATAACTGCTATGGAAATGTTTTGAGTAACCTACACATGTACAACCTAAATTGAATTGCTTGTCTTCCCAGTGAGGGTGGGTGAGGAGTGAAGAAGGGAAAGACTCTGGGACACAAAGTTTCAAAAACAAATGTTAAAAAAAAATCATTTTCTACATGCAACTGGAAAATAAGATATACAGACACTGGGGTACAAAAGTCCATCTTGCCTTACTAGAAAGTTAGGGGGGATTATGGGAAAGGATATAAGAGAGAACAGATTGGGGAAAGGGGAATTCAGTAGGATAGCTATTCTGCGGGAAGAAAGATGAGGAGAAAAATTTGTAACTCAAAATCTTGTGGAAATGAATGTTGAAAACTAAAAATAAATAAACAAATTGGAGAAAAAAAGAAAAAACTTAATATACATTGACATAATTATCTAAATTACCTTAAGAACTATTTACTTTTAAATTAATTTCAAAGTATAAAATATAAATTTTTAGTGACTCTCTTTAATGTTCCCATCAAGATATTCTGTCCTTGATTCTTTCTTTCTAAGAATTAGAATAATTTTTATAGCTGGCATTTAGTTCTAAGGTTTGAAAAGCTTTTTACAAATAGTATCTCATTTTATCCTCACAAAAACCCAGGAAGGGAGGTGCTATTATATCTAAGAAAGGTAAAGTGACTTGCCCAGGTCACAAAGGTAATAAATGTCCAAAGTCAGATTTATACTAAAATTTTCCTGACTCCAGACCTAGTACTCTATACACTACAAAATTCTATATAGTTTTTAGTTAGTGTCTTCCTTTCTTCTGGTCCTGCTTTTTTTGTTTTGCATTATTTCATAAAGGTCTTTCTAAGTTTCTTGCATTTTTCATCTTTACCAATCTTAATGGCATTACAATATTCCATTACATTAATATGAATAATTAAATGCACAAAGCATTTATTAAGTACTTGCTATGTGCAAAGCACTTCTTTAATATGATACAATTTAAATTATTTTCTTTTGTTGGATATTAAGGTTGATTCCAGTTGGCTTTTTTTTGAAGGGGGGAGAGGAGGGTACAATTAAATAATACTGCTTTATAAATCCTTACACAGAAAACTCTTTTTCCCCTTTTTGATAATACTTTCAGGGTATATGCCCATAAGTGAAATTACTGGGTCAGAGGGTTTGCTTATTTTGGGGTCATGTGGAATTTTGATTCTTCTGAGAATGTGATATTTTATGATTTGCGGTCATATGGCATCAATGGGAAAATAACGATGTCTAAAAAGATGGGCTTTTGCAGCAGTGAGCAGCTTGTGATCATGGAAAAGCTTGCACAATTTCCCAAATACAATCTGTCTCACTGTGCTCCTCGTATTCAATTCTGGGCCCAATTCACTGCCCATATGCAGATGATGCCCAAGATGTATGTGCATAATCAATAAACACACATACACACACACACACATGCATACACACGTGTACACACACATACACCACACACATTTTGTTGGGCTAGCTCACCTGGCTGTCTGTCTAGCTAGCCAAAGGCCCAAAATGGACAATATGAACTTTTTACACAAATTTCATTTTTCTGATGTGGATGGCTAAATCTCGCTGGTATTTGCATCTCTAACACCTCGAGCACAGTAAGTACTTAATAAAGGTATATTCTTTCCTTCCTTGCTTCCTCTCTCCCTTCCTTCCTTTCCTTTTTCTCTTCTTTAAGATACCTACAGACTTCATTGAGGATACTTTGCCGTGTTCTGGGGCTTGACATAACATGTTATTAGTAAAGAGGAACCAGTCTTCAGACAACAGACACAACTGGCAGCAGCTTTTCCAGCTTCAAAGCTTACAAACTGATGGCACAGTCTTTGAGAACTCAAGGTCACCTGGATGTTACAATGAGGTTTAAGAGTAAGATTTTTTTATACTATAAAAAAAAAGAACAAAATCAGTTTTTCTGCATTAATGTTATCACGGAATAGGAGGACTACCTCCTTTTAGTTTTGTTTGAATTGTCTTTCAATTACGTTTAAAACATTACATTAAAAATATAATTAAAAAGAAGGTGAGGAGAGTTTGCCCCATCACTGAGAATAACTGAATGATGAGTCATCAAATAGAATCTGGGCAACTATGTGATCCAGGTAACCACAAATCTAGCTTAAACATTCAGTGAGGGTAGGATAGTCAGGGCTCCCTCTACTCTATGAGGGAGATGGAAGTCGTTGGTACCCCTCAAAAAAGACACAAGAACTCGGAGAAGAGACTAAAAGGGAAAATGAGCTTTGAAAGAGGAAGAACTAGAAAATAAGATTCTGGCTGTATCTTATAATTAATGTGATGTTTAGAAGTTCTAAATAAAAGGAACATCTGCCACTGAGACCACATAATTCCTAGAGATATTAGGCCAAGATGCCCCCAAGCCCAAGATAGGAATCTTTGCAGGTGAGTCTAATTAACCAGAATGTGCCTTCCTCATTCAGGGATCTGGGAATGCAGGGTACAAGGTCAGTCTGGAGAGTTCACAACAATCTGAGAGGTAAGCCCACTGGATCCCTTCCCCATCATGTTAGGACAATACAAACTATGGTACTGATTTTCTTCTAGAACAGGAATAAACACCCCACCATTCATATCACTGAGCCATCTCTTCAACACAAGCCACAGCTCTTGTATATACCTCCCCATATCCTTTATTTTATTTTATTTTATTTTGCTTTTTTGGAGGGGGGAGGGCAGGGCAATTTGGGGTTAAGTGACTTGCCCAAGGTCACACAGCTAGTAAGAGTTAAGTGTCTGAGGCCAGATTGTGCCTAGCCTCCCTTCTCCATATCTTTTAACACCTGCCAAGAATGATAAAATAAAGGATTTATTTGGTGACAAATCTATCAATCAGAAATTGTCATTAACTTTGCACATGTACAATACAATAATAACTGAATTCCATCATGAACATGATGCAGCATTATACAATCCTGAGGTTAATTTCTGGATCATTACCGAAAGATTAGATTTTGTTCAGAGTAAGTTTGGTATTGTGTATGTGTACATAACATATTATATTTATATAACAAACAAGATAACATAAAAAATAATAGTATACTATAGCATAGTATAGTATTTTAACATACCAGCAGCTGTATATAACATATTATAGTACATTAATATTAATCAAATATTTGTTTTATCAGAATACTTATTCCCTGACTGTACCAGGAAACATAGGTTTTACTGTACCTGGTAATCCAGCATGCTGAAGCTTGGAAAAAACTGAAGAATTCGAGATTCAAAAAAATAGGGGAAAATCCAAAATAATGGTAGTTCCTTGCCATTATTATCTAAGAGCAACAAGAAAAAAAAACTGGACTTTAAAGAGCAAAATAGTTAGTCAAGTCAATTAAGCAAAAACATTTATTAACCATCTACTACTATATGACAGGCACAATGCTAAGTTCTGTTCATTGTGCTAAGTCCTAGCCAGACAGATATGAAAACAGCCAGATGTTCTATGGCCTTTTTCCACAGGTTCTAATGTGTCAACTTATAAAAGACACTCGAGGGATGAAGTGGATCAGTTAACCAGTAGTCATATAGACTCTTACAAAGATCAAAACAGTCCCATATAAACAGATTTTGTTGTCATTTACTGACCTGGGAATTTTGGCCTATACCCAAATACAGCTGCAAAGAATGCAGGAATAGGATCTTGGTATGAAAGAGTTGCTCTTTATGAAAACACAAAAAATAGTTTGAAAGTAAAATCACTTGAGATGCTTAGTAACATTATGAAAAGTATGGTATATGTAGAATATGATCAGTCACAGAAGAAAATTTAAATTACTGTTCAAAAAGATGATTTGATCAATTTTTACATGTATATATAGACTTGATACAGCCCTAAAGCACATTCTTCACAATTAAAAAATTTACATTTAATTTTTAGGAAATAAACATTTGAAAGAAGTGATTTAAATTTTTTTTGTAGACTGCAGCTCCATCATGAAAACAGATATAAATTTTTATGTATTTGTTAGTTATTACTGCAAGAGATTCATGCAAAGGCAATGAAAGGTAAATTTTCTTCCAATAAAAATGTTTTTTTTTCAAATATGTGCCATCTTTTGATAAGACTGTATCTGATGAGCAACAACCAATACCAAAGAGACATTTAAATTAACTTAAGTACATTATTAGTTATTTTTCTTGAATAACATATACAATTATTTAACAACACAAGTCTATATGTTAAAATTAACTACTTTACTTATGTAATTTTAAAACAAAAAGTAGACTTTCAACCAATAAGATTCAAAAAACATTTCACGTAGGATTTAAAAGTATGTCACAAATATACTCTAATTGATTCTCATATATACACTTTTAAAACCTTACTTCAATCCCTCATCATGGTGTGGATATCATCCTGAGTTCTTGAAGAATATAATACTCTCAAACAAATTCTGGAAGGTTCTATCAGGTCAGAAAAGCGTTAAGCACGCCAGCAAAAGATGATATATCTACTGTCTGAGCCAGCCTAACTGAGGAGATGCTCGTCATAGTGAAGCTGGCAGCTTCGTGATACATTCCTTATCCATGGACCCGTTAAATAGATAAAAATAAAAAAAGAACCGCAGTCCTATGCGCCTACCTCCGTCTTCCACAGTGATGGTGTTAAAATGGTGGAAAAGGGGGCAGAGGGAACTAAGAATGATACAGTACTTAAACAATCTACAAACAACAATTCATGCTATAAAAGTGACATCTTTATCCAATGACTAGCTAATATACTACTGAAGCAAATGAGCCACAATTGACGTTTTGATGTTCTCACTATAAATAAAACAAAAGAACATAAATGAAGCTACAGCTACATAGAGGAATGTCACCTCTCCTCCAAATAACTTTAATTCTGTCAGTGGCACCATCATCCTTTCATTCACAGAGATTTGCAACCTCAAAGTTACCCTTCCCTGTTCATTCTGTGATCAGTAGTCAAGTCCTGTGGATCCTACTTCACAGGCAAGAAAGAGAGGAGAGACAAAACATCAATATTTCCAACTTGGGAGCCAAGGTGAGTTGGTGGTACCACTGATAAAAATATAATATTAAAAGACGTAAGGATGTGGAGAATTAAAATGAGCTAAATTCAAGTCATCTAAAATTTGAAATGTTAATGGGAGAATCAGGATAGAGAGGTAGATAGGCAGAAAAAATAGATGAATAGATAATATATACTATAGTCAATTGGAATTATGGGTCAGGAATAAAGGAAAAAAGTCAGAACCACAGATATAGAATTGTGAGTCATCTGCACTGAGACAACAGATGAAGTTTGGGGGAATAAACAAAGTAAATAAAGCAGAAGATGCAGAGAGAGAAAAGCTTGAGGACAGAAGATTAGAATCCTATGACAGAGAAGCAATTGAGAGAGGTAGGAGAGATTTCTCGAAAGCAAAGGGTATCCAGCAGGAAGTAATCAAAAGGGTCAAATGCTGTAGAGAGGCCAAAAAGGACGAGGAATGGAAAAACGGCCTTCAGATTTGGTGATCAAGAGGTCTCAGATGACTTCTGAAAGAACAGTTTAAGTTCAGTGTTGGTGATAAAAGCCAAATTGCAAGGAACTAAAGACAGAAGGAATGGAGTCAAAGGCATCTGAGAAATAGAGAAGAAACATTTGTGAAAGTGTATACGCCTGTTACATCAAGGTCCTAGAAGAGCCAGTGAGGGATATGATGAACAAAGGCACAGGTCAAGTATTCTCTGGGAATCCACTGAGAATAGATGTACATATGCAATATCCAACCAGCAAGTTACGTCTTGGCCTGGCTACCATACAGGTCTCTAATCATTTGATAGCCATGTTAAGGCTCCTAAGGTAACTCTCCTCCACTCAAAAAAATTCCACAAGCTGTTTTTAAATAAGATTAGGATAACACCTTTTTTGAGCAATTAAGGATCTCATCCAGGTAGGTGGCAGAATAAATAGAGTTAATCTCAAAGCCAGGAAGACTGGGGTTCAAGTCCTGCCTCTGACACATACTAGATTTGTCACCCTGGGCAAGTCATTTAAACACTCAGCATTCTAGCCAATTCTAAGAAAAGGAAAAAAAGAGTGGGCTAAGAGGAAGTGGAGGAATTGTGTAGTACTACTAATGAAGCTAAATTTCCCCCTGAAACAAAAGTCCCATTTTTAAAACAAAAATATCCCTCTGCATGATTTTAATTCATAGAATATCACAATTTCCAAGGAGCTGAAGTTGATGATCCTCCCACAGAGCAATGGAATCAGCTGGATAGTCAGCTGTAAGACATTATAAATGAAGACTTGTGCAAGAAAAGTAGTGTAAAGGATGATGCCAAGAAGTGAATAATTTGAAAAGAAATGTATGTAGTGAAAATGAGTAACTGGGAGTCAGTCCACGTGCTCTGCTGGCGCACATACAACACTGCCAGCGCTAGAAGAAGGGCCTCAGCATGCTGGATGACTCCTGCAGCAAGTGTACAGGAGACACGGGCACGAGTCACGCAGAGTCGAAAGCGCGGCTCAGCCACCGCTGCAAAGAGCACTGACACACACTGATAAGATCGCGGAGCCACTGGATCATCAAAGTACAGAAAAATACGAAACATTCCCATGACAAATCAACGTATTAGCAGAAAAGCACTTTTAAGGAGTTAAGAACTTAAGAAATTATCCATAGCTTGTCAAAGCAATTTCACTGGGCTAAATTTATCTTTCTGACAGTGGAGGTCGATATGGATTTATTCAGTAGTTGGTATAAATTACATACCTGGGCTTTGTTCCTCTCTCCACATATCCATAAACTTCCTGAAGGTAACAGCAAGTGCTTCCACCAAACCTCCAAAAGGAGGATCTGTCACCAGAATGAGTTCTACATCTTTATCTTCTTGTAAGAATTTTCTACAAATTTCAAGAGCAGCCTACAGAAGATACAAGATCATTTTAAAAATCGATACTGCAAATGAGTACTCAATCTTACTTGGACAAGTATGTGCCTAGAATAAGTTTCAGTTACCTTGTCATCAAAGTAAATACCCACACTGCCATCTCAGCATGCTTCACTACTATCCTTGAGAGCAAAAAAAAATTTCTTGTTCAGTATCCATATGGTACTATCTTTGACTTCTCTTGGCAAATAGGTGTTTTGTTTTGTATTTTTAAAGCAAAATTCCAACAGTTGAATATTCTAGCATCATAATTGTCAATGGGCAAAACATTTCAAGCAGTAACATTCAAAAATTAAATGTATTAACCCACCTAGAATACGAAAAGCATTATCATTTCCTTAACTAGCTCATCTACTACCATAATTTCAAGTTAACAGCTATAACTACCATTTCTATTTTGCCAAACAAAAGATCATACTTACTCCTTTTTTAGTTTTCTTTCACTTTAATATCACATACATTATAATCATCTTTAACACATACACAAAATACAAAACCCACGAAATTTCCCTATCCATTAAATTGTCCCAGAAACATAGTTACATCATTTTCTGAACATGTTACCTAGAAGCCCTCTTAATGACACAGTCTCTATGATATGTGTGTATATATATATATATATATATATATATATATATATTAGCTGTTTTGGGAAAACAAATGAAGCTATAAAATTTCTAGGCTACTGACTTTACAACACATTTCAAGAAGCTTTCTGTAAGGGTAAAGCTATACTTTAAGGACACAAAATGATAACGGGTTTTAGAATTTACTATATTTGTGTATTTTCTCTATAATAAAATATGCACATTTGATTCAATTTAGAAGAAACACTTGACAGACTTTTACAAACGTCAATACCTATATCCTTTTCCCCCTAAAAGAGTTTTTATAAGCTTCCAAATAGAACTCCAGTAGCACAAAATGGTTGGTTTATTCATTCATTCATCAAAAAGGTTAATTACCATTCAGTTCAGCTAAGTTATTTCTTCTGTGCGTCCTCTTATATGAAGGACCAGGCCCAAATAATGATGCTGAAATCCTTTCAAATTCCACATTCAATTAGACAAACATTTTTAAGCACCTACTTTGTGCAAAGCACTGATGATATAGAGACAAAAATGAAAGAGTCCACGTTCTACTCGGGAGATATGATATGCACAAAAGTAAATAAATATGAGAATTGGAGGAGATAAAAGAGCACTGACCAGTTGTTAATGAGATGTCAGGAAAGAGCCCTCAAATAGAAAGTAGCACCTGAGCTGATTCTGCAAGGAATCTGTGGATTCTAAGAGTCTACAGTGAGGACAAAGTTCATTCAAGAACAGAAGAAAGACTATGCAAAGGCCACAGAGAGAGAAGAGAAAATGCTGAGCTCCGGGAAGAGTTACTTGGCCAATTTGGTTCAAATACATAGGGCACAAAAGAAGATAATAAGAAGTAAATCTAGAAAGGTAGGTAGAAGCCAGAGAGCAGAGGGATTGAAATGCCATACTGAAAAGTTTGTAAAGATGAAATAGAGAAACAATGAAGATATTCTGAGCAAGTGAGTGACATAGTTAGATCTGTGCTTTAGGAATATTCATTTGCCAGCTTTATGGAAGACAGACTGGAGAGAAGAAAGACTGAATCAGGGAGACAAATTAGGGGCTATCACAATAGTTTAGGTGGGAATTGATAAGGCCCTAAACTTGTGTGATAGCTCCATACGTAAAGGAATGGACCAGATGCAAAAGAAGATGTAGTGGCACAATTGATAAGAACTGGCAGATGACTCAACGAGGCATAAGATAATAAAGGTAAGAAGAGTGAAAGGTCAAGGGCAACTCAACAGTTGCAAAACTGAGTTTGTGCAAACATGGTAATTACTTCAACAAAAATAGGGAAATTTGTAAGTGAAGTCAGTTCACAAGGAAAATACTGAATTCTGTTTTGGATGTGTTGATGTGAAACTGGGTCACCTAGGTAATGTCCTGCAAGAAGCTAAAGACGTACAACTGGAATTCAGAAGAACAACTAGGGGGGTGTGTGTGTGTGTATATATATATATATATATATATATATATATATATATATATATATATAAATTTGGGAGTCATCCTGTACCCAAGAGAGATGTTATTACTCTAGAAGAAAGTATAAGAGAAGAGGTCCAGGACAAAGCCTTGAGTGACATTTATGCTTTTGGAGGAGTTGCTGAATAATGCTCCATCAAAGAAGACAGAGGAGGAAAATCAAGTGAGAAAGAGATAAAAGACAAGGAAAGAGAAAATACCCTGGAGAAAGGGTGGCTGCTGGTGTTAACAACTACATAGAGGTCAAGTAAGATGAGGATTGAGAAAAGGCCATTGGATTTAGCAGCTGATAACCTGGGAGAAAGCAGTTTCAGAGTAAAGTGGTAGGGTCAGGAAACAGTTCACAAAAGGCTGAGAAGTAAGTGGGAACTGAGGAAGTAGAGGCAACAAATAAAGATACATTTTTCTAGGAGTTGGGCTGTGAAAGGGAAGAGAGATATAGGATGATGAAATGAGGGGATGGTAAATCAATTTGTAGTAAGTAAGGAAAAAAACCCAGTAATTAAGAAAAATTAAATAAGAGAGAGGTATCAACTGTTCACACAGAAAGGGCCCAGAAGGGATGGAAAGGGATGAGGTCAATGCCACAAGTATAATCCTGTCAAGGTAAAGGATGACCTCTTGCTCAGAGCCTGGAATAAGGTAAAGATTGGGGGATGATACAGAGGAGTTTCTAGCAGGGGTATAAGAGAAAAGAGCTAACGGCATATGGTCATGATTTTCTCTCAGAAAACCAGGAAATGAGGTCCTCTGCTAAGAGGAAATAGGATGGAAATCAAGTAGGTGGCTTGAGGAGAGAAGGGAAGATTTGGAATAGTTGCTGAAAGGAGTGTGAGAGAAAGTCAATCAGGAAAAAACAAAAGGATTACTGAATGGCAGGGAGTGCTCAGCAAAGATGAGGAATACAAATTTGCAGTTAACCCAGCTGATATATTTATGAGACATTCTGGTGTAGTTTTCAGCAATGCTCAAGTAGAAGCACAAAAAAATCAATGGTAGCAGATACTCCAGTGTTGGGACTTAGAAACATGTGAACATCAAGTTAAAGATGATGTCAAAGACATCTGGTCTGGAAGTAACAGGAAGGAATAAGAAATGTGCTTACTGCTTCTTTGGGCCTAGTGTGACCTATTTCCAGTCATCATCCTCATCCCACCCATCCCTCCAGAACCTCACCCTTAAGATTTCAGATTCTTGATAGGGGACTCAGCCACAATCACTCACACTGCTCCCTTTTAGGTGTAGTCTTCCCCCATTAAGCAACTTAAGGGTAGGGACTGTCTTGCTTGTCTTTGTATCACTGGCACTTAGCACAAAGTAAGTATTTTAATAAATGTTCTATATACATAATACAGTGTGTTGGAAATCATTAGAGAAGGAAGATCCACTACTGGAGTGCTAGTCAGGATGCAAAGGCTTCCAAAGAAATGGTTAAAAGTAAATGACACTTAATCAAGAAAATAATTAATTTTTAAAGTTCTTTTAAAAAAATTTTTTTAAATTTTTTTCCCAATTACATATAAAAACAATTTTTAACCTTCATTTTTTACAATTTTGGATTCTAAATCCTCTCCCTCTCTCCCCCATCACTGAGAAGGCAAGCAATTTGATAAAGGTTATACATGTGCAGTCATGCAAAACATATTTCCATATTAGTCATGCTGTGAAAGAAAAAACAATTATTTTTTAACAGACAGGCACAAGGTCAATTGGAATACAGTTGTTGAGCATCTGTAGAAAACAAGTGCTCATAAACAAGTTACTCTACCACTGCTGCCAGGTCCTCTGGATTCCTTCCTTTATCCTTGGCTATTGTTTTTTAGCATTCTTTTAACAGCCACAATCATTACCAGTCAGGTTTTCTATGCCTTATTCCTTGAAGTGGTAATAGTTATTCAACCACAAATTTATTATCTAAAGGCTGCTCCTAAAATAGGAAGGCCTAATGATATTTCTTTCTTCTAGTGAAGATAAAATGAAATCTGTTAAGTCTCAGAAGACCACTTAAGTAACTACATCTGCAATAAAAAATTAGAGATAAAAAAATTCCCCAGCAAACACTGATTAAACTATCACATACCCCTTTCCTTGCTAGCCTATCTTGGGATGCTCAAACTTAATTTTATTTGTATTTTGTCTCTAACATTCAAAACTAAAAGGCAAACAATATAATGGATATCCAGAACACGCGTCTACTAAACTTCTTTACTATTTTTAATAATACTATTATTTAGGTTTTACTCTATGAAATTGATTGAGACAAAGGTACATATAAAAGAATGAGTGCACAGTAGCGTCCAGAGAAGACTAAAGGGCATTATTATGATAAGTGCTGGGTAGAAAAAAACAAAAGTTAGGCAGTCCCTGCTCTCAAAGAGAGGGGAGAAAACAACACATTTAGAGATAAAGGCAGGATATTTGGAAACAAAAAAAATAACAAAGTGGTGGTGGGGAGGAAGAATAATAAAGAGGGTAATTATGAAGATTCTTGAAGAAGGTGACACTTGAACTGAGTCTTGAAGAAAGCTAAGGGCTTCTAAGAGGTAGAAATGAGGAAGAAAAGCATTCAGACATATGACGAAAGGCTCTGCAAAGGTATGAAGGTGAACAGATGTGAAATGTTGCATACAGGGATCAGGTAAGAGGACAGTATAGAGTACGTGGGGGGGAGAAGTGTGTAATCACTGTAGGAAGATAGTCTGAAGCCAGGCTGTGAAAAATTGCAAACAGAAGAGTTTGTACTTAGTCCTAAAGGCAATGGGAAATCACTGAAGCTTCTTGGGCAATGAAGTGATATAGTCAGATCTGTGCTTGGTTAACCTGATAATCTATTTAACATCTAGGTGGAGAGTGAATTGGAGAGAGGAGAGGCTGGAGGCAAGGAGACCAATTAGAAAGCTACTGGAAGAGAACAGGTAAGGAGACATAAACTAGGATGGTTCTGGTATGAGTGAAGAGAAGGAGGATTCAGCGATGTTAAAGAGATTAGAATAGAAAAGACATGAAGGTAAGTGAGAGGGAAGAGCTGAGGTGGCAAACCTGGGCACTTGGATGAATGATGGTGCTCTCAATGGAAACCGTGAAGTTAGAAGAAAGGTGGGTTTAGGGACAAAGATCATGAGTTCTGCTTTGGACATACTGAATTTGAGATACTTATGAGACAGCCAGTTGGAAATACCAGGGCAGAGAGGAATAGACAACAAAAAGCACATAATATAGCCTTACTGTGGGGAAATAGGCATGTCATATTCTTACTGTGGTGTTATACATATACCCACACATATTAGTATATCCAGGGTGTCCCAGTTTTAGTAGCATAAAACTGCACTAAGATTTTTGGGACAACCTATATGTATGCATGCTCTGTGTGTGTATATCTCTATATACATAGAAATATATACAGCAGACACACATTGATATATAGACACACATATATGTATGTATATATGTATATACAGATACCAAAAATCTATGTCTGTGGGTCAGACACACACAGCATACATACATATATAGGTTTTGTGTTTGTCTATACATATACACATATACATGTATAGACACACACATATACATATAAAATAGCAGTTTTAGAAAGAATGAAAGACAGTTGTAATCCTTTGACCTTTGCTCATAGGGATGTACAAGGGAAGATATAAGTGGAGAGTATCCAATAATGTAGAAAAATGCTGCTAAGTTACACAAATATGCACACCTCATATATTGAGAGAGAAAGATATGGTATAATTGGAAATAAAGGTTAATGTAAACAGCCTTCATCTAAGGATTTACTCTATTGATTCAAATACATACCGAAGGGGTAATGAGGCATTGAAGGAGCATGGTGAGGGGAAAACAACATTAGTTGTTGAGTCAAAGCATGAGTTTGAACCCTGGCTCTGCATACTTCCTACCTGTATGACCTTGAGCAAAACTCTTAACTTTTCATGACTCTTAGTTCATGGTTCACAGGTCTTGGAAGTACATCTAGTAAGGAGAGGAAGAATTGTAGTACAGTGGAAAGAACATGAGTTCTAGAGTCAGAGGACCTGGATTCAAATCCTGCCTCTGACACTTAATATCTTTGTGACTTTGAGTGAGTCACTTAACTTCCCTGGGCCTCAGTTTCTTCATCTATAAAATGATGGGTTTTTTTATAAAACTGTGGTTCCTTCTAGCTCAAGAAGCCTAAATCAGTCTGAAGTGCATTTCTAACCGTCTACCTCCTTCCCTCCCTGTATTATCATGTGCCTCAAGGACTTGACCAAGCCCCTTCTACTACTGACACTGCTCTACCTCAGACTTAGTAATAATAAGAAAGGAAGACAGATACATTTTTCCGGCATCATGGATGAAATAAAAGGCAACCAGTATTTTCTAACATGAGATCTGAGGTAAAATAATGAATTTCAAAATATGACAGAACTTCTAGAAAGAAAATATTTTATAGTCTACTTGTCACAGAAAGCCATTAAATCATCAAAGATTTATTCACAATTTGCTCACCAAATACAGGAATATTAAAAATCAAGGCTACCTGAGCTACTCCTTAAAGCTTAAAAATGGTTATAGAACAAAGAAGGTTCTACATTATATAGTAAGTAATAGAGGCAATGAATTAGTTTCCACCTCTTGGGAGGAAACATACAGAAAATCAAGATTTTAGGGAAATTAATATAGGACAGCCATAAAAAGTCTGATTGTAGAATAGGACAGCATCAAATCTGAGGTGGATGGAACCTTGGGAAAAGACATCTCATAATTTAACATGCCCATTTTACAGAGGAGACATCTGAGGCCCAGAGAAGTTAAGAGACTTACACTCAATGAGCCAACAGCACAATCCAGTCAAAATGCTTCAGTATTTTTGACCATTGAGATCAACTATTACAATAGATGACTACCTTCTGAATGGTAATGGTTAAGAATTACAGTCATCTTTTTCAGTTATCCATAAGGAGATTAAATTTGTGGCTATCTATGGCTTATGCCTATCTGACCTCTAGGAACAAGCATTAGAAGTCATACATAAACACAGATTGAGTTTTGAGGCTTTGGGAATGTGCATACACATCATATTTTAATATATATACACACATATGAAAGTAATTTTTATAATTTGCTACTTTTTTGCCAAATTCTGTTATTAAGAGATTTTCAAAAAATACCAATAGAAGCACCAATGCATTCAATTTACTTTTCAATACAATTCAACTATTCAATTTATAATCATCTAAATTACAATTCAATACAATTTAGTAATCAGGGGAAATACAACTATATAGATGTGTTCTTTCATGAAAATGCAACCTCTGTAAGGCAAAGATCTAGCTTATCTGTTGTTGACACTACCACGCTACTACTTTTGAGAGGAAAGAACCCACAGACCTGTATTTTTTTTTAGGGTAAATATTGGTATAAGTGGTTATATGAATTGGCTCTAAAACCTCACTATGAGGTGGTGAACATAGACATTCAAAGTTTGTCTCTCTTTTTTTTTTCCATTTTCAACTGAGAGGAAAAAAACACTTTAATTTTGTTATTCTGAAAAGGTTATGGATCTCATTTTGCAGTGCCAAAGGCATACTTTTTTGGGAAAAATTTCCCTAGAAAGACCATTTTTGTTTTATTTTGTTTTCCTACAATTCTAGGCATAATTAGTTAGCCAATAATGTTAATCAAAACATCCCATTCGCTCAGGATTTGGGTTAAAAAGTTTCATTTTTATCAAATTACCAAACACCACGTTGGACTTACAAGTAAAAAATAGTCATGGTTCTTACCTTTCCATCAAAGAAATGATGATTAAACATGTTGTAATGGCAGAAGCTCTCTTCTGTATAAAATTGTGAATACCTATAAAATAATTTTTGTTAGATTATTTGAATAATTACAATTATTTTAGAGCAAACATTTACAAACAATTAATTTAAAGGATTTATGAAAGGTATTTTCAATATCAAAATACATTTGGTCTTCAGCTAGATTGAATTATTCTCCACCACTTTTTCATCTGAGGAAATCCAAGTGTTTTCTAAACATCAACATTCATTTCCACAAGATTTTGAGTTACAAATTTTTAACTTTCACAATAACTAGAGAGGGAAAATGTTGTGTCATTATATCCTTCTGTTCATGTACCATTATATACATATAGAAAAAAACAATTTACCCAAGTGTAAGAAGGTAGTGGCAAAGCTAAAGAACAGCTGAGTATGAAAACACAAATATTTCTTCTGTCTAGTAAGGAGATGGCATATAACAAATTATCTGAGTCCAATATACAAATTAAAGTCAAGGTATAATAGCAAATGAAAATATAATTTTTTTACATCATACATATTTAGCAACTTTAGAAAATACTGCACCACTACATTTGATTAGCATCAGTTAGTCATACTCACTTGTGATTAACAATGAAAAAATATTCAACACCAAAATTTCCAATATTAATCAGCTCCGTCTTATATTTAAAGGCTATCAATACATTAAAATTGGTACATACTATATTCAATGAATCAGTAAGAGAAAGGGTAAAATATTTTCTAACTAGATTATTTTACTTTCTAACAGTTAATCCTCTAATTTATTTAAAAGCATAATTAGTAGACATTTTTAGAAAAGGACAACTGCTTAATATTTCTTTGATCATTGTTAAACAAAGAAGAAAACAGTACCAAAGGTACCAGGCAGGATATCTTGGAAAAGGTCCCAGAAGAAGAGAGATTTCCTATAGAATGATGAGGTTACAACTTACAGAAGATACTTTGCTGAGTATAGCATATTACTGGGCCTCCTTAAAAAAAAAAAATCAGACTAACAAGTCATATAGAAAAAATTAAAAGGATAAAATATGATTATCACTCAGATACAACATATAGTTAGATGGCTGGTTCACTAAATTGGCCCATTAATAAAAAATATATCTGGGCACTGTGCAAGGGCAGAAATAAAATGAAGCTGGAGAATGGGCTAGATTGAATTTGGGAAGCTGAGCAAGGTAACAATCCAAAGATGCTTCTGAGCACAAAGATTCATTTTTTTTTAACATAAAAATTCTCCCATAAGTGATAGTAATGCTATTGTGGCTGTAAATTGTGGAATGCTGAAATCTTCAAAGAATCAATTTGCGGATGACTCAAAGAACAAAACAGAAACTGATGGTAAACATAAGCAACATGTTGCAAGGCATGATCTACCCTCAAGAAGTAGCATTTTGAAATATAATCGGGGAAATGGAATATAAAAAAAAACTAGACTGGATAAAAGGCAAAAATAAGTGATTACATCTGGTAAAAGCAGGGGATGTTCATCTTCTAATGGACAGTTGGATGTTCCAGCGGGACCCATGAAATGTAAAAAGACTTAGACTTAGAATATATAGGGTCGAAATGCAGTTAGCTATGTACGTAGAAACATGAGCAAGAACCACATTGCAATATGCACTAATGGAGGGACTAACCATACTCTTGAAATCAGTTTAATCATATGTATTGGAGTTTTGAAGGATAACTTACTTACTTTATTCAGTAACCTTAAGCTGAATGTGTTGAATGAATACTTAAGGTATTTACTTCTGCTGAATGTTTTGAAAATTTTGAAAAAAACCTATTGCTTCAAGTTTTTCACCCTACTACTCTACTGCTGACATGGCTTAAAGAGATTTTTCTTTTTTTTTTTTTTCCAATTATTTTAAATACTTTTTTCCAATTGCATGTAAAAACAATTTTTACCATTTGTTTTAAAAAATTTTGAATTCCAAATTCTCTCCCTCTCCCTCCCTCCCTCCTTCTCTGAGATGGCAATCAATGTGATATAGGTTATATATGTGCAGTCATGCAAAACATATTTCTATATTAGTCAAGCTGTGAAAGAAAACACATACCAAAAAGAAAAAGGAAAAAAAGTAAAAGAAATATTATGCTTCAATATGCATTCAGACTCCATCAGTTCTTTTTCTGGAGGTAGATAGCATTTTTTATCATAAGTCTTTCAGAATTGTCTTGGATCTTTGTATTGCTAAGAATAGCTAAGTCATTCACAAGTGATCATTGTATAATATCGTTGTTACTGTATAAACTCTTCTGGTTTTACTCACTTCATTCAGCATCAGTTCATGTAAGTCTTTCTAGGTTTTCTTCTGAAAACATCCTGCTCATCATTTCTTATAGCACATCACAATCACATACCACACCCTGTTCAGTCATTCCTCAACTGATGGGCATCTCCTCAATTTCCAATTCTTTTTTTTTTTTTGGCAGGGGGAAGGCATGGCAATTGGGGTTGACTTGCCCAACGTCACATAGCTAGTAAATGTGTCAAGTGTGTGAGGCCAGATTTGAACTCAGGTCCTCGACTCCTGGGCTGGTGCTCTATTCACTGCGCTACTTAGCTGCCCCCCAATTTCCAATTCTTTGCCACCACAAATAGCTGCTATAAATATTTTTGTACACATAGGTCTTTCTCTCTTTTTAAAAAAATCTCTTTAGGATACAGATCTAGTGGTGGTATTACTGGGTCAAAGAGTATGCAGTTTTATAGTCCTTTGAGGAAACTGCTCTCTAGAAGGCTGGACTGGTTCATGACTCCACCAACTTTTCTGTCATATTAGTCAATCTGATAGGTGTGAAGTGGTAGCTCAGAGTTGTTTTAATTTGCATTTCTCTAATAAAAAGTGATTTAGAGCATTTTTCAAAAGGCTACAGATAGCTCTGATTTCTTCATCTGAAAACTGTCTGTTTACATCCTTTACTTATCAACTGGGAAATAACTTATATTCTTAAAAAAATGTGGCTCTGTTCCCTGTATGTGTGAGAAATGAGAACTTGCTGTATTTCCATGCTCTCCCCCTTTCTGTTTTCCTCCTAATCTTGGCTGCATTGGTTTTGTCTGTGCAAACTATTTTTGATTTAATGTAATTCAAATTATCCATTTTACATTTCGTACTGTTCTCTATCTTAAAGAGATGTTTCTTAAGAGGAAAGCTAAATAAGTCACTCCCCTCACTCAACTGACCCAAGTACTCCTTATTTGATTCTAGATTGCTCTGACATTTAAAGTTCTTCACAACTTGGCGCCACTCACCTTTCCAGATTTATAAGTCATTCTCTTCCTTTTGTTTCTCATACAGCACACAGCACCATTTCTGGCACATAACAGGCAAGAAGCATAATAAATGCTTCTTGACCTGACTCTACAATCCAGTCAAACTGCCCTTTTATCTGTTCCTTGCACCCAGTACTCAAAGTCCTATTTCCAAGCCTTTGCACTGGTGATCCCAAATGCCTGGAATGCCCTCCTTCCTCACTTTCATCTTGAAGAACCCCATAAAGAATTCCTTATGGAATCCTCTAGCACCTTCTATACAATGTATTTTTTGATTCCTCAACTTTTTAGTGTCCTCACTAACTACCTTGAATTTATTTTGTATTTATTCTAACTCATATATGTACATGTCTCCCAGATAGAATATCTGCCCCTTGAGAGCAGATATTGTTTCATTTTTAAAACTTTATTCCCTGCTCTTCCCAACATACAGCACAATGCTTGGCACATAGTAAAGGCTCAACAAATACTTTCTGACTAATTAATTTTTGTTTATTAAATTAATTTCTGTATCAACTATTTAACATGAACTTTAAAATTTTAATGACTTAATTTTGTTAAGCTCACAAAAATTCTATTATGAGACCTCACAGTGGTGTGAAGATGACCTTGGGTTCTCAAAATTTATGCCAGTAAAGCACAAACTCTAGCAAGTCCTACCAAGCTGGAAATTCTTCTAGTCCAAAAGACAGACTCTGTATGATTTCCAAGACTATCCAAATTAAGAACAGAGAAACTCATTACTATGTGATGAATGTCCCTCAAGCTTATTTAAGAGCTCCACCTCTCCCCTCCCAATTTCCACTTCCAGCAATGGTGGTAGAGAAGCAGCAAAGATGGGGGGTAGGTGAGCGGAGAATCACACAGTTTTTACACTGTTCTTAAATACTCATTGGACTCTTGATACTTGAAATGTGACACCTTTGTTCAACAACTGAGGAGGTGATATACTGCTGGAGAAACTGAACCACTTCAATACTAACATTCTCTCTATGAATAAAGCCAGAAGACATAAAGAAGCTACATCTAGATGAAAATATAGCTCACAGATTCTCCTTGAAGGAGCAAACAGAGGAACTGACTCATCATGCATCAAAAGGCATTATTTCATCAGACATTTGGCCATCTCACGTAGCAGAGAGTGTGTGTGTGTGTGTGTGTGTACATACAGATATATATACATACATAAATTTTATAAAAAACTTGACAAGAACTTTCAAACCAAGTCACCACAGACTGTGATACTTGGTCACTTTGATGTGAATGAAGGAGGACACAGTGAAGACAGCAAAAAATTTGCTTAGAATTAAGAAATAAAGGCCAACGGTTTGTAGAAGTCTTGGAAGCCTCACAGCTGCATATCATGAACACTTCCCTAAAGAAGAGGAAGAAGATGCCTTATCAAAAAAGCATCAAACACTATTTTAAAAAATTGAAACTAACTAAATAATTCAACAGGCAGGAAACAACTGGTTACAAAGTAAGGAGCTATTTCTGAATCAGCTTTATGTGTGCTGTCAGATCATGGACTACTTAGTGATAAGGACAAAATCAATACCAAATTAGGATCAAGATGATATGAAGACACCACATACAACTATAGCAGCTTCAATCAGACCTATTCAAATAAGCTAGTGACTGAAAAATGGTAAACAGCTAAAGAAAACGACATCAATTGATTATCATTTATTATAGACATCTAACCAATGGAAAATAGTCACTATCACAAGGGGCCCAGGAACTGACTCCGTCAACAAACATTTAATCATCTTGACATAGAGAGACACATGACAGCCAAGGAGGGCAACACTAATTTAGAATATAGACTTATTTGTAAACTATTAGAAGGTGGACAATTACTAGCAATATTGCCTCACAAAACAGTTAAAAGCAATGAAGGGAAAAATAAGGTTATAGAAAGTTGACATAATGCCCAATTAAATCAGAACCCAGAGTACTGGTAGATTAAATTGAAAGTACAACAAATAGATGCAAAACAAAACAGATCTCCCAGGATTTCTGTAGCAATTTGATCTTCAATGGCCGATGGTCTCTAATGCTTCAGTCACATATGTGTGTGCGTGTGTACACATACATATGTCTATATGTATGTGTATACACACACACTATATGAAGAAGTAGAAATGGCAATTTAAAAAAACATGCAAATAAAATAGGTAACAGGAAAGGCACAAATAAAGGAGGCTATCCTATAGCTGATAGTTTTCTTATGTTTTCAAAGTCTAGAAAAAGGACAACTTTTTCTATTACCTCACCTAATCTTTTTTTAACAGTCTCATAAAAAGATTAATACCCTCTTTTAATAACATCCATTTGATCTTTTTTAAATTAAGAGCTGAATAAAAATAGTATCATATGGCACCTGGACAAACTATTATAGGCAACAGTGGAGAAAAGAAGCCAAGATTTCAGTTCCAAGCTTTTATCAAGTTACAAACAAGTGGGCATAATTATTCATACTTTAAATTATGAAAAATCACTCAACAATGCCCTCTTAAAATGAAATTGGCCACAAAGAATTATTCTCTACACTGAATAAGGCAAACAAAACCAATCAGGGATGAATGCACTAGAAAGCCACTCAAAAGGACATTCATTTAATTTGGCCATTCATTCTCTTTAAATAAGAGCCAGTTACCAAATGTGAAACATGTACTATACACAGGAAATATAATCAAGAACTGAATGAAATTAGTTCATGAGATCAACCTAAGAGATTCATTTTTCAAAAATAACTATGTTCAGATGATAGGTTGCCAAATACAGTTTCATATCTTCTAAGCTAAATTTATAATTAAAGCTTGCAGGAATCTATCCCATAGCAAATATTAACTCTACTTTTCCCAAAAAAGAATCCTTATGCCATATCCATATGACCAAAATGAAATTGTAATCAGTGTAAACACCCTTGGGCTGGCTTTCTACAAAGCCACAAAAACCAATTACTTGCAGTAGTAAAAGAATTGCTTGATGCTACCCATACAAGGTACACCAATGTTCCAAGATCTGTGATTTTGTTGGTGTGGTCATTCCCTCCACCAATACTAATCACAAACCCTCGTAAATGGTCTTTGAGAGTTACAGGGGTCAAAAAATTCATGCCCTTGCTGCCAACCTAGTGATCAGCCTCTTTGGCATTTAGCCAAGCTGACCCCTGGATGACAAGCACACTCAAACAATTTCAAGCTTGATAGAACCTATCAGAGCTTACAGCCTCGAAGGATCCAGCACCACCTCTGTGCCATAGTGGTGAATTGAAGCTAAGCTCCACTTTGGTGGAAGAATTACGTAATGGGTGATCTCATCCCTCATGCAATCCCCAGGCACTGTGGGACATGGGGCAAAGTCATACAAGACTACATACTTAAATCACAGAGGGTTAAGATAATCCATAGTTTGATTTTATTTGTAGCTACAAATGTGTTCCTACTAACTGGGGCTGCCATAAGTTTTAAATGACATCTCTCCAGAATTAAAGCATTTATTGGCTAAAAAATTAAGGAAGATAGAATAGTTTATGAAACCTCAATATATTCATTCTAACACACGAATATATATTTATAACAATCTGACCATCTCTCTCCCCCCCATGTCCCTTTAAAAGAAACATTCATTAGAGGAATATCTTGAGGAATATTTCTTAACTAATAAGTAATACTTTCTCTCTGAGTTAAAACAAAACCAAGTTTAGACTATATTGTCAAAGAGGAAAAGTCACAAGGCAGAGGACTAAAGAGGAAATATCCACTATCTACAACATTACATAAAAGTCAATGCCACTGTTCTGGATAAAAATGAAATCTAAGACCCATGGGAAAATCATAAGCCATTAGGATTCCCTCTGGTTTCTCTCTGGAATTCTTCACCTACACCACACCACAGATCAAACTGAAAACTACTACAGTTGTTGAGAACAATAAAGAAAAATCATTATACAATTTAAATTCAACTACAAAACCAACATAATATATCACCAGTACTCAAGTTATCCAAGATCTCACTGAAGTAAGTGCTCCCTCCAACAGTGCAGCTTGCAGCCCAGTCACACAACCACATCCTGGGTGGCTCTTCTTCACATTCTTCTAGGAAGGATCCATTCAATATGACAGAAATCTTTCTCTAAGTGTTTCCATATTATGTGGGCACCAGGGGTGCACTCAGAGTGGATCTGTTATCCCTCATTCTCTTTCCAAGATAAGTCCATTTCCTTTTCTGATCAGACTCCTGCTGAATAATATTTTCCATGCTTTTGCTTAGCAACACCTGTAACTTTACAACACAACAGAAGTCCAGAAGTCAAATTACTGAAATGAGGAACTTGAGTTCTAATCCTGTCTTTGTTATGGAAGCTAAAAGACCACAGATTTAGAACTTGAAAGGGTCTAAGAGATCATTGTTACAGATAAGAAAACTAAAGCCTAGAGTAGTTAAATGACTTTCCCGAGATCTCACAGCAAGAATCAGACTGAACATCATGCTCTTTCCAAGCAGGGAGGCAATGCCACAGAGGACAGAGAATGTTGGATGTAAAGTCCACAGACCTGGCATCAAATCCCAGCTCTGTCACTGTTCATCTGTGCAACTTCATACCAACCATTTCCATCCTCCTCCTCATCTGTACAAGCATTATGAAGAGCCCACTTTCTTACAGCTTTATAATAAAAGCACTTATTAAGGCATTGAGGTAAGGACTAGCCCACTAGATGTTCATTAGACATATACATCATGCACACACATAAACAAATCCAAGATATATATGAAGTAGATAGATACAAGGAATTTTGAGATGAAAGGCACTAGCAACTGGAAGGGCCAGCACAGGCTTACCTGAAGTGACACCTGAATTGAATTTGAAGGAAGTTAGGGATTTTCTGATGCAGAAGGGAAAAAATAGTGCATCCCAGGGACAGACACTGCAGCAAGGCCATTCTCCCTAATTGATTACCCATTGGAAGCTACTCCAAACATTCTCTTCCCTCCTCAACCCTCCCACACTCCACTTCCCTGTGGTCCTCTCTTCTGACTGGTGAGCCCTTGGCCCAGACCACCATTCACATGCAAGAGGAGCCCCACTCCCACTCATTCGATTCCTGGCTCCACTTCTCCTTCTCCAGGCTTCTCCATTTCCTTGCCCACATGTAGCTATCCTTCCTCCATCCCATATTTTTCAACATCCCTTTATGTGTCTTCCCCTCTGAGGATGTAAGGCACTTGGAGGTAAGGACTGCATTTTTTGTTTGTAATGTCAGAACTTCAAAGATCCTGTTTCTTCCAATATAATCTCTATGCAAAAGATTTCAAGGTTTACATATTCAACCTTTGTCTCTCTCCTGAATTCCAGTCCCTCAGAAAGAGAGAGTTAGAGAGAAAAGAAGGAAGGAAAAGGAGGGAAGGAGAAAGGGAAGAAAGAGAAAAAGAGAGAGAGAGAGAATGAGGGAGGGGGGAGAGAGAAGGAGAAGAGGGAACAGGAGAAGGAAAGAGGGAGGAAGGAAGAAAGAACCTTTATTAAAAGCTTACAATGTGCCAGGCACTGTGCTAAGTGCAGAGCATACAAAAAAAAAGGCAAAAACAGCCCCTGCCCTTAAGGAGATTACATTATAATGGGGGAGGGGGAAAATCATGTAAATAACCATTTGTATACAAGGTAAGATACAAGCATAGATGGAAGGTGATCCTAGAGCCAAGGTACTAGCAATGTGGGGAGATGGAGAAAGTCCTGCAAGGAGTGGGAGCAAGTCTTGAAGGAAGCAGGGAACCTGAGAGGCAGGGAAGGGGAAGGAGAATATTCCAGATATGAAGGGCAGCCATTGCAAAGGCACTACGTTGGAAGATGGAGTGTCCTGAGGACTAGCAAAGAGACCAACATCACTGGATTACTAAAGCATGTACATGGAGAGAAGTACAAGAAAACTGCAGTCAGAAAGGGGTCAGCTTGCTAAGGGCTTTAAATGCCAAACAAATGACTTTTAATTTTATCCCAGAGGTAACAGGGAGGCACTGGAGTTCCCTGCAAAGAGAAGCAACAGGGCGAGATCTACACTTGAGGAAAATTACTTTGTGAACTGAGTGGAAAATGAATTGAGATGCAAAAGGATTTGAAGCAGGAAGGTCAACCAGAAAGCTATTGAAATAGTACAGGTAGGGGTGGCTAGGTGGCACAGTGAATAGAGCACCAGCCCTGGAGTCAGAAGGACCTGAGTTCAAACACGGCCTCAGACACTTGACACACTTACTAGCCGTGTGACTTAGGGCAAGTCACTTAACCCCAACTGCCCTCCCAAAAAAAGAAATAATACAGTAAGAGGTGAGGAGGGCCTGCACCAGAGTGGTGACTGTGTGAGGGGGGAGCTACACAAGAGATAATGGAAAAAAGGTTTCACAACAGACTGGATATGTGGGATGAGTTAAAGTGAGGAGCTAAGAATGACACTGAGGTTTTGAGCCTGGGTGACTAGAAAGACAGTGGTGCTCTCAACAGTACAAGATAAGTTGGGAAGAGCAAAGAGCTTTAGGGAAAGATAATGCAGTGAGTTTGTTGAGTTGAACTTGTTGAGTTTGAAATGCCTAGGGAACATCCAACTCAAGATGTTCAACAGGCAGCTAGAGATGGATGACTGTAGCTCAGAAAAGAGATTAGGGTTGAACACATTAATCTGGGAATCAGCTGCGCAAAGATGATAATTGAATCCTTGGGAGCTGAAGAGATCACCAAGTGAAATAGGACAAAGAAAGAAGAAAAGAGAGCCCCATATAAAGCTCTGGGTAATATACGCAGCTAGTGGGCATGACTCAGATGAAGATCCAACAATGGAGACTGAGAAAGCATGGTCAGACAGGTAAAAGGAGCACCAGGAGAGAACAATGTCATAAAAACTTAAAGTGGAGACAGTAACCACGACGAGAAAGACATCAGCAGTGTCAAATGCTACAGAGAAGTCAAGTAGGATCAGGACTGAGAAAAGGCCAAATGATTTGTCAAATAAGAGATCAGTGGTAACTACGGAGAGAGCAGTTGTAGATCAGAAGGCAGACTGCACAAAGTTTAGAAGTGAGGGAAGATCGCTGCATGTAAAGAGCTTTTTCAAGAGTCTAGCCATGCTTAACCCTAACCGCCCTTCAAAAAGCAAAAAACAAAACAAAACAAAAAAAATTTGAAGCCATTCTGGAGAACAATCTGAAACTATGCCCAAAGGGCTATAAATAAGTACATATCCTTTGCCCCAGCAATACCACTTCTAGAGTTATATCCCAAAAAGATCAAAGAAGTGGGAAGAGGACCCGTATGTACAAAAATATTTATAGTGGCCCTTTTCGTGGTGGCAAAAAATTGGAAAACAAGGGGATGCCCATCAACTGGGGAATGGCTGAATAAGTTGTGGTATATGAATGTAAAGGAATACTACTGTGCTATAAGAAATGAAGAGCAGACAGACTTCATAATAACCTGGAGAGACTTATATAAACTGACGCTGAGCAAGAAGAGCAAACCAGGAGAAATTCGTACACAATCACAGACAAAACGTATGTGAGATGACTAATTTCAATAGACTGGGCTCCTCTCAGCAATACAAGGTTATAGGACAACTCCAAAAGACTTGTGATTGAAGGAGATATCCACATCCAGAGAAGGAGATGCAGAGTCTGAGTGCAGATCGAAACAAACGACTCGCTCTGTTTCTTTTTCTTGTCTTGTTTCCTCTCTCCCACTGATCATTCCATCAGTTACAATCCATCTTTACAACCTGACTAATGATCAATGGGAAGATATTTGTAGATCCTGTATCCAAGTGCATGCCACCATGATGGGGGTGGACAGGGAAGGGGAGAAAACCTGAAACTCAAGGGACTGTGGAAGTGAATATTGTAAACTAAAAGCAAATAAACCAAAAATAAAAATAAAATTTTTTTTAAAAAAGAGTCTAGCCATGGGGGAAGCTAGGTGGCACAATGGATAGAGTATCAGTCCTGGAATCAAGAGGACCTGAGTTCAAATCTGACTTCAGACACTTGACTCTTACTAGCTGTGTGATACTGGGCAAGTTATCTAACCCCAATTGCCTGGCCAAAGGAAAAAAGAGTCTAGCCAAGAACAGGAGAAAAGACAGAATGAGGGGTGGCTAGGTGGCACAGTGAATAGAGCACTAGCTATGGAGTTAGGAGGACCTGAGTTCAAATTCAGCCTCAGACATTTAACACTTACCAGCCATGTGACCTTGGGCAAGTCACTTAACCCCAACTGCCCTGCCTTCCTCCCTCCAAAAAAGAAAAAAAAAAGGCAGAATGATAGCTAGTAGGGATGGTCAGATCAAGCAAGGATCCTTTAAAGATAGATGCCACATGGGCATGTCTGTAAGCATCAGGGAAGAAGTCAATAGAAAGAAACAGATTGAAAAAAAGAAAGAATGGGAATAATGGTGGGAGTAATCTGCTGTAGAAGACAATAGGAGATGGGATCAAGTGTACATGTAGAAAAATTGGCCTTGGGCAAGGAGGGCCAGCTCTCCTGGAGGAGGAGATAGAGGAGGATAGTGTGTGCATGATGACATGAGAAGGGAAGAAAAGAGAGCATTTAGAGAATGGGCTCAATATTTTCAGTGAAGTACATAGCAAATTCGTCATCTAAGAGGGGGAGGGGAGGAAATAGGAGGAAGTGCCATGGAAGACTTGAGGAGAAACAAAAAGGTTTGCAATAGCCAGCAAATGAAATTATGGCAAATCAATTATTCTCTAGTTGGTCTTCACCTTCACTCCAATAAGCAGCCAATGGAGGGAAATAAACTCTTCTCCAGATGAAATGGACCAAAAAATTTATATTTTGATATAACTTGAAGATCTGGTGATGAAGCAAAATTCTACAAATTCTTGCCTAAGTAAGAAGTAGCTCAGCATCCACTTCAGGATGAAATGAATGAGAAGTTTTATTCAATAGGAAGTCAAAATTTAACAAACTTTAAAAACAAGACAAGTTTATGTTTTGTAGGAAGCAGATTACACAAAGTACAGGAATAGACTTTGTCTCCCAAGATATGAAATATAACAGAATAGGCTCTGAGTTCTTGTGTCCAAGAGCCAAAAAGCTATCTTATAAACAACTGCCTTTGAGACCCAGCTAGAGGGGAAAACAGAGATAATGAAAAAACTAAATAAAGAAAATTGCAAAAACTAGGAGATGTTTGGAAAAAAAGAACAAATATTATGTCTTGTAAACCTACCTAAAATCAATATCCAGCAGAAGGCTTTTAACGTCAGACTCCTTGTCGCCTGATGCTTTCAATCTGATCAGCTCATGCAGCCTGAAGCAATTAATAAAAGCAATTTAGTAAGAAATTACCAACACCACAGACAGCAAAAAAACTGAAATGATCAATTTTTTCCAATGTTTGAAAGCTCGGTTCCACAAAACTTTCAATGAAATAAGCAATGGGATTTGGGCAGGCTTTTCAAAATCAACTTATCAATTTTGTAAATGTTTAAAAGACAGTGGCCTTTCCTTATCTGAAACACTGCAAAACCCAAGGAAAGACAAAAAAAAAAATCTCATAAATAAGACAGAACACAAGTCTTTTCAAGGAGTGAGAGGGAAAAAACAAACAAAAAGGAACATTAAGTGTCCCTTTCCTTTCTCTTAATGTCCTGATCTGCATTTGGCAAGTATAGCTATGTTAGAGAACATGCCAGCATATATGAAATCTCCAAAATGATTAACTGTTTGGCATCAAATACCCTGTGGGCCTAGAGGTGTTTCTCCAAAAGGAACAATAGAGATTGCTACTTCCTCCTTGATGTCAAGAACTATGCTATATATCTTGCATACCCTGTGGCTAGTCATGCACTTGTACATATCAGGGGCTCCATAAAGATTTGTTTCTAGTGATGATGGAATTTTTAAAAAATTTAACATACCTTGGTGTGCCAACACATAGTACTTTTCTGAATCCAAGAGTAGAAATTAGGTCCAGTAAAAACTGGCAGCTTCTGTCTGTGAACAAATACTGAGCATTTGTCTTCTTATTCTCCAGAGGATATAGAACTTGACTGGGTCTCTTTAACTGAGCAATGGAGATATCACAAAGTATCTGGTGATCACAATGCTTTTCCCAATCATCTGGTAACAGCAACTGTTGACATCTTTGGCAAAACTTCCTTTGGGATAAAGGCAGTTCAATAAACTTCCAATACCTTCAATACACAATTCAACAAAACATAACAAACTGTAAGTCAGTTTCTATGGAAGACACTAGATTATTAATATTTTAATATTCAAAAACTACTTTTTAAAACCCCAAAGAATTATTTGAAAAATGGACAAGAAAAATACATTGGCCATAATTCATATGTAGTTGAATAACTACAAAGTAGAAAAGAATCAGCAATTTCATAAGAATGAAGATGCTCCAATTTAGCCACTGAATGAAGATCAATATCTATTTCATATGTGAACTTAATATATAACTCCAACTCAGGTCACTACTACAACTATAATGTTTGAATCTATTGACAAATCTATGTATTTCTGGCTTTAAATGTTAAAATAGTCTTACTCAGTGTGTTAGTCATTACAAAATGAAGAGTTAAGGTCATTCTTCAAGCTCTTGTGGCATACTTAGCAAGAAAAATAACCTCCTAAAGAAAAGATGTTTGCTATAAAGGAATTCTATTTTCAGCAATATTGATGAAGCCCAATTAAAAGGTGATTATGTCCCCCAACCCTTTGTCCCAAAAGATAGAAATGGCTCGTAATCCAGATCATGTTCAAAGTCTAGTCCTGGAAAGAGCTGACATGACTTTTTTTTCTTTAAGGAAACTGTCATATGGCTCAAATGAGATGTTTCCAATCATTTTTACATCCACTCTCAAAATTGGCATTCCTTGTAATTTATTGTTCTTGTGTAGAAATTGGCTAAGGGAAAACCAACTAGTCATTTTCAGTGTTTAAAAAATTTGGATTGCTTTCATGCTTCTCAATGGACATCAGTTTTGAAATGAAAGAAAGAAGAAGCAATTATGAAGCACTTACTATAGGTCAGGCACTGTACCTGAATTCAATGGGAATAGAAGAGAGGGAGAGAGCAAATCTACAACGGTCACGGCAGATGGTCAGAAATATCTAAATCCAGATACGTCAAATGGTCCTCCAAAGGATCCCTAGAGTTTGGGCAGATTCTTATGATTGCAATGGAACTAATTACTGAGACTTCACCAGGTACAAGATGAGCTAAACATAAAGTCAGTATAGTCAATTAAAATTTCATCTAAGCATCAAGTCTTATGCAAAACTACCTTTGGCACTGACAGAGGTACTTGGGAGCACTGATGTCAAAAAAAACTTAAAATCATAAATTCAGAGCTCAAGCTTGGAGATTGCCTAATTAATATTCTAATTTTAAAGATGAAGCAACTGAGATCCAATGGATAAAGCATCTTATTGACTTATTGACTACAAATCTGATACCCATTTCTACAAACACTGATTGAGAAGACAATACAAAAGTTCCTATAATTGCCCTTTGGATGACCTTATCTATATATATCAGAAGAAACTTCAGGATTTCAGAATCAAAGCAGCAGTACGGAAAAGGGCCAGTAAGTAATTAAAGGCAAAAGAGAAGTGAGAATTCAGTGAGCCAACAGTAGATTTCACCTACAATTTCATACTTTTGTTCAATAACTAAGCATCTAAAGGGGTTTCTAATGAAATCTTAGAACTGGTCAGAGGTCTTGAGATGAACTCAAGGGTCACATTCTCTAAGTCACCAAAAAAAAAAAAAAAAACCACATTGCTCTCCCATGACCTTCCTTAGATTCAACAGATGAGACCAAACTACATGATATATGAGAATTCTAGGACCTCATCATGTCAGACAGGAAGAGCTAGCTATCTGAGGTAACATGTTATAGCAGAGTGCTAGACTTGGAGTCAGGAAGACCTGGGTTTGAATCCTGCCTCAGATGTGTACTTAGCTGCGCAAGTACATGGACTTGATGTCTCTGAACTTCAAACTTCTCCTCTTTAGAATGAGGGGTTAGACTTGATTTATGATGCTATGATCTACCAGGCTAAACTGTGAATTGTAACTTGTGAACTAAATTGATTTTGGATAATTATACTCATATTCCTTGGAAATCAGGGTTATTCAGAATTTTTCTATAAATCCACACATTTATTCAAGCTTAGTAGGACTACACAAGGACTAGAATCAGTAAAGTAAGAGTATAATTATCCAAAATCAATTCAGTTGCATGATCTTCAGCAATAGTTTATAGAATGAGAGATTGCCTTTATTTAAATAATAGCCATCTGTTTCCTCGAGAGAGGGGGTGTGGCATATTATATTGAGAGTTAGCCAGCATCAAGAAGACCTTGGTTCAAGCCCACCTCTGATACATACAGCTGTGTGACCCTGGACAAATCACTCAGCCTTGCAGTGTCCAAACAACAAAGATCATATGTTACAGAACAGTTGCTGATCTGCACTGGTAAAAGGACTTTCCTCACTGGTATTTTCCTACAATGAAAAGGCCAAAAGCTTTGTCTAAGTCTCTATACAAGCAGAAAAATTGATGAAGTCTTTACACAGCTTCAGTTTTAATGTTTACATTAAAAATCTGTAAGGGACATACAATGACCATTTCTTTAAAGGGCACACTGCCAAACCATGAGACTGCTGGAAAAAAAAAATCTGGAACTGTGTTCAAATCACTAGCTACATTAAAATGTTTTTATTTTGGTAAAATATAATCAAAATATATGGACTAATATTATTATTCCAAGTTTATAGCACATGGATCTTGCTTTTTTAGAAAATATTTTTCCCTATTTGCACAAACTTCATTTATTCCTTTTGGCACTAGTTTTATTATTTTTTTGGGGGGGGGGGGAACCGTTAATTGAGATTTATTGTGTATGCTTTCCTTCTACTCAAGATAATATAATCATGCGAATAAATCACTAAATTAAGATAATCAGATACAGGTTTTTAAAAATTTGGTTAGAAGAATGTGAAGATTTGAAGAAGTGTTGATTATTCCATTTTCCTTCCTTATTCATATTTACTACACATACCTAGAACAAAAAAAAAAACATTCATTCTGCTGCCCGGCTCAGCATGACTCACAAACTGCAGGCTAGCATTTTGAAATGTCATTTTTATTGATCTCCGTTTGATGTTCCATTTGCCTTTCCCGGAGCAGACAAATTATGTTTACGGTATTTCCCTAATAGCAGACTTTGAAAATCCGAGTTTAAATGAGCACTGAAAAAAAACAACCAAATGAAATATCAACTAAACAAAGCTATCTGGAGGCACATAAATTAATGCTGATTTTAGCATTCAAATAAGTTCTTACTAGGACTCTACAGGTCACAGTGAGAGTGTGTCAACACCTTTGCTAATGGTGTAATGGCACACCTTCAAGAAGCCATCTGAAAACCAAAAGGAAAAGCTGATGCTTTAACCACAAAAATAAATACATCAGTTTAACTTACTATACCTAAGAACTCATCCCAAGAGTTCAAGTAGTAAGAAGAATGATGATCACTCTGTTTTGTAGAACACAGATAAGTGGGTAATACTGTCAATTCCATAACACAAATTAACTGTACATAGAATATATATATGATAGAATGTTTCTAGTTACCATCATTCTTTTTTTTTTTTTTTTTTTTTTTTGCTTTTTGGAGGGGTAACGCAGGGCAATTGGGGTTAAGTGACTTGTCCAAGGTCACATAGCTAATAAGTGTTAAGTGTCTGAGGCCAGATTTGAATTCAGATCCTCCTGACTCCAGGGCCGGTACTCTCTTAACTGCACCACCTAACTACTCCCCATCATTCTTTTTTACCATAATTTTAAAACTAAATTATTTAATCAAAGCACAACAAAACCTTATAAACTAAAAATAGGTAGAAAGACCAGTTTGATTTAAAGAACATTCTGACTTCATAGAATTTTTTAAAAGAAATTTGGTATCATTCTTTTCAAGCAAACAAGCACAAAAAACAGGCACAGAGAAGTTTAAAAAAAACAATTACAATTCAAAATCACAACCCCACTGTGATAATTGATGTTATCATAAGCATTAGAGCTGTATAACAAACAGACAAAAATGAATTACTGGAAGGAAGGGAGCCAAAGGCACACTAAAGGAATCCTTAATTTCTTAAGCTTGGGAAAAAGTCTAAAATTTTTATTGAAATTTTTTAGAAGAAGAAACTATTTCAAACTCTTGAGTCAAAGTGAATCATGTATTCTGCATCTGAATTCTTCAATACTTCGGAAGAGTCATGGTTTCTTTCACTAATATGGGAACCTCCCTAAACAATGAAGATCACAACCTTAGTGAAGAATTTTGTGAACTGTTGTGATCAAAGCAATCACCTGAGAGTCAAAGTTCTGGTGATAAGATATCTAAATTAACAAATGCCAAATGAATGGAAACCAAATTAATGAAATTATACTGTCAAAAACCTTTTAAATCCTTTAGAGCAGCGGTTCTCAACCTGTGGGTTATGTTCAATTTGTAACAATGAAAATACCTCCTGCATATCAGATATTTACATTACAGTTCATAACAGTAGTAAAATTACAGTTATGAAGTAGAAACGAAAATAATTTTATGGTTGGGGGTCACCACAACATGAGGAACTGTATTAAAGGGTTGCATTAGGAAGGTTGAGAACCACTGCTTTAGAGTCAGCTGAAATAGCACTTCATCCTTAAAGCCTTCCCTGATTTCCCACCCCCTCCTTTTTTGTTGGTGATTAGTACAGTGTCAGGCACAGACTTGATATTTAATATATGCTTGCTAACTGATTATTCATATGGAACTTAGCACATATTACCATCAACTATACTAGCAATGTGTGTGTAGTGTTTTCTCTATTGGTTTATAAGTTTTTGTAGGCATCAACCTTCCAGCTAAAGACCAAAACTCTATCTAGCACAGTGGTTCTCAACCTTCCTAATGCCGTCACCCTTTAAAACTATTATGTGGGCGTGTCTGCATGTGGGCAGACCCGCTTGGAGATGGACAAAGGAGCTCGCTGTCTCCGTTCCTAAGACCATCAGAAATATGTGTTTTCCGATGGTCTTAGGCGACCCCTGTGACCCCTGTGAAAGGGTTGTTAGACTCCCAAAGGGGTCGCAACACACAGGTTGAGAACTGCTTAATTCTAGCACATAATGGATGACAAGTAAGGGATAGCAAAAAAGCCAGGATTTGAATGAGAAGCCTAGGGTTTGAATCTTGACTCGGTGTGACTCAGACTAGGTCACCAAATGCTTCTCAGTTTTGACACAGGTGTCATAACAGAGGTGAAAGAGATGCTCTAAGGTCCATCCTGGCTCTAGATTGTGGGATCCCAGCTATCCAACAGAAAAAGCTGACAACAGAAATATTTTAAGTAAAAAGGTTATAGATACCACCAGTCATAAAGAAGCTGAAAACTATTCTCAAGGAAGAATACCACCAAATTGTAACAGCTAAAACATTCTCCTTCTGGGAGTCTTCTACTTCCCCTCCTCTCCTACCCAATATTTCTTAAGTCAGAGAGTACTTTACATGAAAAAGAGAGCATCAAGTAATGCAAACTTCAGCTAATCTCCCATAATCCCTTTTTTTCCTCAAAGAACCACATTCTGAAAAGAGAAATTTAAGAGCTCTAACTATAGATCGAGATCCTATGAGATTTTTATAATCATCCCAAATTTAACATTAACCTTTTTTCAATCTTATCTTGCCTGGTAGTTGCTCAGTCTCCTCTGGAATCTTTGATTTTCTTGGCAAAGATACCAGAGTGGTCTGCCATTTCCTTCTCCAGCTCACTTTAAAGATAAAGAAACTGAGGCAAAGAGGGTTAAGGGACTTACCCAGGGTCATTCAGCTAGGAAGTATATGAGGTCAGATTTGAACTCAGGAAGATGAGTCTTTCTAACTCTAGGTCCAGTACTCTATTCACTGTGCCACCCTAGTTGCTCAATCCTATCCTGCCTAGCCCCAAATAGAATCCACTAATTTATTCTTATTAACTAAGTAAAATATTTTACAGTCTCATGGTCTCTCCTTTTACTTCCTTAGCAGAGGGGAGGTGGGGGAGGAGAGACGGGGACAGGAAATGATATTTTATTTAAAGGTTTGGCCATAGCAGTACTTAATTTTAAGAGAAGAGGTTACATACAGTTAAGGTAATAATTTAAAAGCAATTCAATATCAGCACCTTTCTACATACTGCTTGTGAGACAGGGGAGGTTGGCAACGTCTGTTGTAAATTTCTCGGGCAGCAAGTCTAGCTTCTGACAACTGAAAGAAGAGCACAGATCACATAAACAGAAATTCTCAAATATTCAAATAGTTTAAAACAACCGTAGGCATATTTTTTTTACATGAAGAAACATAAAGCTTAATTGGTTAAAATATATTGCCTATTCATTTCAAAAAGAAATGTAAGAAACCAGAAGAACCTAATGAGTTTTAGGAAGGCCTTTTTTTTAACCTCTGAAAGCACTAAAATTAATTCATGTAAGAATTTTTGTTTGACCAGAGAAAAACCATAAACAGGATTCACTTACTCTAAAATAATCGTGAAAACTCTTCCTTAAAAGCATTAGAATTTTTATATTATCTTCCATGCCACAAATATTCTATTATCTCAGTTTTCATATAACTAAAATTCATCATTGAAAATTCAGAAATATAACATAGAAACAAGGCATTTTCAGCATAACTGAAGGGGCAGCTTTTTGTTGGCTGTGGTCATGACCAGACCTCTATTTCTCTCTGGGGAAGGAGCAGCCAGTCTACTGAGTTAGTACATTATATCTATGACAGGCATTGCTGAAAGACAATGAGCTGGGCCTAGAACTGAACAGGAGAAAGAGCTTCTGGATGGTACTAGGGAAATTTAAAATGTGTTTTTAATGATCGTAAGTTGCTCCCCAACACAAAAACTTATCTTTTTAACATCTGTAATGTCACAATAATGATGCAGCTTGGAATACTATAATCTTGAAAAAATAAAAGTTACATCTAAAGGGCAGTGGGGAAATGCATGGGCATAAATAGTTTGCATCAGAGTTCGAACAATGATTTGTGGGAAAGAAGTAGTGTAAAAGACAAGATGCAGGAAATGTATGTGTCTTAAAATGGGGGGTGAATTTACGTAGTGAAAATGAGGGAGTAAAATGTGAAGAGTCAGTAGTAATACTGGAAGTCACAAAACATAAAAAAACCTAAAGGAAGGCCTCCAGCAAGTTCTCTGTGTACAAGACTACAACAGGTTGAAAAGGTGTGGATTTTTCTTAACTCTCATATTGTTGCAATGTTCTTTTAAGAGGAGTTTTTGACTCACTAAGGCTGAATCCTATTGTCGAAGGCCTTCATTTTATCCTAGTTTTGCATATCTTGACTGTTTATCTTTCAAGGAATAACTGCTTGCCCAAATCTTGATGAAAGGAAACAGAATTTATATGTGGCCAAATAGGGGAAAATATTAATTAAAAGCTTTTATTATTTTATGTTATTGCATTATTCTATAATCATATATTATATGTATCATATCATCATATATCTATATTATATCATCTTTCTTTGGATTTTAAATCTTATTCAAGCATTAAAGATGGAAAGAAGTCTAGATTTTCAAGACAATTTGAATGACCAGTAATTAACATCCTTGTCAAAAATAACAACTCACTAATCCTAGTCTCTAGCAATAAAAGGTTATGTTACCATGTTCATGATATAACAGGAAGGGATGTATTTGATGTGGAATGGATTGGTGTGTGTCCTTAGGCAATAATAATAACAACAGCTGGCACTTGTGTAGGGCTTTAAGATTTACAAAACACTCTACATAGGTTATCCTATTTGAAACTCAAAATAAGCTTATAACATGTAGGTAGTACAGGTATCATTGTAGCCCTCTAAGCTTCAGATTCTACACGTGTAAAACGAATAGGTTGTATCACATCACCTCAAAGGTCCTTCCCAACTCTAAATCCTATGATTTCTCTCAGACTTAATTTAAATCACATGACAGTAAAAATGTCACTGGATTAGGAATCAGAGACCTGAGCTCCAATCTTAGGTCTATTACTAAGCATCTATGCTACTTTGAACAAATCACTTGGTCTCTATAAAAACATGATCCATAAGGTCCCTTGCAATGTTAATATGTTATGACATTCCTATTCAATACGTCAAGGACTTGTGATTTCATCAGTGTGGGAATTCCCAGTCTAGGAACCAGATTTGTGATCCTAGTTATAATTTAGGAGTCTTAGAGAATTGCCTGAGCCTCTGAGAGGTTGTCTGTCACATTACACCTTGATGAAATCAGTCTTGAATCCAGGTATTACTGACTGCAAGTCCAGAACTCTATCTGCTGTAGAGCTTCCTCTCTATAGATACAATTTTACCATAACAGGACACATGAAAAAATGTATCTCCAAAGACTGTCATACCTTTTCATCTTCCCACTGAAAGAAATTACAGTCTTTTCTATCTCTGCAAGCTGAGCAAGCATAAAATCTTCGGGCCTCTTCTTTACCTTGGTTCACCTTTACAAACAGAAGAGTGGGACCTACAGAAGAAAAATGAACAGCATCATCAGTTTATGAATAGGAAAAAAGCCTAGAGATCCATTTAAATTGCATGTTTTCACTTCAGTAAAAATTTTAGGTTATTTTGTTAAAAGGCAGGATGGTAAAATGGGGCATTTGGAATTGAACACTGTGCGTTGAAGTCCTAGTTTTGCTGTGTGACCTTGGGTAAGATATCTAACCTGCCCAGATCACTGTTTTCTCAATTGTAGAGACAAGTTGATTTCTAGTATTCCTTTAACTCTAAATCCTATCATGCTAAATCTATCATTTTGATTAATGTTACAAGACTTCTCTGGAACAACTTTCAGGCATGAATAATTTCAATATATCCATCTTTTGAAAATTGAACTCACTTAGAAATGAATGCCAGTCTGTGAAGCTTAGTGTGGTGGAAAGAAGCTTCTTTATTATAAAATGGTGACAACAATCCATATTTATAAAGCACTTTTAAGGTGTACAAAACACTTTCCTCAAAATATCCTTTGAGAGAATGCACTCATCCTTATTCTACAGCCCAGAAATATGATGCTCAAAGTTTAGGTGTCTTGCCAGGTTCACACAGCTATTCCATGACAGGTATGAAGCCAAAACTCCCATTTTCAGTTTTTTTCCTGATTTCTAAGTCCAGCACGCCAGGGCTGTCTCTGAGCATATTAATGCTGACACTAAGGGCTTCTGTGAGCAGCACTATACTGTACAACACCATAAAAAAAGTGAGCTATTCTCATTATGATGAGATAGTAGCTACAGAAGGAAGACTTCTCATTGTCTTGCTCCCTTGCCGGCTCTCTCCCGCTGCCTAACACAAGCAGGAACCTGGGAGGTTGCAGATAAATAGCTTAAACATCCCCAGCACCTAGCCCCACTTCTCCTATCCTGCTTGCTCCGCCATGAATAAGCAGAAAGCCCACTGCTTGTAAATCCAACCTAGGACTGGAGAGGGGCTCCAAATCACCAGCGTCTCGGCCAAAAGCAAACGCAGAGTCTGGAGGTACTTCCTGGGACGTGGTCCTCAGGCAACAGTGAACAGTTCCAGCTAAAAGGCATCGGGAAGAGGCGGGGCACAGGACAAGGTTTATAGCAAGGGGAAAGGGTCCTTAGAGATCAACCTCCTCATTTTACTGATGAGGAAACTCGGGTCCATAAATGTGAAGTGACTTGTCCAAGCAGTCGATATATTACGGATTCGGACTCAGGTCCTCACACTTAAGTGAAATCACCCAACGTACAGAAGAGAGGGCTTCGCCATTAAGGCAAACTCGACTCCCCACACCCGTCCCCGCCCCGTGAGCTACACGTGCCCAGCCGATCCGGCTTTTGGACCCACCATGGGGACACTGAGGAGGGGGGTCCGAGGTGTCTTGGGAAACTAGAACCTCCACCCCAGACCTCCTCCTCCACCCCGCACCCTCCGCCACCGCTTCTTCCTCCTTCGCCATGGTTGCTTCCTCCTCACTCCTGGAGGCAGCCATCTTTCCGCCACCGTCCCGACAGCCTCGGATGCCAACGACGATGTGTGTGTGTGTGTGTGTGTGTGTGTGTGTGTGTGTGTCTGTGTGTGTGTGTGTGTGTGTGTGTGTGTGTGTGTGTGTGTGTGTGTGTGTGTGTCTCGCTCCCTCGGGGTGGGCTAGAGCATCGCCGCCTGAGAAAGCATCGCCCCCGCGAGCTCTGGAGGAGTCATGACAGCCTCAAGGGCTGCTTTCATCATCCGGCTCCTAGACCTAGGGTGGTAATGGAGCGCCGATAAATGAGGCCCCGGGCTCCCCTTTTAAAAGTAGATAAATATATATTAGTTTACAGTTTCTGGGGATGTGTCCTAAATGTCCTTAGTTTCTACAACAAAACCTATGTAAGAGGCAGCTGGAGAGAGCACTGTACCTGGAGTCAGGAAGTCAAAGTCAACACACCGTATAGCCCTGAGACCCTGGGGAAGTCACTTCACCTATATCGCCTGTCTCCCAGTGTTGCTGTGAGAATCGAATGACGTAATGTTTGTAAAGTGCATTGCAAACGTTAGTGGAGGTTTTGATACTTTGTATACTCCGAGGCAATAAAGAATCACAATCCTTGGTGGCCGTCTAGTCTGCAGTCAGAGGGCTTGGGTTCAAATTCCACTTGTGCTGCTTACTACCTATATGACCTCGGGCAACTTCCTTCTGTTTCCTAGACCTCAATTCCCTGGACTATAAAATGAGGCAACTGGACGAGATGACCACGGAGGTCCCTTCCTGCTCTAGAGCGCGCCCTGCGATTTCCAGTGAAGCAATACCCAGTACCTCCCAAGATAGTCTATTTCACCTTTGAATAGCCCTAATTGTTAGAAAGTTCTTCCTGATATTAAGAAAGCTGCCTTTGTAACTTCCACTCATTGTTCCAAAAACAACAAATCTGATCCCTCTTCTATTCCAAGGTCATTCAAATACCTGAACAATGACCATGTGGCCATCCCTCAGCCTCAAGAGCCAAGCTTTCACTTTTTCAGTCCAAACTTTCCTGGTTTCTTCAACTAATCCTTGAAGAACATGAGCTTCAGGCCCATCACCATTTCGGCTGCCCTCCTCTGGACATTCTGCAGGCAGTCAATAGTCTTCCTGACACGTGGTACCCAGAACCCGGGGCCATCAGCAGCCGAGCTGACCTGTGTCTTGCCGCTGGACTCAGATGATTCTGGAGGTGAGAGGGAGGCTGATGACTTTGCACAGCTCTGCCTCACTTAAACCCAATTCATTTGCAGGTCAAAACTGCAAGACCCTGTGGATGTCATTGGTCCCCTTGGAGAACAAAGGATGAACTACAACAAGGAACTGAACCCAGGACTCCAAATGGGATCTAACCAGGGCAGAGAACAGGACTATTCCCATCCACCATTGGCCCTGGGCACTATTCCTCTCTTAATACACTTTAAGATGGTAATACCTTTTGGAACTGCCACATCACACTTTTGAGTCCTAGTGAGCTCAGTGGTTCCTAACCAGTGGGACTCTGAAGAATAATTACAAGGTATCTGTGAACCCATGTGTGTACTGAGCTTTGCTATTTTTATCTTTATTTAGCGCCAACAAAGATATGCTTGATTCAGTATACTATATATTCCACATAGACGCTGTAACCTGGAAAATCTGTGTAAAATTTTTTGGCCCTCCCTTTGTACCAGAGAAGTTTGAATTTTTTACCTTTTTTTAATGGGGAGTTTACAGTACCTTATTGTAAAATTTGAGTTGATATTATACAATACTATACATGTATTTTACACATTTCTGAGTTTCTAAATTTTTTCTGCATCATCTGCTGGCCTTCTTATGCTGTCTGTGACTTCCACAAAACTCCCCCCAAATTCCCATTTAATTTTTCATGCTGACTCACAATATATTGAAACCACAATGGGGCAAATTGCAATGTGGAAAGGATAAATGTAATAAACGTACAAACATACATTTTGTGGACTGAATAATGCCCCAACACGTACATTTTCTTTTTGACCAGACCTTTGATTTCATTGGCTTGAGAGTCCCTGGTGAGTATACATCTGTAAACACTAACTAGTATGTGTTAGAAGCACAATTTAACTCTAGGTCTTCTTCACTCCCAGGCCAACTCTATCAAAGTAGAAAATGATCAAAGCAAAAAAGAATGACAACTTTTTTTTTTTGCTTTTTTTTTGAGGGGGGAAGGCAGGGCAATTAAGATTAAGTGACTTGCCCAAGGTCACACAGCTAGTAAGTTTTAAGTGTCTGAGGCTGGATTTGAACTCAGGTCCTCCTGACTCCTTTACTGTAACACCTAGCCACCCCAATAGACTTTATTTTTAAAACATACTCTGGAATAACTGAAACAACTAAAATAACAGAAGCTATATAGATCAAAAAGGGGGGGAAACACAATGTACCCTGACATGGATGACACATTTAATGAATTTAAGCAAGAATTAATATTGGTAAGAACAGTACAATAGTCAATAAAAGAAAAGCTTGTGGACATGAAAAAGAAATCACAAGAGGAAATGAATGTCTAATTAAAAGACACCCATCCTCCAAATTGGAAAACATAATAAAAAAATTAAAAATCCCTAATCTTGCGCCTGCGAGCAGGGTTGTTAGGGAATGCTGTACGAGCTGCTTCTCCCATTATCAGCAACCCTTCGAGAAGACTAGACTAGAATAAAGCTGATTATTAACCCCTCCAAAGGGATCTGCTTGTCTGACCAGATCAAGAGTGAACCTGTTAGAGGCTGGAGTCCCAAACCTTCCGGGCCTCTGGTGTGTCATCTGTGAAACAGATGGGTAAAACTGGTACAAGAGATCTCAAGTTCTCACCAATTCTGACTCAAAGCACTGAGTCATCACTCTCTCCATCAATAAGAACAAAAGTCTAGGCTTGAATGACAGGTTATTCGGCCATTAGGAGTGGGATGGCTTTTTTGAGCAAAGACTTCTTGATAGCAATTGATAACGGTTGTAAATGCAACAAAGGAGGGCTTTTCAGTGCATACAGTAGAAAGGATTGCCAGTTTCCCTTTTTCTCCTGCTCCACCCCCCTAACACACCTTTTTATTTTCAGAAACACTTTTACTGAATCTCCAAATACATTAGGCAGGCCTAGGCATGAAATATAGTTATCACAGTAGTTGCTGAACTAATTGGTGGTCATAGGCTTTAGAACTGGAAGGAATTTAGAAACTGCAGGTCAATATAGTGAAGGGAGTTGCCCTGGGTCATACAGGTAGAATGGCAGGTCAGCATTCTTTACACACACACACACACACACACACACACACACACACACACACACCCTTATTTGCTTGTCTCACTTCAACACTTTGAATCCCAGTTTTCTCCTCTATGTAATAAGCATAGTGAAATAGGTCATTTCTAAAGTTTCTTTTAGCACTTCAAAATCTTTCATTCTATGATTATGATGATGATCAGATAAAGAGAAAAATTGGGGTTCCAGGGAAGCCAGACCTTTGGGATTTACCATTCCTGAACTTTTAACTCAGTGTTGCTATGAGGAGTATTTGCTGAAGTTGGCCCTGGGAAATCTTGAGGGTTTGTTGTTTTTAAATACTCTGCCAAAAGAAGGTATCAGTTACTGAATCCTCATCATTTTCTTACTGTGGCATATAATACAATGCTTCATGCAGGAAGGTAGTAAAAAAAAGTATCTGGTAGTATATTTGTTCTGGCTAGGTGATGCCCACAATCTAGTACCACTCTGGATGACCTCAGGATGAGGTTAACCTGTGAAACCTGGAATCAAAAGACATTGCATAAGCAACAGCATTGTTTTCTGCCTTTAAAGTAGCTCTGGGACATCATAACAGCAACAATTAACAACTTTATCTTCAGCTATAAATTGTCAGTTTTGAAATTAGTGATACTATCACTTTCCATACCAAGGGGAGGGAAAGGATAATCCAGAAAAGATGTTTCTCTGTTACAACTGACAACAGCTAGTAATTGCTTCTTTTGTTAAAGGGTTTCTTTTCCTAGAACCATGTGGGAAAATGGATTTGAATGATCACATTAAAAAAGTTCTAGGCATATGATGTGCAGATCATCTTAAAAGTATTCTTAGTAGGAATTCTGTTTTCAGGGGAACAAGTATTTATTAACAACGGTAGGCACTGTTTTAAGAGCTTTACAGACATGCCTGGGTCATACAGGTAGAATGGCAGGTCAGCACTCTTTACACACACACACACACACACACACACACACACACACACACACACACACACACACACACACATACACACACACACACACACACCAAAAATCCTGGGAGCTGCCTCTTTTAACCTTAATATGATTAGATTCAATAGTATCACAACAAACTAAACTTTCTTTTGAGTTCTCGTGACTATTATGGGGGTTTTTTAATGAATTTTGTGTTTCCATCCTTTTTCAACTATCATAATTCTTTTCCAAAAGAATTACAGTTCTTTTAAAAAAATTTTTTTAAAGATAGCTAAGTAGGTAGCATAATGAGGAGAATACATTCTACAAAATGCACAGTAGATAGGATCCCTGCCAGGGTGAAGGCCACAATCTAACAGAGAAAAAATATGTGAAAAATATGTTTAAAATGCAGTATGTAAGGACTATACTCCTGCTTTTCTTCCTTTTATCAGGAGGTCTACAATATTTCACTACTTCAAAGATTCAGTATGAGGGATGAAAATTAATAGTGATTGAAAAGTACTTTGAACATGTAAAATCCTATAAATGGAATGTCTAAAAAAAAGATGTAATCTCCAGTGGGGTCTGCCAGTTTCTGGGTATAAATCCAAAGGAGTGGAAAGAGAAGGAAAGCTTACAAGGCAACTGAAAGGGAGCTGATGCCAGATAGAGCTCGTTTTCTTTTAAAAGAACTATTGATTGCAATGGGGAAGAAGGAAATGGAATGTTAGGAGAGTGATTCAGGAAAACAGAAAGTCCTTGGCCCGGTTAAAAGCAAATCAGGATGAGGTAAGTGGCTCTGTTGTCAGCAACTCAGTTTGGTGACCACAAGCACAAAACGTGAGTCACAGAGGGTTAACAGGTTATGGAACAAGGACACAAAGAAGCATCTTTAAACCAATTGTTTTCAAGTAGAAGACGATGAGACTTTTTAAAAAAATTCTCATTCCAATTAGCTGCATTCAAATCTCAATACTTTTTTTTATATCCTACCATCAGTAGCATTGAATCTTAGAGCTGGAGCAGACCTGGGACAAAAGATCACAGGATCATAGATTTAAAACTAGGGAAAGGACCAGAAAGATCATCTAGTCCAATATCTTCATTTTTACATATGAGGAAACTGAGGCTCAGAGAGTTTACATAGGTTGTTAAATGGCAGAATCTGGATTTGAACCCAGATTCTGACTCCAAATTCAGGACTCTGAAGATTGTAAATAGTGAGATAACTAAATAAAGGTTTCTACTTTGTTTGTTCTTTTCTTCCTTCTTTTTCTCCCTTTGATCTACTAATACTAAGCACCTTCCATGTTCAAGGCATAGTCCTAAACTCTATAGATATTAGTAACTGTGTTTAAAAACTTTGAAAATATACTCCTGCGAAGGATAAATTATAGAATGCTATTTGCAACTAGTCAACAAATATTTATTTACCAATAATATAAGCAAAATTCCTGTACTCAAAGAGTTTGGAACCTAAATGGCATGGATTTTATATTACATGATGTCAAAGAGGAAAAAATATATCATGTTTTCCCATTAAAATTATATTTGTGATTTTAGACCAGTTTTCACTTAAAAGTACAAAACAGCAAGATTTCCTTCACTTTGTCCATTTTCAATAAATAGACCTTTCCTATCTCTCTCAAATACTCAAATAGATTGGTGATCTCATTGATTTAGTTCTGGATGCAAATCTCAACTCATCAATGTCTGCCCATTCTATATGACTTTCATTTATGTCCTCCCAAAGTTTTCAACAATAGCTCCACCATACATGCTAACGGTCTTACTGACTTTCTTTTGACATCACAAGAGTACCAAGAAAACACTTTGGACACCTACCCATCATCCTTCACTCTCTCTGGGTGACTGGCCCATCTTTACTTTTTTGCCATGTGATTCTTCAATGACGTACTTTACTCCTTTTCTTCTTCAAAGTTCCTTATTGGTTATATGTCGCAGTCTGATCACACCTACCATGTTGTTTTCCATTGCCTTCTGTGTGATGTTTATTTTATTTCTTTCTTCTCATCAGAGGCAATGGTGTCCCAGCCACACAGTATTGCCATGTACCAATACTGATAAAATGTTTGCATTTTTGAAAATATGATACTTAGATTTTCCACTTGCTCTCCTACTCCTTTTAAACTCTAAGCCCATGTCTTTGGCTATCTATATTGTCTGTACCAGATAGACATAATGGTAAACAAGTTTTATAGCAAAGGTTCTTAACCTGCTTGTATCATGGACTGTTTTGGCAGTCTGGTGGAACCTGTGGACCCCTTCAAAGAATAATTTTTTAAAAAATTCATAACTTAGAGAAATTCTAAATTTCAGTTAGAGGTTAGTGAAAATAAAGATTTCTTTTTCTTTCAAGTTTATGGATGCCTTGAAATCTGACCATAGACTCCTTATGGTTCCATGGAAACAAGATTAAAAATACCTATTCCACTATGCCTGAAGGACTATAAAACTGTGCATACCTTTTGTTCCAGCAATACCACTATATCTATATCCCAAAGAAATCATTAAAAAGGGGGAAAGGGGACACCTAGGTGGCATAGTGAATAGAGAGCACTGGCCCTGGAGACAGGAGGACCTGAGTTCAAATCTGGCCTCAGACACTTAACACTTACTAGCCCTGTGACCTTGGGCAAGTCACTTAACCCCAATTGCCCTGCCCTCTCCCTCTAAAAAGCAAAAAAAAAAAAGGGGGGGGGGGCAGAAGGACCCACATGTAAAAAAATATTTATAGCAACTTTTTTTTTTGTGGTGGCCAAGAACTGGAAATTGAGAGAACGCCCATCAATTGGGGAATGGCTGAAAAGGTTGTGGTATATGAACATAATGGAATGCCATTGTTCTATAAGAAATGATGAGTAGGTGGATTTCAGAAAAACCTAGAAAAACTTCCATGAACTGATGCTGAGTAAAGTGAGCAGAACCAAGAGAACATTGTACATAGTAACAGCAACATTGTGTGATGATCAGTTTTGATAGACTTAGCTCTTCTCAGCAATACAATGATCTAAGACAATTCTATTCATGTCCAGAGAAAGAACTATGGAGTCTGAATGCAGATCGAAGCATACTATTTTCTCTTTTTTTCTTTCTCATGGTTTTCCCTTTTTGTTCTGATTCTTCTTCTATGACTAATGTGGAAATATGTTTAACATGATTGTACATGTGTAACATATATCAGTTTGCTTGCTATCTTGGGAATGGGGGAGGGAAGGGAAGGAGGGAGAAAAATTTGGAATTCAAAATCTTACAAAAATGAATGTTGAAAACTATATTTTGCATGTAATTAGAAAAAGCACAATGCTATTATTAAGTGAAAAAAATTTCTTGCACTAAAAAATGAAGAGCAAAATGAGCAGAAACAAGAGAACATTGTATATAGTAACAGCAATATTGTTTTAAGAATGACTGAATGAATAAGTAATTTTGTTCTATTATGAATACTGAAATAAATTATAAAAGACATATAAAAAAGAATGTTATCTGTATCCACAGAAAGAACTGATAAATAGAAGTATGTATGGAATAATTTTACATATGTACATACACACACACACACACACATATATAACTATTTGTGTCTAATGGTAGCCATCTCTAGGGTGCAGGGAGGAGGGAGGGAAGAAAAAAAATAGATTTACATAATAACTTTATTATATATTTTAAAGGAATAGCAAGTTGTACATAGATTTACAGTTTCATATGCAATCATCCTTTTTTATTATACTATATTATGGAAATGCTTATTTTTATTCCATAAATTTAAAAATAAGAAAAAAGAAAAAAATTAAAAAGAATGCCTGTTCCACAGAGAAAGGAAACTACAGGCAAATTTCCTTAATGAAAACTTTAAATAATATACGAGGAAGGAGATTACAGAACTAAATCACAAAGATCATACACTAGCACCAACTGGGATTTACACCAGAAATGAAGGCACAGTTCAATATTAGGAAAACTACAAGCATAACTGACCATATCAATAACAAAAAATTATATGATTATATCAACTTTGCAGAAAAAGCTTTTGACAAAATACAACATTTATTCTCTAAAAAATACTAAGAAAGCATAGGAGTAAATGGAGCCTCTCTTAAAATTATAAGTAGTATCTATCTAAAATCAAGAGCAGGTGTTACCTGTAATGGGGATAAGCCAGATGACTTACCAGTAAGATCAGAGGTGAAGCAAGGATGTTCACTATCACCACTATTATTCAATATTGTATGCTAGATAGAGCAATACAAGAGGAAGGAATTCAATACAATTGAAGAAATAAAAATAAGCAATGAGGAAAAAAAAAACTATCACTCTTTGCAGATGATATGATGGTATATTTAGAGAACCCTAGAGAATAAACTAAAAAACTAATTGAAACAATGAACAACTTCAGCAAAATTTTAGGATATAAAATAAACTTACATAAATCATCATCATTTCTATATATCATCAAAAATGTACAGTAGGAAGACATAGAAAGAGAAATTCTATTTAAAATAACTATAGGCAATCTAAATACTAGGGAATCTACCTACCATGACAAACCCAAGGATTATATGAACACTCATACAAAACACTTTTCACACTAATAAAGTCAGATCTAAACAACTGGAGAAATATTAATTGTTTATGGGGAAAGTGAGACAATATAATAAAAATATAATACTTAAATTAATTTACTTATTTAGAGCCATGCCAATCAAACTACCAAAGAATTGTTTTTTAGAGTTAGAAAAAATAATAAAATTCATCTGGAAAAACAAAAGGTCAAAAATATCAAGGGAATTATTTTTCAAAAGATGAAGGAAGGCAACCCAGCAGTACTAGATTTCAAGCTGTATTACAAAGTGGTAATCATCAAAACAATCTGGTACTGGCTAAGAAATGGAGTGATGGATCAGTGGGATAGATTAGATATATAATATATAATAGTAAATGACCATAATAATCTAATGTTGATAGATCCAAAGATCCAAGCTTTGGGACAAGAACTCATCATTTGACAAAAATTTCTGGGAAAACTGGAAAGAGGTTTGGCAGAAACTAGGCATAGACCAACATCTCACACTATGTCAAAATAAGATCAAAATGGGTACATAATATAGACATAAAGGTTGATATCAAAAATAAATTAGGGGAGTATTTAAAAATTTACCTGTCAGAGCTATGGATAAGGGATGAGTTTATGACTAAACAAAAGAGAGAGGATGATAGAAAGTATATTAGATAATTTTGATTACAGGAAATGAGAAAGGTTTTATACAAACAAAACCTATGCAGTCAAAATCAGAAGGAAAGCAGGAAACTGGGGAAAAAAATTTTCACAGCAAGTTTCTTTGAAAAAGATCTCATTTCCCAAATATATAAGGAACTGAGACGTGATGTTTGGTGCTCACCATGTTCAGCACCATCCAATTTTTTTTTAAGAAGGTGCTGATGATTATAGATGCGCAAAACTTAGCTAGAATCTACAGGTCTTTTGCCTCTCTCCTTGAGAAAATCATCTATAATCAGTGCCTTTACTTCTTTTCATATCACACTCTGTTACACCTTCAACAACTCGGTTGCCAACCTCATCATTCAACTGAAACTGCCCTCTCCAAAGTTACTAATGATGTCTAATTGCCAAATCTAATGGTCTTTTCTGAATCCTAACTCTCCTTGACATGACATTTAACACCTTCTTCTTCTGGATATTCTCTTCTCTCTAGGTTTTACTGACACTACTCTCTCCTGCTCTCTGTCTTTCTCAGTGTTTTTTGTTGGTTCTTCATCATGTCAAGATTCTGTCTTGGACCCCCTTCTCTTTTTGATCCCATAGGTTCAATTATCATCTGTATGTAGGAGATTCCCTGATCTGAATGTCTAGCCCTACTCTCTCTGCTGACCTACAGCCATAATGTTCAATTTGTTTTAAAATCAAAATAAAGAAATAAATTCAACATGGAACCAGATTTAAGACTGTGTCCAGTATTGAGCCAAATATTACAAACTTTTGTTTAAATAAAAGTCCAACACTGAAATTAAGATTATATATGATTATTATATTACATAAGACACCTTCCAAGTTGTAACTTCTTTCACTAAAAATGTTATTTATATTCAACAAAATTTGTAAAATAACAAAGTCTTGCAGATAAAAGTAAGTACATAAGAGCTTGTGAAATTACTTCTTTTAATTCTTATAGAACATTCCCACTAAAATATTTGCAATTATTTTATAATTAGAGTTTCATAATTTCATATTTAGAGCTTTCATAATTATGTGTTATAATAATAATGTAAGTTTTAATTTGTAGCTTTTGGTTATCATTGTAGTTATTGTAAGCACTTAATGAACACATTTTATAAAAGAATATTAAGTATATTAAAAGTATATTAAGTAGCATATTAAATTTCTCCGTGGGTTCACAATACCTTTTTGTTGTTGAAAGTGATTCACAGAACAAAAGAAAATTGGAAACCAATGGACTATTTAAGGGATCATATATTTAGAACTGAAAGGGTCCTCTGAGGCTACCCAGCCCAACCTTCTTTTACAGTTGAGGAAACTGAGGCCCAGGTAACTTTCTTGTCCAAGATCATACAGGTAATTGTTAGAGGCATATTTAAGTGCTGGTCCAGCTGTAACATTTTATGAATGTATGCAAGTTTCATGAGGACAAGGGATCATGTTTTAAGTATTTTCATGTTTATCACTCAGTATCTAACAATGTTTTGCATTTTGTAGATGCTTAGTAAATCACTGTTAAATGAATCAGTCACTCCCCTGAGAGTCATTATCTTCCCATTTGAGAACTACTCTCATTGATTGATGTTAATATCTAGTAATAACAGCATACAATTCCCCCAAAAATTAATGGCATGATAGACAAATGAAAATGTGTTCCCCAGAGAGACAAAGCTCCAACCCAAAATATACACAATCCAGAATAAGCAGGAATCAACAAGTGGACTTTTGAATGAAGTCTTTGGAAGGATTTAGTGAGAAATGGAGAAGGGGACTCTACCCTAATTGAAAGGGATAAAGAAGACACACTAGTACCATAGGTTTATTGAATATAATATCTAGTAAGGAGTAAAATATGTCAAATTGGTCATTGTGAGGTGTGAATATTGGTAAGAAAAAACTCTCTGAGTATATAATAGCTGACGTTTAGATAGAATTTGAGGTTTGCAAAGCACTTTACAGAGATGAACTCATTTCATCTTAAAAAGAACTCTCTCTGAACTAAGTATTATAGATATTGTACTCAAATACTCAAATGGACTCTGACTTCATAAATTTGAATGTTTCCCTTAATAATGCAATGATCAATTCATCTCTGCCTGGCCATCCTGGGTAGCTCTTGTCTAGCACCATCTTTGGAAACTTCACTGTCATGGATATGCCTAACGGTTCTGTCCTGGGTGCTCTTTTCCTCTTTCTTTACATTCTCTCATTTTGTGACCTCATCTCCCATGAATTTAACTATCATCCCTATGTACATGACTACCATATTTACATATCCAGTCCTAGTCTCTTTCCTTTGTTCCATTCCTACATTACCAACTACCCCCACAGGCATCTTGACCTCAACATATTGGAAACAGAACTTATATTTTCCACAAAATCTATCCCTTTTTGAATTTTCCTGTTTCTCTTAAGGAAACCATCATCTTTCTGTGTATTTACGATTCTAAACTTGGCATTATCCTTGACTCTTCGTTCTCCCTCACATCACATAACCAACTAGTTGCCAAATCTTGCCATTTTTGCCTCCACAACACCCCTCACATCCATTCACATTCACTAGCCACCATAGTTTCAGGCCCTTGTCACCTCTCACCTTGACTATTGTAATATCCATGAAATGATTTATATTGTTGCCTCTGGACACATGATAAAATCAACTCTGTCAAATCCTTTATTTGCCTCTCAATGGAGAGCCTATGAGTCCATCCTTCTATTTAGATATAAGTTCCTTCTTTCTTTTCATTTAATTTATAGCAAGAATGTTGAGATGAATATAATGTACTTGCTTCAGTAAGTAGCATATCCATTCACTGGACATTGGACAAGGACTTCATATTTAGAGTTCCAGTAGACAAATTAAAGTTTATAGATGTTCCAAACAAATGATTCTTAACATTCTCTATTTCCTTTTCTGTCATGGCTTTCATCACAGCAGATTTGGAACAGGTCCACATAAGAGTCAGGGCCATTTTGTGGTTTTCTTTGTTTCCTGGAAGATCATCACCACACAACCCGTTGGTCTGCTAGTGATGAGTTCCTCCATAATTAGATAGGTTGGTACTTGGAAAATAGACATGGTCTTTTGTTGAAACCATACATGATACCTTTCTGGCCTGGTAGAACCTATAAGATCATATTTTCTGTTGGTAGAATTGCCAATATTATATTCTATGTTATATGTAATATTCAAAGGAATATTATTTATAACCATTTTACAGATGAAGAAACTAAGGCTCAGGGAGGTTAAGTAACTTGCCTGTGGTGACAGAACTAAGTTGCTCAAGGTGTGATTAAAATCCAGGCCTCCTCTGAGTATGAGTGCAGTATTTTGTTTTATTTTTCTCCCATGATTCTATATTTTTATGCATTAAACTATTGTCAAAGGTAGATACTGTTTTGTCCAAAAATGATATGGTTTGGGGAAGTAGGAGCCAGAATCATTACTACTCCCAGCAACCTTTCTGAGGATTGTTGATTAGGTCTATTCCCATTGCAGCTAATGGATCCTGAGTAGAAAACGTATATACCTCGTTCTGCACACTACCCTTTGACTCCCCACAGTAAACTATCTCTTTTCCATACCAGGCTAAATATTTTTTTCAGCAATATACTTAATCTTATTTCATCCTTGCCAAAAACTGCCTGAAGCATTTATTTGGGACATAACTTAATAATGAAATTGGTAAAATATGATTTTTCTTGGTTGGGTAAGAACAAGGGATAGAAAATGAAAGAATGCAGCTTTTTCTTTATTGTTCACCCTAGGCAAGAATTACTAACAGTTTGATCAATGAGGTTCTTTCATATAATATTAGATGTCTGTGTAGCAGGCCCAGTGAAGTTTATAATATGATATGTGAGCAATCTAGTTCATAGAGACCTACTGAATTTTCCTGTGTAACTACTGTTCTCATGTAGATTTAAAAATACATCATAAGAATACAAATTATTCCAAAATAAAGTGCTCTGTAAACTATAATCATCATGTAAATAGCAATTATTGTTATCATTATCCCTAAAAAAGATTATTAACATGGATAAAGGAGGGTAAAGAGGACCACTATCGTGCTAACCCACTAACTCAGAGTAATCTGTCTAATGCATAACTCTAATTATGATACTCCTTTGCTCCCAAACCTTCAATATCTCACTATTACCTAAAAAAGTTCAATTTTCATAGCCCAAGTCTAATTTCAATTTACCATTTAAGCTTTATCTCTCCATATTCCCCTTCACTCATATCATTGGATTTGAATACTGCAATCCCAGAGTTAAGAAGGGATTAAAAGGACCATTTATTCTAACCCATTTCTGAATAGAAATTCCCTCTTCAACATCTCTGATCTGAAAAATGATCAAAAGCTTCATTTAACAAGCTCCAGAAATAAGGAAATTATCACCTGAGGTAGCCTGTGCAGTTTTGGGGCTGCTCAGATTATAAGGAAGTTTTTCTTTAAATTGAATCAAAATTTGCCTCCAGGGTAAGAAAGGAAGGCCTGAGTTTAAACTTGGCCTCAGACTCTTGCTAGCTGTGTGGCCATGGACAAGTCACTTAAACTTCTATTTGCCTCAGTTTTCCCATCTGTATAGTGGTTATAATAATAGTACACACCTCCCAGGGTTGTTATGAAGACAAAATGAAATATTTGTAAAGTGCTTTGTAAACTTTAAAGTGCTATATAAGTGTTTACTATTATTATTACCAGAGAATTCCCTCTAGATCTCAGAGGAAGCTCTCTAGTAATAATAATAATTAGAGTTATAGCCTTAAAATCTAGATGTCATTCCTTCAATCACCATTCTTTAGTTTCGGTATTCAAATATTTCCAAATGTCTGTGACCATGGTAAAATTTAAGCTAGCTCACATCTTTCCATATCACAAAAGACTTTGTTAAACACCTTGCTGAAATCCAGATATGTTACGTCTATGGATTATACTTGATATGCCTCTCTAATAACTTTGTCGATAAAGAAAATGAAGCTGGTCTGTAACAGCTATGAGCCCAGGTTGGCTAATGGTGATTACTGTCTTTCTTTCTAAGTGCTTACGAACCAATCCTTTATTAACGCAATTTGACAGAACTTAAAGTCAAGCTCGATGATCTAGATTATGAATAATCGACATTCTTTCCCTCTTTAAAAATCGGAACATTAGCTCATCTTCAGTCCTTTAGCACCTTTATCAGTCTCCATGATTTTTAAAAGATCGTCACTTACAGCTCAACAATGATGCCTGGAAATTCCTTCCGTATGTAATTCAGGAGTTTATAACCTAGAGTTCCCAGATCCCGAAAGGGGCAGAGAGATTGTAGATAGTCTGTGTACTTGGATAAGAAAAATTTCTTGACAACTGTATTTCCATATAATTGCTTTCTTTTATAATTCTATGTATTTTGTGCATTTAAAAACCTGATTCTGAGAAGGGGTCCATAGGCATCATTCATTCTACTGCCTAAAAGGCACGACACAAAAAAGTTTAAGAACTCCTGGTGTAATTCGTTAAAGATTGGTGACTTGAATTCATTAAAAGCAAAAAGATCCCCTCTTTCTGTTTCCTCAGTTGTTTAGGCTTTCCATTCCCTGTTAACCATTTTTGTTTTCAGTTTCCCCTTCTGAAAACCATTCTCCTTCACACAAATTGAGTAGCTTTGCGTTTTCTCCTTTCTTCATGACATTATTCCATTCATCATAAGCATCAGTTCTATCCTTTCTTTTATCTTCTTTTTGCCCAAATGTAGCTTTAAAAAATCCTTTATTTATTCTTAGCATTTGTCATCAACCTCAACTCATTCCAAGTTTCTACCTGTCCTGACACTACACTTGCCCAACTGGTTACTCTTATGTATTGATCTTCAGAAACTCGCCCTTACTTCCATATAACATTCACCCTGGGCAAGTCCCTTAACCTCTGTATGGGATGAGTGAAAACTTCTCAATTTGGGGTGGTTAACATTGGTTTGGGATGAAAAATATCCTTCATCCTTAATTTAGTGAAAAGAAATAAACACAGAGATCTCTTAGGATAAGAACAGGACTTTATTCTCTTCCCGGGGAGAAGAGGGCGGTCTTCCCCATGACTCATCATGGAGAAGGGGCCAGTTACAAAAGATAGTGCTGCGATTGCACGCCACCATGGGGGGGGGGGAAGGGAGGGGAGAAAATCTGAAACTCAAGTGATTGTGGAACTGAATCTTGTAAATTAAAAGTAAATGAGCAAATAAAAAAAAATAATAAAATTAAAAAAAAAAAAGATAGTGCTGGAATTTATAACCCAACTTAGTCAGGACCCCTCCCCGACTGTTTCGCCTCTCGTAGGTGGAGAGGGACACTTCACCAAATTCTTCCCCCACGGGGACAGCAAGGAAAGATAAGGGGAGGGTCGCACCAAGGCGGGGAAAACAGACAAAGGAAGATAAAAGTGATTGACAGCAGCAATGGAGGAGGAGGGAGGAAGGGAAAGTTAAGCACCCCAAACTGAGAAGTTTTCACTCGTCCCATACACCTCTCTCTGCTTCAGTTTCCTCAATTGTCAAATGGAGGAAATAATAGCAACTACCTCCCAGGGTTGCTGTGAGGATCCAATGAGATCATATTTGTAAAGTGTATAGTACAGTACCTGGCACAGAATCAGTACTTAATAAACACTTCCTTCCTCAGAATCGTTTCTGTTGCCCTCAGAATTTCCTTTTTGAGAGTGTACTATTCCTCTTGAGCTGATTACTGTAATTCCAAATCTGTTCCTTTTCCATCGTTTTTTTTTGCTTGTTTTGCAGGAGGGAAAGGTAGAGCAATTGGGGTTAAGTGACTTGCCCAAGGTCACACAGCTAGTTTTGTGTTAAGTGTTTGAGGGCGGATTTGAACTCAAGTCCTCCTGAATCCAGGGCAGTTGCTGTATTTACTGTGCCACCTAGCTGCCCCCCTTTTCCATCTTAATGCCTTTCCTCACCCTAACCTTCAAATGCACTGTCTCTCTCCCCCATCCCTATTGTCTGCTAGAATCCTTTTTAATTTCTGCTGTCTGCTATGGGTGCCCTTACCTGTGTGATACCTTCTCCAGGGCCCCCTCCAAAAATGATCTCTTTCTCTTTATATCTCCATAGTTCACTGTCTATATTTCTCTTGAGAATTTACATACCAATTTCTATTCTAGGTATTTCTGTCCCTTCTCATCTCTCCCTCCAGAAAGTAAACTACTTCAGGGAAGGGACTATGCCTTAATCACCTTTGCAGACCTAGGACCTTGCAAAGTGCCTTGCAAATAATAAAAGCCTAATAAAATATTAGTTGAATTGAATTGAATGCTATGCCTCAGAAGTCACAGTGAGTTTTCTTTTTACGCAGCAGAGAGAAGTTATTCATTACCAGGGAGCATTCAGATAAAACCCATCATACCTCAAGACTGTATTCGCCTAAATTGCAATTGTTTCCTTGACACTTGTAGCAAACGTTATAATAGCACCTCTAAACCAATCCTGATTTGGACTGGAGAGTAGGGCTAATTCCCTTCCAAGTTAATGACATTCACCTAAAAGACTAGCCCAAGGCAATCAGTAACAAAACCAGGATTAACATTTAGATAACCCAATTCCAAGTCCAAACCTTAAGCAGAGTCTTTTTAAATCTCCAGAAATACCTTTATTGTTGTGTCTCAATCTCAGGGGATTAAAGGGAAGGTTTTCCCACATTTTCTCAACTGCTGCATTAGGTTAGCTAACTTCCATTAAAGCAATTTAATTTTTTCTCATGCAATAAATGTTTCCTTATAGACTAATAACAGTTTGTAATAAAGTACGAATCTTTAATCTCAAAGCATTTGAAAACATTTTTTCCTGGACTTTAATATGCTATTTTCATCTAGTAGAAGGAAAAAGTCAAGATGATAAAAGATGATGAAAGCTGAGATGATAAAACATTTAACCATGACCTTGAAGGAAGCCACTGTTGTTGTAAACAAGGACCCCTAAGTAGCCACTCTAAGTTCCAAAAACCAACCATATCAAACATGATGTGTTCATTAATTCCATTCATCCTGTTCTAATTCAATGATCTCCAGCTATGGTGTAACATGAAAACATCATAAACATATCTCCTGCCATGAGCTACAGTGGTAGGGGCTGGACTTTCCTTTCTTCTTTCTCAACAGGGAATGCAGTTGGAGTTGAAACCAATAGCCTATGAAAAAAGATTCCTGTCTCGGGAAGAATCCTTTTGAAAAAAGCAGAGAATTGTGGAGTGTTATCTCCAATATAATGTAAAAGTGGAGCCCTAAAACAGTGGGGAAGACCCTCCATGGAACCCTCAGCTGGATTTCATCTAGCTTCAGGTTAATATTCTTCTGATCATTGCTGTTGCAGCACAGAGAAGATTTTACCTCTAGTCAGATGTTCTGGTTATCTCATTCAGAATGAAGTCTCAGAACTAAGGTGTCTGTCTGAGCAGATAGAAAATTGGTAGCAATGGTTAAGTACCTAATCAATGTTTCAAAGAGCAATAGTAACAGATACAAACCTGAATACTATAAGCCAAGAAGCCAAGTGTGGAGGAACAAGTCACATAAACAAAAAAAGGGGGAGGGACTAGGGATCAAAAGGTATATAAAAAATTAGAATAAGGCAACAAATTTATGGTTTAACCTGGCTCAAATGACAGGATTTTAGTGTTGGAAGAAACCTCACAGGTCATTAGAGTCCAGCCTTCAACCTGATGCAGGAATCCCTTTCACAAGACCCCTGACAAGCCATGAGTGATACAGACTCACTTGAACACTCATTAAGGATGGGCTCTCCTCCTGTGACATCACCTACAAGAAACTTTTCCTGTTACCTCTCCCTCCTCCAATTAACCCACATACACTCATCTGTCTATATGTTGTATCCCTCAGTATATTATGTAAGCTCCTTGAGGGAAGGACTGTTTTTCATTTTTTGCCTCTATCCCCAGCATTCTTTGTACATATTAAATGTTTATTTCATTGGGTTGGATTGAATGGGGGCTCATTACTTTAGGAGATAGCCCATTTCATGCCCACCAAGCCTAAATCAGCTCCCCCAAAACTTCTACTCGCTGATTCTAGCTATCCTCCAGTGCTACTCAGATTGTCTAATACTTCGACATGCCTTCTCTTCTCCAGAAGAAACATTCTCAGTTCCTTATATGATGTGGTTTTTGAGTCCCTTTGTCAGTGAGTGATTTACAATGAAAGATCAAGTGGTTAATGTGACTGGTAAACTGCCTGGGCCAGCGGCAAGTCCAGAAGCCAGCAGAAGGCAACAGGGGCCTTGAGAGAAAATAACAGTGGCCTCAGGCCAGCAGGCCATCACACATAGATAATAACTAAGGGAACCAAGGAAAAAATTTACTATCAAGCATCTTTCCCTAGGAAAGGGAAAAAATGGAAAAGTAAGTGTCTGGTTGAGTTAAGGGATCAGGAGGAACCAAGGCATTTGATTTCAGGACAGGGAAGAACCAAACCAGGTATCAGAAAGCAAATTAGTGAAACTAGGAAAAGTGGTCAAGGAAAAGTGAAGTTTTGGAAATAGAGGAACTCTAGAACAGAATCATGGTCAAAGTGGGCTGAGGAATGTGGTCAAGAATAAGACAAATTGTTCAGGAACAGGGCTGTGGGGTGCCTGGACTACTCTGGACCAGATAAGGTCAAAAGTCACTCTAGTTATATAGCAATCCACCAACACTTTTCTGGTATGGTCATTTATCCTCAAGGATATAATGAAAAACTGTCAAATGTCTATTGGTGCACTATATTTATTATATTCTCCTCCTGAAAAAGAAATGATGCACTCAGGGTATAGAATAAGACACATAGGATGTCCTAAAAGTATTATTAAAGCTTAAAACTACCCTATGCCTTTTGGGACAGCCTGTACTTCTCTGGGCATTGACAATGTGGGAAGTTGTTTTGCCTGATGATGCATATTTGTTACAAGGGTTTTGCTTTTCTTTTTCAATTAAGGAAATGGAAGGAAAAGAAAATAAATTTTTGTTCACTGAAGAAAAATTTAATTACAAATTTAAAATAAAAAACTATAGGCACAATTTGAAACAGTAGTATGGGGAAAATGGATTTGGATTCAGATCTCATTGCATAAACTCTAGCAAAATTGACAATTTAAATATTTTTAAAATAGTAAAAAAAAAACTAAAAGAAGAAAACTGGTGATAAAATTGGACTTGGATCATAAAATACTAAATCTGGAGAGTTCAGAATAATTTTAAAGACTAGGAAACTGAGGCATTAAGACATTAAGGCAATTGCTCAAAATCACACAGCTGGTAAGTGGCAGAATTGAGAACAGAACCTAGCTACTTTCTGTATGTTTTCTATAGCACCACATTATGAGTTCCACCCTGAATTTCCAGGTAATCCAGCCCTAATGAGATTCCTGTGACTCAGGTGTTTTGGTCATAATATAGGGGCAGTAAGACTTGCCCCAGAATTCATTAGAAAGATGCTATTATGATGAATGAACACTTCCAGCTATAAATTCAAAATATTAAGATGTGTAAAATCATGTCATACTTTTTTTTACCACAGGTGGAATATGTTCCAGCTGTTCCCTCAACTTGACACTCCATCTGCTGTCTCCCCATAATCCCATCAACCATTTTCCGTGCCTGGAATGCATTCTCTCCTCCTCTCTGCATCTTAGAATCCTTTTTTTTCAGACTTAGCTCAGACCCTACCTCCTGTGAAAGCCCTTTGCTGACGGCTCCCCTCCCCAGTAATTATTACTCTCTCCTTTCTTAACTTACCTTGTATTATTCTTGTAAGCTCCTCATCAGAGGATCCTGATTCATTTTTGGAGTCCTGGTCAATCAACCCGATGAGATTAAAGGGTCTGGACCTTTGTATGAAGGGCGACTCCTATACAGGTAGATGTATAGTCCTTGTACCTTGCTGAGAGGATACAGAGGCTTTTCTGCTGCTCCTCAGTGAATGGGTCTACTGTCAAGATGATTAGCAACTGAGAGGCAGGGAGGATAGACTATTCTTGGAAGAACAGGGGTCTGTGAAAATGAATTGGAAACATTTCAGTCTACTGTGATGCTCAAATAATAACAGCAACTGTCTTGCAGGGTTGTTGTGAGGATCAAATGAAATAATGTTTACAAAGCACGATATTTTAAAAACATATACATATATACACATATACATACACACACATGCACACACACATATGTATATGTCTATATGTTGTTGTCTGTCCTTTGTTTTGGAAGAGGACCAGTGACATCATGGGGTGAAATCTTGACTCAAGAGTGAACTGGATTTAAGTGAGGCAGAGATGCACAAAGTCGTGAGCTTCATCGTCTCTTCCAGAGTCATCAAAGTCCAGTAGCAAGACAAAAATTAGGATGACTGGCAATGGACTGAGATGTGGGGAATGTTCTTGGTGTCTTCAGTGTCTGACCAAGCTCTAATATAATGCTTTTGCCACCTTCAGGGCAGTGAAGACATCCCAGAGGAATGGGCAGATGAGTAAATGTCTGAGGCAGGATGTAAGCTCATGGCTTTCTGACTCTAGGTCAGGAACTTTATCAGATGTGCCATTTTGCTACTGCCTGATTATATGATGTTCACAACAGCTGTGTGGGAAATAAATATTATGACTCAGGATGCAGTGGATGACCTTGGTATCTTTGATGTCTGACCAAGCTTCTAAGCCTTCCACAGCACCTGCTTCAACCACCTTCAGGCTGTTGGAACAAATTTTTCCCATTTGTCCATTCCACCGAGGGAAGTCTTCACATGCTTTAAATAGATACCCCTCTAACTCAACAACAGGTTTGAAATCCTTTGGTTATGCTCAACCTGGTTTAGCCCATCTGCCAAGGCAGTTTATTGGGGTGTGGCTGCTGTTGTGCACACTACAGTTTCTTGCAGCCACAGGTGAGAGAGTTGAATGCCAGGTAGAGGCCAAAGGTGGACGAGCAGCCCTGAAAAGGGCTTGGCAAACCCTCACACCAGAGGTGCTAGTCCTTCTTGAACACACTATATACCCCATATGCAGGCCTATGTAAATGCTTATTGTAAAGCCAATATACATACATAGGTACTCTATACTTTCTCTCTTCTACTTTCCTTTCCTACATGGATGTTGTATATGTTCTAAAAATTGGGTCCTTATTGGCTGTTTCCCCTATTCCAGAGAGATAATGACCTTTTCAGATCCAAGGTTCACACCCAGGTCCATGTGAGCCCAGAGTCCCTGGAGGGGGGGACCTTGGTCAGGGGCCACTTACTTATTTACATGCCTGCTATGTAGTACCCTCTTCTGTTACTTCCCCAGTAGAATGTTCTTGGAAGGCAAGGACTGTTGGTTTGTTATTGTTGGGGTTTTTTGTCTTTGTATCCTTAGCTTTGATCCCAAGATCTCAAAGTACTTAAAAATCTTCACTGAGTCATTTGTTGAATTTTATGCTATGGAATTCAGAATGTTGTACATTCTATTAGGTTGATGTATTGATTTGTTTGGCTTAACTGTTTCTCTTTGCTATGAGAGGGTTTGAGGAAGTGACAGTGACATTAAAAATAACAAAGGGCATCAATAAAACATTAAAGCCAAATTTATATTATATATAGACTCTCACCAAATGCATTTGCAACTGATATATTGGTTAAATGCAATTAGTGAATCACTTTTCAGTATCGCAATTTAAAGAAAACAATTACAGTGCCTAACAGCTTTCTAATACTGTACCGTTCCAGAATCTGCCACTCAATAAATGTACCTGCAGTGAACAAAAGCCTTTTCCTTTCTGGTTGAAATTAAATTGTAAACATCAATGAATCTTGTTGAACCAAGTGAAGCAGCTATATAATCTACCATAGATGTTTACTTATTTTTTTCTGAGTGTTATTATCTTCTCTTTGGGAAAGGCGAAAACAGCCTTCTCAGCTAATTTCTTAAGGCCACTAAAAGTTTCATAAGCTTTAGAGTCATATATGAACTGTATAAGCATTGCTGCAGAGGAAAAACACACAACCCTTATTTGCAAGCCACTTCACCTGCTATTTCTAGGTTTAAGTAATTTTTTATGATAGATCGAATAATTTCAACAAAAATTGAGCAAATAACAGAAACAGGAAATACAATCAACTATAAAACCATAAACTCTAAACTTTTACATTGTCTCTCTTTTTCTTTTTTATTGGCAGGAGATAGTGTGGTGTAGTAGAAAGTACTAGACTTTAAATCAGGTAAGACCTGGGTTCAGATCCCACCTCTGACACACACTGGCTGTGACTTTGGATACATCATTTAACCTTTCTGAGCTATAGTCTTCCCATGTGCAAAATGGAGATATCTTTAGAACTTATTTCATATGTCTGCTGTGATGCTCAAATCAGTTAAGGTAAATAAAAATTCATGTACATTTGTTAATGTCATATTATTGTTATGTCAGTTATTATGGCTTACATAGTTTTTAGTCAGCAATAAATTTTGCTTCTTCACTCTACATCCCTTCACATTTCGCCATGTTTCTTTGTGGTGCCTAAGAACTAGAAATTGAGTTATATGCATAGAGAGCATAATTAGACCAATGGGAGCTGACAAGGGCATCAAAATAGGTTTTTTTTCCTTCTTCTCTAGGAGGCCCAAGATAGCACCTTGGGAAACACCCAACATTAGGGGGCATTATCTGGATGATGACCCAACAAAGGAGACTAAGGAGGAGCAGTTAGGTAACAGGAGAACCAGGAAAGAATAGTATCATGAAAATCCAGAGAGGAGAGAGTGTCCAAGAGAAGAGGCAGGTCCATCAGTACCAACTGCAGTATCAACTGCTCAAGAAGAATGTGGACTGAGAAAAGGCCGTCAGATCTTGTAATTAAGAGATTTTCAAAAATCCTTGGAGAGAGCAATTTTTAGCTAATGAAGTTGGAAGCCATTCTGCGAAGGATTGAGGAATGAATTAGAGAAGAGGAAATGAAAACAGCAAGTATAGACAACTTTTTTTTTCTAGAATTTTGGCTGATAAAAGGATGAGAGATGTATTAGGATGAGGGGATGGCAAAGTCTCCTGCCAAATGATCAACAAGAATTTTTTAAAAAAACTTTCTTACAAATATGTATAATCAAGGTAAGCAAATTTCTACACTGAATTTTTGAAAAAACTCATCCAGTTCATTGCCGCTGTTTGATGATATCAAGGCTTTCACATAAAGGACAGATTTGTTGGTTAGGTTAGAATCAATAAGCCTTTATTATAGGTGAGTTTCAATTCATACAAAGAAAACTTTGAGACCTAATTGAGAAATCTGGGAGTGAACAGAGACAATCAAGGACAACCAAAGGCACAGATAACCAAAGATAAATCTGGTGGGGAAGTTGGGACAATTAAAGATTCACAAAAGTATAAGGGATAATTAAGAATAAACCCAAGGATATTACTATATCATTGGGCACAATGATCACCAGCCCAGGAAGAAGAAAAGAATAAATGCTAACTTTGATATAAAGGGCCATGGGCCATTATTGGCACATCTGAATTAGACCATGATCTCATCACTCTTTTAAATAATGCTTGGGAGACCTAGGTCCTTCATCCTTTGAACACAATGATACCTATTGGATCAGCAATGATAGCAACAAGAGCATGGGTTTTATAGGGAGGAATGGGGTTTCTAATAGGCACATATGATTAGTTTATTGCTTCTGATATCACAGGCAAAGAGATATCAGAGATTGGCTAGGAGGGCTGTGCCAGAGAAGTTTCCAGTATAAAAGATTCTAACACAGAAACTTTTACATATGGAGGGTTCCAGAAAAGGGGTGGAATATGTGCTTGTTCCAAGTTGAAGGATGGAGTGTGTCTAGAGCAGATAGTTTTTCACAAAAAAACCCTAAAACCAAACCAACAGCTAGGTGGCACAGTGAATACAGCATGGGCCCTAGAGTCAGGAGGACCTGAGTACAAATATAACTTCAGACACTAAACACTTACTAGGCATGTGACCTTGGGCAAGTCAATTAATCTCAATTGCCCTTCCTTCACTTCTCCAAAAACAAACAAACAAAAAAATTATAGATGTAAGAGACCAAAGGTTTCTTAAATTACAATGGCACAATTATTTATTAGTGACATTGGTTTACAGTTTTCTTGGATATTTTTAACTAGGTATCTTATAGCATCTCATAGGTATCTCAAATTCAACACTTTTGAAAAAGAATTCATTATTCCTTCTCCCCAGGTGCCTCTCCCCTCCACCCCCTAGCCCAAACCTACCCCTCTTAGAAACTTTTTATTTCTTTTGAGGGCACCACAATCTTTCCAGTCAAGGTTTACAACTTAGGAGTCATCCTTAGATTCCACACTTTCCTTCACCCCGTACATTCATCTGACTGCTAAATATTGTTGATTCTATGTCCATACTATCTCTCTAAAACAGTGGTTCACAACCTTCCTGATGCCACAACCCTTAATACTCATATGTGGATGTATCTGCATGTGGGCAGACCTGCCTAGAGATGGATAGAGGAGTGGTGTCTTGGTTCCTAAGACCATTGGAAATATATGTTTTCCAATGGTCTCAAGTGACCCCTGTGAAAGGGTCATTCAAACCCCAAAGGGGTCGCGACATACCGGTTGAGAACCACTGCTCTAAAATATTCCTTTCATTCTCATGAAGAGGAGAGAACATTGAACCTGAACTCAGGAAGAACTAAGTTCAAATCCAGACACGTACTAACTGTGTAATCCCTGGCAAGACACAACTAACTACCTCAGTTTCCACATCTGTAAACTGGGGATAATAATAACACCTACCTACTAAGGTTGTTATGATTATAAAATGAGTTAACATATGTAAAGTGCTTTGCAAACCTTAAAGCACATTATAAATTCTAGTTCTTCTTATCATCGGACTCTCACCATCTCTCTCCTAGACTATTACAAAGGCCTAATTGTTCTCTGTGTCTCAAGCTTCAACTCTGTCTACTTCCTCAATCAATCAATAAACATTTATTAAGTATGGCATTGTGCTAACCCAGGGATACTGGAGATACAAAAAGAAGGAAAAAACAGTTCCTTCCCTCAAGGAACTGTAATGGAAATGAGAATTTGAAGCAATCTCTGCCCCTTAATAGACCTAGGGGAGAGTCTGAAGATCTCCCCTGCTGCGAAGATAAACTTTGCCTCCAACAGGCTGAATGTGGTCACATGGAGCTGATGGGGGAAGGGGTATCAAGGAGTCTATGGAGTCCAGGAACCCCAGTGATGAGAGTCCCTGGAAAGCAGTCTGGAATGAATCTCCAGACTCAAGCATTATCTAAGTCAAGATGGTAAAAATTTATTGTTATGTTTTACAGTGGGCAAGAGTTCTTAGGGAACGTGCAACTTTAGAGAGGTTTGGTTAAAGTTTTATATGATATTCAATAGTAAGACATATGCCAATTATGCCAACTAGGTGAGTCAGGGAGGGATTAAAGAGGAGTTAAGGAGTAGTCAGTTCTTAAAGGAATATGCACTTTTGATATCTACTACGCAGGCATATTGTCAAGAATTCACTGGGAAATAGCCTGAGGAGGGTCTGCATGGAGGTGTGGTTTTAGGCTTGAAATATCACTAAGTCAGCCAGCAGTCAGGGCTGACCAAGCTGCCACCCATCAATGTTTTGTTTGACAAGATAAATGTTGGGAGTTTAGTATGTCCCAAGCTAACGAGGGATTCAGGATGTGTATAATGAGCTAGGGAGTATACATATGACTGAGTCTAGGAATGATAGGTATGACCTAGGACACAGTTGCTTCAGCCAGTACACAGTTGGATCAAACTGCTAAATTCTATAAGTACAGCTGACCACTATAACAGGAAGAGAGATAAGTATTTTCCTAGAGTATGCTGCCTTTGAGTTGGAGAGAAACTGCCTGAAACAGTGTTTTGAGGCTAGGGAGATTTGAGGCTAGGGAGAAATGTGATTTTACAAACTGGGGTTAAAGCACAGGCACTCAAGCACTCCATCAGAGCCTGTAGTGGGGGGGAGTTTGCTGAGGAGAAGCAGAGCCCACAGAAAGGAAGTTGGTAGAGAGCTAGTCTGACAGTTGGAGACAGTTGGGGACAGAGGAGCTTAGGCAAGAAGATAGAGAGTTTAGTGAGTAAATATTGATCTTATATTGGTTTGTGGGAAGGCTTAAGGATGGCATGGCTCTCAGCATTATTATGGCTTCGGAATATCTTTGGTACTATGATGATATTGGTTTACTGGTTTTGTGATTCAGTTTTCTGGTATCTAAATAAATCCTTCAACTTTATCCTCTATCTGGAAAGTTTGGCATATTTTGTGATCAAATGTCACGTGATACTTACAGTTATGGTCTTTATCGTGATCATGGGCACTGTAACTATTGCATTGGCACTACAGAAGCTTCAATCTAATGTTGGAGGCAACAAACAAATATTTACAAAGCTATATACAAGATAAATAGGAAATAACTGAGAGAGAAGTCACCATATTTAAGAGGGGTCGGGAAAGGCTTTCTGTAGAAGGTGGGAACAACTGCCAAAGTGAATTTTCCAAAGAACAAGCTTAATCATGTCACTATTCTACTCAGTAAAATCCTCATTACACTTGAAGTCAAATACACACTCCTCTGTTAGCCACTTAAAGTCCTTCATAACCTGGCTTCCATCTATCTTTCCAAAACTATTCCCTTCCCATACTCTTTGATACAACCATATGAGACATTTTGCACACCTTATACACAGCAGTCCATTTTTCATTTCTATGCCTCTGTACCAGGTCTCTCCCATGCCTGGAAGGCATTCACCTTCATTTCTTAGAATTCCTAGTTATCTTCAAAGCTCAGTGCAAGTTATACTTTTTGCATGAGATTTTTCATGATCTAATTAGCTGCTAGTACTTCTCCTTTTGCCCTATTACCTTGTATTTATGTTGTATGCATTTTACATACATAGGTATATATTATTTCCTCTGATAGAATGTAAAATTCTTTTTTAAATTTTCTTGTTTACATACTTTATTTCCATGAGATTTTGAGTTACAAATTTTCTCCCCATCTTTCCCCTACCCAACACCTCAAAACAGCCATCCCACTGTATAACCTCTCTCCCAATCTGGTCTCTCCTATGTCTTTCCCCTCTCCCCTCTGACTTTCCAGTAGGGCAGGATGGATCTCCCTACCACAGTGCCTGT
>CM053592.1:123054031-123076485 GCA_028646515.1 Pseudochirops corinnae
ATATTAACAAAGCCACAACAACATTTGTACAAAATACCGGTACCACAGTCATGCTTCCTCAGTATTCTGCAGCTTCAGTTGGCCTTTGGAAATCCTTAGCAGCTCCTTAGCAGCTCTGGCTGGCCCTCAGAAGTCTTCAGCACCATAAGCTCCATTCTCAAAATCAAAATCACTTCATCCAGCCTCCACATGGCTTGCTCCAAGAAATTCTGTCTCAATTCTCAATTCTCATTCCTCTTCTCAGTTCTTCTCAACTCTCAGTCCAGTCTTCAGTCTAGCAGCAGCTGCCCTGCCTCCACGATGCTTATCCCTCCTTTTATATGTATAGCTCCTGCCTGTTCAGCCCCTTCCTGTTATGTCAGCAACAGGGGTTCATACCTCCTGTTTCTTTACAGAGGCTTAATTTGAAACTGGGTGCTAAGTACCTGTCAGCTTGGCAATACAAAGAGACCTTCAAATTTCATTATTATTACAGCTGGGGAATAGTTGAACAAGTTGTGGTATATGATTGTGATGGAATACTACTGTGCTATAAGAAATGAACAAGATATGTTCAGAAAAACCTGGGAAGCCTTACATGAACTAATGCAAAGTGAAATGAGCAGAACCAGAAGAACACTGTACACAGTAACAGCAATATTGTAAGAATGATCAACTGTGAAAGACTTAACTATTCTGATCAAGACAATGATCCAAGACAATTCCAAAAGGCCTATGATGAAAAATGCTACCTACCTTCAGAGAGAATTGATGAACTATGAATGCAGATTGATGCTCATTCTTTTCACTTTATCTGACTTTTTTTTTTGCAATATGGCTAATATGGAATTATGTTTTGCATGACTTCATATGTATAATAGATATCACATTGCTCACTGGGAAGGGGAGGGGCTGGAGAAAGGGAGAGATTTGGAACTCAAAATTTTAAAAATGAATGTTAAAAAACAACAATAGCTATGTGAAAAGTGAGGTAACAAATGTGAGTGATATTGTAGAGGTAGAAATGTTAAGATCTGGCATGTGAATAAGAGTAAGGAGTTGAAGATAATGTCTGGATTAGAAACTGGGAAACTGCAGGAATGCTAGTGGCCTCGAGAGAAATTAAGAAAGTCAGTAGAAGGATGGGGGAGTATTTGGTGGTGTAATTCTATATTGGACATATTGAGTTTGAAATGTCTCCATGACATCCAGCTCCAAATATCCAATAAATGAGTTGAGACTGTAATGAGAGAATCTTTCTTTAAAACCAGGGTTACCCAGAATCTAGGAGTCTCCGAATCCAGGTACCCAAGTAGGTTCAAGGTTTCAGAAAGTCCAGGAGATTCTTTGCCTTAGGTTAGGAGACAGTGAGGAAGGATGTTTAGAAAGTACTAGAAGGCAAAAGCCCTGGGGCCAAGGCTAAGTTTCCTTGTACTGGTTCCAAGAAGGAATTTGTTTCTTCCAGGAAACTGACAAATATCATCAAAGTCTTAAGGCCTCAGGCAAAAACTTTAAGACAGAGCAGAAGCCCAGGATTTGAGTTAGATCAAAGGTTCTTAATTTCTGTGTGCCCTGAACCCCTCTGGCAGTCTGGTGAAAACTATGGATTTATTTTTTAAAATTTATAATTGAAGGAAATGCTAAATTTCAATTTAAATTCAGTGAAAATAAAGAGGAATTTTTTTTCCCATACATGTTTACGGACTCCTTGAAATCCTTCCACAGGCTCATGGACCCCATATTAAGAACCTCGGAATTAGATGAAATATGTCTAAATAAACATTAAGAATATTTCTTATTTTTTTATCCATTCACAAATTTAAATGCTCTCTAAGATGCTTATTTTTTTTTTCATTTTTTTTTTTAAACCAGAGCTATGAGTTCATCAATAGTGAGTCCAAACAAGGAAATAACTCTGCAAAAAGCACATCAGCACATTCTCTGCAACATACAGGGGTAGAGACATTTATGGTAAATGTTGTTATTTTTTATTTTCCTAAAATAGAGTTTAGCTGATTTTAGGGTCAAATAACTGCTAACTCCCAGGCTGTGACTTACTGAGAGGAGCTTTGCTCTTCGATTTCTATTAGTATGTCAAGCCAATCTGGTGAAGCTTTAAACTGAAGGAGATTAACTGGTACCTCCCAGACCTTGATTTTCTATAGGGTTTTTCACGAAGGGCACCTCAGGTCTAATAGAAGGTAAGATTTGAGGGGAAATGTTTGTACTGGGAGTGGAAATCACATATTCTGGTTCTCTGACTCTACTAGTCCATTCAACTAAAAGTCCTTTAATCTTCATATTCTTTAAAGCAAAAGTTTTCATCTTTTTTTCTTCTCAGCAGTATTCTCAGACTATGAACTATGGTCTACTAGGGGAAGGAGGTGGAAAATTAAAAAAAAAAAAGGAATCTGGATAATTCAATAAATAAATGTTTTGGCCTCAAATATCCAGATGAGTGGGGAAATTTGTGTATAATAAAACATTACTTTCCTCTCTGTCTAGAAGAGAGTTTCTCAAAGAGTAGTCCAGGGATGTTTATGACTGTCAATTTTATTTCTGGTATGAATTAATAATTTATTCATGATATTTAATAAAAACCAGACATTGCCTCACTGGTGTCTCATCAAAGGTAGTGCCGTTCATCCATTAATTCAAGTGGCAGTTTTATTCATTGCAGAAACTGGGACAAATGATCTGAAAGGTCCATAATACTCAGACTAGAAAAGTTCAAAAACCACTGTTCTAGGTAGCACAAGTGAAATCCCATCTGGGAACAGAAAATATTTCCAGAATATCCTCTCTACCTCATCTATGTATGTATGTGTGTATGTATGTATGTATCTGTCTATAGAAAAGATTAAATCTCTGAAAGCCAGAAGAAATTCATTCATTCACTCAACAACTCTATTAAACCTAAATATGTGGTAGGTGCATGGTGGAGATATAAAAGTAATTAAGACAGCCTTTTTAGAGTCATGAATTGGCTCTCCATACATGGACTTTGGCCATAAGTGTTGCCTACATGTACTCCTCTCCATGAGTGTTCCCTTTGTGTATCTATTCTTCCTACTGATGGTGAATCTATTTGTAAGAAAGTGTGTCCCAGATTTATGGAGGAAGGGCATGTTTTATTACTTCTTTCTTTACTATGGTAAAGAATGCCTTCTGTTTTGAAATAATTTTCTCCTCTCGATGATTATGGGGTTCATGGTTTTGGAGAGGATACAAGTCTACAAAGAACCACATAGAAAAGTGAGCCCTACAGTTTCCCATTTTGATAAAATTTGCAAGCTATGGAATTAGGGAGGCATATAAATCTTTAAACAAAACAAACAGGCAATCATTCGGCTAACTGAGGTGTGAAAATGAGCAAATTTTTTTTCTCAAAATGATCCCAAGGTGAAAAAAATTGGACAACAATTTCAGTAAGGTTTAGAAATAGCATCTACAGTACTGATCAGATATCTTGGACTAAGAATGCAGTGGTTCTCAAACGATTTGGTTTTAGGGACTCTTTATACTCTCAAAAATTATTGAGGACTCCTCTCTCCAAGTGCTCTTTTTTTTTTCTTTTTGGAGGGCGAAGGCAGGGCAGTTGGGGTTCAGTGACTTGTCCAACATTACATGGCTAGTAAGTGTTAAGTAAGTGAGGTTAGATTTGAATTCAGGTCCTCCTGACACCAGGACCGGCACTCTATTCACTGCATCACCTAGCTCCCCCAAAGAGTTCTTATTTATATAAGCTAGATCTAGTGATATTTACTATATTAGAAATTAAAATGTAGTATTATAAAAATTGTTTTGTCCTCATGGGCCCCCTGAAAGATTCTCTGGACCCCTAGGATTCCCAAGCCACCATTTGAGAACTGCTGACCTAATGAATAGAGAGCTGGACTAGAAGTGAGGAAGACAGAGTTTCAGATTTTCTCTTTGACAGGAGCAACATGACTCTGGGCAAGTCATTTAATTTCACTAAGCTTCAGTTGTCTCATTGATAAAATGGGTACAACAATACCTATAAAATCCACCTCACAGGATAGCGATGAGACTCAAATGAAATAAAACATGTAAAGTTTTGGGTAAATGTTGGCCCTTATTCCTGACAATACCTGGTAAAAGGTGCAGCCCCCACAAGACATATTTATGTCCAGGAAGAGTAGCTGATAATTGTGTAGGTATTTGATAATGAAGATAGATGAATTTTATGAATGTTTAAAAACCTGTTTTAATTTTTTACTTTACCACTTCCTCACAGTGTATATTAACAGACTTGAGTATCACCCTTCTTCCCTCCTTCCTTCCTCTTCCCTCCTGGCATTTATTGAAACTGCAGAACTTACAAAAGATTTACTTCTCAAATCTTTGTACTGACTAATGGCAAGTTTCTGGGATGATTTTTTAAAATAATTATTGTTTTCTGAAAAATTCACATAATACAGTATGTGACAGATTACCCTAGTCATATATTTTGATTCACAATGACTAGATACAAATATAAGACAGAGAAGACATCGTATGTATTACTAATCAGGGAAGAAAAAGACTTCTCTAATCAATGTCTTGCAAAACCATTAACCAAAGTCCTAAATTGTAGCACATATAATTGAAAAATGAAAATGATTCATCTACCCATGACAGGATGATCGTCATTCTATAAAAATTCCTTTAATGTATGTGTGGGAGGAAAGGACCAACTGTATTCTCCTATAATTGGCTCAATAACGGTCTCCAAAACTAGGGATAGGGAGTACTACCAGGGGTAGGGGCCAGAATTTACCAATGTCATTGATTAAAAAAGCCAGGATACTCCCCACTCGCTACCAATTTTAATACCCATTTCATTTTTATAGAGAACTTGAACTGACACGTTTACAGTATCTGTATTCATTTCTATGTGAAATCTATTTTGTTTTACACATGTGAGTAAAAAAAAAAATCCTCAAGATACCTTAGAAATACTCAAGATACTTATACCCCAAACTGCTCTCAGCCTGCAAACTGTGATGACCTAGTCCATGGAAAGAGCTTGAATTGTGACGCCTTACCCAGCAACCTTTCTTCCTGTGGAGAAACTACTTATAGATTTCTTTATGTTAAGATAATTGCTCTCCAGGGTTCAAAGTAAGGAAAGGACAGTCAAGTACTGCAAGATGTGAGTAAGGCAGGATGCTGAGCATAAAATGTTAAACAGGAGGAGTCATAAGAGGGCAAGCCATTGACACAACAGGAAAAGATGAAGAGGAAGGCATATCACAGTTGACATCTCACTTGAAGATCCAACAGGTAAAGGCTTTAAGATCTACTATCTACTATTTGGAGATGCCTATCCTAATCATGAGAGAATTTACCAAATGCATATATATATATGTATATACATATATGTGTGTGTGTGTGTGTGTGTGTTTGTGTGTGTGTGTATAGGTATGTATTATTGCGATGTGTGTGTATAGGTATGTATTATTGCGATGCAAAAATGGGTAGAGTATTCTTTTTTTGTTTCTAAATTGCCATCTTATTTTTAACCTTTCAAAAGGCATGATTTAATTTCATAGCATCAATACAGTTTTGATGATGTTTTCCTTAACAATGGCTTCAAGGTCCATGCAGGAAGTCTTCAGTTTCATGCAGCCCTAAGATACCAGGTTGGCCACCCATGTAACATACCTTTCTTCCTTCCAGACCCAATACATTGGTTTTTCCCCAAAAAAAGTTTTATTGGTTCCCTATGCTTTTTGTTTTTACTTTATTTTTATTCTGAACTTAAACATCAAAAGAAATGGGCACTTTTACACAGACACACATGGATAATATATATATATATAAGAACAGAAAAAGGAGAATTGAATTGTACAAGAAACTGAATTTTTTTTATTATATATAGCTTACTTGTGTTTTTTAACCTACATTCATTTCATGTTACCACTACCTTATCCCCTGATTTTTTTCTGAAATAGAGAATAGTGAAGTAAAACTGATCAATAAAGCAACTACTTCATAATAGAGTATGCCACATCCCACACCTAATGTCCTTCACCTCTCTCTTGAGAGGAGGGCAGTTTGTTTCATCATTTATTCTCCAGGGCAAGGCTTTTTAACCTATGGTCCATGAACTTGTCAGATTGTTTTTAATAATACCTACATTTCAATATAATTGGTTTCCTTGAAAATCCTATATATTTTATTTTATTCATTTAATGACAATATTCTGGGCTCTCAGCTCTTCTTCCAAGCTTGGTGTCAGGATCCCTGCTGTAGTCACATCCCTGAGACAAGATGATGAAGGTTGGAGTCAATGGATTTGTTCATATTGGTTACCAGGGTTGCATTCACCTCAGGCAGAGCCATTAATGACTCCTTCATTGACCTCAACTACATGGTTTATATGTTCTAATATGATTCTACCCATGGCAAGTACAAGGAGATTGTCATGGATGAGAGAGGAAAGCTGGTGATCAATGGAAAATCTATTATCATCTTCTAGGAGCATGATCCCACCAATACTGAATAGGAAAATCCTGGAGTCAAGTTTGCCATAGCATACACTGGTGTCATTACTACCATGAGAAAGGCCAGGGTTCATTTGAAGGATGGAGCTAAACGAGTCATTATCTCTGCCCCTTCTGCTGATGTCCTATTTTTGTGATGAGAGTGAATCATGAGAAATATGATAATATTCTTAAGATCTCCAGTGATGCCTCCTGTACTACTAACTGCTTGTTCCCTTTGTTAAGGTCATTCATGACAACTTTGATATTGTGGAAGGAGTCATCACCACATTCAATGCCATTACTGCTACCCAGAAGAGGGTAGATGACCCCTCTGGCAAGCTGTAACATGATGGGCATGGTACTGCCTGAAATATTATCCTTGCTTCCCCTGGTGCTGCTAAGGCTATAGGTAAAGACATACCTGAACTGAATGGGAAGATCATAGGCATGGCCTTCCATGTTCCTACTCCCAATGTGTCTGTTATGGATCTGACCTGCCATCTGGAAAAATCTGCCAAAGATGATGACACCAAGAAAACAGTGAAGCGAGAATTAGAGGGACTCTTGAAGAGCATCTTGGGCTGCAAAGATGACCATTTTGTATCCTGTGACCTTAACAGCATCACCCACTTTTCTACCTTTGATGCTGGCGCTGGTATTACCCTCCATGACCATTCTGTCAATATCATTTCCTGATATGTCAGTGAATACAGTTATAGCAACTGTGATCCCATAGGCTGCATGACCTCCAAGAAGTAAAGTAGAAAGCCATGAATCTTCATCCTCAGCCAAAAGGAGGAATTCCACCACTGCGGAGCCCACATCTCTAATCTATTTCCCTATCCTGGGGAATCCCATTCCCCATTTATAGTCCTTCTCTCAAAGTACCCCTGAAGTAGGGGGGAGAAGTTTAAAGCCTTATGTTGTATACCATCAATAAAGTCACCATATTTAGTGGGGAAAAGAAAAAATAAAACATCCCCCCAAAAAAAGACATCATTCTGAACAGGGGTCCATACACTTCACCAGCCTGCCGAAGGAGTCCATGACAAAAAAATGTTAGAAATATCTACTTTAGAACCAAGTCTGCTCAACACAGTGAGCCCATCACATGGTATTAAACTGTAATACTTTGGTTCTAGCAGATTACTCCAACCATACCTTCAAGTATTAGGGAGAGAGACAGTTCAAGATTGCATGGTTTACAATTAATGGGAATTTTAGTCCATATTCTAAAAAGGCCTTATCTTAGATGATTATAAGTATGAAGATAAGATGAAAGCTATAAGTTTGTCTATTTTGGCAATCTGATATCAAAGGGAATGACATGAGGTAAATGCAAACTCACTATGCTCCACAGCCCCAAGATGCTAGAACAAAAGGGTGAACACCTTTCTTCTGTTTTAAAAGAATCTAGTGGTCTGCCTCAGCCTGATTCAAGGGAGGTCTGGAGGCTAAGTTGGTTCCTAAGTTGATTCAATGTAAGAAAAGCCTAAACTAATATGACAAAAAAAGCAAAATGTTGGATGTTGGAGGGGATGTGGGAAAAGTGGGACACTAATGCACTGTTGTGGAGTTGTGAACTGATCCAACCATTCTGGGGAGCAATTTGGAACTATGTCCAAAAGGCTATAAAACTGTGCATACCCTTTGATCCAGCAATACCACTGTAGGGTCTATATCCCAAGGACATCCAAAAAATGGGAAAAGACCTGTTTGTACAAAAAATATTTATACCAGCTCTTTTTGTAATGGCTAAGAATTAGAAGTCAAAGCATTGCCCATAAATTGGGGAATGGCAAACTGCAGTATACGATTGTAATGAAATATTATTGGGGCATAAGAAATGACAAGCAGGATGATTTCAGAAAAACCTGAAAAGACTTACATGAATGGATGCATAGTGAAGTGAACAGAACCAGGAGAATGTTGTACATAGTAACAGCAATATTGCTTGACAAAGAACTCCAAATAAGTTAGCTATTCTCAGCAAAACAATGATTCAAGACAATCCCAGAGGGCTAATGATGAAGCATACTATCTGCCTCCAGAGAAAGAATTGATATTGTTTGAATACAGATGAAAGCATGCTATTTCTCACTTTCATTTTTTTCTTTTATTCAAATCTTATACAAAATGATTAATATGGAAATGTTTTACATGATTGCAACAACAACAAAAAAGCCTAGAGATCAATCCATTTTACTGTAAAATACCAGGATCAAGTGGGATCTGCCAAGGAGTAGATTCAGACTTATCAAACAACCCTAGATTTAGAGCTGTTGCAAGGGTCTTTTCAAAGTCATCTATTCCAATCCTCTCATTTTACACACAAGGAACTGATACTTGGAGGGTTTCAGTGACTTGCCCAGGATCACAAAGATAGTAAGAATTCAAATCAGGATTTGAATCCAAGTCCTCTGACTCCAAATCTAGCAACCTTTCCATGTACCACACTGTGAGATCTAGATTCTACCCTGTTTCCTTAAGGTTCTCCTCAAGCATGAACCACAGAGCCTGAAGAAGACTTATGGACCAAGACTTGAGAAGTGGGATCACACTGACCAGCCACTGGGGATTAAAGAATTGGGGACTATACTCTGGGGAATTTGCCCTATACAATTCAGTGCTTCATTGGACACTACTGCATTTCAAGCTTCCATATTTCTCTTGTGCTTGCTGGATAGTAAACAAGAATCACTATTAATAATAATTTTCTACAGCATGTCCAGGACAATCCATCCAAAGAAAATTGGAACTTCTTCTTTACTGGAGTCCAGTCCCATCAATTTGATGCTCATTTTATACAAAGGCCATTGAGCAGAATTAATGTACCCAAACAAATAGAGTTTGTCCTTGTAACTGATTCAGGGTATGACAGGAAACAAAAGGGCTGCCTTAATGGCCTCCTCTGGGAAATTTATTTTCAGAACATTGAGTTATTTTCTCCTGGCCTACGAGACTAGATTAAAATCTTGAAAAAAATAAACTTAGTTGTCTGTTCCCATAGAAATCACTTTTCGATGTAGCTCCATTTAAATTCTCTTGTAGTTGTTTAAGTCAAACAGTGTTATGATCTCAGGGCTATTCAGCTTGTTTCTATTTCTTTATACCTAGGAACCCCCTCTTAGCATGTGTTCCATACTCCCTAAAGGAAAATAGAGTTCAAGAGCTGTAAAGTGCCAAAAATCAGGGGACCCAAGAGCTTTGTGGAATATCACTACTGCCTTGCTTTGTGATATTTCAGACAATTATGCTTGTATTCTCTTTTCCTGTAAAAGATAAAATAAAACAGTTCTGGAAGATCCTGGCCTTAGTCTAGCAGGCTTCCCTACTCAGTCAGCCTGAAGACTAGCCCTTAGTAGTACAATACATTTCTGTAGTACTCTTAGTAGTACAATATATTTCTGTAAGTATGGATTTATCCTGCCTATCTGGTATGGACTGATACTCCATATACTCAAAGAGGGCTAAATTTCAACCTGAGATCTTCAGTAAATGTCTCATAAGGTACCCCTTTAGCTGTTGTTAACTGTGGGAATAGATAGATCTTCCTCAGAAAGTCTTGTAGTAGCCTCCTTTGGGATGTACAGAACTACTCCTAGGTCAAAACACTTATGAGCTCTATGACAATTAGGAAATCACTTAACCCCACTAGGCCTCAGTTTCTTGTTCAGAAAATGAGGACAACAGCCATTTCACTGCCAACTTCATAGGGTTGCCATAAGGCAGATCCTTCACAAGTTTATGCTGCTATATAATGAGGTGAGGAGGATGATAAAGTCATGATGATCATGATAAAGATTAACACTGGGATGAAATACGATGCTATCTTAATTTTTTGAGGGACTAAATGTACAGAGTACAGAGAGAGATGCCGGGATTTTGTCTTAGAAGGGACTTTTGACACCATCTATTCTAACCTGCTCATTTTACTGATGAATGAACTGAGGCACAGAGGAAGGAAACTAGCATTTATTAAGCAATACTACATTATGCCAGTCAGTGTGCTAAGCGCTTGACAATATTATCTCATTTTATCTCACAATGACCCTGGGAAGTAGTTCTATTATTATTCCCCATTTTACAGTAGAGGAAACTGAGGCAGCAGAGATTAAGTGACTTGCCCAGGGTCACAGAGTAAGTATCTAAGGCTCAGGTCTTCCTGACTCCAGATCTAGAGATCTATCCACAGAAATCTCTAATAATGAGAAAGGTGAAGTGACTTGCCCTAAGCCTAATATGGCTACTTAGTGACTTTCCTAAGGTGACATTAGTGATAAGTAGCAGAGCTGAAAGAAATCAGAGAAAAGGAAGAGAACTGGTTAAACGTATATGGTACCAGAACGCCTTAAAAACAAGTGGTCAGGATGAACTTAGGCCCCAGCCCCAAAACAAGGCTTAGTGGCATCTCCATCACCCACTACTACCCTAGGGGATCTCTGAGGACCTTTCGGGTCAGCTAAACTTCTCTCTGTTTCTCCTCTTCTTTGGATTATTGTCAGAAACAGCTTCCGAATAAGGTGGAAGAAAAGAAGTAGGAAGAGATTTTAGCCAGGGTGATTGCAGAAGGGAAGAGGTGGGATAGATAACCCTCACCCAACCATTTTTGTTTTGGTTTAGAGGGTTTTTTTTCCCCTTCTCTCCCCGGCTTTGGTTATGCTTTTCATTTTTAAGCAAAAATTAGAAATTAATATTATTAAATGTGCATAATTTTATGAATGACTACCCTTTCTTTTCTTTTTACCAGAAGAAGGCATTCCTGGTTTAATGGGAAATGTGATTTAACACACAAAATTCTTCTTTACATACAACTTTTTGGCCAATTATCTAAATAAGCCAAGGGAGAATCACACTTTATTTTTCAAGTTGCCAGGAACCAGTATGTTGTTACAGTTTCATGCACAATGAAAATTATTTTGATAACATATAAACTTGTTGTTGTTGTTGTTTTTCAGTTGTTTCAGTCATGTCTGACTCCTCGTGATCCCATTTGGGATTTTCTTGGCAAAGATACCAGAGTGATTTGCCATTTCTTTCTCCAGATCATTTTTCAGATGAGGAAACTGGGAAACACGATGAAGTGACTTAACCAGGGTCACACAGAGAGAGTACACATCCGAGGCCAGTTCTGAACACAGGTTCAAACTCCAGACTTGGAGTTCTACCCACTGTGCCACCTACCTGCTACCATATAAACTAACCTTTCACTAATTAGAAAATCCTAGAAAGAGCAGTAGTCATTAATTCATTCAACAAATATTTTATTACATGCCTTCTATATGTAATGAATGTGAATGTGCCTCTTTAACCACCAGGAAGCCAAGAACAGTCATTCAACTCTGAGTCTAGAAGGTCAACACATATCAGCCTGCTTATCACCATTACTGTCCAAGAGTCCAGACTCAGCCAACAGTACTGCCACTCAAAGGCGCTCCACCCAGGACCAACTTCTATATATGGCTACAACAGTGACAATCCCTTTGAGTCAGACCATCACAGCCTTCTTACTACACATCAAGGCTCCCGGCTAACCTTCTGGCAGCTGGGGCCAGTCCAATGAGAAGAGCCCAGAAGATGTAGCCCAAAGCATTCTCTCTTCACACTATGTAGGCATGTTTCAAAGGCCTCTGGACAAAGCAAGGCTTTCTCATAGGCATCTAGGTGAGAAAGTTACAAGCAAGATTTCAGGAATTATTGGTACTTTTTCTAGGTCATATTTACTAGTCTCATTTCATCATTGGCTGCCCTCTGAAGAATGCCTACTTGTTAAAGATGGCTCTTGCCATATCCATACTCAAGAGTAAGTCTTTCACTATCCCTTTTTAGTAAAAGTCAGCACTGAAGCTCCCCTCTTGGGGCTCAATGCTTTAGAATAAGATACTCTGTGCTGTTTATTACAGGGCTTTCTCAAACAAAGAAAACAAGTTTTTACCCTCTAGGATTTCAGACCATATTTTCTATCTATGCAGGTAATTTTGGAAATCTGGCTACTGAAAGAAAGTACAACTTCTGCCTTTATGATGAGTTTTCCTTTTTAAGGGCCCTATTCCCATCCTTTGTGACACATTCAGAATATAAGCCATCTGTGTTCATACTCTTAGCAACATTAAGACTTTGTGGAAAATTTTCCAATTCAGTACACAACCATTTGATTTTTTATACACATGAAGTTAGTTCTCTGTTAAGGAGAATCCAAAGAACTACAGAGCTCAAATATCCCAAAGTATGTGTACAAAACCTTCTTGTTCTATCACCACGGAAAATTTTATGACTTTATGGGTTTTATTTCTAACGTTTTGCCAGCTCTAAAGGCCAAAAGAAGGTATTTGTGTTAGGAGACAATGAAGTGAGGAATGTGCCTTTTGGATATGTTTCAGTAACAAAGTGAGTACAGGAAACATGGAAGTTAAGAGTCCATGCTTCCATGGGGCTTCCCTTAGTCTTTTCCCCTGTATAGTTATCATGGTGCATGGGCTACATAATCGGGTAGGTAGGGTTTGTGGCCTGGTTGCCAGAATTCCCCACACAAGGCATATCAGCACAGAGGGAGCAGTGAACAAAAGGATGAAATCAGATTCTGTGATCAGATTCAGTTTATTTGAATGATGGGCTAGCTAAGCTCATCCTCCTGTTTTCTCTTTCTGAAGGAGAATGACTGCGGGGACATCAGGCAACCTTACAATTTGTCTAATTAGCAGAAGCCATTGCTATTTCCTGGGAAGGCGGATCATCAATCAAGAGGAATTTCAGGTTAGCAAAGCAGGGGGGAAAATAAGCCACTTGTTTAGCACAGCTTTGCTAATGAAAGAGGTGTTAGGCCTTGATTCAAATTCCAATTCTTCAAATGAAATGCCATCTGACGTTGATGCACTGAAAGGACTATGTGCCTATCAAATTCTCCTGACCTTGATAGGTTTCTCTGAGAAAGCTTAAAGTCATTTTGTGCGTATTTTCATCTTTGTTTTCTTGCTATTCATTTCTGATAAGGTGGTAATGTAAGTTTCATGCAACACATAATAAACAAGGAATTTCAAAGGAGAAGCAATGTAAAGGATGTCAACAAGGAAACAGAGGATCAAAAGAGATGATGAGCTGGTCATGTGTGGAGAATAATGAATTAACCAGGAGTGTGTGTACTGCCTGGATATTCTCACAGAGAGAGGAGCATCAAGAAAGGAAGGCCCTCAGCACTTTGGACCCCCTGTGGCAAACTTACAGGAGAATATGGGCAAGAGATGCACAAGATGGGGATGCATGGACAACTTGTCTTAAGCACCGCTGAAGGAAATATCCTTCTGTGTGAGATCACAGATCCAGGGGAGTATTTAAGCAATGTATATCATATTTTAGCCTCCTAGCCTAAAAGTCAGAAAGACTCCAGAAACTTCTGATACATTCTACAAATCAGATTAATCTTCTAATGCCCCCAAGAACATTGGGTCTGGAGTCAGGAAGACTTGAGTTCAAATCTGACCTTAGGCACTTCTTAACTGTGTGATCCTGGGCAAGTCGCTTAACCTCTCTCTGCTTCAATTTCCTCTCCTCTGAAATAGAGATAATAATAATACCTGCCTCTTGGGATGATTGTGAGGACAAAATGAGCTAATATTTATAAAACACTGAAAATCTTAAAGCACTATATAAATGCTGTTATTATTATTATTAGTTCCTATCAAATAAAGTCCAAATTCCTTAGCCTAACATGCAGGGCTCTCTATAATGTGACTTTATCCTAACTTCCTAGTCTTATCTAACATTACTATTCTTCAGTCTACACTTTAGTCAGACTGGACTACTACACATACATATCATGTTTCAGCACTTTTTCATTTCTGCTCACACAGTTTGTTATATCTGTTACATACTCTCCTGTCTTTCTACATATCTACCTTTCTATCATCTATCTATCCATCATTTATATATCTTTCTTTCTCTATCTATGCATCTATCTACCTTCCTATCTTTCTATCCATCCATCCCCTGCCTCCTTATCCATCCATATATCCATCCATTTATCTATCCATGCATCCATCTTTCCATCTATAATGAGTGTCTGGTGGGTATGCAGAGTGCCAGGGACAGTGTCTTCCCGTATCAAGAAGCTAAAGAGCCAAGTACCTTGAAAAGACTGTAGGGCATCCTGCGGCTGGTTCCAGTCTACCAGCCACGTGATAAATGGAAGGCTCTCTGATTAGCTGTGGAAGCATTCAAAAGTCTTAGTAGATTTCTGCCATGTCTCTTCAGTATACTTGGTAACTCCTTTGTTTACAGCACCTTGGGAGAGGCAATGCCATAAGGGGAGGCCCTGGGGTCTTCTCCCTTGTGAGGCCATGTGACTCCCTGAAAAACTTCTTTATTTTGGCCTCTGCGTTTATTTTTTTCTGTTTTAGGTGAAAGAGATTAATTTGGAGGCCATCAAGAGAGTAAGCCACAGGAATCCAGGACCTGGAGTCTGAATACCCCTTTGTAAAAGCTAAATGACGTTAACTGGTTAAATGGAGCTCAAGAGTTAATGATTGGCTCCTCCAAAAAGGACACAGCTGGTGGGAATTCTAGTAGACAGCTATAGAGAAAGACACCAGGATTCTAGGATAACAGAATCCTGAGGGGGGAGGTGTAGCTGATCTGGCTCTGGTAGAGGCAATCAAAATATTCTCTCTCACTCTTCCTGTCTGTCTCTGTCTCTCTGTCTGTCTCTGTCTCTGTGTGTGTGTGTGTGTGTGTGTGTCTCTCTCCCTCTCTCTCTCTCACCTTTGCAGGAAATGTCCAGGGCCTAGCAAGGCTACATATTTCAGCCAGGCAGGTGATAGTCTAGAATTGAAAGGAAGAATCACTTTGCTGTGATGAAGAAACCCTAGGTGATCTCTTGGTCCTTCCTACTCCCATGACAGGGGCAGAAGGGCAGTGTGTTGTATCAATTAAAACAACTTTCAATTGGCTTGCTTCTGATGCCCTTCCGGGTAACATTATGTAACTCCAAGACTTCCAGTATGGGATAGAGGATGGCCTGGGGTAGCTAAAGGCCTGTTTCTTCCCCATGTTAGCTTCACCATTACTACTTTCACAGTGCACCTGGAGTAAGAGAACTCCACTAGCCAAACTTGCACCTGGACCCGTGGATGTGATTTCTGTTTTGTGTTTCCTTTTCTGAGCAAGTATCCAAGCATTGTCCTCAAAGTGGGCAAGTCTTCAATTGAAAGCAACCTTTGAGTTCAAGAGATGTTGGAGGTCCTGCTTGTAAAGCTGACTGGTGAATTTCCTCATTGGCAAAGATGTCCAGAAACAATAGGAAAAGACCAAGAAAACATGACCTTTAAAGGAGTCGCTGCAAAGCTGAGGTGAATTGTAAAATTCCTCATCAGCAGTTCTACACACTGTTTTATGCTCTGATGAGGTTTAAGCATTAGCTGCTGTGAACAGATTGTTAAATTAGTAAATTGTAAAATTTTTAAATTGTAACCTATTTAGATTGTAAAATATAAGTAATTATACATGCAATTGATGGAATAACAAGAGGCATAAGCCCCATGGAGAGAAGTTGCAAAGAAGTAAATTTAGGTTTGCTATCAGTAACAATTTCTCAATAGAGCTGTCCAGTATTAGAATGGGCCCGCCTGAGAGGTGATAGATTGATAACCCCTCCCTGGAGGACTTCAAAGCAGAAGCCAGACAAACATTTGCCAGGTATGGGCTGGCCTAGATTGCCACTGAGGTCCTTGACAACTCTCAAATTCTGAGCTTCTGTGAAGTTTCAGTATCCTGTTTTTAAGTGATATGTCAACTGTGCTGTGCTGTTAATATGTATTCTGAGTCTTTTATGTTTAGCATTTCTTTTGTGTGCAGGAATAAAATTTCTGTCCTGTACTTCATTCACAGTAGAAACTGAGTATTTTTTTTTTGCTCCTTCCTTTGAGAAGAACTAAACATGAGCCATAAAACTAAACTCTAAATAATTTGTCTCTTGGGTGCCAAGGTATGAATTTAATAAGCTAAAGAAAATGAGAAAGCAGAACCTAGGCCCCTGGGGTGGAAAACCTGCAGCCTTGAAGCCACATGTGGCCCTCTAGGTCATCAAGAGTGGCCTTTTGACTGAATCCAAACTTCTCATAACAAATCCCCTTAATAAAAGGATTTGTTCTGTAAAACTTGGACTCGATCAAAAAGCCACACCCAAGGACCTAGAAGGCCACATGTGGCCTCAAGGCTGCAGGTTTCACACCCCTGGCCTTGGCGTTTTTCATTAGAAGGTGCTTCCCTGCTCCCTTGGACTAAACTCTTGAATCTAGACCTCAGAAGGACACCTGAATGCTCAAAGGAGTTGGCACAGTGCCCCAGCTCACAGACCTTACTGTAACAAAAAGAAACCATAAAGTTATGAGGGACCTTAGCTATAATCTAATCCAACTCCCTCATTTTACAGAAGAGGAAGCTGAGGTCAAGAGATGAACCTATTCATTGTTCCAGATCTGTATCAATTGTTAGCCCTCCATGACATTTCCCTGATCCCTCCCTCTTCTGTGTTCCATTTTTTTTTTTTTGCTTTTTTGGAGGGCAATTCGGGTTAAGTGATTTGCCCAAAGTCATAGTAAGTGTGTCAAGTGTCTGAGGCCAGATTTGAACTCAGGTCCTCCTGACTCCAGGGCCAGTGCTCTATTCACTGCACCACCTAGCCACCCCCCTCCCTCTTCTGGATATGTATTTTATCATTCCTTATGGACAAGAACTAGGTCTTCTTTATTGCATATCTCTGGAGGCATATGTGGCACAGAGTACTTAACATAATAATATGATGACAGCCCACATTTCAGACAGCTATTGACAGTTTCAGAGCTCTTGCTAAATGCTTGCTGAATAAGTAAATAAATATAAAAATTTATAAAATGTAAACTCAAAGTAATTATTTTTAGTGGTTTTTTTTTTTTCTTAAAGCCACAGGATATTAGAATGTAAGGGGCCTGAGAAGTCATCTAGTATAGCTCTTCTTTTACGGAGGAGGACATGAAGACCTAAAGAGGTTAAACTACTTCTCTACTCCATTTAAAATGCTATTGCCTTTTCAAAACTTTGACTTACATGAAACTTTGAGGAAATATTAATACAAGATACACCAACACTATTATAATGTAATTTCTATAGCACATACTTTGTATTAATAATTACTCTTTCCTTAATGTAGCCATATTTAAAACAGTTTTAATCTTCTCTCTTTTAATCTTTTTTTTTTTTTTTTTTTTTTTGCTTTTTGGGGGAGGGAATGCAGGGCAATTGGGGATAAGTGACTTGCCCAAGGTCACATGGCTAGTGTTAAGTGTCTGAGGCCAGATTTGAACTCAGGTCCTCCTGACTCCAGGGCCAGTGCTCTATTCACTGTGCCACCTAGTCACCACCTAGCCACCCCCTAAAACAGTTTTTAAAAAGCCTACAAAACTGATGCTAAAGAAAATACTGAGGTAGAAAGGCAAATTTCCTTGAAATACTAGAGTTCCCAAATGGTGAAGCCAATATTAGATTTTCCATAACCCAAAGTCCACAGAGAGACAAGTTAAAAAAAAGTCAGTAAAGAGAATAGTCAGGTGCCTCACATCAGATTTAAAGCTCAGAGCTCTTGTATTTTCAAAGATTCAAGTAGAATATCAAATGAATTAATTCCCCCTCTCCCCCCACCCCAGGAAACCACATCCTTCAGGATAGCCTAAGAGAGAATTTTATTCCTTTTTCAACAAAAATCCTGAAATGCATTATTATTCACTTTTAACCATGACAGTAAAACCCTAGCTACCTTGCGGCCAGCCTTCTTTTGTTTGTGAAGTATTTCCAACTAAACCTTTAGAAGAAGAGTGATAATGTAGAATCAGGGTCCCTTTAAACTCTCTCAAAGTTAGACATACTTGACTTTGTCAAATAAATTACAGTATCCCCCTGAATCTAAGTCCTAAAAGATCTTTCAAGCGGAGACCTTGCACAGATTAGATACTTAGTAAAAATTGATTTGATTTGATTTGATTTGGAGGCAACCTGGCATGATTTGGAAAAACACTACGAAATGTAGGTAAAAATAATGTAGCAGATTCTGTCTGTTTTTTCTAATTTTGGGGGTGGGGAGGGTAGTTTGGGTACCCATTTCACTTAAGTGTCTGAAGAAGCTAAGCCACGGGTCAGGGCAAAGGAGAAATGTATGGTGGGTGGAAGCAGACTACAGCATATTACCAAGACTAGCCTGAACACAAAAAAAAGCAGCATGAAAGGTATCCTTCACAACATGTAGAACTGTATAGAGAGCGGTTGTTCAGGTAGTGATAACAATGGGTAACAGATGGACAGACCAAATACAAGAGTGTTAGCCATGGAGAATTGTTAGGAATAACTGCAAGCAGTACTGTTGGAGGGAATACCTTTATCTACAAAATCACAGACCCAGTGAAATACTAATGGCTTGAACACTGACAGCAAGCAGAGAAGTAAAGTAGGATCAAAGCAAGGACTTTAGCAACATTAGAATTTCATGTCTAATTCAAAGAGCTAGTGTGGTCATTTAACTGTTTGCCTCAGTTTCTTCATCTGTAAAACAGGGATAATAATAGCACCTTTCTCCCAGGGTTGTTGTGAGGAAATGAGATAATAATTCTAAAGTCCTTAGTACAGTACCTAGCACTTAGGAGGTGCTATAGAAATATTAACTATTTATTTCTGAGGCCGCTAGGTGGTACAGTAGATAGAGCACTAGGGTCAGGAAGACATGAGTTCAAATCTGACCTCAGACGCTTACTAGCTGTGTGACCCTGGGGAAGTCACTTAACCCTGGCTGCCTCAGTTTCCTCATCTGTCAAATGAGCTGGGGAAGGAAACAGCAAACCATTCCAGTATCTCTGCCAAGAAAACCCCAAATGGGGTTATAAAGAGTCAGACATGACCAAAAAAAGAAACACCACCAAACCTGAAAATGTATTATGTTAGCTACTGAAACAAAATCACAGAAACAACTCTGAGAGATGACCTCTAAGAGATGGAGGTTATCACAGCAGTTGCTCAGACGACTTGGAAAGCCATCACGACTTCTGCTACTATATCTTTTACCCAAATAACCTTGAAACTATGACAATGAAACAATAGTATAGTTATTTCAGACTTCCCTGAATTCTTTCTCAATACTAAACTGAAACTTTGAATCCCAAGTTCGATAGGCCAGAACTAGAAAAGTGATGCATTAGCCACTGCTATGGAGAAAACAGTGCCTGTAGTGGAAGCTCAATGGCTGAAGGGCCCAGAGCTGAAACAGAAGGACTGGACCACGGGAAATGTTCACCAAACTGCAAACCAAATGACTGTGGTTCAAAATTGAGATCACATTTATCCTGACTTGACATCTTGTTACTTTCTAAGTACGAAAATGCTTACTGCCAATGGCAACTTTGTGTTTAGGTTTTCATGGGCATCTGTATTGTTAGAACAATTTTCACCATATAATAAGTTTGGGTTTGTTTACTTCTTAAATAAATGGACAAATCACTTTGCCAATTATCTCCAGCAATTGTCCAATTAAACCAACTAAAGGCTAAATCAGGAGGGAAAGAGGTTCAGCACGTAGAATCTGGGACAGCACCAAATGCTATCTGTCACAGTAGGTCATTCCCTACTAAATTCTGACACTAAGTTTCCAAACTGACACAACATGTACATCCTGCCTCTCATTATCCATATCTTTTGTAGCCCCATTTATTGCTACTAGTACAACTCAGGCAATTACCATCCCAGGACTAGACTATCAGGGCCTCCAGAACTGCCAAGTTCAAGATATTCTTAGAGTCTCTTTCCAAACCTTTTTCTGTGGTTGTTCCTTAACTATGCTACCCCATTCCTCTTAGCTCCATGATGGCTTTCCATTTCTTGTATCCAAAATCTTTATTCTGTTTTAAAACCCTTCCTTGGGATATCCTGAACACGGCTCATCTTCTATCTTTGCTTCCTTTCTTCACCTGCCTGAGGCTCATTTATCCAAAGTTCGTTTCCTCTGCTGATTTTGCTTCCCTGGACATAGCACTATGTGCCTAGATGACTGTCTCTTCCCATTCTACCAAACTTTCTTTCTAGCTTTACTTAATTCACATTCTACTTCTGTGAAGTTTTCACAGTTTGATCAGAAATGAGTTCTTTTCCTTGGCTATTCCTCCTGATCTACACACATATCAGATATGTATTGATCCCCTGCTTTCCAGTCCTAAACTATATTTACATTTGCTTCATATGTCATATCAATGACATACTATCCATTCATTTTCTGGTTTAACATTTCTGTTGTGTTGTTTCCATGTCTCTACACTTGAATATATTTAGATCAGCTTTTGGAGGGGATGCATGATCAGTATATTAGGGCAGCGTGATGGTACAGTGGATACAGGGCTGGGCCTAAAGTCAGGAAGACCCACCTTTTTGACTTCAAATCTGACCTCACAGATACTTGCTGTGTGACTCTGGGCAAGTCACTTAACCCAGTTTGCCTCAGTTTCCTAATCTGTAAAATGAGCTAGAGAAGCAAATGGAAAACTGTTCCAGTATCTTTGACAAGAAAACTCCAAATGGAGTCATAGAGAGTCAGATATGAGTGAAAAACTCAACAACAACAAAAATGAGCAATGTGTTAACCTCCTAGCATATTGCCATAGCATAACACACAATTCCATCCTTAATGAAGGTTTTGAAGGATGGTGATTACAATAGGAAATGAGGAAATGAAGCGAAAGTGGGGCACTGGTTGAAGTCTGAAGCAGAGATAAAAATTCAAGGATTGGTAAATTGGTCACTGTAGGTACTGACCCAGACTGAAATCCTTCTATATCTTAAAAGAAGATGGTCTTTGCACAGTTGTTATGGCTGACTGTTTTCATAATATTCATAAATTCACAATTGATAAAATCATCACTCTTTAGCCAAACTGGTATGAGCTGGACCAAGTGTCAGATAAAAGACATAAAGTCCATCACCAAGTCCAAACTCAAAAGTCTTTGGTAGATCTTATTTTCTGTTGGTATAACTTTGGAGAAACCAGGGTCACCTTCATGTCACAATGAGGCATCAGAAGACTCTGGCAGCAGAGGCAGAAATATAGTTTCCAAAAAGGAAGCTTCAGGGGGCAGAGCCAAGATGGCGGTGTAGCAGCAGCAACATATCGCAGCTCTCACATAGCCACCCCAAAATACCCATAAAATAGGACTCTAAACCAATCCTAGAACTCCAAAACGCACACAAAGATACTTCCCACTAAAGTCAGCTCGGTATGAGGAACCATTTCAGCACTGCGAACCGAAACCAACCTGGCCTGAAGCCGTAGCTGTGCCCCGGGGGCGGCTGGATGGGAGGAGCAGAGGAGCCAGCAGCAGCTGCGAGCAGTGTTCAGAACTAGGGCAGTAGGACTTGCAACCGGGGGAGAAAAGCATCCGGACGAAAGGCCTCCAGAGTGGAAAAGCGAAAGGCAGAGGTTTTGCACCCGGCTCCACATTGCAGCTTCCCGCCTGCGGCCTGCAGACAGCAGGGGGACTAAGCGATTGTTCTCAGGCCAGTGCGCTTGTGTTGAGCGGCCTGGATCTGGATCGCCATCTTGGGCCTCAGGCTTGGAGTCTTCACTATTCAGTCAGCTGGAAATAAGTAGGAGGGGTCCCAGCACCTTCCTGAGAGATACGGGAGCCAGGAGGACCCCAGCAATTTGGGACACAGCCTTCCCTTCTGGAAGCAGAGGCCCACAGAGATTTAAAAAAAAAATCACGGACTGAACAACCATGAGTAAGAATAACCATAAGAAGCAAAGTAAGAACAGCTCCCAAACCCTAGATTCCTTCTTTGGGGAAAAGAAAGATCATGGGAGAGAGAGAGAGGAGGAGAGCGCAGCCAGAGCGCCCCCACCAGGGGCCTCCAATAAACATGAAGAATGCCTTAAAGCTAGAGATGAGCTGAAGAAGGATTTTCAAAACCAAATAAGGGAAGTGGAAG
>CM053592.1:123076985-123091006 GCA_028646515.1 Pseudochirops corinnae
AAGTTCATCTCTACCCCTGCCCTTGTAAGGAGCAGCTCTCAGCTGCTGAGTAGACCGTTATCTGCAGTGGTGCTAAAACGGCCAGAGGTTCGGACAGATGAGAACCTCAGCATTTTGGCAGCATCAGGTCCCTTGACCTCTCTTGTCCCCAGATGTGGACTCCAAACTAGTGCCGTCTCAAGGGACGTTGACACAGCAGTCAAATTTATTGGGGCTGGAGCTGCCACTGTTGGGGTGGCCGGCTCTGGAGCTGGGATTGGGACTGTGTTTGGAAGTCTCATCATCGGTTAAGCCAGGAACCCCTCCCTGAAGCAGCAGCTTTTTTCCTACACCATCCTGGGCTTTGCCCTGTCTGAGGCCATGGGGCTCTTTTGCCTGATGGTGGCCTTCCTCATCCTCTTCGCCATGTGATGGAGCCATTTCCATACCCCCATGTTTCTGAATGTTCCTCCTTGTCCTCCTGGTCCTTCCATGTCTATTCCAGCCTGTGTATACCTCCATCTCCATCTTACCAGGCAGCCCTGGGGAAAGCCATGGGCTCAGGGTTTGACAGAGGGAAGACAAATAAATACTGTATTAATAAAAAAAAATTTTTTTGCTGGGTAGGTGATTCTTGGTTTTAATCCTAGCTCCCTTCATCTCTGGAATATCATATTTCAGTCCCTTCGATCCCTTAAGGTAGAAGCTGCTAGATCCTGTGGTATCCTGATTGTGTTTCCATAATATTCAAATTGTTTCTTCTTGGCAGCTTGTAATATTTTTCTCCTTGATCTGGGAACTCCAGGACCTGGCTATGACATTCCTAGGAGTTTTCTTTTTGGGATCTTTTTCATTTCTTAAAAGATAATATAGGGTCTTTTTTTTGATCATGGCTTTTAGGTAGTCCTATAATTCTTAAATAATCTCTCCTGGATCTGTTTTCCAGGTCAGTTGTTTTTCCAATGAAAACATTTTCTTTTAATTTTTCATTCTTCTGACTTTATTTGATTGTTTCTTGAAGTCTCATGGAATCATTAGCTTCCACTTACCCTTCCTAATTTTTAAGGAATTCTTTTTTTCAAAGAGTTTATGTACTTCCTTTTCTATTTGGCCATTTCTAATTTCTAAAGGAATTCTTTACTTCAGTCTACTTTTGTACCTCTTTTTTCCTCTTTGGCAATTCTGCTTCTCAAGATATTCTTCTCTTCATTGGATTTTTGTGCCTCTTTTACCATGTGGCCTATTATTTAAGTTAAGATGTTACTTTCTTAAGTATTTTTTTGTGCCTCCTTTACCAAGCTATGGACTCTTTTTTCATGATTTTCTTCTATCATTCTCATTTCCTTTCCCAGTTTTTCCTCTACTTCTTTTACTTGATTTTAAAAATTCTTTTCTGAGTTCTTCCATGGCCTGAGCCCAATTCGTATTTTCCTTTGAGGCTTTAGATATAGCAGTTTTGACTTTGTTCTCTTCTTCTGGGTTTTTATGTTTTGACATTTCCTGTCACCCTAGTTACTTTCTGTAACCAGGATATCTTTCTACTGTTTGCTCATTTTTTCCAGCCTATTTCTTAACTTTTAATTCTATGCTGAAATGGGGCTCTGCTTCCAGAGCATTCTCCTGAGGGGGCAATATCCTGAACTTCAGGTTTCTTAAGCAGCTGTTTTCAGTGATAATTCTGGGGAGCTGTAAGTTTTAGGTTCTTCCAAGGTGGTATGATCTAGGGAGAAGTGTGTTTACTACTGTCTTGGCCTGTGCTCTGGTCTCTAAGTGACCACAAGCACCCTTTCCTGCCCTGGAACTGTGACCAGGGTCCCAGATCCTGTGCAACCACAAGCTCTGCTATACTAATACTCCTCATTGTCCTTGGGAGGACCCTGAGATCCAGAACTGTGACCAGGATCCAAGTATTGGCAGTGTAATAGAGTCCTGCCCCCATTGCCAGCAAAGGGACCCCTGTAATCTCCTGATCAGTTGTCTGACCTTCTTAACCTCTGTGGGCTGAGAGATCTGGAAACCACCACTGCTGCCACTGATTCACTTGACCCCAAGACCCCTGGCTGGTCTGCTGGGGGTGGCTTACGCTAGACTGTGCTTTGCTCTCACCCCATTGCAACAGACTTTTCCTGCCAACTTTCTAAGTTGTCTTAACTGGAAAATTGTTTTACCTTGTCCTTTTGTGGGTTCTGTCGCTCTAAAATTTTTGAGGCATTATTTAAAGTTGTTTGGCATGGTTTTGGGGAGAGCTCAGGTGAATCCCTGCTTTTTCTGTGCCGTCTTGGCTCCACCCCACTGTGTTTTCTTCTCAGGTTTCCTGATCACAATTCATTTTGTTATGTTTTTCAGTCTTTGTTGAAGTAGTTGTAGGAGAGAGTTGAACTATAGAATTTTCAACTATACTATAGTCTTTACTGGTAGTCTTCTGTATTTCCAATTTTGAAAATTTCTAAATTTTATTTTAACTTAGAATGGTTGTCTTAATACATTTTAAGGAAATTCAGTGATCTTTTTCTTTCTCTGTTTCTTGGGGAGACTTAGTTTGTTTTAAACTCATACATATCACATAATTTAGCAATAATGAATGCATGTTAATTTTCATTACAACACAAACAGTTTTTAGAGGACTACCATAAAAAGGTAAATAAAACCTGTTCATGGTAATACCCCTTGACTGTTTTCAAAGCATAAGAGTTATGTTTGTAGGTTTATAGTGCTTTATTTTCAGTAGGCCGTCTCAAGTACTGGACTAGGGAAGGAGAAGGTTCTCATTCTGACTACTAGCTCTGTGACTTTGGGCAAGTCTCTTTTTATTCCTTAGACCCAGTTCCCTCGTCTGTAAAATTAGGATAATAATACTTGCTTTGTGTACCTCATATGAGAAAATATATTTGAAAGCCTCTTCCAGAGCCAAGATGATGGAGCACAGGACACAAGTGAACTCTCCCAATATTCTCTTCCAACCTATTTTAAAATAATACCTCAAATAAAATTTTGGTGTGGGAGAGACAACAAAAGAGAGAATTTTTTACAACCTAAGACGACTTAGGAAGTTTGCAAAAGAAGTCTTTAACACTGCGGTAGGAGCAGGCCTGGAGTATGGCAGGAGCACTAGTAGTGGACCTTGTAGGTAGCATGACAGCAGTAGCAGCTTTAGGAGTTCTCTGTCCAGAGGTGATAAATCCATCAGACTCCTTGTCGAAAAGAGATTACAGGGGTATCTTTGCTGGTACTTGGTGCAACTAGTGCTGATTGACAGCTCTGTTGCCCATAAATAATCCTGGGTTTCAGGTCAAGACAGAGAGGAGTGCTTGTAATATGTTACAAGGGAGCAGGGACTTGATCACAGTTCCAGGGCTAAGAGGAGCACTAGTATTTGTCACTTCAGGGAACAGGGGCCCTTCCTTGGTAGATCCCAGAACTAGAGACCATACTTCTCCCGGCATACCACCATCTTGGAAGCTCCTATAACTTGCAGACCCTCAGAACTAGTTCTGAAAATAGCAACATGAAAAAAGCCTGAAGCTTGGAATAATGCCTTCCTCCCCCAGGTGAACAGAGCTCAACTTTAGCATAAAGTTCAAAGTGAAGAAATAAGCTGGGAAAATGAGCAAACAACAAAAAGAGAATTTGACCATAAAAAGCTACAAAGGTAACAGGGAAGAAAAAGACAAACATAGATGAGAAGAATGTTAAAATACCTATAAGCAAAGTAAAGAAGAAGAAAATGTTAATTCTACCCAAGACCAGCAAGAATTCCTGGAAGAGTTAAAAGAAAGAGAAAAGAATAGCAGAGGAAAAATTTGGAAAAGAAATGAAAGTGATGCAAGAAAATTATGACAAGAGACTTAATAGGTTGGTAGAAGAGGCACAAAAAAAAGACTGAAGGAAAAAATCACCTTAAAGGACAGAATTGGCTTAATGATAAAAGAAGCACAATTCACTGAAAAACAGAACTCCTTTAAAAGCAGATTAGGCCAAATGGGAAAAGAGGCATAAAAATTCTCTGAAGAGAAGGACTCCTTAAAAAGCACAACTGGCCATATGGAAACAAAGGGACACAAGCTCACTGAAGAAAATAATCCCTTAAAAATTAGAATTGGGCAAGTGGAAGCTAATGACTCTATGAGACTTCAAGAAACAATCAAACAAAAGTCAAAAGATTGAAAAACTAGAAGAAAATGTGAAATATCTCATTGGAAAAACAACTGATCTGGAAAACAGATCTAGGAGAGATAATTTAAGAGTTATTGGTCTACCTATAATCGAAAAATGAACCTAGACACCATCTTTCAAGAAATTATCAAGGAAAATTGCCCTGATATCTCAGATCCAGATGGTAAAATAGAAATTAAGAAAATTTACTGGTCACCCCTGGAGATCCCAAAATTAAAACTTTCCAGAATATTATAACTAAATTCCAGGGCACCCAGGTCAAGGACAAAATACTTCAGCCATAAAGAAACAACTCAGATATTGTGGAGTTACAGTCAAGATTGCACAAGATTTAGCAGCTTCCATGTTAACAGAAAGGAGGACTTGGAATATTCCAGTTCTGGAGGGCAAAGGAACTAGGATTACAACCAAGAATTACCTAGGGGTGGAGAACATGCAACTCTGAGGCCACATGTAGCCCTCTAGGTCTTCAAGTGCAGCCTTTGGACTTAATCCAAACTTCACAGAACAAACCCCTTAATAGAATCATTTATTTTTTAAAACTTAGACTCAGTCAAAAGGCTGCACACAAAGTCCTAGAAGGCTACATGTGGCCTCATGGTCACATGTTCCCCACCTCTGTACCCAGTAAAATTGAGTGTAATTCTTCAGGGAAAAAAATGGACATAAAATGAAATAGATGACTTCTAAATATTTCTAGTGAAACGACCAGAACTGAATAAAAAAGTGAACTTTCAAATATAAGACTGAGGAGAACCTTAAAAAAGTAAACATGAAAAGGGTAATCATACAGGACTCAATGGAGTTAAACTGTTTACTTTTCTTTGTAGCAAGGTGTTACATGTAACTCTTAAGAACTTTATTATTATTAGGTCAGTTATAAGAAGTGTACCCAGACATAGGGCAAGGATATCAGTCAGTTATGTTGGAATAATCTCCGAGAAAAGGATGTAAGGGTAAGAAAGAGAGAGATGCCCTGGGAGAAGGGGAAAGGCAGATGTAGAATGGGGTAAATTTTCTCATATAAAGCAGGTGTGCAAGGAAGAGTTTTATAGTAGAGGGCAAAAAGGGAAGGGGGTAAGATGTCAAGCAATGCTTGAACTTCACTCTTACCGGAATTGGTTCAAAGTGGGAAGAATATGTATATACACACTCAGTTGGGTATAGAAATCTGTCTTACCCAGTTGGGAGATAGGATAGGAAAGAAGATAAGAGATATGGGAGTGAGATTTTAAAGGGGAGGGTGGATTAGGGGAGCAGTGGTTAGAAGCAAGACAGACTTTTGAGGAAGGACAGGAAAAAAGTAGAAGGATAAATAGAAAAACAGAGTGGAGGGAATTGTACAGAGAGTGGTCATAACTGTGAATGTGGATGGGATGAGCTAACTTCCCTTAGAATAGAAGTGAATAGCAGAATGGATTGGAAACTAGAATCCAACAATATGTTGTGTTCACGAGACACACTTGGGACAGAAAGACTGTTGAAATGAAGGGCTGAAGCAGAGTCTGTCTGTCATGCTTCAGCTGAAATGAAGAGTGCAGGGGTGGCTATCATGATTTCAGACAAAACAAAAGCAAAATTAAACTTACTTGAAAGAGATAATCATGGAAACCACATTTTGCTAAAAGTTACCATAGACAATGGAGAAATTATTTTTAAAAACTTGGAGCTAGTTTCTCTGATAAATGCCTCATTTTCCAAATATATAGGGAATTGAGTCAAATTTATAAAAATAAGAATCATTCCCTAATTGTTAAATGGTCAAGGTGCTAGGTCATGCAGTGAGTAGAGCACTGGCTCTAGAGGCAGGAGGACCTGAGTTCAAATTGGCCTCAGACACTGAACACTTACTAGCCATGTGACCTTGGGCAAGTCACTTAACCCCATTTGCCCTGCCTTCCCCCCTCCAAAAAAGCAAAAAATAAATAAATAAATAAACGGTCAAAAGATATAAACAGGCAATTTTCAGAAAAATGATTCAAAGCTATCTATAGTCATATGAAAAAATACTCAATTACTATTTATTAAAGAAAGGCAAATTAAAACAACTGAGGTACCAACTTCTACCTATCAGTAATGACAAATACTGGAGGGGATGAGGGGAAGATAGGTATTAAGAAGTGAGTAGTGAACTGGTATTATGAAGGAGTAGTGAGCTGGTCCAGCCATTCTGCAGAACAGTCTGGAACTATACCCAAAGGATTATGAAACTATGCATACCTTTTGATCTAGCAATACCACTGCTAGGTGGTACACCCCAAAGAGATAAAAGGAAAAGAACCTATAAGTACAAAAGTATTTATAATAAGCAGCTTTTTTTGTGGTGGCAAAGAATTGGACATTGAGGGGATGCTCATCACTTGGAAGTGACTGAATAAGTTGTAGCATGTGATTGTGATGAAGTACTTTTATGCTGTAAGAAATGATCAGGGAGGAGGTTTTAGAAAAAACATGGTAAGACCTATATGAACTGACGTGAGAAGAAGCTGGAGATCATTGTGCACAGTAACAGCAATATTGTAAAGATGATCAACCTGAAAGACTTGGCTACTCTGAAAATATACAGTGATTCAAGACAATTTCCAAGGAGTCATGATAAATGCCATCCATCTCCAGAGAGCTGATGAACTCTTGAGTGCAAATTGAAGTATGATTTTCTTTCTTCCTTTGTTGCAAAATGGATAATATTGAAATATATTTTATATGATTTCACATGTATAATTGATAACATATTGTTTCCCTTTTCAGTGGGTGGGGTAGGAGTGAAGGAGATAACTTAAATTCAGCATTTAAAAAGGAAAGCATGTTACAAATAAATAAACAATAAGTTTTTTTAAAAAGGAAAAAAAAAGTCTTTTCTCCCATCCTGTTCCTGACTCTTCAGACTTCACCACCACGCTTCAGCTGTCTTCTCACCTGGAAGATTCCCCCCTCTTCTTACGCCTTTTTTCTCTGGAAGATTCATCAGCCCCTGGGACCCATTCCTCCCATTGGTGAGTTCTTCCTGAAGCCTGTGTTTTGAGGAAAGGCTGAGGCCAGCCATCCTTCCCCCTCACACAGTCCATTCCTGACTTGATGGACTTTGCCACTCCTCTCCACGCGTACCTTCTCCTTCCCCACTCCCTTTTCATTTGCCTTTTATGTGTTGTCGTCCCGGATTAGAATAAGCCAGCTGAGGGCAAAGGTTGTCTTTATTTTTGCTTGTGTTTGTATTGCCAGTATCCCTGCGCCTTTCCCTGGCACATGAGAATCTTCTAAGAAATGCTTGTTGACTATGTTCAGAGTTCTACGTGCAGATATGAGTAATTATTTTAATGTCAATTTAGCTGTTTAATCATTATTTCAAATTAGAGATCTTTTGTTTTATTTGTAGCTTGAGTACTTGGAAAATTCAGATATATTAGAAATAAAGAACTTCCACAGTATCTTACAAATCTCTTTGATATTTTTATATGACCTTGTACTTGGCTAAAAAAATGAACAGGTAATCAAATTTTTTGCCAGCCTAGTAATGACGGACTTTAGATGCAGAACAGAAGAGTTTATATTTTTATCCTACAGGTGTTAGGGAACCTGTAGAGGAGTTTGTTATAAAGTAGGACAGTGATATGGTCAGATTTGTGGTTTAGGAAATTCACTTTGGCAACTGTGTGGAGGATAAATTGGACAATGGAGAGACTTGAGGCAGGGAAACCAGTTAGGAAGCTCCTGCAATAGTCCAGGTGAGAATTGAAGAGAACCTGAACTAGGGCAATAGATTTGTCAGTATAGAGAAAGGAATGGCTATAAGATATTGTGGAGGAAGCATCTACAAGGCTTAGCTAAATGACTGTGTGGAGTAAGGGGATTGTAGGAGTAAATGTTGGTGAAAGAGAGGAATATGATTGAGATTGAGAAACCTCCATTCTGTTATCCCTTCCTTTGGATATGGAACTGGGCTTCTTCATTTTTTGTTTATAGTAATCCTTAATGATATGATTTCACACTGTTTATCATTTGCAAATTGTTAATAACTGCAGCAGGCTTATCCTCACTATGTACATTTCCACTGCTGTTTAACTCACATGCATTGTTGAAAGTGAAATACAAAGTGGATGAGAGCCCTGGGCTTGGGGTCAAGAAGAGCTGAGATCAGATTTGACCTCAGACACTTACTGAATGTATGACACTGGGCAAATCACTTAAACTCTGCCTCAGTTTCCTCATCTGTAAAGTAGTACCTAACTCTTAGGGTTGTGAGAATCAAGTGAGATAATAATTGTAAAGCACTTAGCACAGTGCCTGGCACATAGTAAGCTCTATATAAATCTTACTTATTATTATTGTTATTATTATATAGAATCCTCACAGAAATCCAACTTAGATGTCTCAATTGGGTATGAAGATTACTCTGGGTGTTTTAAAGGTTGTATCACAAGGTCTGGAGGTCCTACCAAGCTGAAGAGGTTTTGAGTATGATTCTGGTAACGAACTATGACTTTGGTATGAGAAACTGATACAGGGTGATAGATTTTTCAGTTGCAACTGCTCTTGAAAACCATCTACCAGACAATAAAAAAAGAATGGTGATCTTTATTGATAAGAGAAATGAAGGATCTGTATTTTTTTTTTTTGGCATGAATTTTTATGGTTGTTATTCTTGATAATTTTTTTTTTTTATCCTTTTACTTGAATAAATGTATACTTTTAGGTGAAGATCTGGAAGGAAAATCAGAAGCAGGACATGGCCGTAGGTCCTAACTATGATAAATACAAGCTAAATTGGGAGTATGGGATGAAATATCTCATTAGCATTTTTCCCCTGATATATTACCTTGCTTTCTTTGCCTTTCATATATTTTTTCTATATCCCATATCCCTGAAATTGAATGGTAAGGGACTAGACTAACAATAAATGAATTCCACAGTTAAACTAATTTTATAATTCTCTTTTTGATATTACTTCACTATTTCAAGTGATCAAAATTTGTAGGTATGAATATTCTTTTTCATCAATACAAGTTCACCTCTACTGCAGCATAGAAATAGGCTTGGAAGGTTGCTGTGGCTAAAAATTTTGTTGCCAATTTGAGGATGTTATTCTAAATTTGAATCAACCAATAAACATTTATTAAGTTCCTACTATGTGTCAGCTCTATGCTAAGCCCTGAGGTTACAGAAAGAGGCAGAAGACAGTCCTTGCCCCTAAGAGCTTACACTCTAATAGGGGAGACAACATGCAAACAAATATATGCAAAGCAAACTATATGCAGGATAAATAGAAATAATTAATAGAGGGAAGACACTTGAGTGGAGGAGGGATAGGAAAGGCTTCTTATATAAGGTGAGATTTTAGTTGAGATTTAAAGAAACTCTGGTCAGTATTGGGAACGGAGGAGATAGAACATTTTTTGCAAAGGCTGTAGCCAGAGAAAAACCCTAGAACTGAGAGATGGAGTATCTTGTTTGTGGAATAGCAGGAAATCAGTGTCACTGGACTGAAGAATATGTCTCATAGGGTAAAGTGAAGAAGACTGAAAGGTAGGAGGGGGCTAGGTTATGAAGAACTTTGAATGCCAAATGGAGCATTTTCTGTTTGCTCCTGAAGGCGATAGGAAGGCACTGGAGCTTATTGAGTAGAGGAGTGATTGAGCCTACACTTTAATGGCTGAATGGAGGATAGATTGGGTTGAGGAAAGATTTGAGGCAGGCATATCCACCAGCAGACCATTGTAGTGATGAGGTCCTACACTAGAGTGGTGGTAGCATCAAAGGAGAGAAGGGAGCGTATTTGAGAAATGTTGCAGAGGTGAAATCAATAGGCCTTGCTAACAGTTGGAATATGGGGAGGTAAGAGATTATGAGAAATCCAGGATGACTTCTAGGTTGTGAGCCTGAGGAACTGAAAGGATGGTGTTGCCCTCTATAGGAATATTGAAGGTTGGGGATAGGGGTAGGATTTTGACCACTCTTCACAGGACAAATCCCCTTACTAAAAGGATTTATTCTGTAAAACTTGGATTCAGTCAGAAGACTGCATCCAAAGAACTAGAAGGCCATGTGTTCCCCATGCCTGGTTTAGACTTTAGGAGAAAAATAGTAAGTTCCATTTTGAATATACTCAGTTTGAGATGACTACTGGACATCTACTTCAAGTTGTCTGAAATGCACTTAATTCTCTTTAATAATGTTTCTGTATTATTGTGCTTCCTACTTCTAGGAGATAATCTAGGAGCTATTTTTATTTTTTATTTAATTTTTACTATAGTTTAAAAATAAACTCTTTGTATGTTTTCTACGACTTATAATGTGTTTGAAGACTACTTCCCTCTAATTGTTCGCGTGAGAAAGAGTTGTATTTAAATTTTATAGGTTGTGTTTTAAAAAAATTAATACTAAAATGTTTTCACTTAACAGAAATTCAAAAAGTCATTTGAAAGTTTACAAATATAGCAGTTTTTTACTTTAAAAGAAAAAGATCAAATACTATAAAAATAAATTATTTATACAATAACCAAAATGATTTTATGGACTGTTTTGCATGGCATTTAAGGCACTCTATAATCTTGTAGCATTTCCGGTCTTAGCTTCATGTTGTCCTCCTTTATATGCATTAACTCTCCTGCCAAACTACATTACTCCTTTCAGTAACATCAATGAAACAAATACTGCATTTGCATTAATTTTGACCAAAACTATGTATTATAGATTTTTTATATTTCACATTAGCAAAAAATATTCCTATATTAGTTAATAAGGGCTCTGAACAAGTAATATCAAAAATGGTTTTTAGTTCTGCGAAGCAGCATCTTCTCATTAGGCTTTGGTCTAAAGCCATTAACTTTTTCATAGGTTATTAAATTCTCACTATAAATTTTCAAACTCTCTCAATAACAATGTTTTTAGATTTGGAACTGAAAGAATATCTTTAAAATATCATCAGCATCTTAATTATCTAAAAAGTTTCTAAAGGTTGGTGCCAGCATATAAAAATAAAGCATTTTATAATTTGTGACTAACAAGCTTGGTTTCTTGGTCATGAAAATTCAGCTTTTAAATTTTTTGTCAATATAAATAATTAAATAGAAATTTAAAGATGCTTCACTAGTTTGGTACAGGTTGAAACTTATCTTTTTTAGTATGTTAGATAATTAAATTAAAACTTTGTAAATATGTGCTGCCTTTTATCACCTGATATCATTACTTGAATTGAAAAGTCCTGTAAAATAACAGAATGACTTTTAGTATATTTGAATGACACTTGTGTTGATCATTGAGCTTTACTGCAATAAACATGAAAGCTGCAAACTGTTGAGTCAAAGCATAATTTGAACACTATAACATTACAGTATACTATATGACTCACTAAATTATATTTTTATGTTTGTAGATTGGAAGAACTGGCTATGATTTGTGCTAATTATGATATTCCACATATAGTCAACAATGCATATGGAGTACAGTCTTCAAAGTGTATGCATCTCATACAACAGGTAAAACAAGTAGTTTTTAATTAAAAATTAAGTTTCAAGTATAATAAAGTTTTTTATGTTTTAAAAACAGGGTACTTTTGGAGTCCGTATACTGCTTCTATTGACATATTAATCCCCAAAGCTTAGAATACTGGTTCTGAAAAATCTGGAGTTAGAGAGTATGAGACCAGAATAAGACCATAGAGAAAGAGGAATTGAAAACACATAGTTGCATAAATTCCATCCTTTAAGAGGGATACCTAGAGCTCAAGTCTATGTTTAGAATGGGGAGAAATCCTGTGCTACTTCTCATTCTCATGTCAGTGCAACATGAAGAGTACTCATATTTTACTTCAGAGAAAATGAGCATTTAACTTGGAATTAGATGACTTGGCTCAAGTTGCAGCATTGCCATGTACTACTAACTGTAATGACCTTGAAGAATGTTGACCTCTCTGTGTCTGTTTCTACATCTATTAAATGAAAGGGTTGAGGTAAATGATTTCCACGTTTCTTCTATTCTGTAACCGTTACCTTCAAGCTCCTTCATTTTTCCAGCATACTCTTTCTTACTGACAGTTTTGTGACCTCAAGATGTGGCCTGAGGTTCAGGTACCTAACGGCAACTATTTCTAGATCTTAGATCATTTGCCAATGCTTTTCCTGACTAAAATATGTCCACCTCAGTCTGCTTTTCATTGTCATATACTTATCTTTATGATGAAGGAATGGGAATGTCAGTGTACAGTTTCACTTATTGGTACCTTACTTCTTGGCATGCTTACTTATATATGGTCTTAGTTTTTATTTTGGGACATCTTAAGAAATATTTAGTAGTCCGAGATTATGAAAATGTAACTCTGACCTTAACACTTATGTTCTTAGCTCTTTTGACCACATTCTATGAGTCTGTTACTTTTTTTCTTCATTATGCTAGTTGTGGAATTTGTCCTTGGTCAACTTGGGTCATGGAGTAATCAAAAATAGTGATTTATGAAGGACGCTCTGATTCCATGTGATTGTTAGGCTTTTGAGCTTAGAGTAACTTTTAGTCCCTATATTTGGACTTCCAGGTCAATATGACCAACAAGATAGAGGGTTAGACATTTTCTCTGATCTTCATAAATTTTCCAAACCTCTCCAAAACAGAAGTCATAAATCAGAGACAAAGCAATTTTAACTCTTTCCATGGTCTAGGACAGTGGTATCAAACTCAAATAGAAATAGGGGCCATTAAACTATACATAAGTATATCATTAGGCTACATGTTGACTGTTTTGAAATGTAGTGATATCTATGTTTTATTGTATTTGTATTTATTTCATTAAATATTTCCCAATTACAGTTTGATCTGATTTTAGCTATGCTCAGGTGTGCTGATTTGACGCTTCTGGTTTAGATCACTAAGAACCCAAATAAGGCAAAAAACTCCATGAACTAATACTTAACTTGCATGCACTCAACATCCCCTCTTCCACAGCCCACCATGCTCTAACTGCACTAACCAACCTAGCCCCTGGGCTTATGAGATAAGGCAATCCTATATCCTGTCTTCCCATTATTTCCAGTGCCTGGAGATCCAAGCTCCAAATTCTAAAATATGTTCTGAGGTCATGATAGCCAGTGCTATTATGGTAATGATGTGCTGCAACCCAGCACTACAACAAAGCAGAAGAACGGAGTGAATGGGGGCAGAACATGTGTCTAGGCTTGTAATAGAGTTCCTCTCTATACTGTAATCCCTGCCTCTGCCCAGTGCCACAGAAATCCAAATTCCTAAGAAGTCAAAACAGCAGAAATTTGCCCAGGCTGATAGTAGCAGGGTGGCAATGCTCTTTACTGTGGGGCCAGAAAACTGAGGACCAGAGGGAACAGAGCAGGACACCCTGTGTGAGGAGCTGTATAGCACTCAACTAAGCCTAAGAGAAAGAGCCCAGCATTCAACTAGGACTAGTTCCGTGCTCCCCCCAAAACCACTTGGAGCAGAGATGTAGGCTGGTAAAACATGACTTGCCCAAAGTAGGAGGCTGAGACACGTGGAGATCCAGCCCCCAGGGAAACCATCATCAGAGAGGGAAGGGAGTTAGAAAGTGAGCAGTAGGGGGAAATAAGGGGAAAAAAGACTAAAAATACCAAAGATCTCGTGAAAAAAAAATTCGAAAGACCATGATTATAAGTAGATAAACCAATATGAAAGACATTATAGCTGAAGGAAACATGGTTTCTAGATCTAGTAAATGAGTTCAGTATCTATGAATAAATACTGTAAAACAAGGGGAAATGATTCAGCATCTGACAAGGCAGAGGACTCTATATTTTGTTTTATTTTTAAAATATTTTATTTTTTCTTTAATTACATAAAAAAACAAATTTTAACATTTTTTTTAAGTTCTAAATTCTCTCCCTCTCCCTCTCCTT
>CM053592.1:123091106-123120640 GCA_028646515.1 Pseudochirops corinnae
CAATGTTCTTCTGGTTCTGCTCATTGCACTCTGCTTCAATTCATTTAAATCTTTCCAGGTTTTTTCTGAAGTCACCCTATTCCTCATTTTTTATAGCACAGTACTATTCCATTACAATCATATACTACAGCTTGTTCAGCCATTACCCGACTGATGTGTATCCCCTCAATTTCCAGTTCTTCGCCAACCACGAAAAGAGCTGATATAAATACCCTTGTAGAAATAGATCTTCTTCCCTGTAACTCTGTGTATTTTTAGTAGAGCATGGAACCACAACACATTGTTCCTGAGTAATTTAAAAGAGAAATGAGAATTGTGAGAGCAAAATTTATGGCCTGTGCCACTGGGTTATTGGCACAATACAAATAATTGGCAGTATAGAAAAATTTGAATTTGCAGTGGCTAGTCTCAACAAAGAAAGAAAAGGACAGTGGATTGGGAACTCAAATATATAGAAGTGAAGGACAGTCTGGAAGAAGAGAAGCAAAAGACAGTAACATTGAAAGAAAACATACTCTCCATACAAGCCAAGTATATTCTCTGTATTCTTCCCAGATGTTATAAAGAGCAAATATGGAGCTATAGGTTAAACTATGGTTATAGTACGTATTTATTGGAACTATTACTATAGATAGTAGAGTTGTGGATGCAAATGAAGAAAAATCTGTCTGAACAGGACTTGATAGATAGTATCATTTATCAGATGAGGGAAGTGAAACATTAAGATAACCACAGGTTGTATAGTTAGGTACTTGGACTTAGTTTCATATTTCCCATTTATCACTTTTCTAGTTTTCATTAGGACTTATTGCCATCTAAGTTTGAAAACATTTATTAGCAATAGAATTAAATAATTTTAAAATATTGATGTGATAGGGAATTATACAGAGAAATATTACTCTTAAGATTTGCAAAACAACCAATCTCAGTTTCTTTGATCTTAGGGATAAAATTTTGTCTTGTTTTGTTTTGCATTAGTCTAGTTAAAGAAAAAATTGGTGTTTAAAGTACTCCTATAAAACAGGAATCCCAATTCACCAGGAACTTCAAGTAACTGTTGTCCAAATGGATAATTGTGGACCTTCTTTGGAATCTGTTTAGTTACCCTGAATCTTATAGACAGTGGTCAGAGCTGTGTTCTTTAGGTGTGGAAAACACTATTGCTACTTACTATTAAATATTGGATGTGTGCTTTAGGAAACCAGTGACTCCGATGTTTGTAGGGAACAATTAAAGATTGTAAGTTTCTATTGCACTGTATTTGTTACTTGGACTAAGATAAATGTTGAAAGTGTATCAGAATATTAGCTGTTGTTAAGATTCATTTGGGACAGCTAGGTGGTGCAGTGGATAGAACACTGGCCTTGGAGGACCTGAGATCAAATGTAGCTTCAGACACTTATTAGCTGTGTGACCCTGGGCAAGTCACTTAACCCTAATTGCCTCCACCCTTCACCCCCAAAAGATTCATTTTAAATAACAACTGAGAGATGGGAGTGATAAAGTGTAAATGTGTACCCATAAGACTCAGAGCTAAGTTCAAGTTATTTTTAACCACTGAGAAAGGCTTAACTTTCCATATATGTTCTGCATTTTTTTTTTACCAAGACCCTATAGGCCCCATGTTACCTCCTCAGTCTTTTGTTTCTGAGACCTTTGGCCTTTGGAGTGCTTATTTCCTTTTCTTTGTTTTTCAAGGGAAAGAGGGAAAGCACGAATCTTCTACTCAAGTTATTATTCTGTTATATATGCCATATGCATTATATATGCCCTGCTCATTGTTGTTTCTTTTTATTGGTTTATGATATTTCACCTACATGGAACATTCTTTTGGTTATACTTTCTGTCAGTCCAGATCTTAGACTTCTTTGACCCACAGTTCGATTCTTACTTGCATCTTTTGTTATTCAGTTGGGCATTGGTTAATAGCATTTAGGGCTCTTTCATTTTGGCTCCCTACTCCTTGTTCAAGCTTATTTCTCATTGTTCCCAATCATGTACTCTACCTTTTAGCCAAACTGGCCTACTCTGCTACTCCCCAAATTTGACGTGCCATATATTGTGCCTTTGAACAGGCTGACCATGATGCCAGAAATGGACTTGCCAAACTAGACTCAAGGATCTTTGAGGATAGGAATCTTTTACTCTTTTTGTATTCCCACAATTCAAGGAAAAATGGTGCTAAATATACCTGTTGACTTGATGGACAGTAAACTTTTGTTGAGTAGCTAAAAAAGTAAGTGATTCTATGTGACAGATTTATAGATATTAATTAATATTTATTTTCCATGAATGACTTAAAATACTAAGACTGAAATACATAATTCTGTACTGCTCTACTTCTCTAAAAGTTAAAATTGGTTTATGAAGAAAAAGACTAATATTTAATTCTGCTAATTAGCAGAATTAATATCATAAGAAAACAATATTTTTATTTAACTTCATTTAATATATGCTTGTCTTAATAATAGTCTTTGGTATTTCTTTACTCTAGTTATTGTACATCTGATAGTAGCCTAGCAATAAACACCTAATATTTCATGTCATTTGATTTTAGGGTGCTCGAGTAGGTAGAATAGATGCCTTCGTTCAGAGCTTGGACAAAAATTTTATGGTTCCAGTAGGTGGTGCTATCATTGCTGGCTTCAGTGATTCCTTCATTCAAGAAATCAGCAAGATGTATCCAGGTAAATAAGCTAATTGTCTTTCAGCAGAAGTTGCATTTATTTTGTCCCTGTTATAACTTTTCTTTCCCAGAGCACCATTTTTTTATGAGAGTAATCTGTCCTTTGTTATTTCAGGAAGAGCCTCAGCTTCCCCATCTTTAGATATTGTTATTACCTTACTATCACTGGGATCAAATGGCTATAAGAAGCTTTTAAAAGAAAGAAAGGTAAATGTATTTTTAGTTGTAAATATATTTCATATTGCAACACCATTCGTTAGCTAGTATGACTGTTGTCTGGGAGAAGCTAAGAGTGCTGATTTGGACAAGTATCAGTGTTCTAGTGGTCCTTCTCTGATCTGGACACAAAGAAAGCACATATACTTATTTCCAAGGATATGTGGGTCATTTCCAAAAAACCAACTATTGCAGTTTCTGATTAGCTTAATTGCAGTTCCAATACCCCTTAAAAGTAGAGACTCTTAAATATCAGGAAGATGCTAAAGAATTTTTATTTACATTTCTGGGTTAAGATTGGAGAGCTATTGACGTCTTGAGGAGTCAGCAAGGAGGGAAGGTGATAGAGAAGGGATTTGACACTTGCCCTTGCAAGAGCTGGTCTCATTATTAGTATGGAAAGGCAAGAAACCCTTAAATTTTTTGCTTTATCTTTGTCTCTGAAAACGTATTTAATAATAAATCCAAGAGGGTAGGTATAGTTTGTGGTGGGTCAAGAGAGTAACACTTCTGGGAGTGTAATCTAGTGTAAGATTAAGTAGTATATCACCTTTCTGAAGGATCTTTCAGAAGCTGGTTGTAAAGGTAACTGCCTAACAAATAGTTTCCATTCCTTGTAACTTCTTAGCCTGTCATCTCATGCATGTGATGGATACTCAGTAACTTTAAGTGTTAAATGGGGAATTCTGTGTTTAGTTCTGCTAATCTTCTCTGCAATTTTTATAATCAACCCATGGGAGAACAATTATTTTATCATAACAATACTTAAATATTTCTTGTTTGTTTGGTTTTTTTTTTTTTACTTTTTGGAGGGGGGAAGGTAGGGCAGTTGAGGGTAAGTGACTTGCCCAAGGTCACATGGCTAGTTTTGTGTTAAGTGTCTGAGGCTAAATTTGAACTCAGGTCCTCCTGACTCCAGGGCCGATGATCTATTCATTGTGTCACCTAGCTGCCCCTTAAATATTTCTTAAGGTATATGGCGTTAAAAGTCAAGTGTCTTGGCAGTGAATTCCAATAATACTCTCTAAATTATTTTGTGTACTGGAATGTATTTGCTTTTGGTATTCCTTAAAATAAATGGTCTTATTAGAATTTGTAAATGTTATTATATTTGTTCTACAACAGCAACCCAACATAAAGAATTGAACCAAGGCAAAGAACAATTTCTTTTTCATATTTTACTTGAAAATTTACCTATACAATACCATGGAATTTCATGTTTGCATAAGATACTAAGTTTTCTTGGCCACACTAAATCATTCATACTTAGGACCAGACCAAAACTAAGTGTTAAATGATGGTTAGAGTATGTAACTTTTATAGATTATGCTTGTAGTCTAAGAAGTTGACCCTAGAATTGCCCTGTTAACACTGGAGAGGTACCCCTCCTACCCTTTTTTGTTCTGAGATGGTATCCCAAAGGAGCGTGTTATAATAATTAGCAACTAGCCAGATAACTGGAAAAGTTTTACCTAGTACAAGTGTGAAAAAAGACACTAATCATTTTAGACACAAGAATTTCAGACATAATGAAACAGGGGAAGGAAAAATTTCTTTGTTTATAGGATAGTTGTCAGAATAAAACACTGTCCATATTGAAAAAAAGATTCCAGCCCCAAAGATTGAAATTTAATTGCATTAGAGCTAACTTTTTCCCTAATAACTTATAATTTTGAAATGTTATTGTTTTGGGAACTGAGAATCTATATTTGCAAGTAAGCATTACAGACTTTTCAGGAATGCATTTGAATGCAGTTTGAACATATGAAACTCTGTTCCCCTAAAGATGTGTCTGAGGCAGTTGTCTACTTGCTTTACCTTAACTTGTCCTCTAAATCATTGTGTCAAACTCATATAGGAACCTGACTACATCTCTCTACATAAGGATCCTTGCAGACTGTTCAGTTTTAAAATGTAATTTTTAAAAATATTTTTGTGTATTTTATTAAGTATTTCCCAATTATATTTTAATCTAATTCTAGCTTTATTGAAGTGTTATGTTTGATACTTCTGCTCCAAATGTTTAGTAAGTACTTATAACTGAACCACCTTAGCCTTCAGGGTCAGTTAAGGGAAGCAGGGACTTATACTCGTAGTCCTCACTGGCTTAGCTGGGGAGATAAGACGTGTACACAGAAAGATCCTGAATAATTATGGTGCGGTCAAAAGTGTACTTGACTGAGACGAGAAACCGTAATTTCATTCTTGGTTCTGTCATTAACTAGTTGTTTGACTTTGATGAAGTAACTTTACCTCTTTAGGTCTCAGTTTCTGCAAAGTGAAAGGGTTGAATAAGATGAAACCAAAGCCTTTACAGCCTGAATTCTGTGATTTTACTGCTACATGGTACACAGTAAATACTAAATGGATGGTACAGAATTTAGAAAAGTGCTGTTAGGAAGGAGAGATCACTCTAGTGATACAGTGATCGGTGAATGCATTATAGATGCATTGCTATTAGAACTAATAGCATAAAAAGTTGATTGGACATTAGGAAGATAAAGAGAGGAGAAAGTCTTTTTAAGCAGAAGCAACAAGGTAAGCAACGTTTTGGAAATAGGAATATGAAGGGTGTATTCAAGACACTGTAAGCAGGCCAGTCTGGTTAAAAGTAGTTCTGTATAGAGGAGTAATAGTAAGAGATGAATTTGGAGAGGTAGATTGAAGACATTTCAGATGACCTTAATGCAAAGAAATGGTTTGAGTCATTATTCTTTTTTTTGAGGAGGGAGGGCAGGGCAATTGGAGTTAAGTGACTTGCCCAAGGTCCCACATCTAGTAAGTGTTAAGTGTCTGAAGCTGCATTTGAACTCAGGTCCTCCTGACTCCAGGGCAAGTGCTGTATTCACTGAGTCACCTAGCCGCCCCATAGGGCATTATTCTTATAGATAACTTACAGATAACAGGGGAGAGATAAGCAGTATATTAGGAACATTAACCACTTAAAGTGTCACTCTGATTCCTCCTGGGATGGAAGAAACCTTAGCTTCTTGAAAGCTCTGCCAGCACGGTCCAAACTCTGGTCTCACCTACCAAATGAAAAAGCTTTGAGTATGGTCCTGTCAGCAGACTGTAGTCTAATTAACTGTGCAGAGGACTCAACACTAAAAGGCTGATTTTTTTTTGGTGACATGCATGAAATTATCTAATCTACTAAAGCATAGATGAAGTTTCATTCTACATTAACGGAAGAAACAATCATATTGTTGGTGTCACTTCGGCTATATTTTGAGGTATTGAAGAATGTGGTGGCATTCTGTATGCTGGCATGGAGTGGGAGAGAAGTTGGAAGTATTAAGAATGGTTCTGACTCAGGTATATCATATTGGGGATTTCCTTTGAGTATGGGTTAGAATAGATGACCTGAAGTCTGTTGGAGCTCTAACAATGTTGTGGTGAGTCTTACTCCAAAAAACTCCTCATATGTGAGCAAGAATCTTGTTTGGAAAGTCATTGTGTTTCTATTGTGTATGTGTCATTGTACTTTAGATATGGTGGTGGATATAGAAAAGAGTCTTTGCTTCAGCGGTCTTATTTGGGGAGAGAAAATGCCAGAAACAACCGGAAAACAATGATAAAGCAACATTTATAAGGGCATGATGATGTAGTGAGTTCTTGGGGAATATAAGAATCAAGATGGAGGATTTTATTTATTAATAGCCTTTGGGAATACAAGTATAAAAATGAGCACAATTCGTTATTTTGCTTATTGGTGTTCCCCATTTAGGAATATTAGCTTGCATTGATCAGCCTGAGTGTCTTACATAGCTCAGAAACTCTTCAGGAATACTTCAGTTTGGGACTAAGAAGAAAATACAAGATTGTGAAGAAGAGTGTTTTCTGTTTTAGGTTATCCCATTTAATTAGAGTAATGTCCTTTCCTATGTACTCATGGAAGATAGTTGGTAGTCTTTTTCATTTAATACTCTAAAGTGGTTGATTAACATAACTTTTTGTGGGATTTACTAAATTCATGTGTACTTTTTACAATTTATGTTTCAATGAGAATTTAGGTATTTTGTAGCTTTCAGACTTATTAAAAGATTTTGGGGGGTTGAATTTATTTATAGTAATTACTATCTTTCTGTTCATTTTTCTCTTCAGTTTTGATGAACTCATTTCCTACTTAGCAAAAGGGAATATAATACATAGAGTAGTCCTAGCATGGTGACTTTTCTCTAAAGTTTTAAATAATTAGTTTTTAATTGCAAAACATAACTTGGTAAAATAATTCCCATTTTTTTTTCTTTTTTTCTTTGGGGAAGGAGGGTAGGGCAATTGGGGTTAAGTGACTTGCCCAAGGTCACACAGCTAGTTTTGTGTTAAGTGTCTGAGGCTGGATTTGAACTCAGGTCCACCTGACTCCAGGGCTGGTGCTATTCACTGCACCACCTAGCCACCCCCACACTTGGTAAAATAGAAGCACATGTATATACATGTTCATTGTCATAGCAAAGAGCCAAGATATTTTATACTCAGATGGTATTATTTGTTTCTTTTATACCTCCTATTGAAATTAAAGTGACAACAACTTTTAACTGGATTTTACTTAATCATTCATTAACTCTAACAAATTAACAAAAACCTTTAGTAATTTCCTTGCCATAGTAACCCATGCCCCTTAAACCACAGAACTCTTCCCTCTCATTAACTATTTAAGATATAATTTAGTTTTTGCATTCTGCAAAAGAAGCTAGTTGGTGTTTCTTTATAGAACTTAATTTATTTAGGAATGCACACAAAAAATGCAATTCTATAGCAAATAAAGCATATTAGTAAATACAGTGATTTCTTGCTTTACAGAATAGAAATATACCATTAATCACAATTTGGTTCCAGCCTACTTTTCCAAACTGAACACTCCTTTTCAAAATCCTACATTCTAGCCAAGCTAGTCTACTTAGGAGTTTTCATCCTATTTCTATGTCTATTGTGTGGTCTGTTCTTCATAGAACATGTTGAATGCACTTTGCTCTTCCTTCCTTTTAGACACTGCTTCCCAGCTTTAAAATCAGTTTATATGCTATATCCAACTAGAAGTCTTTCCTGATCCATAAGTTGCTAGTGCCTTCCGTGCTGAAGTTTTTGTTTGCTTTGTCTGTATTTTACATTTACTTCTTTGTGTCTGTTGTATCCTCGAAATCAAGGACTATTTAATTTTTGTATTTTGTAATTTTGTATTTTTTTATAGTATCTAGCATGGTCCCTGGAACAAAGTAGGTAGGCATTTAATAAATGCTTTTTTTGAATCATGATTAATTATAAGGCAAATTCTATTTTGTTAATATATTCCATTCTTAAATTTTATAAAATTCCATTAAAATTATTGTTTTTTTAATTAGGAAAATTTCCCACAATTACACATGAAGAAAATTTTTAACATTCATTTAAAAAAATTTTGAATTCCAAATTCTTTCCCTTCCCTCTCTTCTCTCCCACCTCATTAAGAAGGCAAGCAATTCAACATAGGTTATACATGTTCAGTTATACAAAACATTTCCATATTAGTCATGCTATGAAATAAAACACAGACAAAAAAAACAAGAAAAAGAAAGCAAAAAAAATTTGTTTGATCTGCATTCAGACTCCTATCAGTTATTTCTCTGGAGGCAGATAGCATATTTCCTCATATTTCCAATTCCACAGAATTGTTTTGGATCATTGTATTGCTAAGAATAACAAAGTCATTCACAGTTGTCCGTCCTATAATAATATTGTGTGTACTGTTCTCCTGGTTCAGCTCACTTCGCTTTGCATCAGTTCATGTAAACCTCTCCAGGTTTTTCTGAAAGCATCCTGCTTGTCATTTCTTAAGCATAGTTACGTTCTATCACAATCACATACCACATCTTATTCAGCCTTTAGCTAGTTGTTAGGCATTCCCTCAAAATCCAATTCTTTGCTACCATAAAAGGAATCCATTTTGAGGCATTATTTTAAAGTTGTTTGGAGAGGAGTTTGGGAGAGTTCAGGCAAGTCCCTGTCTTTAATCCACCATCTTGACTCCACTTCCAAGAAACTTATATTCTAATAAGTCAAAATGGTTATATTTTATGGGGAAATCTCCATATCAATGGAGCTGAAAATATTTGATGATGAATAAGTTAAGGTTGTGGATAACCAACCATTGTCACACAGGGCAAGCATTCATATGGTGATTAGAAGAGGTAATACAGGGACACTCCTAAGGTCTCTCTTAAGAGCTTTGGAATTGATTGTGTAACATGGGAGACACTGGCACAGGACTGCTTAGCATTTCATGCCCACATCAGAGAAGGTGCTATGCTCTATGAGCAAAGCAGAATTGAGACAGCTCAAAGGAAATGCAGGATATGCAAATTTGGAGTATCTGCTCCTAATGTTCACATGGGGTATTTGTGCCTGACCTGTGGTATAGCATTCTGAGCTTGTACTGGTCTGATTGGCCACAGTCAGACACGTTGAAACTTGACTCTAGCATAGTGATGTCACTTTGGTCCTCTTGGAAAACAGAGGACAACAATCAACCAGTCAACCAACCTATAGAATCATATAACTGGGAATTGAGGTTCTTATCCATCAGTTTATTGTTCTTTTGTGGTTCTCTCTTTGTTAGGTGGTTCACTCTTGTGGTTCACTCTTGATTTTGAAAGCTTAGATACTATTATGTTGGAATTTCCCTGTCATCCTCAGACCGTAAGAATTATCTCTGTGGGGGTGGCTCAGTGGTGCAGTGAATAGAGCACTGGCCCTGAAGTCAGGACCTGAGTTCAAATGTGACCTCAGACATTTAACACAAAAACTAGCCATGTGACCGTGAACAAGTCACTTAACCCTCATTGCCCTATCTTCCCCCCTCCAAAAAGCAAAAAAAAAGAAAAAGCAAAGATTTATCTCCATGTCTATAAACTGAAGCTGTACTTAGAACTTCATGAGTTTTGTTCTTCTTTTAGCTAAATAGTTGCTCTAGTTTGTATCACATGCACATATTAACCAGTGGTGTTGTCATCTAATTGGTGAAATACTGACAATAATAGCTCCACAAAGTTCTGCTGCAATGCTCGGCTATGATAAATATAATCTGTGGAAGATTCTGCAATGTTGCAAATGCTTTGAGTATGATCCCAGTGATAAACTGATTCCATAGGGTGAGGGCCAACCCTGCTAAGAATGGAGAGGCTTATCATTGTAGGTTGGCAGGTAGATGTTGAATTCTTGGGCCGTGTCAACCTGTGAATCAAAGAAATATTAAAAGTGGCCCCTGGTCCTGTGTGACGAATTGTATAGTTTTTAGAGCATCTAGAACATTAACCTTAGGTGTTGATTTTGTAAATGCAAGATCTTTTGTTCATTGGTTAACACAATAGCATCCTACTAGAAGAACTAAAACTCAACAATAGTAGTGTTTTTGTGATACCTTCAACAGAAAATGCCAAGAAGTTTCACGATTGGTTAGCAAAGAGCCATGACAGAGAAATGTCAGTAAAATTGAGGGCAAAGAAAATTCAGAAGAAGGGAATGGTCAGCAGTTTCAAATATTACAAAATGCTCAAGAAGAATGAAGTCTGAAAAAAAAGTCACTGAATTTGCCAGGATTTGTCAAGAGATCATTGGTAATCTTGGAGGGGGCAGTTTAATTTGAGTGATGTGTTTGGAAACCAGATTGCAGAGTGTTTAAAGCAAGTGGGCAGTGAGGAAAGACAAAAAAATTTTTTTAGGAGTTTGGTTGTGAAAGGATGAATATAGGTAAATAGCTAGAGGGGATGGCAGGGTCAAATGAATGCTTTTTGAGTCTGAAGGAGATCTGGGCAAGCTTGAAGTAGTAGGGAAAGAGCTAGTTGATGAAAGATTAGGAAAGAAAAGGGGATGATTCAAGTGGCAGCTCCTAGGGATGCCTGAAGGGAATGGACAAGAGTGACTGACTTTGGCAAGAAGGATAATACCTGAGTGAAGTGGAATGTAAACACTGGTAGTGGGGAGCTGTCGCCAGAATGGCTTCTTTTGGATGGAAAAGGAAAATTGGTGAAAAGGTCTCAAAAGTCACATCCCAGCAGTTTGAAGCTGAAGCTGCTGATGAGAAGGGCTTAGTGGAGAATGATGATGTTAACTGGCTTCATGCAATTAAACAAAAGAAAGCGATTCTCCTGGAAGATTGTGCAGAGAAGAGGAAACGGCTAAAGGATTGAAGGGGCAATTTTGGCAGAAAACTGGGAGGCAATTCACAAATGGGATGAAGCACTTCAGTTAACTCCAGATGATGCTACCCTATATGAGATGAAATCACAGGTTCTGATGTCTCTTCATGAAATGTTCCCTGCAGTTCATGCAGCAGAAATGGCTGTTTAGAGAAATCCACATTCATGGGAAACTTGGCAAACTCTGGGTCATGCTCAGCTTGGTCTAGGGGAGATTGTCTTGGAGAGGGGAACATTCCATTAGTGGAGCCTGAGGAGACTCCTGGAAGCTCTCTACAGATGACGACTATGAATATGCCAGCATAGTTCTGAATTGCAAATATAACAGACTCTCCATATAGAAAATAGAAGCAAAACATTTATTCAGACACCAGAAAGCCAAATCTCAACACCAGAAAGCCAAATCCCAGCACCAAAAAACTGAATCCATCTTAGCAACAAAGAAGTTAATATACTTTATCACCGCAAGAAGCAATACCATCCCAAAGCCTTCTCGCAAACACTCAAGCATAGTTATCTCCTTGCCTGTGTCCTCTTTCTCCCTCCAAACTAATTCTGACTGCCAGCTTCCTCTCAGCTCTGCTCCACCCTCTCTGTTCCACTCATTCAGCAAGCTCCTCCCACCACAGGCTCCATGTGATTACATTCAGGCTATTAAGGGGCAGGGAAGATCTTCAAATTCCTATTCCCATTACAGGTACCCATGAGCAAATACTTTTTAAAAATGTAAGCTTAGTTGTAAAATCTCACAGTGAAGAATGGTAAAAAATGATGAGGAATAATTGCGTACTAAAATAGTGAGAAGAAGAGGATGGGAAAACCATTTTAAGGAAAGCTAGGACCCAGTCATCTTGAAGACATTTTAGAATGAAACTGGAAGAAGAGAACCACAAACAGACCAATGAGAGAAAGAATTTGCAAAGTGTTTCTCCCAAACTTTTCTCACAGTGAAGGACCATGGAGCCACCACTTTGGGGTTGTCAAATTACAGTCCTGGATATTCTTGTAGAGAAATTGTAAATAGCACTGGAAAAAAGTGGGAAAAGCAGTGGGAATGGATCATGTATACACACAGCATATCTGTACTGGAGGCAACACATTTTGAGAGAATTGAAAGATTGATTCTTGAGATTCATGAAAGAGGGTAGAGTATCAAAGGCTTGGGAGAAATCTGGGATCTTGTTATTACCAAAAAAAAAAAAAAAAAAAGAAAGCTGACCAAGAAAACATAAGTGAATACTAATTCATCTTCTTACTTCCTGTCTGTATAAAATGTTATGAGAATAGTTGATGTACATGCTGTGGATATCCTTGAGGAGAGCACTAGAAAGGAACAAGAAGGTTTTTACAAGTAAGCTGTCTACCATATCTTTGCTGTCATACAGTTGACTAAGAAATGGATAATATAGGAGCTCACTGTACTTATTGTTTATTGATTATAAAAGAATATTTAGTTTGGTTAAACAAAATGTCACCTTAAAGGCTTAGTTTCAACAAGATATCTCCTATGCATGTTAAAATTATTCAAGGTAACCTGAATAATCTTTTTCTAAAAAATTATTTATTTAATTTTAAAATTTACTTTTGGTTTACATCATTCAGTTCCACAGTCCCTTGAGTTTCAATTTTTTTCTCCCTTCTTTCCACCCCTCCCATGTTGGCATGCAGTCAAACATAGAATCTACAAATACCTTCACATTAAACATTAGTCAAAAAAAAAAAAAGAAGGATAATACCTTCTGTGAGACTCTGGAGCAAAGGAGGAGAATTGGGGATGATGTTGAGAGATTTTGAATTTAGAATTGAGGAGCATAAGCATATATTATGCTTGTGATATATGGCTTCAATTATCTTTGTAAAGTGTATGAGGTATGGTCTTTGTCCTGGACCGGGGAGGTGGGGGGGAGGGGGAAGGAATATAAATCCTAGTTTGAGAAGAGAAATGAACGTTTCTAAAAGCCTCAGGGGACATGCAATAGGGTGTCAAGGGAAGGACAGAAGGATTGTTATATAAAATTAAAGGCTTAATTGAGATTAGATGATAACAAATTTGTGGTGGATTTAGTCAGTATGATTGTGCAGTTTTGTCCAGCAATTGTCCTGCAACCTGACTGCTCTTTTATTTCATGACTCTAAATTCAGTACACTTTCTACTATATCATAATTGTTAGGCATCTTTTTAGGTATATGTGTCTTATCCCCTCCAGCTCTGTAAACACTAAAAGCATGCCAGTAGAGAGGAAGGGAGATGATGAAAGTAATGCTGGGTTCAGGTTTGGGATAAATTTCAGTAGAGCCAGTTAACTACAGGTCAGTATTTTGAAGGGAGAAAAATGAAGCCAGAGAAGCAGTACTAGATTAGATGAGGAGGGAGGGCTACAGTAATGAGTTTTTAGAGGATGAAGAATAGTTTTGAGGTGAATGAGGCATAGGGAGAGAGAAAAATAAGAGATTGTGGTAAGAGAAGAAATGGGTAATAATGAAATTAGGGATATAACTATCCCTCTGTGTGACTGAAATGGACTGAAAGTATAGGTCATAGGGATTTGGGAAGGTGGTAAACTGGGCACCAAGGATATTTAAGAGGTTCACCAATATGAAGTTTTTAGGTAGAAGAGAATTATGTGAGGTGTAGAGGAAGACTGAATCAGGTATTGAACTCCTTGAGAAAGGTGGACGAATGTTTTTGGAAACTGGTAGATAACTACTTCCAGGATCTGGATGAAGCAAACCACCAAAAAGGAGAGGTTGTTGATGGATTGCAGCAGGAAGAGGTTTTATTAAAAGGCTCCCACTGTGTAGGGGAATACGAGAAAAACTGACCTTTAATGGAAGTGGGTGCCCAACAGTGGAACAAAATTTGCTAAGATTTCTGTAGTATTTTGTTTTTGTCATCATTGCATTTAGATTCTTAACCCCACAGTCTCTGTGGTGCTAGGCAAATTAAAAATGGCCCATAGGAAGATGAAAGAAATTGGGGGCTGGGCCAGACTAAATATAAAATGAGAAAATCTGTTCTCTAGTCCTTTGGTGTCAAACAAAATAGAAACAGGCCACTAAACCATACATAAAGGATCCCTGAAGCCTTTGACTTAGAAAACCACTTATTAACATTATCTATGTTCTACAGCATTTTTATTAATTTTTAAAAATATTTCACAATTACATTTTAATCTGGGTTAGGCAGGACTGGGGAGTGTTGCTGGCCTTATTGGGCTATGTGTTTGACACCTCTGTTCCAGGCAACATAATCTTTGGAAATTTAAGGAAAAGCATGTACAAGAATTACAGGATGAGAAGGCATGAATGAGGTACAGTCTTCACCAATATAAATATCTATAGCAATAAGTGGAAATTGCAATAGATGACTTTTAAATAATGGTTTAAAGTTTACAGAGGATTTTATAGATGTTATCAGTTTAATCAGTTTAAAATCCTATATATTTTGTTTATTGAGAACAAGGGATATCTTTTGGAATTTTCAAAAGCAATGAAATACTTATTTTGGGATTATGTCTTTACAAGTAAATAAAACTTTAGGTTTTAACAACTTCATCTAACAAGCAAATCTTTTCATTGAAAATGTGGATATTCTCCATAAACCATAATTGCAGATATGTATTATAAATATTGGTTTTTTTATTGGATTTGTTACAGAAGTAAGGGCCTCTTTTGTTTAAATGTACTTGCTCTTGAACTGTGAAAATTTAATAGTGATAGTTTATTGGTTCAGCTCTGGAGTAGCTAAGGCAGAGCTATTATACTCTCAGCTAGAGCTATTTATATACTATCACTGAGAACTCCTTTGTATATTATTGGTGTTATTGCCTCCTGAAAAAGGAGTGTTAAAAGAAAACTTAGGAATTTTTTTATTCTATGCCCTTATTCACAGCAATGATATTTTTAGAGGTTATTTCATCCAAGCTTAGATCTTTGCAGAAAAGGCTTTATCTTCTTTGCAGTAAAGGCAGACAAGAACTCAGCTTGAAGTCTTTCCTTCTCAATCCTTCTGTTTTGAAGGGGTGAAAGGATCAGAGGGAGTGGAACTCAGTGTGTGAATTGAACCCCTTTGCCTTTGGCCCCCTCCTGATGAAGAAATCTACTTGATTGAGGAGAAAGTTGCCTGAAATTGTCTGTCTTGTAGAAAAAAGTTTAAACTACAAGTAGCTGCATCCGAACTTGTATATGCAAAACCTAGTGGTTTTCCTTATTTCAATTTTGCTTTAAAAGAGAATATTTATCTTGGACAGTTTTTCTTTCCAAAGAAAAGCATTCTAGTGTAATAGGCAAGATAAACATTCCTTTAGAATTTGTTCCTGTGAACATCTGTTGGACTGGTTATATACCAAGGATAAGCTGCTGCAGGGTAACTGGGTATCTACAGTATGAAACAGAATGGACAAAAAGTGCTACTATAGGAACATAAAATATTTCAATAGTAATAGTTATTGACATTTATATAGTACTCTATAGTATGCATAGTACTTTAGAATATGATTCTTACAATAAACCTTTAAAGAAGGTGGTATAACTTTTATTTTCCTTATTTCACAAACAAGGAAACTGAAGTACAAGGTTAAAGGACTTAACCAAGGTCACTCATCTAGTAAATTTAAACCCAGATCTTTGAACCCAAATCCAGCTCTCTTTCCACTCTACCATATTTTTCATAGTCATGGAGTATTTAAAACACAAGCTAGATTTGTAGTCATCATTTTGGCTTATAGAGTTAAAACAGTGGTGCAACTTTATTTAACCAGAGTCTTCAGATAGCTTTAGTAATAGAAGTTCCTGTGAACAGTGGTTATAGTTACATAGGAAATCATGTATCAGCTTTCTAAGCTATCTATACCCAGTGATTGTATTATGGTAAGTATTATGATCTCAAACATAGGTACAGATGGATGTGTGTGTGTGTGTGTGTATACATATGTATGTACGTACATGTACATTTGGGCCCTATTGGCTCTGCTTGTAAGGTTAAGGTGGAGTAAAACTGAAGGACATGAGGTTCAGGACAAAGCCTCTAGTCCCAGTCTTTAGACCCATGTCCCCTTAGGATATGGAGTTTAAATGTTCCTGTCCGTTGTTCTCTGCACTCCGTAAGAGGAATCTTAGGACATAAGTATAGCTAATAGTAATTTCAGACCTCTTGTCCTTGGTTTATAACTAAGGCATCCCAACGTGGTGCCAAAGGCTTGACATGTCAAAAGGAATTCCTGTGAGGGAGTTAGGAAGCAGATACTGTGGGAGGAAGAAGCAGGTAAAGCACTCCGTTTTATTCAGTGCATACTCCTGACCAGAAACATCTTAGACAGAAGAAGGGACACTACCTTGATGGGTCATTCACAGGTCAGTTGTAGTGGGAGAGATTTGGACATCTAAGTGTGAAGGGGACTTGTATGGGGGATAAAGTGGATTCATTCCCTTCTTTCCTTGACCCTTAGTGGGGTTAGATTTGGCCAGAGCCTGGTGGTTAATGATATGGTGGTATAGGACATAAGTTTTGATATGCTAACTAGGCAACTCCAAGTTGGGAAGGATCCCAGTAGTAAAGGGGCAGGGACTGTTATGACTGGCAAGCAAGACATTCTAGAGCAAATAAATCAAAGGTCAGTAGGGGTGTGTGTGTGTGTGTGTGTGTGTGTAAATACACAAACACTGTCTTTGACTTTTTACATCAAGTTGTCTTTGAAATTTTTGACTGTTTCTTTTAACTATTACCTATATAATTGCACAATAACTAGTCAATTGTGAAATTCCATTTTCAGCTCAACCGAAAGAGTGAAATAGTATGTATTTCAAAGGAACACACTAATCATTGTGTCATTGTATAAGAATTTTTAAATGATTATTTAAGACCGACTTCTGCAAGACTTGGTGAATTTTTTGCCTCTCTGGGGGTTTTGGAGGCATTATGTTTCATGACTGCAAATCAATTTGCAAAAAGGTCTTCTGAAGTGTAATACTTTAATATAATTTAACATACTCATGTACCATACTGTGAAGTTGTTTTTTTTTTCCTTATTCAGAAATAAAGCTGACATTAGCATTCAAGTATACAGTTCAGTTTATCTCTAGTGAGGTCTTTAAAAATTAAGCTAAATATAGTACAAAGGGAAGAGAGAATCAATAATATTTCATTTCTTTTAAGTAAGGTCTTTCTATATATATTTGCTTGGTGTGCTTATAAATTTCTCGTTATAGGAATATTTTATAATATATGTCAGTTATAGATTTAACCGTAATAAAAAATAGTACTGGTTCTGAAATCTTTTATCTGTCCTGTAGAAAATTGCTTAGCTGTCTTTATGTAGGAGATAGATGTTTAATATATTTTTAAAATAACTTTTAAATACTGTGAATGTTAATGTAAAAGCAGTAAAACCTAAACACACAGTAAATATCTTGTACCACTTGCTATATATAGCACTGTGGCATAATAGATTTCTGGATTTGAGACCAGGAGACTTTGGTTTGAATCCAGTCTCAGATGCTTATTAATAAGGGACACTATCAATTACTTCACCTCTCTGAACTTCAGTTACCTTATCTGTAAAATAATAATGATAGTTAACATTTATGTAACACTTACTGTCTGCAAGGCACTGTGCTAGTATAAGTATTTTATAATGACTATCTCATTTGGTCCTCACAACAACCCTAGGGACTGGTATTATCCCCATTTTGTAGATGAGGAAACTGAGACAAACGGATGAAGTGATTTGCCCAAGGTCACACAGGTAGTGTCGGGAACCAAATTGGAAATCAGGTCTTCCTAACTTCAGGCTTGGTACTCTACTGTATCACCTAGCTAGAAAATAGAACTTGTATGACCTATCTCAACAAGGTAACTTAAAAAAACAAACAAACTTTATAAATGTAAAATCGCTATATAAAGTGAATTATTATCATAATGATTAAATAATTGGGGGTTCTACTTACTGGAAAATGCTGTACTTTGTGCACAATAGTGCTCATTATATATACTTCAGTTCTCCAGTGGAACTGTAGTTTCCTCATTGTGGTTATTCTTGTTAATGTTAAAGATCACAAGCTATTCATATGTGCCTATCCTGTCTGATTCTTAGTCATGTCCTTCCATAAATTCTTCATAAAGTGACTTTGGAAGTCACTTTACACTGCTTTTATACCAATAAACAACGCTCATTGAGTATTCCTCACTCTTACTACTTTATTGGCCCATATTTTCTGGCCGTATTTCTCTCTGGTGACATCTTTTATACCACTTCACTTGTACACTTTTTGGTCTTAAGTGTATTGCAACCTAGTCACAACTTCCCTGTGCCTTTCCTTGCGTTTTGGGTAACCTTCCACTTGAGTTCTCAGGAAACTGATATTCCATGACTTGTAGTCATGTAACCTCACCAGAAGAATGTTGTTAGAACGATGGGCTCTTGTTTAGGGAAGAAGCATCGTGTTACTGAAAATCTGTGTTATTGTCTACTGTCCTTTTCAACCTTGGACAGCATCTGCCTAAGATATGTATATGAATATATGCACTGCCTCTTTGGGTTTTTTATCCAATTATATATCATAAGCAGGAGATATTCTTTATCCACTTAGTTTTTCTAATTTAGATTGTTAGGTTGAATCCTCTTGAATAATTATAAATGGCATTTAGAAGTCTCTACAGTATAGTTATATATAGCAATAATAGCAATATGTAATTTTCAGTTATTTTAACGTTTTTATGGTCTAGATGCTTTCATATTGCAGTGACAGTTGAAACCATGTTACCAAATGTAGGGGTTGTTACAGCAATTTATATAGTAGCATTAACAAATGAATAATAAAAATGATCAGAGTGTTTCCATTAGAATATTAGAAATGAGCATTGACCAATTATCTTTTTAGTATGTCAATAAATTCAAAAGAGCTCTAGGTATTTCTGTTGTTAGGTCATTGGGAACAGTTTCTCATTTGAAGAAATAGCCAAAACAAGGGAGTACAAATTAGCTATAAATCGTTTTCCTGAAATTGTACTATTATGGGTTAGTTATGGCAGCAATAATAAAGTAAGAATTTACAAGCCCATAATAAAAAAAATCACTAGCATTTATATAGTACTTTAAGGTTTTCAAAGGACTTTACAAATATTATCTTATTTCATCCTTACAACAACCTTGGAATGTGGGTGCTATTATTATTTCCATTTTATAGAAGAGGAAATTGAAGCCAAGAGAGGATCTCACTGCTTGTAAGTTGTCTGAGGCAGGATTTGAATTTGGATCTTCCTGACTCCAAGTCCAGTATTCTTTACACTTATGCTGTTTTTTGTTGTAAAAGGCCATGTGTGTTTACAGTTACTGAAGAATGTTGCCAGTGTTGAATTTACTTAGCTGCATACCTTTTTTTTCTGCTCAATAAAATGTAAAGTTCTTGGGAACTGGGACTAATTCATTATTGTTATTGTATTCCCACTTCTTAGCATAGTGCTTGGTATATAGTGAATATTTAATAAATACTTGTTGGATAAAAATAGGATTGAACAAATAAATTTTATTACATGGGATCAGAGGAGAGTTGAAATCTACTTTTAATTCCTAAAAAACATTCTTCAGCTCGTAAGGACTGTCTATGGATGGGTTAATTTATATGGCAGGTTTAATGTTACTTTCAGTTTGGTTTTTTCTGTTTATGTTAAGTCTAGCAATTAATAAGTATGCCTTTAAATTTTTTTGAATACCATCTTCTCTCTTTTTTTTTTTTTGGCAGGAAATGTTTTTATATTTATCCACCGAAGTAAAAAAACTATCAGAAATCCACAATGAAAGACTGTTGGATACATCTCATAATCCTATATCTCTAGGTAATTTTCCTTCTTATTTCTTAGAACTATTTCCAGCTTAATCAGCCCTAAACTACTTTCTAGAAGGAAATAAATCATTTTGGCTAACTGGGTAGACTTTCTGGCTTCATAGGTTTCACTGACTAAATCCTCTGATCTAATAAAGTTTCACATAACTTCTGCTTGACTTATTTCTGGGGAGTCTCCTAGACAGTGAGAAAATCTCAATCAAAACAGGTATTTCCAACATAACTACTTAGACCGCTTATGTGTATCCACTTGGCAAATAACAGAAATTCGTTGTGTAATACATATTGAACTTTATTTCTGACAGTCTTGTTTTTTAGAAGTTGTATTGTTTTTGTACCAGTCATTTCTCCTTAATTTCTTTTCCCCATTAACCCTTTCCTTTTAAAACAAAAACCAAATAATGTAGTTGACTATGTCTGAGAATGTGCTGTGTTTAGGATCTATAGCCTCCTATCTTCTCCTGAGAAGCGGGAAGAGATAATAGTAAAAAATTCTGCCAGATAACAAACAGATCTGCCAGTCAACTAGCAAGACTAGGAAAAAAAAATAAAGCTAGGTTTTTTTTTTTACGTCATTGATAATATAATTTTAGAGAGAGGAAAGTTTAGACACATAATTTTTATTATAAGAAAATTCCTTTTACCAGTGCAGATTGGCAGTTTACAAATTTAGAAAGTAGGCATGCTGAGAAGTTGTTAAGTGATATTTTTCTAGGGTCACAGAGCCAGCCATGTGACAGATAGAACTTGAACCCAGGTCGTCTTGACTCCAAAGCTGCTGCTTTTATTCACTATAAATTCTTTAAAATTAAAAATAAAAAAGAGAAATATCTATCAAAAGAAGGAAAAAGAATTATTTGTACAAAAATATTTGAAGTAGTTCTTTTTGTGGTGACTAAGAATTGGAAATCAGGAGGATGCCCTTTAATTGGGAAATGGCTAAACAAACTGTGGTATATGATTGTGATGGAATATTTTGCTAAAGAAATGACAAGTAGGATGATTTCAGACAAACCTGGAAAGACTTACATGAACTGATATAAAGTAAAGTGAGCAGAACCAGGAGAACGTTGTATACAGTAATAGCAATATTGTATGATGATGTGACTGATTAGGTATTCTCAGCAATACAGTGATCCAAGACAATCCCACAGAACTAATGCTGAAGCATACTATCTGTCTCTATAGAAAGAACTGATAGTTTGAATATAGACCGAAGCATGCTATTTGTCACATTTTTCTTTCATTCTTTTTCTTTCGTTCGAATCATCTTGTACAAAATGATTAATATGGATATGTTTTACATGATTGCACATTTATAACCTCATCTTATTGCTTATGGCCTCAGGGAAAGGGGAGGGGAGAAGAGGGAAGAATAGAATTTAGAATTCAGAACTTTAAAAAAAAAAACCCAGATGTTTGAAAATTGCTTTACTATGTAATCAGGGGGAAAAAATAAAATAGCTACTTTAAAAAAATGTGTGCAGGAGACCCAAAAGTCTTAGTGAAGCTTTAAGCTTTAGCTGGGATGCACTGAGATTTTTGGGATATCTTATATTTGACAATTTCTACAGAATATATTTATTAAAATCTTAATGGAATTAACTATCAGAAAAAAGGAGGAAAGTCTGATTCCTATATGTCCTTGAGTATAAAAAACTATATACTCTATTGCTTTTAAGGCACATTTATTTATAATTATAATATGTGACTATATTTTTTCCACATAAAGCAGATTATCAAATGTAATAATCATGTAAAGTACATTTTAACAGTTAAATTTTGTTGTTTTAAAAATGTGAACTCCTAGGCAAGATTGCTTTCTAAACTGAGGAAGACCTTCCAGCCCCCACATATCTACTCCAGCAAAAACCTGAAATTCAAAACAGACTGAGTAGTGATCATGAAATTCAATGAAAAACTATAGTAACTGATTTCTTTCAACCTCACATCCAATCAAAAGTCAGCCAGAACCCCATAGGCAATAGGAAAGCGAGTTGCTGGCCAAGTTGGCACCAACACAGGCAAACAAGCTGGCAGTCTCCAGTTACTACCTGAAACTGGCCAGGCTCAGGTATCCTGTAAGACTATCTAGATGTAGCAAGAGCAAAATGCTCCCTTCAGAAAGCCCCAGCATAGGGAGAAGTCCAAAGAGGAAACCTTGAAAGCCACCAGGAGTAGTAGAGACCATTATGACATAGCACTGATGAGACCAAGGCAGCCCAAATACTCTGAGGTCCCTAATACTTTGTCCTGAGTTTCCATAAAGAGTTTGAAAATCCAGTGCTCTAAACTGCAGAGAAGCATAACCCTGGGAAGTGGAGGTCATTTTAGGAATCTGTGTGACCTTGGGTGAGACCAAAGAGCACTTAAAATTTCACTTAGTAGAGCAGAAGTCTGAATCTAATCCTGCCATAGAAACAAAACAAAATAGACAAAAAACAATTCGGGAACTAAAACTGGAAAGATGAATAAATGAAAGTCAGCACCTACCAGTAATCAACAAAAATGTAGATCCAGAGATACCTAAAATTTCAGCCTAGAAGGAAAGAGTAAGTCTTCAAGCAAGTTAAGTCTCAACTAAATTCCCACCTTTTACAAGAAGTCTTCCTTAACCCCTGTTAATTCTAGGCTTTCTGGTTTTTTTTACAGTTATTTTTATTTATTGCATTAAATATTTCCCAGTTACATGTAAACAGATTTTTGACAATCATTTTTAAAATTCTGAGTTCTAAATTCTCCCTGTCCCTCTAGTCTCTCCCCTCTTCTTGAGAAGGCAAGCAATTTGATATTGATTATAAATGTGAAATTATGCAAAACATTTTCATATTAACTATGTTGTGAAGGAAAACAAATTAAACAATAAAAATAGAGAAAGTAAAAAGTATGTTTCAGTGTGCATTCAGAGATCAGTTTGCTCTTTGGAGGTGGATAGCATTTTTCATCTTGGGTTCTTTAGAATTGTCTTAGATCATAGTCTTGATCGAAGTAGCTAAGTCTTTCACAGTTGATCATCCTTACAATGTGCTGTTACTGTGTACAGTGTTCTCCTGGTTCTGCTCACTTCACTTTGACATGAGTTCTCATGAGAAATTAATATTTCTTCTGTTGCTTAGATCTGTCTCTATTTGTGTGAAAAGTGTTTTGTCATCAATTGTGTTCATATAATCCCTGGATTTATCTTGTCACTCAAACTCCCAAGTATTTTATATTGTCTGCAATTTTTTTAAATGAAATTTCTCATTTTATCTTTCCCTGTTCAGTTTGGTTGGTATTTGTATAGAAATGATTTATATAGGTTTATTTTATATCCTAAAACTTTGCTAAAGTTGTTGTTTCATCTAGTTTTTTAGTTGATTCTCTAGGCTTCTCTAAGTATACCATCATGTCATCTGCAAAGAGTGATAGTGTTTTTTCCTCATTTCCTATATTTATTCCTTTAGTTTCTTTTTCTTGTTGCTATAAGCTAGCATTTCTAGTACAATATTGAATAATGGTGGTGATAATGGACATCCTTGCTTCATTCCTGATCTTATTGGGAAGGCTTCTACCTTATTCCCATTACACAGATAATGTTTGCTGATGATTTTAGATAAATATTATTTACCATTTTAAGAAAGGTTCCATTGATTTCTGTGCTTTCTAATGTTTTTAGTAGGAATGCGTCTTGTATTCTGTCAAAGGCTTTTTCTGTAGCTGTTGATATAATCATATGATTTTTGTTGTTTTTATTATTGATATAGTCAGTTATGTTAATAGTTTTCCTAATATTGAATCCGCCCTGCATTCCTGGTATAAATCCCACCTGATCATGGTTTATGATCTTTGAGAAATAATGCTGTAATCTCCCTGCTAGTATTTTATTTAAAATTTTTGTATCTATATTCATTAAAGAAATTGGTCTGTGGTTTTCTTTCTGTTTTTGTTCTCCTTTATTCATGTATCAAAACCATATTTATGTCATATAAGGAATTTGGGTAGAACTCCTCCTTTACCTGTTTTTTCAAAATAGCATATGTAGTATTTGGATTAATTGTTCCTTAAGTGTTTGGTAGAATTCACTTGTAAGTTCATCTGGAACTGGGGATTTTTTCTTAGAGAGCTCACTGACAGCTTGTTCAGTGTCTTTTCCAAGATAGGGTTATTTAAGTGTTCTATTTCCTCCTCTGTTAATCAGGGCAGTTTATATTTTTGTAAATATCTATCCATTTCACTTAGATTGTCAGATTTATTGGCATATAATTGGGCAAAATAGCTCCTAATAATTGCTTTAGTTTTATCTTCCTTGGTGATTTGTTCACCCTTTTCATTTTTGATGTTAGCAATTTGATTTTCTTTCTTTTTTCTAACTCAAATTTACTGATTTTTTTTTCCATCAAACTAGCTCCTAGTTTTATTTATTTAATGGGTTTCTTTCAATTTTAGTAATCCTTTGATTTTCAGGATTTCTATTTCTGTTATTTGGAACTTAAAAAAAATTTTTAGTTGCATGCCCAGTTCATTGATCTGCTCTTTTTCTCTTTTATTGATGTATATATTTAGACATATAAATTTTTCCCGAAGTACTAGTGTGACTGCATCCCACAAATTTTGGAATATTGTCTCATTGTTGTAATTCTCTGATTGTTTCTAAGATTTGTTCTTCAACCCATTCATTCTTTTTTTTTCCTTTTTAAAATTAATTTATTTTTAGTTTTCAACATTCACTTCCACAAGATTTTGAGTTTCAAATTTTCTCCCCATCTCTCCCCTCTACCCCAATTCTAATTACCTCTTCCCCCAATCTACCCTCCTGTCTATCAACCCCCCCCCCCTGCCCCATCCTTTCTATTTTCCTGTAGGACAAGATAGATTTCTATACCCCATTACCTGTATATCTTATTTCCCAGTTGCATGTAAAAACAATGTTTTTTTTGGAGGGGGGAAAGCAGGGCAGTTGGGGTTAAGTGACTTGCCCAAGGTCACACAGCTAGTAAGTGTTAAGTGTCTGAGGCAGTATTTGAACTCAGGTCCTCTTGACTCCAGTGCTGGTGCTCTACTCACTGTGCCACCTAGCTGCCCCCAAAACAATTTTTAACATTCGTTTTTAATACTTTTGAGTTCTACACTCTCTCCTGTCCTCCCTCTCCACCTACCCTCATTGAGAAGACAAGCTATTTGATGTAGGTTATACATGTGTAGTCATGCAAAACACTTCCATGATAGTCATGTTGTGAAAGGCTATATTTCCCTCCATCGTATCCCACCCCCTGTTTATTCTATTCTCTCCTTTGACCCTATTCCTCCTCAAAAAGTTATTGTTTCTGTTTATCTCTCCCAGCATTTGTCCTCCCTTCTATCATCCATCCACTCTTTTATATCCCCATCCCCTCTACTTTCCTGTAGGGTAAGATAAATTTCCATACCCAATTGACTGCATGTTTATTCCCTCTTTAAGCCAAGTCCAGTGAGAGTAAGGTTCACTCATTCCCTCTTACCTCCCCCCCTCTTACCCTCCACTGTAAAAGCTTTTTTTGGCCTCTTTTATGTGAGATAATAATCAATCTCTCTCTTTCTCCCTCTTGCAGTACATTGCTCTCTCACCCCTAAATTTTATTTTTTAGATATCATCCCTTCATATTCAACTCACCCTATGCTGTGTGTATGTGTGTGTGTGTGTGTATTCCCTCCAACTACTCTAATACTGAGAAAGGTCTCATGAGTTACAGATATCATCTTTCCATGTAGGAATATAAACAGTTCAACTTTCCTCTTTCCTATGGTTCCTCTTTCCTATTTATTTTTTCATACTTCTCTTGATTCTTATATTTGAAAGTCATATTTTCTATTCAGCTCTGATCTTTTCGTCAAGAATGCTTGAAAGTCCCCTATTTCATTGAATGTCCATTTTTCCTCCTGAAGTTTTATTGGGTAGGTGATTCTTGGTTTTAATCCTAACTCGTTGGACCTCCAGGATGTCATATTACAAGCCCTTTGATCCCTTAATGTAGAAGCTGCTAAATCTCGTGTTATCCTGGTTGTGTTTCCACAATACTTGAATTGTTTCATTCTGCCTGCTTGCAGTATTTTTGCCTTGACCTAGGAACTCTGGAATTTGGCTACAATATTCCTAGGAGTTTTCCTTTTGGAATCTCTTTTGGGAGGTAATTGGTAGATTCTTTCAATTTCTATTTTACCCTCTGGTTCTAGAATATCAGGGCAGTTTTCCTTGATAATTTCTTAAAAGATGATGTTTAGGCTCTTTTTTTGATCATGATTTTCAGGTAGTCCAATAATTTTTAAATGATCTCTCCCAGCTCTGTTTTCCAGGTCAGTTGTTTTTCCAATGAGATATTTTACATTGTTTTCTATTTTTTTTATTCTTATAGTTTTGTTTTATAATTTCTTCATTTCTCATAAAGTCGTTAGTTTTCTTTTGTTCCATTTGAATTTTTAAGGAATTATTTTCTTCAGTGAGCTTTTGGAGTTCCTTTTTCATTTGATCAGTTCTTCTTTTTAAGGCATTCTTCTCCTCTTTGACTTTTTGGACCTCTTTTGCTATTTGGATTAGTCTTATTTTTTAAGGTGTTATTTTCTTCAGCATTTTTTTAGGTCTCCTTTAAGGCAAGCTGTTGACTCATTTTTTCATGATTTTCTTGCATCACTCTCATTTCTCTACCCAGTTTTTCCTCTATTCTCTTACTTGATTTTAAAAATCCTTTTTGAGCTCTTCCTATCCTGAGACCAGTTCATTTTTTTCATGGAGGCTTTGGATGGAGGAGCTTTGACTTTGTTGTCTTCTTCTGGTTGTATGTTTAGATCTTCCTTGTCACCAAGGTAAGATTCTATAGTCTGATTTTTTTTTTTTTTACTGCTGTTTGCTCATTTTCCCAGCCAATTGCATGACTTTTTAACTCTTTGTTAAGGTAGGACTCTGCTTCCAGTGTGGAGGGTGTACTGTTTCAAGCTTCAGGGGTTTTATCCAGCTGTTTTCAGAGATAGTTCTAGGGACCTGTAAATTTTCAGTTCTTCCAAGGTGGTATGATCAAAGGAGATGTATTACTCCTCCCCTGCCTGTGCTCTGGTCTGTGAGTGACCACACTCTTTTCTGCTTGGAGCTCTGAGGAAGATTCCCTCTCCACTGCCACCACAAACTCTGCCAAGTCAGTGCTCCTCCTCATTCCAGGATTGTGACCCAGATGTAGGCATGGGCAAAGCAAGAGAATCCTGCCTCACTGCCAGCAAAGATATCCGTATAATCCCCCTCTGATCAGTTGCGCTATCTCCCCACCATCTTTGGGCCAAGAGCTCCCAAAGCAGCCACTGCTGCTGCCCCAGGGCTGGGGCTAGACCGCACTCCTCTCTCACCCAGGTCCAACAGACCCTTTCTACTGACTTTCTAAATTGTCTTTGGCATTTGTGAGTTGAGAAGTCTGGAAGCGGCCACAGCTGCCAGTGATTCAGTTACCTGAGGCCTGCTCCAGGTTTGCTTCAGTGCCTGGACTGTGCTGGGGAGGTTTGTGCTGGACTGCATTCCTTTCCAGACTGGTGCAAAAGATATTTCCTGTCTAACTTCTGGGTTGTCTTGGGCTGGAAATTTGTTTCACTTTGTCATTTTGTAGGTTCTGCTGCTTTAGAATTTGTTTAGTCATTTTTTTTACAGGTATTTGCAGGGATTTAGGAGAGATCTCAAGAAAATTCCAGCTTTTACTCCACCATCTTGGCTCTGCCCCTGACCCATTCATTCTTTAGGATTAGATTATTTAGTTTCCAGTTAACTTTTAATCTGTGTTTTTTATAGCTCTTTATTAAATGTAATTTTTACTGCACTATGGACTGAAAAGGGTGTATTTAGTATTTTTGCTTTTGTGCATTTGGTTGTGATGTTTTTATGCTCTAATACATGGTCACTTTTTGTGAAAGTACTATGTAGAGCTGAGAAAATATCATGTTCCTTTCTATTTCCATTCAGTTTGCTCCCAGGAAGTAGTATGTCTTTAACTTTTCTGAGATTCTATTCATCTCCTTGACTTCTTTCTTATTTATTTTATGATAAGATTTATGTAGTTCTGAGAGGGGGAAGTTTAGCTAACCCACTAGTATAGTTTTACTCTCTTTCCCCCCCCTTAATTAATTTACTTTTTCTTCTTAAGAATTTGGATGCTATGCCATTTGGTGCATATATGTATTTGATATTTGGTATTTGGTTCTTCATTGCTTTTAGCAAGATATAGTTTCTCTGCTTATGCTTTTAATTAGGTTTTTTTTTTTTACCACCCCTGCCTTTTTTTTTACTTCGGTCGAAGCATTAAAAATAGATTCTGCTCCAGTCCCTTATTTTTAACTCTGTGTGTCTCTCCATTTCAAGTGTGTTTCTTGTAAACAATATATTGTTGGATTCTGGTTTCTAATTCATTCTGCTATCTACTTCCTGTTTTGTTTTTTTTTTGTGGTTTGTTTTTTGAGGAAAGGCAGTTGGGGTTAAGTGACTTGCCCAATGTCACACTGCTAGTAAGCATGTGAAGTTTCTGAAGCCGGATTTGAACTCAGGTCCTCCTGACTGGCTGGTGCTCTGTTCACTGTACAACCTAGTTGCCCTTCCATTTCCTGTTTTATGGGTGAGTTCATCCCACTCACATTGACAGTTATGGTTGTTAACTGTTCATTTCCCTCCATCCTATTTTCTTCTGTGTATCTTTCTCTCTTTTTATCCTGTCTTTCTTCTAAAGTCTGTTTTGCTTCTGCTCTCTACCTTCTTTTGTCTACCCTCTCTTTATTACCACATTACTGCCTCTTTTTTCTTATCCCCGGGTTTCCCTCCTGCTTCTGTTTTGGGTAAAAAAGATTTCTGTTGCCAGTTGAGTATGAATATCTATTTTCTTTGAACCAGTTCTGACAAGCTTAAAGTTCAAGTGTTACTTGCCATCCCTCTATCTTTCTCTCTGTTGTAAAAGCTCTTTCTTGCCTTTTATGAGAGAAAACTTAACCCATTCTGCTTCTCCCTTCCCTCTTCTCCCAGTCCATTCCTCTTTCTCAGCCTTTAATTTTATTCTTTTGAAATCATCCCATCATTGTCAGCTTGCACCTGTGCCCTCTGTGTATACTCCTTTTAACTGCTCTAATAATGGTAAAGATCTTAGGAATTATAACTTTCATCTTCCCATGTAGGAATGTAAAAAGTTTAACCTTTTAAAATTCCTTATGGGGGGGCGGAGCCAAGATGGCGGTGTAGCAGCAGCAACATATCGCAGCTCTCACATAGCCACCCCAAAATACCCATAAAATAGGACTCTAAACCAATCCTAGAACTCCAAAAAGCACACAAGGATACTTCCCACTAAAGTCAGCTCGGCTACGAGGAACCATATCAGCACTGCGAACCGAAACCAGCATGGCCTGAAGCCGCGGCTGTGCCCTGGGGGCGGCTGGGTGGGAGGAGCCTCTCAGGTGAGCGGATTAGCTCCAGCTGCGAGTGGGGATTGTGAAAGGGGGAGATAAGCAGTCCGGCTGAAAGGTCTCCAGAGTGGAAAAGCGAAAGGCAGAGGTTTTGCACCCGCCTCAGCGTTGTAGCTTCCCGCCCACGGCCTGCAGACAGCAGGGAGACTGAGCGATTGTTTTCAGGCCAGTGTTCTCATGTT
>CM053592.1:123129255-123154712 GCA_028646515.1 Pseudochirops corinnae
TAGCCATGTGATCTTGGGCAAGTCACTTAATCCCAATTGCCCTCCCTTCCCCACTCCAAAAAGCAAAAACCAAAAACACTTATCTAAGCTTGGCAGTTCACCTGATGCTCCTTTGTAAGCTCCCCTGTGCCAATCACGTTGCTTCACTTCTTCACTCTTACTCTAGCCCCTTCTTGCTTTCTGACGTCTTTTTATATATCTGCATATTTACAGATTAATCGTCAAAACACAGATGTTCGCAAAAGTTTATGGGTGGAAATGTAAGACCCCAATTTCGAGCTTCCGTCACGACCCCCCCCAGAACGTAGACCAGTTTGATGTAAAAAACAAGAGGTTTTAATTCAAAGCCGATGCATCGGGGTCGCACTCATAACCCCAGCGGGCCAGAGGAGTCCGACCCCCGGGGATTACATTGCAGGGTTTATAAAGGCAAAAACCACAAAGTCATTTGCGTCATGGAAAAATTCTTCATCTGCAGGGTGCCTAGGGGGTTTTCGCAAGGGGAGGAGGGGGAGTGCTCATCCTAAAACTTAGATAAACGGCAGGGTGTGCTAGATTGCGAAACTAAGGGGGCCAGTAACAAGGGCTTATCTAACAGAAGACTGTTTGCGAAACTAAGGGGGCTAGTAACAAGGGCTTAACTAACAGAAGACTGTTTGCGAAACTAAGGGGGCTAGTAACAAGGGCTTAACTAACAGAAGACTGTTTGTTAGACTGTTCAGAAACATCTGACTTGCTGGACTCCCTACCTGACTATCATACCTATAACTATCCCTGGTCCTTGGGATTGTGAATTGGAAGGGATTCCAGAAATCACATAATGCAGTTCTATACAACAGGAAATGCAGCCCCTCCCCCCAACCATGTGACTGGTTTTCTTCCTTATTTCTCTTGGTATTGACATTCACTCTTCTTTCTCTGTCTTATAGTTTCCTTCCCACCTTACCTGACAATTTCCTAGAAATAGCCTCCTCCATTTCATTGGACTTTTGCTTATGCCATCACCCGTTCTCAGAACAGATATCACCTTAAGTGATAAATTAAGTCTCTTCCTTTCTTCAAGGTCTAGATTCCATGGCCTTCATGAAGCCTCTTCGACTTCCCAAGGTAAAAGTGATCTCTCCCTCCTCAAATTTCTCATAGCACCTTGTTGGACCTTTTCTTTATCTCATCACATTATATTTTGTATCATATCTACTTTTGAACATGCTGTATCCCTTTGATTATTAGACTGTAAATTTCCAGAGCCCAGAAGACTATAAATTGTTTATCTTCCCTCTCCTCCAACCCTCCCCTCCAAGTTGCTTAAAAATATTTATTTTTAAATTTGAATTTGCTTGACAACAGAATTGTAACTCCAGTTGTCTCTCTTTGCGTCCATTCTGAACTTTAACTTCTGGAGGTGAAGAGCTTTCACAGGCACAGACCTATTTCCTAATCTCACCTAGACTTGAGTCTTGGAACTCCCCCAGCTTGGAGTTGTTGGCTCTTCCCTATGACCTTCACGTCCTCATAATTCTCAGCTGTTCTTGACTACCCCCAGCTGCTCTGTATAACCCCTTCCTGGGTTCCCCATGGTCTGTTAATGCTCCAGGTCCTGGGCTTTCTCAAGGACATGACAGGACTCATAATTAGTTGCGTCTGGCTTCCTTTGATTAGGAAAATGAGGACATAGAAAGTCTCACCTCCCCAGACAGTGTGAGCAGCAACTTAATAAATGATAGATTGGTAACGATAATTTAAAGAAACTGATTAGGGTCATAAAGTTGAAACTTCTTAAGAAGTAGTAGGAACTACTTTTAAAATTAACCTGACCCTTAACCCCTGGTGTGCTAGTAAATATTTAACAATGAGCTGGAGCAGGGGAGGTGAGGGGGAGGGAGGAGGAAATGAGTGCCACAAACACTTTTAAATTTAATCTGTGTCACTGAGATTTTCTCTATTACTTTCTTAACTCTAGTCAATCAACCAAACAATAAATAAAGCCCTGGTTTTATAGCAGTTTCCAATTTCCTAGGTGTAACTTCTCACACTGAAATATTAACGATCAGTTCTTGTGAGTCATTAGGAACTGGCTCCAGTTGACTTTGCCCTCAACCAATAATTCCCACTACCTTATACCATCTCTTAGACTTTACCCTTCCTCCTTCCATACCTCGAAGGCTCTTATTCCAGAGAGAGAAGATCCTTTCTTTCCAGTCAGAACTGTACCCACTTTCGGTTCGGCTGGCTGTTCCCCACACTGGTAGCTCTGCATTGGCTGTCACCCTTTGTCTATAATGTGCTTCCTCCTAAAAGTCCTCAGAGTCCCTAGCTTCCTTCAAGGCACAGCTTGGGTGCCACTTCCCACACTCAGTCAGTCAATAAACAGTTACTAAGCATCTATTATGTGCCAGGCACTGTATTAAGCATTGGAGATATAAAGAAAGGAAAAGCACAATCCCTGCTCGTGATCTCCTGGGAGAGACAACATGCAAACAACTAGGTAGGAACAAGATATATACAAGATAAATTGAAAATAAGCAGGAGAGGTAAGGCACTGAAGTTAAGGAGGAATTGGAAAGGTTCCTTAGAGAAGGTTGGACTTTTTTTTTTGGAGGGGGGAAAGCAGGGCAATTGGGGTTAAGTGACTTGCTCAAGGTCACACAGCTAGTAAGTATTAAGTGTCTGAGGCCAGAACCCAGATCCTCCTGACTTCAGGGCTGGTTCCCTATTCACTGTACCACCTAGCTACCCCTGAAAAGGTTGGATTTTAACCTGGTATAGGAGAAAGTCTGGGAAAGCAGAAGGAAGAGATGAGGAGAGAAAATTCATGTATGAGAGCCAGCCAGTGAAAATGCCCAGAATTGAGAGATAAAGTGTCTTGTTTGTGGAACAGCATGGAGGTCAATGGATTGCAGGGTATTTGAGGGCAGAAGGTGGAAAAAGACTGGAATAACTGAGGGTGCAGATTATGAAGGACTTTGAACTGCAAAGAGAGGATTTTGTATTTGATTCGGGTGATGATAGGAAGCTATGAGAGTTTAATGAGCTGGAGGAATGGGGTGACATGATCAGATCTGCACTTTAGGAAAATTACTTTGATAGCTGAGTGGAAGATGGTATGGAACTGGGAGAGACTTGAGACAGGCAGACAAACCAGCAGGCTATTTATTGCATGAGATCATGAAGGACTGTACCATGGTGGTGGCACTGGCAAAGGCAAGAAAGGAAACATATACTAAAGATGTGACAAAGATAATATTGACAAGCCCTGGCAACAGATTTGATATGGAAGGTGAGGTAGAGGGAGGAGTTGAGGATGATGCCTCTGTTATAAGCCTGGGTGACTGGGACAACAGTGATACCGTCAATAGTAATAAGGAAGTTAAGAAGAGGTGAGGGTTTAGCAGGAAAGAACATGAGTTCAGTTTTGGACATGTTGTTTAATATGTCTTTAGGACATCCAGTTTGAAATGTCTAATAGGCACTTAGAGATGTATGACTGGAGGTCAACAGAGAGGTTAGGGTTAGATAAGTAGATTTAAGAATCATCAGCAGAGAGATGATTGAATAGGTAAGAGCCAATGAGGCACCGAGTGAAATAGTATGGAGGGAAAAGAGAAAGGGTCCAGGATAGAAGCCTACAGGACATACATGGTTTGTGGGTGTGGCCTGAAAGAAGATCCAGCTAAGGAATCTGATAAAAAGCAGTAAGATAGGTAGGAGGGGAACCAGGAGGGAGCATTGTCAAGATAATCAAGAAAGAAGAGAGAAATAAAGACAAAAGGTTGGTTGGCAGCATCAAAGTCTACAGAGTTCAAGAAGGATGAGAACTGAGAAAGAGCCACTTGACCTGGCAATTAAGAGATTGGTAGAAATTTTGAAGCAAGCATTTTAAGATGAATATTGAAGTCAGAAGCCAGACTGCAAAGAGTTGAGAGAATGAGAAGAAATGAAGTGGAGACATCTATTGTAGATGACTCTCAAGGGCTTTAGCCACAAAATGGCCACATGAGATATTTCCTAATTCCCCTTCCCACTCCAATTCTTAGTGTTCTCATCCTCTTGAAATAATTTCGTATTACTTTGTATATATCTTGTATTTACTGATCTGTGCGCATTTTATCCCTCTGTGGAAAAACTAGTGGAGTTGTGAACTGATCCAATCATTCTGAAAAGAAATTTGTAACTATGCTCAAATTGCTATAAAATTGGGCATACTCTTTGACCTAGCAATACCACAACTAAGTCTGTATCTCAAAGAGATTTTTTAAAAAGGAAAAGGACCTATATTTAGAAAAATATTTATAGCAGCTCTTTTTATAGTGCCAAAGAAGTAGAAACTGAGGGGATGTCCATCAACTGGGGAATGGCTGGATCAGTTGTGGCATATGATTGTGATAGAATACTAATTGTGCTATAAGAAATCATGAGCAGGTGGATTTCAGAAAAACCTGGGAAGATTTATATAAACTGATAAAAACTGAAGTGAGCAGAACCAGGAGAATATTGTACACTGTAACAACACTGTATGGTGATCAACCGTGAATAACCTGACTATTGTCAGCAATGATCTATGACATTCCTAAAGGATTATGATGAAAAACGCTATCAACTTCCAGAGAAAGAACTGATGGAGTCTGAAGGAAGATGATAACATACTTTTTACACTTTTCTTTTGGGGATGAAGGTCCTGTTTTCTTTTGCAACATGGTTAATATGGAAATATGCTTTGCATAACTGCACATATAAAATCTATAGAAAATTGCTTGCCTTCTCAAGGAGGGGAAAGAGAGCATTTAGAACTTATAAAATTTTTTAATGAATATTAAAAATTGTTTTACATGTAATACATGCAATGAATTACATGTAAGGAGAAAAAAATAAAATTTTTAAATTTTATAGTGAAAACAACAAGAACATATTATATCTCCCCAGCTGAGGGCAGGAACTATTTCATTTTTGCTTTTGTAACTCCAGTGCTAACATAGTACTCTGTAAAAGAAGGCATTTAATAAATGCTTTTTAAATTTAATAGTCTAATAAAGAGCTCTGCACAAAGAAAATGCTTAAAAATATATATAGCATCCTTCTCAATAATATGTTTGAGGGATAAAGGAGAAAGGACTAAGGAGGATTCAACAACAAAATTAAGAAGCATTTAACAAGTACTCATTGCATGCAAAGGACCATGCTAGGCACTGGGATATAAAAGCAAATAGAGGTCTCTGCCTTCATGGAGCTTACAGTCTAGTACGGCACATAAGACACATTCAATTTAACAAATATTTAATAAATTCCTATGCAAATAACTTGAATCCAAAGCAGAACATGATGAGTATCCAAGAGATAGTATCAGAAGGAAAGATAATTGCCAACTGGAAATCAGAGAAGACTTCATTGGGCATTGACAGGATAGAGGTAAGGACTCTAATGTCAGTTAGGGGTTAAGGGAAGATTGGGGTCTTTTTTTATTTAATAAAATCCAGTTATATGCCAATAAAGTAACCAAATGCAGCTGCAGTGAGCAACCCTAGCAGAGCCAGAATTCTGGCTTATTGCTGTCCATGATCTACATTCTACTCCATTTCACTTACATACACACATTTCCCTGTGATGCAGTGTGTATATTTTAAAGCACTGTTTGCAAGTTGGTTTTCACATATATATTATAGTTAGAGCTTAGAAAAGAGACTGGTTTAAATAGGGCACTTATTAGTATTCAATGTCTTGCTCTTCTTTGGTCAAACTCATTTTTTTTTTTCAGAAGATCATTTCTCTACATTCTGTTTTGCTTTCAAAAAAATGCTTGAACTGCAGTTTTGTCTTTGACAGCCCCTTCTCAGTTACTGACTTTTATCCTAGAAGTAAAATCCCAGCACAAAGGTTGACAAATTCATGTGCATTTCCACACTCAGGGGCTTTCAATAAAACTCATCCTGGATTTTCCCATGTTATCAAGAAATTCCTTATGCTTTTCCTTTAATCCACCATTTAATTTGGGTAGGGGCAAAGAGCCAAAGGAATTTTCCCAGTCCAATAAAGACACCATTAATCTCCTACTACTCTGGCTTAACCTTAACTCTTTCATTTCTCCTTATGATTCCCTAATGTCTCAGAACCATGCCTTTATGTTGGAAATGCAGTCTATAATCATCTCAAACATTGCTTCATTCCTTCAATAGATACTTTGTGAGCTTTTACTAGGTGCAAGACATTATGCTAAGGTACTGGGGGTGCAGGGAGAGATAAGGAAGAAAAAGAAATTACCCCTGTCCACATGGACCTTACAATCCATAAAAAGAGAAAATATGTGTATACAAGTAAATATAAGGTATAATGGTGAAGGGCAGTAAGAAAAGTGCAATGTACTCTGAGAGTTTAGAAAAGGAATATGTTACTTCTGGAAGGTGACATCAGGGAAGAATTCTTGGAGGAAATGAGACCTAGACCTTGAATGATGGGTTAGATTTGAGGACATGGACTTGACAAGGGAAAGATATATCAATTCCAGGATTATAGAAAGGATCAAAAGATATGATTTAGATCTGAAAGGAAATTCAGAAGTCATTTAGTATAACCCCCTCATTTTGCAGATGAAGAAACCGGAGCTCAGGGAGTTTTAAGTGACTAAGGTAAGTTGAAAATCCAGGATTCAGATGGAGATTCTGAATCTCAGGCTCATAAGTCACAGAAAGAGAATATGGAAGGGAATGTTCTAGAGATAACTATTAGTCCAGTTGGACTGCAGGGGAAATGAAGAGAAATGAGATTAGAAAGTTATTCTGTGATCAAAACACAGAAAGTTTTGAATAACAGGTAAAAAAAAAAGCTTGGAATTTGTTCTTTCTGAATGTTAAGCTATTAATTACAAAGGAGTTGTACGACTGGAATTACATTTTTCAAATGTTAATGTGGCAACACTATGTAAAATGAATGGAGGTCAGGGGGAGAGAGATTGAAAACAGGGACACTAGTTAAAAGATGTTAAAACTAAAACTAAACTACTATGGCAATTGTTCAGACAGGTGATGAGGAATGGAACTGGGGTGGTATCAATGGAAATGAAGAGAAGGGAATGGATTTAGGACATATTTCAGAGGTGAAATAGCCATGGTTTAGTGACCATTTGTCTGTGAGAAGCACAAGGAATGATTCATTTCAAGCCTAGATGATAGAGAGTGTGGTAGTGCTATTAACAGAGCTTGTTTCAAGGAGGGAAGGGGTGGTTACAAATGTTAAGTGCAGCAAAGAGGTAAACGGCCAAGTAGAATGTGAGGGGAAAAGGAGAGCAAGTGTGGTCACAAAAGCTTGATAGTGAAATGGGGAATGATGTGAAAGTAACTCAAGATAATACACAGCAAGATTTAGAGGAAGCTTTCTTAAAATAGAGAATAACAGAGCAAGTTTTGTATGGGAAGGAGAGACTTCAGAGGGGAGAGAGAGGAGGGGAGACAGACAGAGACAGAGATGGAAAGAAAGAGACAGAGACAGAGAGAGACATAGAGAGAGAGAGAGAGATACAGAGATACAGAGAGAGAGAGACAGAGACAGAGAGAGAGAGAGAGAGAGAGAGAGAGAGAAGGGGCAGCTAGGTGGTGCAATGAATAGAGCACTGGCCCTGGAGTCAGGAGGACCTGAGTTCAAATGCGGCCTCAGATACTTAACACTTACTAGCCATGTGACCTTGGGCAAGTCACTTAACCTGGATTGCCCTGCCTTCCCCCTCCAAAATGCAAAAAGAGAGACAGAGACAGAGAAAGACAGAGAGAGAAACAGACAGAGAGAGAAACAGAGACAGAGAGAGACACAGAAATAGAGACAGAGACAGAAAGAGACAGACACAGAGAGACAGAGAATTGGTGAAGAACCTGAAAGAGGAAGGAGGGGGATATATCTAAAATTAAAATAGAGGAGCTGTATTGGCAACAAGATAGGATAAAACTCAAAAGAGCCCAGAAAAAGTGACCAGATTGGTCTGGAAACTAAATCATAACAATATCAATTGAGAAACTGTAGTTGTTTAGGCTCGAGAAGGGAAGCATTCCTCAAGTTCTTTATAAAAAATATTGAATGTGACAGAGCCATGAGCAGATTTCCATAGCGTGGTGTTATCAGGCCTCTCTTGTCAAAGTCTTTATTTGACTTTTTCAAAGTCTTCAGTGAATACAACTGCAGCCAGTTCACAGCAGTGAAAGGTCACTACCAAGAAGGTACCAATGAGATACACCAGTATGTAAACAGAGATCCAGAGATCTTGAATCTAAGCCAGAAATGGGACGAGGGGGATATTCTGGCTCAGGGCTGATAGATGTAACCAAGGTCTGAGATATCAGCATATTTTTTGGCTCCGGCTGAGGTACAATGAATTCATACTTTAGGCCTCTTGCCAGCTTCCTGCTTCTGCTCCTGTCCTAGAGAAGACGCATACCCATTCCTCCAGTTAACACGAATCAATCAGACATTTTAGCTACATTCGTTCCGTCAGCTAAGAACTTAACTACACTTTCATTTGGCCCATATGTTTTTTCCATCTTACCCATTAGGCTATCAAGAAAGAATTTCATCAAATGTCTTTTTAAAATAAAGGCATTCTGTGCATTTGACATGGCTGCTAGGTGGTACAGCAGATGGATGGAGGACTGGACCTGGAGTTGGGAGGACTCGAGTTAAATCTGGTCTCACATAGTTCCCCACTGTGTGGCCCTGAGCAAGTCACTTGAACTTGGTCTGCCTCAGTTTCTGCATCTGCAGGAAAAAAATATGAGTATAATAATAGTACCTTTATCCCAAGGTTGCTGTGGAGTTAAAATGAGATAATATTTGTAAAATGCTTCACAAAACTTAAAGCATTATATAAATTTATGTTGTCATCATCATCATTATTACTATTACTAGTCTAGTTAACTTATCAAAAAAAAAAAGACATGAGATTTACCTGATATGGTTCCAAAAATAACATTAACTTAACAAAACCTGATTAAGTGCCTCCTATGGAGAGAACAGAGACAGTGAGAGAAATACAAACTGTAGATTAGGTATCTCTCTTGCCCTCATGGAGTTTATAATGTAGAAGATGGAGATAAAAGCAATGTAGGAAGTCCAAATGGGCTACATCCCTTTTACATAATGTATATTTAATAAATGTTTGTTGAATTCAACGTAATCCATCTGGGCCCAGGAACTTGAACACCTTTATTGTACCTCTCTTGGGCTTCCAGTCCTTCTTAAAGATGCTTGTTGTGCCTTTTCCAGTTAGAAGAACGTTCTGGTTGATGGAAAAGGTGGAAACAAAAGGGAAATTAAATAGTTCATACTGCTTGCCTGGATTGTTACTATTCTAACCAGGCTTCCAGATTTCAGGTTCACTCCTTTCCAATTACAAAGGCACCAGGTCTAACCATATCTAATATCTAATCCATATCACGCTCCTGCTCAAAAGTCTTCAGTGGCTCTCTTTTGCTGCTACTCAGCCTGACAATTAAAGCACTCCACAATCTAGCTCCAACTTACCCTTCCAGATTTATTTGACATTTTTCCTCTTTTAGGTGTTTTGTATTCCAGTTAAATAGGCTTACCTGCTGTTTACCAATTTCAGTGTTTCATGCCCATCTCTGTGCTTTTTCACCGGCCATCCCAGGGATGGAACACACTCTCTTCTCACTTCCCCTTCTTATCATCCTGAGCTTTCTTCAAAGCTCATTCTGGGTGCCACCTCCTACACAAACTTTTGTTTTCTCCAGATTCTCCTTCTCTCTTTCTTCAAATGATCTCCCGATGACTTATCTGTAGACATTTTGCATCCACTAGTGAAGTATAAGCACCTTAAAGACAAGTCTATATTTTTGTCTTTGTCTTTGTTCAAGGCATAGTGGTTTGCACATAGTAGGTGGTTATTAATGTTTGTTGAATTGAATTAAACTAAATTAAATTTAACTTACTGATATTAGATTACCTTCTTCTTGTAATCTTGAAAAAGTCAAGCATTTTGAGGCTCAGGATCTTCATCTTTAAAAGGCAATATTAATGCATGTAATACCTGTCCCTCGGAGTTGTTGTGAGGATCAAATGAGATATTGTGTATAAAGCGCTTTGTGGTCCTGAAGTGCAAAATTAACTTCAGCTTCTGGTATTCCCCAAATCTGTGTTATCCCTTCCTGTCCCTTCTCTGAATAGAGTCCTTTAATTGTCCTTAACATTTTCCCTAAGACTTCGCTTATTCTGGACCCTCTGGCCCTATTCCTCCAGATCTTTTGCATTCTTTTGTTTTTGTTTATGTCTTTCTTTTTCCTTTGCTGCTCTTGTCATCCAGTCGTGTCTGAGATTCTTTGTGGATTTTCTTGGCAAAGATACTGGAGTGGTTCACCATCTCCTTTCCCAGTGGATTAAGGCAAACAGACCTTAAGTGACTTGTCCAGGGTCACAAAGCTAGTAAGTGTCTGAGGCCCAATTTGAACTTAGGTCTTCTTGACCTCAAGCCCAGTGCTCCAACCACTTGGCTACCTAGATGACTCATTTTCATTATACATATATATATATATATATATATGTATATATATATATATAAAATCTGTATCTGTATTACATATATATATTAGATATTATAAGAATATGAGATATTAGAATTGAATATTAATATTAGATATGAATTGTTATAATTAACATATATCATTTAACCAAGTGTATATACACATACATAAATGCATATATATATTATATATACATATAATTACATATCATATATTTATTAAGCCTATTGATATTAGATCACCTTCTCAAACAAAAGATGAGAAAACGTGCCTTCTCCTCCTCTTTGTAGAAGTGGGGGACTGTGGGTATGAATATTGCATATACTGCCAGATGCTGCTTATTTGTCAGTTGGTTTTGCTGAAATGCTTTTTAAAAAATCTCTCCTTTAGCCTTTATTATAAGGGGTGGCTAGACAATAGCCTGGAGTTTAATAAATCTAGACCCCAGCTACTGGAATATTTGTGTGTATGTGTGTGTGTGTACTGTATTGCATGCATTATATATATATATATATATATATATATAGATATATATATATATATCTATATATATATATATAATGCATGCAATACAGTATCTATCTATATCTATATGTCTATATGTGTGTGTATCTATATATAAAATCTGAGGTCCCTGCGCAGTCACACTGGCATATTTAGAATGCTTCCTTCCCTCTTTTCTTCCTCATTTAGAACCCTATTTGAACACTCTATTTGGGGAATTCAAGAAGTGCTGACTCAAGGAGTGCTCTGGAATAACTCTTTTCCACGGATCATTTAAGAGATCCCAGGCCTAATCTAAGCAGCCAGAGTGGGAGTAAAAGGATGGATTTCTCCTCCTTGGAAGCATCAGCAAAGAACAGTCACCTAGAGCTCAAGGATGAGGAGGACAGAGAGGAATGTCAATTCGTAAAAAAGGGGAGAAAAGAGAAGGAGGAAGAAAATTTAAAGGTAGAAGAAGAGGAAAGGGAAAAGAAGGCAAAAGAGAAAGAAAGGAGAGGAAAGGAGCAGAAGTCATGGAGACAGTGGAGGAAAAGGAGAGAAGGATTAAAAGGTTCTCAAATAGCTCTTAGGAAAAAGGTGAGGTCAGCCATGGTCCCAACCTGGTAAGGACAGAGCCCACAGTCACTAATCCTATTCCCATTCCTCAAGGCTTGTAAGAGAAGATGCTCTGGAACAGATGGCCCTTTCCCTCTTCTGTGTGATTCAAGTTAGAATGAGAGTTGGGAAGGGTTTTGGGGGGCAAAAGCTCACAAGTAGTTTGTTTACTATAAAAAAGGGTGAGGCAACAATTACAATAACGCAAATGGAAAGAAAATCTGAATGCTGTGTAACTATATATATTTAATAAATGTTTGTTGAATTGAATTAAGCTAAATTAAATTAAACCTATTGATATTAGATTACTTGCTTAAACAAAAGATGAGGAAATGTGCCTCCTTCCCCTCTTTGTGTAAGTGGGCAACTGTGGGTATGGAATATTATGTATACTGTCGGATACTGATGATTTGTCAGCTGGTTTCTCTCTCTCTCTCTTTTTCTCTCCTTCTCTTTCCCCCCCTTCTCTCTCCCTCTTTTATTATAAAGGCTGGCTCGACAGTACACTAGTGTTTGATAAACCTAGGCCCCTAGCTACTGGGGTAAGAGTTCGATATTTGACAAAAACTGTTGGGAAAACTGGAAAGCAGTCTGCCAGAAACTACTTATAGATCAACATCTCACTCATACTGTATATCAGGATTCCAAGCTCCAAATAGATACACAACTTATACATAAAAGATGACATTATAAGCAAATTGGAAGGAAGAAATTGCCTGTCAAATCAATGAAGAATTAATGACCAAACAAGAAATAAGAGGATCACAGAAGGTAAAATGGATATTTTTATGGCATAAAATTTAGAAAGTTTTTGTACAAAACCAATGCAGCTAAAATTAGAAGAGAAGCAGATTAAGTGTGGAGGGGGAAGATCTTTGCATCAAGTTTCTCTGATAAAGGTGTCATTTCTAAGATATATAAAGAACAGAGTCAAATTTAGAAGAATAAGAGCCATTCCCCATTTGATAAATGATCAAAAGATGTTATTAGACAGTTTTCAGAGAAAGAAATCCAAGCTATAAATAGCCATATGAAAAAAATGCTCTAACTCACCAATAATTAAAGAAATGTAAAATAAAATAACTCTGACTTTCTACCTCACACTCATTAGATTGCCAAAATTGGCCAAAAAAAAAAAGGAAAATGACAAATTCTGGAGGGGTTGTAGGAAAACAGATACATTAATGCTTCATCAGTGGAACTGTGAATTGGTCCAGAAATTCTGAAAAGTGATTTGGAAATGTGCCCCCAAAGTTATTAAACTCTACATAATTTTTAACCCAGCAATACTACTACAACTATTCCCCAAAGAGATATAAGAGGAAAAGGACCTATACGTACAAAAAATATTTAGAGCAGCCCTTTTTGCAGTGGCAAAGAATTAGAAACTAAGGGGTGCCCATCAATTGGGGAATAGCTGAACAAGTTTTGGTATATGAATGGAATAGAATATTATTGTGCTGTAGGAAATTATGAAGGGGATAGTTTCAGAGAGAGTTATATGAATGAATACAGAGTGAAGTGAACAGAACTAGAAGAACAATTTATATAATAAAAACAATATTGCAAAGATGGACAACTTTGAAAGCTGCAATGACCAGACACAATTCCAGAGGACTGATGATAAAACATACTACCCACCTCTAGATATAAAAGTGTTGGACTCAGAGTGAAGATTGACGCAACTATTTTTTCTTTTGACACAGCCAATGTAGGAAGTTGTCTTGTTTGTGTGATCATATATGTTTGTAACAGGGGTCTTATTTTTCTTGCTTTCTCAATAGTGGGAAAGGAGAGAGGATGTTAGGATATGGGAAGAAGAGAAGACAGATTTTTCTTTTTTTTTTTTGCTTTTTGGAAGGGGGAAGGCAGGGCAATTTGGGTTAAGTGACTTGCCCAAGGTCACATGGCTAGTTTTGTCTTAAGTGTTTGAGGCCATATTTGAACTCAGGTCCTCCTGACTCCAGGGCTGGTGCTCTATTTACTGTGCTACCTAGCCACCCCAATAGATTTTTCTTTGAAAAAAAAATTTTAAATAAGGGATAGCTTTCTGGATAGGGAAGAGAGGTGGTAATATATTTAGAAAGGAAGATAATACAAAAACAAAAGATGTTTGACAAGTGATTTTTTTTTAATTAAAGAATTAAAAATTTTTTAAAGGGGGTAGTGACTTGTATTAAACTAAAGTCAAGTTGAGATAGCAGCAATGAGAGAAGAGAATTCCTTCCATTCCCTTCCCATTCTATTCCTTTCATTTTTTCTTCCTACCCATAAACTCATCTTAAAACATTCTTATTTTCTGGGAAACAGTCATCCTTCCAGTTGTAGCATAAAAAGAACTCCAATGCCTTATGTTTCAATGACTAAATTTGATGGTCTGTTCTCAGTACTTACTCAACCTCAAATTATCCTGCACTTATTTAATCGTACTGCCCCAAGGAGAATGGCAGCTCCTTGACATCAGTCACTACTTTTTGCTTTGTTTTGATCTTTTTATCTCTAGTGCATAGCACAGAGCCTAGCACACAGTTCTCCACTGGACTCTCTCTCCTGAATTCTACCTCCTCACCAGCTGCCTTCCCAACCTGGAGAAATCTCTACCTTGAAGCCCTGCTCTTGTGATCATTGCCCCAACTGTCATTTCAAGAGGAGCTCCCAGCCATACCACATCTTGGCCAGGACTGCTAAATGGAGTCCCTGAAATGTCTGAAAGGAACATGGATTAATTAGGACCTGACAAGGGTTAACCAGATAAGAGACTGGGATCAGAAGGCCCAAGCCTAGAAAGCAGAATTTGGTCTAAAAAACAGACTTTAAAAGATCTTAGGGTTTCTTTAGTTCATGGGCTTAGCAGGTTTTTATTACAAAAGAGCTAAGGATGGTTTCTGGGGCTATTAAGCTAAGGCACCATCATGATGGTTATGGGAGCATGCCATAAATAGAGGAAGGGGAGCAGATGGTAGCAGAGAGCAACCTTGGAGATACATAGCAGAGAGAAGTAGCAACAGCAATGGGGGCATTTAGCAGGGAGTGTCTTGCTGATAGAAGAAAACCCCAAAGAACTTTAGCCCAGCAAAGAAAGCAGCACATCGGAGTGCCTCATCAGAGAACATCAGAAGCTTTGTAACATCAGAGGAATTACTTGCTCCAGTATTTTGCTACCTGGCTACTTGTGTTACCTCAATATGAGCTATTGTCAAACATATTTGCTGGTTGTGCCCTTCCCCACACTGGAAGTGAGGTATTGTGGGAGAAGGTGCTCTAGTCCGCATGTGGGGGTCATTTATCTTGCTTCTTGTCAGTCCCCTTAGCTCTCTCCCATGAGTTTCCTGTAAACTCTCGTTGCATGAAAGACAATCACAGATAGAGGCCAAGCATATTTGTTATAGCAAGGAATAAAATTGAAATTAAGGACAATAGACTACACAAGGGTAAACAGGCTTGTCCACTTGGAAGAAAAGAGAATCTCTCCACCAGGGAGGATCTCACCAGAGAAACTTGTTTGTTCTTCATTCTCAAAGAGGATCAAAGATGATGCCATGACTTGCAAGTGAACTGGATTTAAGTGAGGGAGGGCTGTGTATGGTTGCTAGCCTCACTTTTTCCTCCAAAGTCATCTAGGTCCAGAGGCAAGATATAGATCAGGATAACTGGAGATGGCCCCCTATCAGAGAAGTATGCTTGTAATGGATTGTAGTGGATTCTAAGGGTGCAAGAATGTGGAATCAAGGAATGACTTTCCCCACTGTGGCTCCAGGGACTCCCATCAGCCTTTCCAAAGTTTGTGCTATCTCCCTCTAACTCTACTCTTCTCTCTCTAGTCTCTCCAAAGTCCATCTCCCTCACGTGTGCTATATCTCCCCTATAAGGAGCATCCTGGGCTCAAAGGTCCCTCAGTCAATCAAGAGCCACATCTCCCTACACACGTCAGCAGCATCCTAGGACTGTTCTTCAGAGAACTGCCTTCGCCCACCTGAGCAAGGCTGTTCTAATTCTTTAATTTTACATTATTCTCACACTCAACATTCCAGCCAAAACAGAATTCTAGTTGTTTTCTGATCTTGCCCTGCCCTCTCCTGTTTCTGTGCATTTGTACATATTATCCCCCATAACCATAAAGCACTCCTCCAAAATCCTTCGTTTCTTCAAAGCTCCACTCCATGAAGCCCTCCCCTTCATCTCATCTGAAAGCCCTTCCCTTCCCTCTCATCTTCTCTACCTCCTCAAATTTTTCCTAGTGTATTTTGTCTGGGTTTCTTCTTTCACATCACATTCTACCCTATAGAGTAGTTATTTGCGTATGTATCATGACCCCTTAGGACAATAAAAGACAGGCCAAACAGCAGCATCATTTTTCACTTTTATATTACCATTATACAGAACAGTGCTTTGCCCATAGTAAGTGATTCATAAATGTTCAGTAAATTGAACTGACAATTTACAGTGTGGAAAAGGTGATCAAATCCTTTCTCAAGAGTAGATTTTTATGGGGAGGGAGCAAGAATAAAGGATGTGAAAAGAGAAGTCCCAGGGTAACAAAGACAAATGATGCCAGCTTCAGTTTTCCTGAGAGCATTCCCCATCCTTGAACCCACAAGGAAGCAGACAGTCAGAAGCTAAGTGGAGTGGGAACCTCAAGAACTGTCCCAGGGCAGAAGTGAGGGAACTCAGAGGGGAAAGATGGGAAAGTTGGGATGTGTGAATGTTTTCAATGCAAAGAAAGAAATACTGATTCTAACTCTTTGGTTTAGGCTTGAGTCTTCCAGAAATAATTTTATTGAATTTAACATTAATCTATATCTAAGCCACTTATAACTTAAGGAGAGGGTTGCTGTTCAGTCATTTCAGTTGTGTCTGACCCTTCATGACCCCGTTTGGGGTTTTCTTGGCAGAGACAGTGGACTGGTTTGTCATTTCCTTCTCCAGCTCATTTTAAAGATGAGGAAACTAAGGCAAAGAGGGTTAAATGACTTGCCCAGGGTCACACAGCTTTACTCACAGTGCCACTTATCAAAACTAGAATAGGTCCCCATGCCCTTTGACATGACTCTCTGCCCCAAGTTTTCAGGGAATATTTAGAAGAATCTTTTTAAAAAGGGGAAAAAACGTTTCAGTTCCTTCCTGAACCACTTTCCCTTGAGTTATGACTATTATCTTAACCTTGATTCTCAACAAAGAACAGACAGCATCCTTAGGTGGGTCATAGTACCAACTACTCCAGATAGGAGGGAGACAATCATCTTATCTAGACAAGAGTTAAATTTGGTTATCACCCCTATTCCAGTTCAAAGGAAGGCCTTAGTTTTTGTTCTCTCCATTTTCCTAAAAAGAAGAGGTTTTAGGTCAGAGAAATAGTATCTTTTTAAAAATATTTCCAATGAAACTAAAAGGGAGGTTTTCAAATATGCTTCCACAGTGAGCAAAGTCAAATTGTTTTTTCATGCAGATGTATTTTGCAGATGTACATTTGTGTTCTGTGAAAGTATGTTCTACTGCCTGGGAAGCCAGGGGAGCAGATATAAGACTGTAAGCCCTTCCAGTTCCTAGGGAATCGTGCCATGTCCCACTTCAAAGAGAAAGGCCCAGAGCAAACAGCACTGTCCTGTCCTGGAGCAGCTTGGTGGCAGAGAACGCCTGACACCGAGTTGATCTTTTCAAAGTGAAAAACCAACAAAACCGTGTACAAAATTGGATGTTTATTTCCACCATCTGCATGGCAATATGAGTTCAAGTTATAATGGCATCCGCTCTCCATCAGTATTAGGGAACCATTTAACCAGCCACATCCATTTGCTGATTATAAACATGCACTAAAAAAAAAAAGTGGCTAGTGACATGTGTATCTGCACCTGCTGCCTTTGTGTGTGTCAGTCAATTTCATGCCTAGGAAGCTCTGGGCTCCATGGGGATGGCAATATAAGCAGTTTTTTGTTTTGTTTTGTTTTCCTGGGGAACAGCATAAACTGAGTTGGCTTAAAAATACTCTTAGCACAAATAGAAGGGAATAAATGGAAAATAGATGATGATTGTAAATACAAACAAAAATGTGAATTTCCTAATGTTACAAGGCCCATTTGCCTGTAATTAGTAAATATAAATGAAAAAGTATTTTACTGGGCCTGGAGCAAAAGTTAGCAGGAGGTCATTGTGAAGAAGGATCCTGACTATATAGAAAAGTTCTATTAGAGTTTACAGGGGCTTTGTGAACAAAGAATGGTGGGAGAAGGTAGGGAGGAGGATGGGTCAGATCCAAGAAGAGAAATCAGCAAACATTCAGAATAGAAACTAGTGTAGGGAATTTGGAGCTTTTTACCAGGGCACTGGTAGCACTTGGAATAACTCAGCTGAATACCTAGTTAGCAAGAACAGAACCACACGTTTAGAAGTAGAATGAACCATCCAGGTTAACTGCCCCCACTCCTCATCTGTATATGAAGAAACTGAGACTGAGAATAATTTTAAAACATAGGATAATTGATAAATTATTAAATAAAATAGTAAGTTATCTTCCCGAACTTGTCACACCTTACCCTATTCATGCCCCTTCCCCATACCCACATCCACACACATACAAACACACACTGATCTTTTCTCATGGGTAGCATCTTTGTTTTGTTCGTGATGTACTGTACTGCTTGCCCCAGGGTCAAAAATGACTAGTTACATTAGGTAACTAGTTACAAAGGTACCTCGTGACTTTTACGTCTGCAGATTCAACACCCAAAGGGGTTCATTTTTGAAGGGACCTTGAGTTTTCTGTAACCAGTAGGTGACACAGAGATCCTGTGAGGATGGTCCAGACTCCCAAGATTCATGGTTTGCTGGAGTCCAAGTTCTAACTCTCACCGCAGATAACCATGTGACCCTTGGACAAGTCTCTCATCTTCTCCAGACGCTGTGACTGTCATCCACAAAATGAGGGAGTTGTACTAACTGATGTCTGGTTATGAAATTATGGGATCCTGTGATTTTTCTGAGATTTAAGATGGGTACCATTTGCACTAGACCACTGGTTCACAAGGCTTATTTTCAAATTTTTTGAAAATAAAAATTGAATTTTATGAAAACAGCTAAATTTAGGCAAATGTCAAAAACAGCTAAAAGGACCGACTTTTACAGAAAAATCTAAGACGTGCAAATCAGAGCCCCTGCATTTCCAGAGCCTCTTTCACCGTTCACCCACGAATTTTTGTTTTGGTTTGGTTTCTGTTACTCGTTTCCTATTTCCTACTCTCTGGAGTTTCTTTTATTGGCCTCTCTGATCCCACTGACTTTGGCTGTCACTAAGTCTTTCCTTTCTGGATTTTGAGTTTTCAGTTCTTAGTCACGCTTTTTTTGGAATTTCTCTAACTGGCCCTGCAGATTTTTGGTTCTTTATTGGCTCCTGCTCTAGACAGACTTTTTGATGTGACATAAAGTCCCTTATAAAGTCCCTGCCATACTTGGCTGGCCTGTGCCTACTAGCCACCTCTAAACTTAATTAAGCTAGTCTACAACCCTTGGTTATTTTTACTTTATCTCTGCCTTTGGCTTTAAAAAAAATATTTAATATGGTATCAAAAGTCCATCTTGGCAATTTATCTTCAATTTCAGTTTGGGATTTTCTTGACATAAATGACTTCCTTATCTTGGGGATGTTGGTTTTTGTCTTTGCCCCATAACCTTGAAGCTCAGCAGAAGAGTACATCAGATGGTAGTAGAAGGTCAGTGGGGAAATAGTAATAAAGGGCATCTTCATAAGCAGGGCTACTTTCCATCCAGAAAGCAAACCTAGGAGCATTTAGTCATCTGGGCTACAAATATTCCATCTTTTACTGATGTCATGGGAATTCGTGGGAGGGTGCACCCTTGTGTTTGGGGGTATATTTTTCCTTTGTAATTTTCCTTGCATTGTGTTCTAAATAGATATCTTTTGCTTTTCTGAAGTGTAATGTGTTCTGTTAATGCTTGTCAAGAGAAGTTTGGTTGAAATGGGGGCTCATGAGCTGGCAGCTAGAGAAGATGATTACCTCTTGAGTACCTGAAATTAGTTGATAATGGGCCACATTAGAGTGGCCCTAGGTGCTACACAACAGAATATTTTAAATATTTTTATTGAAATATTTGAAAAATGAAGACACCTAAGTGGTGCAGAGGCTGGAGCACTAGGCCTGGAATCAGAAAGACCCAAGTTAAAACCCAGCCTCAGACATTTCCTAGCTGTGTAACCCTGGGCAAGTCACTTAACTACCATTTGCCACAGTTTCCTCAGCTATAAAATGGATATAATGACAGTACCTGCCTCTCAGGATTATTGTGAGGATCAAATGAGATAACTATAAGGCACATAGTGCTACATATTAGTTATTATTATTAAATTTGACATTTTGTACAAGTCTGAGATTTAGGAACCACTGAACTGGTTCCCTTACAAAGATGACGAGATAATCTAGTAATTTCCTTGGGCTGATTTGAGAATAAGCCTGGGACCTCTAAATGCCATAGCTGCACTTCAGGTCTAGTTTCAAAACAGGAATAGGGTTACCTGAGAAGAATACAGGTCAATGGCTATAAAAAATCAGTACACTTATCAACCTAACACAGATGACATAAATGCAAGATAAGTTTTTTAGTACCGACACATTCAGTGTCCTTCAAAGACTAGCTGACACACCTTTTCCTGGCTGCTGGTGTACATTCCACCTCAGTCACCTTTCATTTACTTTGTATATAGTTGTATATGGACATGTTCTCTCCCCCTATACAATATAAGCTCCTCAAAGGCAGGGACTGTTCCATTTGAGTTTTGTATACCAAGGTCTAATCCAGGGTAGGTACTTCTGTTTGATTTTACTAGGAGTTACACTACCACCTAACAGCTGGCTTTTCCCTCTTCTAGAAACTCCCTTTAACTAAACCACCTCCCTCCAACTTTTCACTTCCTAGAGTCTAGGGACTTCATAAAAGGATTTGTTCTATAAAACCTGGACTCAGTCAAAGGCTGCACCCAAGGACCTAGAAGGCCACATGTTCCCCAACCCTGTGACTTAAACAATACCAATTTCTTCCAAACCTGGAAATACAAGGCTAGATTCACAGAACCCCTAATTTCTCTTGTCACAGGAAAGACAAAGTGCTAGGTGACAATGTCTAGTATGACTTTCCAATTATATAGCATTAGAATTGTGACCACCAGGAATTATCATTACTCTGTGTGTATATCTAGATATGTAACTACGTGTACATACAAACACACAAACCAGATACAACACCAAAAGTGCAATATGCAAGTGAATAGACCTTCCATTATACCATTAGAACTTAAGTGATAATTATGGATTGTCAAGCATTTGGTCATGGCCATCCAGGACATATATGATTAGTTATATTTATATCTATCTATATATATATATCTATATCTATACCTGTATCTATACATACACACACACACATATATACATGTGATCATAGATTCTAAAGACTGATTAACCTTTAATAAGATAGTGGTTACAATATGATACACCATGTGGGGTCATTTTTTATCCAAGGGATAACCAACAGAATACTTTTCTGAACTACTTTTAGAGTAGGTTGCCTGCTGAATCATCAGTTCATTGGTTTTGAAGTTTGAAATAGTCTAACAAGGATAGCTGAGTTTTGCTGCATTTTCAAGCATGGTTGTGTAGAATAGATTAAATAATAGTAGTCTAACTGCTTTTCCACTGGTAATAGGGAACAGACCAGAAACTAAACAGCAAAACTAATGCAACTAGTCATTCTACTGTGAATTTTAGTATAATTAAAAAACCTTATTGAATGACTGATTTGCTATGGTCTGCTGACTGCATCAAAAGCTTTGATCAATTAATATAAATGATATAAAAGTCTCTATTAGGTATATGCATATATAAACAGATTTTATCAATGTCAATCCATCTATGTTTATCTCCAGCTGTAGTGTCCTCATGGATAGAGAGCTGGCCCTTGGAGCCAGAAAAACCTGGATTTAAGTCTTGCTGCTGACACGTATAATGGTTATGTGACTATGTTGTCATTTAACAACCTTACTACAGAAAAGGATGCCACCTTGCATTAGTAGAGAGTTTCCTCATCTGGGAGTTCTCTTTATCAATCAGATCACAGGTTCAATCCTTATCTATCTTTCTGATACATCATGTTAACTTTTGCTGTGTTACAACCCGAAATTTCACTTGTATAAAATAAAACCAAATTATATTCTGTATGAGTCTGAAGGCATTTTCAAATTAAAATGCAAAAAGAAACTGAAAGACACCCCAATAAAATGCTTGAAAAAGCTGTCTCCTGAAAAGTTTAAAATAATTTATCTAAAATCAATTATACTTTTAAAATTAAAGCTGGGTCAGGGACTAAAACAATAATGGTCAAAGTCCTATGGGATAAACTGGATTTCAATGGGGAATACAAATGGAATTACAATATAGCTTAATGCAGCTTAATTTTGTGAAATTAAAATTATACCTATAGAATTCAAACATGAAGCCTTGCAAGTCTGAAATGGACAATGATATGGATTGGTATCATTTTTGCATTTCCAAACAAAGAACTAGAATGAGAAAATCCTTTAATGGTTTTAAGCTTCCTGTCTCTTTTATTTAACAAATCCTTTGCAGTGGCTGCTAGGATTTTTTTTTTTAATCAAGAATCATAGTGCATGGTTCTCATTACAGGTGTGGCCACTCTAGTTGATAAGGCTACTCTAGCTGATATCTGAACAAGTTTGAAATTGAATAACTGACCAAAGAGATAAACTGTGCCAGAAATGTAAAAAAGAGCAAAGACTATGATAATCCTCAGAGGTCCTTTCAGATTTTATTCGCACATGACAAAATAAAATACAACTCACTAGTATTTGATGATTTTTTTAAAAAAATTATAAACGTATGCTTTTTTAACATCAAACACCAAAAATATTTCCGGAAACAACTTTTTCATTCAGCAAAACAAGTAGATGAATGATTAGTTGTCATTCACTGGTATCAGTTTCTCATTACAATGGTAAAACAAAAAACTCATTCTACAAAAATAGATAATTCTTCATATCTTAATTAAGATTAAAGCTGACATAACCTGCTAACAATAAAAAAGTACAAACATTCCTGGAATTTCTGTATGGCCTGAGATTGAACAATGTACATTAGGTGAGAAATTACAAAAATATGCTTATTGATCTTTCATTTATTATGTGGCATCCAAAAAAGTCAAAAAGAACATAAAAACAAAGTTAACGTACAAAAGAATAAGGTGATAATTCTTTATCATACAAAGGACTAAATATGCAAATAAAAATTAATAGAATGTGTTGGACTATGGGAAAATATTGTTTATTAAAATTACAAGCAGCTCTTTTAAGTTTGTGTCACTGTTAAAAGTATGACTACTTTTTTCAGAAAAACTATTTGTATTTTCTTAAACATTATAACACTTCTGACACCCAAACTTCAACTCCATTTCAAGTTCTCAAAGCAAGTTTTATTACATGGGAAGGTGAAGAAAACCATTTTTATCCATGTTTAAATGTATAGTGATTAACTCCTTTGGGAGTTCTTGGAATGGATGTGTAGTATTTCTAGCTATAAGTTTTTGAATATTAAAATAAAAATCAACACTAATGCCAAATCTTACCTGAATTTTAAATGTTAATAAAACTCAAAAGACTTAATAGCATGATGCAATTTATTTTTAAATTTTGTACTAGCATAAGTTAAGCATGAGTAATAAAGAATATTAAATAAGAATAAGTATGAATACCGTACCATGTTTTGTGCAGCTAAATAAAATGTGCCTTAGAAAATTATCAGTTATATGGGACAGTAATTTAATGAAAAATATACTTAAGTTTAACTGAGATGGAAGTAAAAATTTCTATCACTCTAAATCATCATCAAGCTCTCTAATATGTAAATGGTACTGTGTTAAATAATAGTTTAATTTCAATTACTTAGTAAGATTATCAGCAAATAAAATTAAATCTTTAAAAAGTTCAGTTACTGATACTGGGTTTCTTTTTTTGCCACTTTCCCCATCGGTAACCCATAAAATCATCGGCATGAGGCTAAAAGAGTCAAATGTAAATAAAAACCTAATCTCAAATACATTAAAATGTATATATACAGTAGTAAGAAGCACATTATGCTAAAATTATATTATATTAAAACCAATATTTGGTTTTAATTTGGTTTTCTTTTCAGGGATATTCCACTATTGCTTATTTTAAAAAAATTGAATCACTTTAGCCTAGGCCACTGGATTTACTGTGACTTAAGAACCCTTCCTATGAAGGGATGGGAAATACTTCTGCTGGAATTAATATGTAACTGAACTGAATTATTAATTCAGCCATAGAAATAATTTGTCATTAACAATATACAACATATGACCACATGTTCATGAGCATGTTATGTCATAGTTATACTGTTATTAACAATACACAATGTTAACAAATATGTTGTGTGTTATATACAATTATGTTGTATAGTTTGGGGTTAGACACATGCTCAAAATACCTGTTTTTATTTTCATGACCACAAAGCTGTTTTAGGGCCAATAAGAGCCAGAAATCTAAAACTTCTTTAAAAAGTGTTAATAAAAATAGCAGCTCAAACTTTATATACTAAGAACAGAAATATTATACCATATCTATCATTTATATGTGGGTTCGTGTAATTTATCTTCAATTAATGTTATTATCTCCTCAGCAGCTGAAGCCCAAGAACTGCAGATACATCACAGATGAAAACATTTGCTAGTGTCTGGGCACTAGCCTTTCTTAAGCTAAATGATGATCACACAATATAGATGATTTCTTCTGTAAAACAATTTTGGCTTACATGTATATTAAGCTGCAATGCCAGCATTTACGTTTGCATCATTACTTAATTTCTTTTCCTAGGGCTCTAGAGATTTTGTTACATTCGTTGGCTTTTTATTTGTCCCACAATACCATTTCAAACAGTAAAAATAAAAAAAAAACATGATCATTGCACAATGTTTTTATTCATGAATATTTATGTGAAATGAGTCAAAATTTCAAAAGCAAATTTAATTTTAAAAATATTGCTGGAAAAACCTACAATAAAAACACAGCTATGAATGTGATGCTTGGAACATAAAATTTCCTAATTAAGAGTGTTTTGGGGCAGATAAGATTTTTAAAACATTACTACATTTGTTTATAAAACATTCCTTTTACATTTTCACATTCAGTGGAACTTGTATAAGTTGTAGATAATGACTGACAACAGACTGAAAGTTTAACTAATGCTTCATGTAAGCCCAAATACCAGAAAATTCTCTCTTTAAAATAAGTTTAATTTGCCAAATCAATCAAAAAAGATGCAATCATGAAATCAAAGGTACAGTCAAATCTCAATTGGGAGTTTTTCTAGCATTTTAATCTATGTGGAACATAAGTCAAATACCTTACATATACCACAGTTATTAAGTTAAAGAATTTCAGGAATAACTCATGAGAATTAACTATTTTCACACTGTATCATTTTCTATCCTAGCAGATGCATACATCCAAATATGCTTGAATTAATCAATCCTAGTGTTGGTTGCCCCCCTCAAAAGATTATGTAAGCGTGATACCTTATAGCAGATAGATTCAAAAGATCAAATATTATTATGAGCTTAAAGAAAAGCATGTGTATGTGCCTTTTAAAATTTGCTTTAATAAAAATGCATTTTTGGAAGTATTAATCTTAACCATCACTTAATGCTTCTCGTATGCCAAAATACAGGGTTTTTTGTTCAAGAATCTGGGGTCAAAGAATTTTAGAGCAGAAAAGGATCTTAAATATCAGTCCTTTAATTTGACAGATAAGA
>CM053592.1:123155212-123169177 GCA_028646515.1 Pseudochirops corinnae
TTTGTGGTGGCAAAGAATTGGAAATCAAGGGGATGCCCATAAATTGGGGAATGGCTGAATAAGTTGTGGTATATGAATGTAATGGAATATTATTGTGCTATAAGAAATGAGGAGCAGACAGACTTCATAATAACCTGGAGGGACTTACATAAACTGATTTTGAGTGAGAAGAGCAGAACCAGGAGAAATCTATACACAATTATAGATACAATATATGTGTGACAACTAACTTTGATAGACTGGGCTCCTCTCAGCAATGTAAGGCTATAAGACAATTCCAAAAGACTCATGATGGAAAGATTTATCCACATCCAGAGAAAGATCTGCAGAGTCTGAATGCAAATTGAAGCAAACTACTTGCTCTCTTTCTTTTTCTTGTTTTTTTTCCTCTTTCCCATTGTTCATTCCACTGGTTACAATTCTTCTTTACAACCTGACTAATGTTTAATGTGAAGGTATTTGTAGATTTTATGTTTGACTGCATGCCACCATGGCGGGGGAGGGAGGAGAGGAAGGGGGATAAAATTTGAAACTCAAGGGATTGTAGAACTGAATGTTGTAAACTAAAAGTAAATAAATTAATAAAAAAAAGTTAAGGAAAATAGATTTTGTACCAAAGACCACCCAAAATAATGATGCCTCCTAGTGTAGCAACCCTTCTCACAAGAGGCCTGATCAATCTCAACAACTTATAGTATTACCCTGGGTGGGCAAGGATTCAAACTCAGATCTCCAAAGCCAACTCCCTTATGCATTGTACTACAGAACAGAACAGAGTATGTGTCTGTACACTCAAGATGCCTTCCATAGCCATTTTGTCTGCATAGTGCCTTATCTTTAGTAGGGACTTCTTCCCTCTGGCTGCTCTCAGTTTATATCACTGATTACTGTTCTCCCCCTTGTTGCTGTCCTGGGCCCATCTTCCTTTTTAATTCCCAGAAGGTGGCAGCAATTCTTCTCCTATCGCTTTCTGCTTTCCAACACCCTGTAGTTGTAAGGTCTCTTCCATTCTCTTTATCCTTGAACGGTGTTGATCATTTGTCTTGCCAGTGGACCAGCTCTCTGACAAACCAACCATAAGTGATGTTTTATCTCTGGTATGTCTACAACTTAAGAATGTACTTTTGGTAAATAAATAAATTTTTTAAAAAACAATGCACTTTTGGTTTGGAGTGCCACTATTCAGAAATCTTTGGTAAACTGGCCCAAGGCTATAAAAAATAAGAGTTCTCTCAGGAGACTAGAAGAATGACGGTGTAGTAAAAAGAGCACTGATCTGCAGTTAGAGAGCCTGAGTTCAAATCCAAGCGTTGCTGATTACTGTCTTTGTGACCTTGAGAAAGTCCCTTTTTGTCTTTGGGCCTCATTTTTGTTATCTGGGCATAGATCTGATGACCTCCAAGGTCCCTTCCCATTCTAAATCTATGGGCTTCGTGAATCATATGAAAAGTGGGTAGCCCAACCTCAACTTACATTTGTGACTTCTTTTCCCTCAGTACCTGGCTGCTGTGCTTCCTTCCTGAGTTAACATTTCACCCTGGATGTGAGAGCTAGTGGGGAGAGCTGCTGCTGATTTTCTCTTCATTCCTAGCATTTCTACCCAAGTTGAGTTATCCAGCACTCCAAGACTACTTATAAAACATAGGAAAGGGAGGAGGGAAGAGCAGAAACCTTCCAGTGTTATTTGTCTTATGAAGAGAGAGATTTGTGATCCCTGCTGGAACTAATATTATATAGCCCTGACTGCCTGGAACATTGCAGTACACCTTGTGACTGTTCAGGATGGGGTGGGAACTTTTTCAGCTTTTATTACATCCCCATTTAATTCTCTGCAGTGACTTTTCCAACCCTTCTCTTTCCACAAGCCCCACCCCATTCCTCATACTTAAGACAGATGATCCAGCCTCTTATTTCATAGGGAAGTTTGGGACCAGTCCATGTGAGTTTTCTCAGCTCCCTTCCTGACTTCCTCTGAGCTTTTCAGCATCATCCATCACTCTCTTCTCCTTCGGTCTGGTCCCAGAAGTATATTCGTCTGCAAAGGTCCTCTCCCTGCTCCTACCACCGCCATGGTGCAAGTGAGTGTTTCTTGTATCTGCACATCGAGCACTTCATGGGCATGCTATTACCCCCAGCTCTTCACTGCCTCATTTACTGGCCATGCCCTAACCATCAGCACTTTAGCCAGATCACTATTACCCCAGATCAACTGGGTCTTTACTGCCCTCCCTTGACCCCAGCGAATCCTACCTCACTAGTCCCTGTGGCCCTGATTTAACTCTGTGTGTCCCAATATTCTACCTTGGAGTGCCACATATTTTGATCAGGACAATTTATCTGGATCAGAGTATCATGGATTTAGAGCTGAAAGGGACCTTGGATATCACTAGCCTGAGAGCTCACTTTATAGATGACAAAACTATGGTGTACAATAATGAATGACTTACCCAAAGTCTCACAAGTAGCAGTGCTAACCATAATAGCTGACCTTTATATAGAGCATGAAGATTGTCCAAGTATTTTGCATACATTTATGATCTTTGCAACAGCTTCGTATGGTAGGTATTATTAATCTGATGTTACAGTTGAGAAAACTGAGGCTCAGAATCAGGTCAAGTAACTTGCTAAATGATCACATAACTAGTAAGTGCCAAAAGTAGGGTTTGAACCTAGGTTTTCCCTCATTCCAAGTCCAGTGCTCTTTTCACTGTTCTAAGATTACCAAAGGTTCTAGGAAACAACTATCTTAAAATGCAATCAAGGTAAAGAAACTATAATCTAGAAGATTACAAAGTATTAATTTATTTTGCAGCATCTGTGACAAGTTAGCTTTCATTTCATGACCTCTAATGACAGGGAACTCACTCCTTCCTTAAGCAGTCTATTCCATTTTGGACAGCAATCATCATGCAGAAGTTTTTCCTTATGCTGAGTTGTAATCATCCCTCTTCTCCAATAACTTTGACCCATTGGTCCTAGTTCTGCCCTCAGGAACTACGCAGAACAAACCTAGTCCTTTTTCTTTATGGTGGTCTTTTAGTTACTTGAATACGATGATCATATTCTCTCTCAATCTTTTCTGGGATCAGTACATCTAATGGAATTCTTCAATGGATCTTTGTATGTCATGGCTTTGAGTCCTCTCACTATCTTGGTTAGTCCTTTATGGAAACCAACACATAAGAAACACACTCCAGCTTTGTCAGCATGCTTTTTAAATGTGACACTGAATTGAGCACACTAATTCAGATAAGATGTGACCAGTAAGCCAACCAGTTGAACTCAACTCCTCTCTTCTGCCCACTGTATGTCTACTATGATACCTTGGATGACGTTGTCTTTTCTGGATGCTACCTCACATTCATATTGAACTTGCGGTCTAATAAAATCCTCAGGTCTTTTCAAATTAGCTGCTCTCTAGCCAATCCTGTGTTTTATTTTCAAATCTAAGTATGACCTTACATATATTCCTTTTAAAATCAGTCTTTTAAGATTCATTTCATCATATCAGGCTGTAAATTTCCTGTTAAAATCCTGATTTTATAATCCACCATACTAGTTAGTGAGGAAATGTTGTATAATGGATAAGGTGCTGGTCTTGGTGTCAGTAAGAGCATAACATCATAGATTTAGAATTGGAAGGGAGAGATCATTAATTCCAATCTACTAATTTTACATAAGATGAAACTGTGGCCAAGAGAATATAACTGACTTGCCCAAGGTCACACCAGGTAGTAAGTGACAGAAGCAGGATTCAAACCCAGGTCCTCTGCCTCCTCCAACATTCTTTCCACTGTACCACAATCTGTATTCAAATCCTAATGGACACATACCACTTGTGCAACCATAGGCAAATTACTTAACACCCTCAATGGTTCTCTAAGATTACAAATTATCCACAAATTGTTGGTCTGCATTTATGGAGGGAAATTCCACACTAGGAGTTTATGTAACAGTGGAGTCACAGGTCAGTAAGTCAGTCAACAAACACTTCTCAGTGGCTTCCTATGTTCGAGGCACGTACTGAACCCACCCTTAACTCCCTAAAAAAGTATTTTCTATCTTTCTCTGCTTTTTTTTACCCACAAACTGGATTAGCAGTTTTCTCATGGGTAAAATGAAAAAGTTATATAGATGATCTCTGAAGTCCAAACCTCATAATTAAAATGGTGGGGATTTCTGGTGAGTGGGCCTTGGGGGTCAGGCAAATCTTTCTTGGGAAGCCCCTTACTTACCCCAGTTACCCATAAGGCCCCATGAGTTCCTTTCCATTTGGAGGAGCATCTGTGCGTTTTACACATAGTAGGCTCTTGATAAATGTTCTTCACTGTCCATTCAGGGACATGGGGAAAAAGAAGTGGAAGGAGGCCTTCCAAGGCTACTTCAGACCAGATCCATTTGGAAGACTATGACTTATGCACTTAAACTCACTCTGCCATTTTTCAAGCTGTCATTGTCTTGGCATTGTACTCTCTGAGACATTTTAAACCTTTCCAAGCAACCAGCAAAATGAGGAAGCAAAATGTTGTTCTTGCAATGAGTCATGAGATCATAGCCGGCTACAAGCCCACTGTGTCAGACCGAGCTTCAGGAAGCCTCTGGAAAGAAAACATCTGTTTGGTTGTATTTTCTATGCATTTGTGGCATGTGTTAGTTCAGTTTGCCACATGCCAGTCAGTTGTAGATCTTACAGTTTCAGAGTCCTGGGGAAGAGGGTGGTAGAGAAGAAAAAAAATGAATAAAGTCTAGGAACGTATGACTGTCGCTTTCAAACATGGAATACCCATGGCCTGTATTCAATGGATAGGGAACCAATCAGTTGCTAGGGAGAGAAGATATTTTATGGGAAAAAAAATGGTTCCACAGTCAAGAAGAGGTTAGGCTGCGCTCAACTCTTAGAAATCTCTTTCTTAACTCTTTGACCCTCATATACAGGCTCTACTTTTATAAAACTGAGGAAGGAAGGTCTCACTGGATTTATGCAGGCATGGAAGAATATGTAGAAGCTGTATTGGATCAAATTTTCCCTTCATTACCCCTGTGACATTTATGCTGCAAAGGGAGCCAACGATAGTGATTGTGTTGGAAATTCTTCCCCAGGGTGGTGGGGTTGGAAATTGGAGGGTCCTGGTGGTAGGAGTAAGACCAAGATATCATAATGTTTTACTGTACAACTTTCAAAAGCACACAGGGAAATATTAGAGCCATTATGTACTACTCTGCAGAGAACTGCTGAGAAAGGAAAGGTGAAAGTTGCCGAGGTCAGTGTTAAGGATAAAGATGCTTAATCATTAAAACTATCCCAATGTGCAATGGCTTCTCTTGAGGAAGTAGATTCCCCATTGTTGAAAGTCTTCAGGTAGAAGTCAATACCCACATGTTGAAGATATTGTAAAAGGCATTAGTTGGTAGATTAGACAGGTTGACCCTTGAGATTCCTTCCAATGTTGAGATGCTGTGACAATCCAGAGTGTGTCCAAAGGACAGAAATCAAGGTGATAAGAGGATTAAAGACCATTTTGTATAAGGATTGCTTGAAGAAATGGAAAAAGATTTGGGTTGAAGGGTCTGGGAGACAGGCATGATAACAGTATTCACATATTTGAAAGACTGTCTAGTGGGAGAGAATTTACACATGTTCTGTTTGGTCTCAAAGGATGGAAGTGGTAGGAAGGCAGAATTTGTCTTAATCTAAGGAAAAACTTCTTAAAAGTCAAGGTTGTCCAAAATTGTAATGGGAGCCAGTAGGAGGTACAGTGAGTTCTTTAGCACTGGAAGTCTGTCTGTAAGTGGACTGGGTATGCTGGGGGAAAAGTATTTTTGGGGGAAGACCAAGTGTGAGCACTATTGGTGTGCCATCCCAAAGTGTATTAATGTTTGCTGAGTTGATATCAACAATTGAGAGGATATGAATCCAACCCATGGTTGTCTTATCAGGTTGAATGTTTAGAGTCAGCATTCAGATACGAGTCCTCTGACTTGAGATCTAGTGCTCCCTACTGCCCCAGAAAGATAGGGGCTTCAGAAGAGAAGGGAGATCTGGACTGACAGAGAAGGTGGAATCTCAGAAAGGGACTTGGATTTCCAGCTAAAGCTTGAAATGGAAGGGCAGCCTCTTAGCTACCTAGATGGAGCATGCCTAACAAATACTAGTGAGACATACACTTTCCTAGTCTTGCAAATGTATTCAAGAAGATCTTAAATCAAAGATGACAGGGGAAGGAGACAACTGCTTACATATATTTGCCAAGTCCGATGCTACAGAGAAAAGAAGTATAATACAGGAAAAAGAAGAAGAGATTCAGCATTAATTCATAGGATTCAATATCTAAGAAAGGGGTCAGCCATGAAGACCATAGAGTCATGTGTTTTTATAAATGCTCAAAGAATAGACAATAAACAAAGTGAAATAGAGATCCTAATACAAGGAGGTCAATTTGACCTCCTAAGAAGAACTGAGATTTTAATGAACTGACTAGAACATTCATAAGAAACAGAACAGATTTTTAAAGGTGAACGGAGTAGCATTGTACATTAAGGATATATACTTTTAGGGGAGGTTACAGGGCGCAGTAAATAAAGTACTGACCCTGGAGTCAGGAGGATCTGACTTCAGATCTGGCCTCAGATACTTGACACTTACTAGCTGTGTGACCATGGGCAAGTCACTTAACCCTGATTGCCTCCCTCTCCCCCCCCCCCTCAAAAAAAGATAAATACTTTTGAGAGAAAATTTTGGAATTTAAGTGGGGAAGCATGGTGGAGAGCATCGGAGTGAGAATCAGCCAAAGTTGTATTGTCACTGACATGCTACAGAACTTCTGGGTAGGAGGAAGAAATAGGCAAGGAATTTGAGAAATTCATTATGAGCCTGGCTATAGGAACACAGGGGACTTGAGTTATTTAGACATCTCCAGGTGAAATGCAGAGAAGAAGAAAAATTCTTGGCTTACCATAATAGTAATTTCATTTTTCACAAGGTGGGGGAGAATGAGAAGGGGAACTCTTATTCTGGATCAGATTATAACAAAGAGGAATTGATTATTGAAACAAATAATAAACATCTTTGAAGTTAAATGACTATTCCATTTTTGAAGTCATACTAGAGGAAATGGAAACTGCACACAGGGTACCATGTGGGTTCTAGATTTTGTGAGAGCAGATTTCAAAGAATTTGAGAGAAAAGGTTCCATGGCCTGAACATTTTTTCAGAAAAATCAGTCTAAAGAGAGAGAGAGTGCCTCTTAAGAATGAAATTTTAATGACAAAAACATAAATAATTTCATTTAGGAAGAAAAAGGGGAGTTGTCTGCAAAATTGTACACATACAGAGAACTCATCAACAAACTTAGATTTCAAGAAGACATATACAAGCAAGGGTACGTAATGTTGGAGGGATACTAAAGAACAACACCAACTTATTACAGTGGCATTAAACATCTTTAAGGTGGTCATGAAAGTTAAGGACAACAATAAGAGCTGTGTTGGGGACAAGATAGGAGATCAAAAATGGATGTGGCCACTGGAGTGGATGAGGAGAATGCAAACAGACAACGATGATAAGGAAGGACTACTTAACTTTATTTTGCTTCTATTTTTTCTGCTAAGGAGAATGACCATTGGACTGGGAAGGCTAGGACAAAATGGAAAGGAACTGAAACATAATAATAATAATAATAGTTAACCTTCACATAGTGCCTCCTATGGGCCAGGCATTGTGCTAAGTGCTTTACAATTATTATCTCATTTAATCCTCACAACAATCCTGTGAGGTAGGTACTATGATGATCTCTGTTTTATAGATGAAGAAATTGAAGAGAGCACCTAGGTGTCTTTAAAGAGTTCAAGGCACCAAGGTATAGATAACACTATATCCTATGGTACTAAAAGAATTGATGATGTGATTGCTAAGATCAATGATCTTTGAAAAAACATGGAAGGTCGAGCAGAATAGGCTTCTTGCAGAAGGTAGGACTTTAGTTGGGACTTGAAGCTAAGGGAAAATACAAGGAAAAACTTCCTAATAACTAGAACTATCAAAAGTAGAGTGGGATACCAAGGGAAGTAGTGGGCTGCCCTTTTCTGGACATCTTTGAGTATATCCTGGGTTTTGTTGAGGAGATTCCTATTCACGTATGGCTTGAACTACATGACTTCTGAGATCACTTCCAACTCTGAAATTCTCTGATTGTGGCTTATTGGTTCTTCTCAAGCAAGCTGGCTTTGACAGATCAAAGGGATAACTTTGTTCAACAACAACGATTTTCAATACTAGGTGAGGTATAAAATGTGAAGAAATATACTCACCAAAGCAGAGTCTCACATCACAGGACAATGTTCCATGCATAATCCAAATGGAAGAGGGATTCCCTAATGGATATTGAGGTTCTCTAAAAGTTCCTGAATAGAAGTGATAGACTGAGTTTTGCTGATCCTGAAACACTACAGAGTCTCCTTAATGAGATCCATAATCACACAAAATAAATTACCTTTGTAATTCACATAGGAAACACTGAGAGGACAAAGACTGCATTTTGTCCAGATTATGACATAGAGTTGGATGGGAAGTCTATTGAGTTAATCAGTATATATATATCTTGGATAGTCACTGGAGTTAAATTGGATGCAGAATTGAATAGGAGGAGAGAAGCAGGATGGATCTCATGTGAGAAATTATGTAGTGATTTCTACCATTCTAAACTGTTCCCTACTGCCAAAGGACATTTTAAAAAATACCAATATTCTCTGAGTAATGCTGTATAGCTACAAATCATGGAAAATTCTATGATATCAGAAGGATCATAATTGTAGGTGACCCAAAGGACAATGGCAAGTTTGTGACAAATGTGTGCTAGGAGACTGCCAAACAGGATCGATAATGACAGGTAGACAAGATATAATTATTAAAGACATCATCCAGTATACACAGGATAGGAAAAATAGGTGGGCTGGTCATGGAAAGAGAGAAAATGTCAGACAGGCCTTCTAAATAAAGCCCTAGTATTGATCCAATTCAACAAGCATTTATTAAGTGTTCAATACGTCAAGCACTTTTCTAGTCACTGGAGATATGAAAAATGAAAAATAGTCCCTGCCTTCTAGAAGCTTACATTCTAGATGAGAAACAACATTTAAACAGAGAGGTAAATGCAGTATCATTTGAGGAGAGGGAGCGAGTGAGCACTAAACCCTTGCTAAAGTATTGAAAGATCCAGAGGAAGGTGCATTTAGATGGATTTTTGTGGAGGATTCATGAGAAAATAGGTAAGACCTGAAAGGGATAAGAGGGTGTGGGTGGGTTTCAATCTGTAGGGAGAAGCCATTTCTACGAGTTCAAGAAACAGTTAAAATACTGCTGTGTGGCTGGGTTTCTGTCTTTTCTTTCTATTTTATTTACACCAAGAAAAAAAAAACAAACAAACGAAGAAACCCACGCTGTCTTTTCCCCTCTTTCCTCTTTTATCTGCTTTTTCTCACAAAATCTAGTCAAGGTGCACTTTCATGCCACTAGTGAAATTCATAGTCAAGGACTGATTTTTGCATCATGGTGAACTTTTCAAGAATCTCAGTCCCAACATCCCAGTGGATGCAGAATGACAGCAATTTTCAGCCCCCGCCGCCCCCTATCTATCCACAAATTATTTAGAAATTTATTTGGGTCTTTTATGAGGTGGGTAGGAGACAGAAGGAGTAGTAAAACGAGCATCTTAGAGGTAAAATAACTGTTTGAATGAAACTTCCTTTTTCTTACCTGCAAGTTCGTTTTGGGACTGAAACGATTTCCAGTTTTCCCTTTCAGACTCCTGTGTTCAGAGGTAGGGGGAGGGGTTCGTAAGGGAGGTGGGGGAAGGGCGATGTAAGACTCTGGGGAGAAACACAAGTCAGCTATTCATCTCCCCAAGTTTATTTACTAAAACAACATTTTTATTACCAAGACGTGTTAGAAGGGAAAATATGACAGCCTCCATTTTATGTGGCCATTGCTCTTTAATCTGAGCCCGCCTGAAGATTTCCTATCAAATCAGTCCTTCCTCCCTCCCCAGTCCCCATCCCTGTGATGCCCGCAGAAATGAATGAGGGCCAGGCCTGCTCTTTTCTCATCTGAAAGGGCTGAAATTGCTTTGTGTAAATGTGTGGAAAATGCTGATATTTGGTTTCTATAAATATCTCGCCTCCCGAGTGCCGTGTTTCATTTGTGCTGTTTCCTTGGACGGCTTGGCTGCTTATCACTTTTATCCAGGGCGCTGAATACAAATGAACTCCTGCTACAGTTTACCCGGAAACCAATATTTGGAACATTTGCGGCGGTTATGCTTTTAATGAGGGAGAGGAGCGGCTGAATGGAGGCGAAGATTGCCCATCAGGCCGGCCGAGGGCTGCCTGTGTGCGAGCCTTCATTTGCACAGGGTGAGAGCCAAGAGCGGACGGCCTTGTGCGATGCTCTGTGAGCCAGGTAGCCCTCCCCGCTGCGGGCGAGGGCGCGGGGCAGCCGCAGAGGGCTATCTATAGCGCGCTATTTATAGCAGCGTCTCCTCGAGAACCTTGACAAGCCACGTTAATGACGGGGATCCATTGCAGCGTAGCTGCTGCGCTGGGGGTCGGGGAGGAGGGAGAGAGAGAACAGGAGAGCAGATGCCGCCAGCCTCAAGGTTTCTGCATCGAAACATGAATGCCCTTCCCTGGGGCGCCAGGTGGGAACCATAGGTGGAGGAGGGCAATGGAACACTCTTATTTTACCTCTCCGCCCCCCCCCCCCAAGAGGTTTTAGTCTCATAGACTTGTTAAAGTCCGAATTCTCTAGCTGTAAGGGGCTTTTAAGACATCATTCAGTGGGCCAGTTTATTCCCTTCGTTTTGCAGGTGAGGGAACTGAGGCATTCAGTGTTGCTCCTCAAAAGAACGAAACACTCTGGAAGACAAGGAATATTGGGCTTTGTCTTCGTATCCCCAGCCCTTAGCACAGTGCCTGGAACAGGGTGGGTGCTTAATAAATGCCTGTTGACTTAAATTGAAAGGTAGGATTATTCCATTGTAGCATCGCTGTCTGTTATATTCAGATATAACCCTACGGGTCCAAATTCTGTCTCAGATACTTAGTTGCTGTAGGACCTCAGGACAAGGTCGTTTATCCTATTCAGACGCATTTTCTTCATCTAGAAGAAAGGAGATAATCCTGGTAGTGTTTAAGTAAATGGGTGGTGGGGAATGGGTTCTCCTAATTAGTCGCCCCCTCCCTTCCTCTTACACATACTTTCCAGGATCGTTACCAGGATTAAATGACAAAATTGATATAAAGCCCTTTGTAAACTTTGCTGATGTAAATATCATTAGCAGTTACGAAGTATGGCACATAGTAAGTGCTTAGTGCATTTGTTTCATTCATTTGGAGGCAGAGGACCTGGGTTCATATCCTGGTTCTGTTACTTTCCGTTTGTGTGATATTGAGTAAATAATTCAGCCTCTCTAGGACTCAGCTTCCTCATCAGCAAAAATAAGTTGACGTAGAAGACCTCTAAGGTCCCTTCTGATTCCAACTCCATGATTCTCGGATCCCAGTCTAGAGTCAGGCATTCAGGACACAAAGTATTAGCAGGAGAGAATGGTTTCGAAAAAGCCCTGAAAGAACATGGGTTCTAATCCTGGTTCTTCTCTGGGACCTTGGCCAAAGCTTAGAACCTCTCGGAGTTCCAGTTTCATTTTCTGTAAAACAAAAGAATTCATCTAAATGACATCTAATATCCATTCCCATTGTAAACTTCAATATGACATTAATCTAGTGGATTAGGTTAAGTCATGATCAAGCTGATTGATTCAGTGACAGAGAAACCTGAGCAGCGCCTCAGAAACAAAGCGATATCCAAATAATCTTAAAGGCAGAGGCTGAAGTTTATATAGTACAGAAGGGAGACCCTGGGACTAAATTGGGACTGCAGATCTCTCTGGATCCTAGGACAGCGGCAGCTAGGAGAGGCCTATGGCAGCCAGAGTTCCTACTAAAGACTTCTACTGACTTTTAAGTCATATAGCTTTGCTCCACCACACCTTAACTATATTAAAAAGGTTTCCCAGGAATTTGATGAGGAGGGAGCTTTAAAGATCATCTAGTTCTGGTGTCCTCAACCTGGGGATATATTTCTGGGGGTCCTTGAATTTGAATGGGGGAAAAATGATTCTTATTTTCACTAACTGAAACTCAGCATTTTCTTCAATAACAAATCATTATTCTGTCCAGAAGTTTCTTCCTGTAGACAGGAGTTTCCTAGACCCTAAGAAGAGAGAATCCCTTAAGTAGGAGAAAGAATGTGAGATTTGGAGGTCCCTTTTGCCTGAGCTGTTAAGAGCTCTTTTGGGGATGCGTCTTGGCTCCATCTCATCTCTTTGCATTTTCCCAAAGTCTTAGAATAGACAGTGTTGGTGTAAGCTAATAGTCTGAGCCCTGGATCACTTTATGTTTCTGGTTACTTGATTAGTTTGCTCCTCGCTTGCCCTCTGCCTACCCTTCTTGCAACCTCAGCTCTTTCTTTAACTTCCAATAAAGTCCTGTTGAAAGGCTTCATCCTGACATGGAGGTGACCCTGGGCTCTTGAAGGCTTTGCTTCCTACCAGCTGAAAAGGTTTTTTTTTGAGTCCTGGCTTAGTGATAGGACTGCTATCTGAGGATCAGTCGAGCTAAATGTGGTCTGTGTTGGTAGATGAGCACTCACATTGAGAAACCCAGGGATCCTGGAAGAAGTGAAGTTTGCGGAAGTATACCCTCTCTGAAGCTTTCCAGCAGAACCATTTGGAGTCAATGTTTTCATTACCCACTATTTCCTTTTCTCTTGCAGAGACCATCTCTCTTCTTTTGTTATCATAAAAGAAGGGCTAAGAGGTATTTATATAGTGGAGAGAGGACTGAGTCTGGGCTCTGGAAGATCTGGGGGTTCAAGTGTCACCTCTGATGCATTCTAGCTCTTTGACCCTGGGCAGGTTAGTTCACCTTTCAGTGCTTCGGCTACTAACTAGTACTTTAAGTTTGTTTTGTTATTGTCGTCCAGTTGAGTCCAAATCTTTGAGACCTTGTGGACCATATCACATTAATACTGTCCATTGGGTTTTCTTGACAAAGATACTAAAGTGGTTTGCCATTTCCTTCTCACTGGATTAAGGCAAACAAGGTCATTGTAATATTAATGGGATTTAAGATACTTCCTGACCATTAATAGGCCTCATGTGGAGCCCATTAAGGGAAGCTTGCTTAGGGGAGGCTTGCTTCTAGGAAGGCTTTCTTACCTTTTGCTAATTTCTAATGATGGTTATGATACCTTATGGCTCTGAGAAGTGTATATATATTCTGAGTTGGTATTTTGCTTTGGGGGCTCACTTATGAGCAGGATCTTGTGATTCCCTGGTGGAGATTCTGAGTGGCCATATGTTCGGAGCTCCCTAACTGCTCAGATGTAAAGAATCTCTAGATCCAGAGATATATGTAAAATGTATAGTTGATTCAGGCAGTCAGAGTCCTGTCTGTTGGTCTTTATTTCCCTGCTTGTATTTTCTCTGAAGTTTAGGTTGCTGATTTTTCCCCTGAACTAGTGAATGTGATTTAAAAAGATTGTTGACCCCTTAAACAACTATCTTTCCTAGTAAAGTGGATCTAAGAACCTGTGTTAACAGTCATCCTGGGTATGCCAGTGTGGCTGCTGCTACAGCCACATAGCTAATAAGTACCTGAGGTCGAATTTGAACTCAGGTCTTCTTGACTCCAAGTTCATTGCTTTATCCACTAAGTCATCTAGCTGCCTTCTAGGTAAACAGGGTTAAATGACTTGCCCAGAGTCACACAACTGTTATGGGAATCTGAAGATCTTCCCTGCCCCTAGGCCCTTTGCTAAAGTGGCTTAAGTGGCTCTGAGAACCTTCCCTGATTTGAAAGTATACTCTGCCCCCTAATAGGCTGAATGTGGTCACATGGAGCCTGTGGCAG
>CM053592.1:123169277-123199397 GCA_028646515.1 Pseudochirops corinnae
ATGACATTCTCTGATCCAGGAGAAGGCTATATATACTGCTGATGTGAGGTTTTGCTTTGGGGCTCACTTTGAGAAGAGTTGTGTGATTTGGCCAGAGGAGACTCTGGGAAGCCGTTGAGCCCCCCGGCTTTGAAAAACCCAGATGTTGATGTTTCCCTTTCTGGTAACTGAGTAGTTATGGATATAATGGTCAGAAAGCTGGAAGTCTGTCTGCTGATCTGTTTCTTTGTCTGCTTGTAACTTGTTTGTATTCTGTTTGCATTCTCTGAAGTTCAGGGTGCTGACTTTTCCCCCTGAACTAGGTAAATGATATATGTTTGATTGATTAAAGTAAGCTTGTTAACCCTCTTTGAGTTGCTTTCCTTTAGAAAAGCAGATCTAAGAACTTGTGCTAGCAGCTGCCCTGGGTATGCTAGGGTGCTGGCTGATACAACAACTAATAAGTATCTGATGTCAGGGCTGAATTTAGGTCTTCCAGAGTCCAGACTCAGCACTCTATCCACTGAACTACTTAGCTGTCCTAGCAGTTTTCCATTTCTTTCTCCAGTGGATTAAGGCAAACAGAGGTTAAGTGACTTGCCCAGGATCACACGGCTAGTAAGTATATGAGGTTGGATTTGAACTCAGGTCTTCCAGACTTTGAGCTCAGCATTCTATTCACTGAACCACCTAACTCCCCCTAATACTCTAAGTTACCAAGTGGCTTATCTTCATTTGTGGAAGGAGTTTCCACACAGAAATTGTCTACTGATTAAATCACAGGTCTGGATTCTGCTCCCTCCCACCCCCCATAGTAGGCCTAGTGGAACCCTTGCACTAGAGACTCTTAATAACATGAAAGATTCACATATATAGGGGATTTTTTTTTATGGTTCTGGCTTACTGCCTGTACCTGGGAAAATTGGAAGAATTCATGCACTATATTCCAAGGTACAGATGCAGATTGATCCAGGATATGGATTGATTTCTTGCTACAAGCATGTGACATAATAGAAATAAAGTTTTATGGGAAAAGCAAAATAGAACTCTTTGAAAGTAAACAATAACCTTGCTTTAGTACACCCAGCAGATGTAATAGAGCACTGGGTTCAAATCCCAGTTTGGCCACTTACTGTTTAAATGATCTTGAGCAATAATCATAATTATGATTTATATAATGCTTTAAGGTTTGCAATGCTTTACCTAAGTTACTTGGTTTGATACAGTAACAACTCTATGAGGTAGGCACTATAATGAATCCCCATTTCAGATGAGTAAACTGAGGCTCAGAGAGTTAAGTGACTTTTTCAAGGTCACTATGCTAGGATCTGAGGCAGGATTCAAACTCAGATCTCCCTAACTGTGGGGCCAGTAGTCTATATGTTGGACCTCCTTACTATATCTTTAGGCCTCAGTTTCCTCACCTACAAAATAAGGGGTTGGAATACAATCTCTAAGATCCCCTTTGACCTAAATCCTGGGACTGATTTTGAAGGTCTATGTCAATTTTCAGTCACTTCCAGTACCAGATCAGGAGGCTCCTCTCCCTCTGAAGTTCCCTGCAGGTGCTGCTCACTATCTTGGCTCTGCTCCATATGCTCACTTTCTTTCTTTCTTTCTTCCTTCCTTCCTTCCTTTCTTTCTTTCTTTTCTTTCTTTCTTTCTTTCTTTCTTTCTTTCTTTCTTTCTTTCTTTCTTCCTTCCTTCCTTTCTTTTTCTTTCCCTCCTTCCTTCCTTCCTTTTTTCCTTTCTTCCTTCTTTCCTTCCTTCCTTCCTCCCACCCTCCCTCCCTCCATCCCTTCCTTTCTTCCTTCCTTCCTCCATCCCTTCCCTCCTCCCTCCCTCCATCCCTATCTCCATCCCTCCCTCCATTTTTCCTGTGGCAGTCTGGTGGACCCAATCTCAATATAACATTTTTAAATGCATAAAATAAAATACATAGGATTTTAAAGGAAACCTATTATATTGAAAATCAGTTATGAAGATATTTTTTAGAAGCCAAGTTCATGGACCTCAGGTTAAAATCTCCAGGCTTGTATTTCCTCTGGGAACATCATTCATTGTGAGAGAGGGAGAGGGGGAGAGGTCCATGCATCAGTTACACTAGTATAGGCAGTCTTAGACTTTGGGCTATTGAACTTCCCTGGATTCTCATTTACAAAGCTCAGTCAATTACACACCTTCATGTTCTCAACTTAGCGCCCTTATAGCAGCTGGACAGCTGGTCAATGACTTCAAGTCAGTCAGTTAGCTTCCTGATGTACTTGATCTAAGGCTCCTTCTACCTCTCAGTCTCAGTCATGCTCCCTCCCCTCAGGCTGTGCTATTTCCAGCATTAGACAGAAGATGGAAAGGGAGGAGGGAAGAAGAAGAAGTGAGGAAAGGGCAGATTACCAGGCAGCAGGAGGGGAAATATCTTGTTCCACACCAACTCTGTGGATCTCAGAGAGGCAAAACCAAACCCAGAGGTGTTTTTGTACTATCACACTAGGACAGAGTGGAGTAACAAGAAGTGAGGGTACCTTCTGAAAATGGGGCATGAAAATAAATGTGACTACAACACTAACTGTTTTCTGTGCACTAAGGACATGAAATAGTACATTCTGGGAGATCAGATCTGGCAACTTAAGTCCTAGATGGGGAACATATTCTATGCCAAGTTTTAATTATGTTTGCAAATAACGAATTTGATGGCCCTTAAAAACCTCCAAACACTTGGCTCTATGTGTCTTGTTTCTCTGTAACAAAGAATATATAATAATCCGCAGCAGTCAGTATTGGTCATGAGCAAACTTGTAAAGCAGGTAACATGTGTCTCTAGTTTCCTTTCTCTCTTCTCTAGATAGTTTTTCATATTAAGTGTTTTCTCACTACTTCCCCCCTTTGTACCTGTGCAGTTAATTTTGAGAATGGAAGTACAGAACTTTCTAATTCTATGGCTCCCTTCAGAAATCCTTTGGGCCAAGGGTTAACCAGAGAACAAGGTTATCTTATTTGATGCCATAACTTTGTGTGTGAGGTAGGTAGGACAAGTTCTTATTGTCACCATTTGGAGAGATTACTTGCCCTGAAATTGAACTCAGTCTTCATATTTAAAATTCAAGGCTTTTTCTATAGTGCCACATGCATCAGCCAGTTTCCTGGCCTGGCTTCTCCTGAATTCTATTGTTGTTCCATTTAGACATATGATAGTGAGAGTTAAAAGCTGTTTTGGAGCCAAAGAAACCATTGGCCAAACAACACAGGCGAGTTTGAAAACATTGGCCTCCTGTAAACATAGGCATCTCAGCAGCTAACTGGGCTTTTCCAACCCAGTGGCTCTAGATTGCCAGATTTGAAATGTATGACTGCCCCTACTTTGTGTTTTGGCTAGAGAATTCTTTTCTTTTTTAACTGAAATCCAATCCATTAAATGGGCCATTCATACGCAATGCCCTGTCAGCTGATCATCTTTTACTTTTGTGTGGAAAATGAAATTGCATCTGTAACTATCTGCTGTCATTTGTGCCGACATTAAAGTTCATTGCCAACCTGCAAATTCTCATTGGTTGTTAGCAAGGGGTAGTGTCCTGGGTTAAGAACTGGGGTTGGGAGGGGGGAATACAAGAGAAGTAGAAGGTGTGGATCCCATCCTCAAGGGCCTTCCAGTGTCATAGAGGAAATCATATCAATAGCTTGCATTTAGGTAATGTTTTAAGACTTGAAAAAAGCTTTGCATATGTCAACTTGTTTTTATCTTCACATCAACCTTGGCATTTGTTATTATTCGCACTTTACAGATGAGAAAACTGAGAGAGACAGAAGTTAAGTAATTTGCCCATGGTCACACAGCTGGTAAAGTATCTGAAGACAGATTTGAACTCAGGTCTTCCTGACTCCAAAGCCAAGACTCTATCCACTGTGCCCCCTTGGCTGCCTCTAGAAAGTAGGAAGCCTGTGAGAAATGATAGTTTCCCAAATGAGTAGAAAGAGTGCTGGATTTGGAATCCTAGGTCATGGGTTTGAGTAATAATAAAACTGGTTAACAATGATATAGCACTTTAAGGTTTACAAAGAGCTTTACTTTGATCTTCAAAAGAATCCTGTGAGATTTCACATCGTTTTACAAATGATGAAACTGAGACTGAGTGAGGTTAAATGATTTTCCCAGGGCCATGAAGCAAGTAAGTGGATGAGACAAGATAATAATTCAGGTCTTCTCCTACTTGGGACCTATGAAGCCTTGGGCAAATCATTTCATTTCTTGAGGCTTAAGTTTCTTTATCTATGAAATGAAAGGGTTGAGTTGGATACCCTCTAAGGCCCCTTCCCACTATAAATTGATGACCCTATAACAAGAATAAAATAGACATTAAGTGCTAAAGGTGTTCAGGGAAGGAGAGATCAATGTACATTGTGTTAAGTAGAGAAAGTTTCATGCAGTAGCTGAGACTTGAGCTGGGCCTTGAAGGATGGGTCATCAGGTTTAGACAGAGAAGAGCACCCTTTTTCACTTTAGGTGAAAGGGGCAAGGAATGAGCATTGAGTATTCCCAATGAGAGTAGGTTGACTGAAGAAAGCTAGAGAGTTCCTGTAGGATAATGGTGGGAACTGGGTAGTCAGGAAGGGCCTTGATATCTGGGCTGAGAAATTTGGACTTTATGTAATAGGGGAGCCACAGAAATTTTTGTTCAGGATAGTGAAATGATCCAAGTGGTGTTTTTAGGAAGAATAATACAACTGTTGTTGTATTATTATAAAGGAGGGATTGGAGGCAGGGAAGAGAGTATCAAGTACCTACTGTTAACCAGGCTCTGTGTTTTACAAATATTATCTCATTTTATCCTCACAATAACTCTGGGAGGTAGATAAAATTCTCATTTTACAGTTGAAGAAACTGAGGCAGGCAACAATTAAGTGACTTTCCCAGGATCACATGGATAGGAAATGTCTGAGTCTGGATTTGAACTCAAACCTTCCTGATTTCAGGTCCAAGTGACCAGGTAGGAGGTAATTGCCTCTCTAAACCTTCTAACATAGTCATGAAATGGAGAGAGACTGGCCTGCAGAGCAGTGGTGAGAACAGAAAGAAAGGGAAAGATATAAAAGACATTTTGAGGGAGGAATCAATAACATTTAGTGACTGATTAGCTATAGGACAGTCAAAGATGACTTGGATTCTCTTTCCCAGAACTTGGTTTTAATCTCACTATAGATATCTGATTTTCTTTCCCAGAGCATGTGATGGCTTATAGAATTACTCAGACAACCTAATTTGTTCCTGTTTCTTGAATAATGTTAATTTAAATGGAAAATGTGCCAATATAACTAATACAGTTACTAATGGACTTCTTCATTAAGTGGCATATACTACACAGTCAATATAATCAACTGTTTTAGAAAGTAGAATTAAAACCTAAAACCTACAACTCGTTACTTTTGTAATTCTAGCTATTGGTAAATTTATAGCAATCTTGGAGAGTAAGTTTTGAGGAACGTTTTTGGATAGTTAGTTGCATTCTCAAATTTGTATCAGAGAGCAATTGAATGATAGAGCTGGCAAGGACCTTTGAGACCATTATGACTCAATGACAACTAGGTGGCTCAGTGAATAGAGAGCCCTGGAACTGGAGTCAGGAAGACTCATTTTCCTCAATTCAAATGTGGCCTCAGACACTTACTAGTTTTGTGACCCTGGGCAAGCCACTTAACCTGTTTGCCTCAGTTTCCTCATCTGTAAAATGAGCTAGAGAAGGAATTAGCAAACCACTCCAGTATCTTTGCCAAGAAAACCCCAAATGGGGTCACAAAGATTTGGACAGGATTGGACAGTAAGTTCAATTCATTCACTTTCCAGATGAGTCGACTGAGGCTCTGAGTGGTGAGGTCTCCTGCCTAATATTGCTAACATATTTGCTCTTCCTTTACTAAAAACTTTTATGACACCAGCCATTCTTTTTAAAACTGCTTTTTCCCTTTGGCTTGTTCTAGCTAGTTTTGCAAAAGGAAGATGCTGATGTGATCAGATCAGGGGCTTTTCAATCATAAGGCTTTCAGTAAGCAATGAGGAAAGTTTCTGTAATGTTTGTTTAGGGGACTGAATGACCCAGATTTAGCTTACCTCAAACCATCACTAAACTGTCTATTATGTGTTTGAAGTCTTTAAGCCAGTTTGAACTTGATGCCTCTAAGTTAGCCTTAAAGGAGCCCTTAGGTATCTGCCATGCTATTTGATCTCAATTTTGTTGACTTTGATTTGAACTTTGTCTTCATTGAAAAAAAGGGGATTTATGCCTGAGTTGTACTAGAGAAAAATCCAATAATTTTAGCGTTGCTTTGCTACTACCTCCCCCTGAAGGTATTGTAGCACTCTAGGGGTGGGCCTCACAGTTTAGAAAACTCTGAGCCAGTTTAAGAAAGTAAAGTTTATATAAGCAGAGTGTTGTAACAGTTTAGTTTAATAGCAAGCATACTTAAATTATACCTATGAGTTTTTCTTGCTGCTTTATTTCTGAGCTTTAAAAAGTAGAAATTATTATTATTTTAAAAACGTTGTCAGAGGCCCATTATCCTTGGCACAAGCATGCTCTGAGAGGCTAGGAAGGACTCAAGATATTTGAAAAAATCCAGTTGCCACTAATCTTGACAAAGAGTCCATTCAGTGAATGCTATACTTTAAGATGTTTAACAGAGACACATAGGAGCCACCTAGATAACTAGGCTCTATAGTGGTATATTGTGCTACCCCTAAGAGGACTCATGTGACTCTCTTGCTTTTTCTCTTAATGCTGAATAATCATCTCCTTGTATAAAGTTCAGTTTATAAACAGCAGCCCAGAAGCCTGGCCTAGTCTTGCTTTCGTAGGCTGGTTACGGGAAGTCTCAGAAGTAGAGAGAGGCTGGTTCTCTCATCAGTTTTATTGGCAGTAGCTGTAACCATTTTTTTTCTTCTCACAAATCAACTACCCTGAGGTTCTGATTGTATAAACAAAGACATGTCCAAGATCTTAAGTAAATCTTTATATTTTAATCACAAAAATACAAAGAGAGAGGATGGTGTACTAAATCCCTGATCTTGTCAGATATCTATATCCAAAATTAATCTGGAGCAATTAGGTGGCAAAGTGGGTAGAGTGCAGGGCCTGGAATCAGGAAGACTCATCTTTCTGAGTTTAGATCTGGCATCAGACACTGGCTGTGTGATCCTGGCCAAGTCACTTAACCCTGTTTGCCTCAGTTTCCTCATCTGTAAAATGAGCTGGAGAAGGAAATGGCAAAACCACTCCAGCGTCTTTGCCAAGAAAACCCCAAAAGGCATCATGAAGAGTTGGTCACAATTGAAACAACTGAAAAACGACAATTTATCTAAGCATCCTTCCATAAACAGATACCAGCATGGTATAATGGGAGGAGTGGTGGATTTGGAGTCAGAGAGGAGTCCACCTTGGAATTAGAGTTCCTATTTGTGTGGTATTTGGCCAATTACTTCAACTTCTATGGACCTGACTTTCCTTGTCTGTAAAATGAGGGGGAGCTGTCTCTAAATGAGGGGGTCTTACGTCTCTACATCCACAATTCTATGACTTAGTGGCTTCTGATTGAGTCTTAGTGGCATTTATTTTACTTCAGTGATGTCAGTTCTATACTTCCTTGCCTAATTTAGTCTCCTCCAACATATCTACACATATATGTGTGCATACATACATACATATATATATATATACACACATACACACATATATGTAAAGTCCCTACCATATATAGGTCTTAACGTCTTTCTCAATCTCAACCTTCATCAGATCCTAACCAAGCAGAAACATCTTTGAATATGAGTCTAGCAACCTGCCCATGGTACTATATCGGCCATCCAAGGGCAACCACTGTGGCTAATTTTGAAGTGGATCATCTCCAGATGGTTCATCATACATGGTGTCTTATCTCAGCTGAGCAACTAATGAAGAATATTACCTAACCCCAGAAGGCTTGCATCTGCCTCCTGTTAGAGGAGGGCTCAATCACACCTGAAGTCACAGACTGCCAAGATGTTGAAGAAAGCACAGGTCTCTATACTGGCTCAGTGAAGGATGAAAATGTCACTGAATAGTCCCATTTACATTTCTGGAGCCTATTAATCAATAAACATGCACCAAGCTTCTATATTGTTCCAGGTATTATGCTAGGTTCTGGGGTTGTGAAGAAAAATGGAAGCCATTTTAAGGTGTTACATATATGGTTTAAAAACCAAAATGCTTCTTCCTATTAAATATATTGGTGTTTTAATAAGTTCTTTTACCCACCCTCTTTCTCTATACATCTCTTTTCTGCAGCTCCATTCCTCTAGTGGGCCACTGGGGAAAAACTCCCAGGAGCCCCCTGGGGCAGTCCACCCAGGCATACATTCAGAACCACTCTCCTTCAAGAGAACCTTCTCCAGCAATTTATTTTTCTGCCACACAATGTTTCCTCCTTATGAAGGATGATATTTTGCTCACGTTCAGTGCCTTTACTCCATCCTATTCTGCAGTAAATGTCCCCAAATGGTGTTTGCACTATCCATTAGGAGGGCGGTCTGGATTGGCTGTCATCCAGCTGAACTGCTTTTACCCGTCTTTGGTCTAAGCATAACGTCACCTCTCCTTAGTACATCATCCACTTCACTGTTCTCTTCTATTACTGTGTTTCAGCAGAATGTACCTTTCTTATCCTCAATCAACAAACCATGTACATATGCACAATAGTAGCAGGCCAATTGCTTGAAGATTTTTATTAATGCCTTGTTAAAAAAAGGAAAGAGACGCAGGGTCCTGTGGAAGAAAGGACTCTTCATATCCTTGCTTGCCAACTGTGGTATTCCTAGAAAGAGAAAAAGTTTCAGAAAGGGTAAACAGAAGAGTAGATTAGAGAAACAGAAACAGAAAATCAGAAAAGAGAAAACAAGATTTTGATAGTTCACTCTTCCAAGGAATATTTGCATTTTAATGAGGGACAAAAGTCTTAGGCTAGAGGAATGAATCATTAATGAGGGAAATCAGTGAATAGAGGGGAAAGGTACTTTTTAGGGAAGGGAACCTCTTCCAAGACCTCTTAAAGCATACACATTTTAGCACTCTAGAGACCTACTCTTCTTGTGACTGAGGCCAGAGCTATAATTAGAGAGGGGTCAGTGAAGACTTTGCCCAACTGCAACAACAGCTGAGAGAGGGAATGAGCTTTCTTACTGGGCTGGTCCTTCCTTCATTGTCTTTGTGCCTCATGATATTCTACTGGCCCTGGGTTGGGTAGCACAACAGTCCTATCCCTCTCCCTGGGTCCCAATGGTTTTACCCCTCTGTTGTGTCCCCCGCTTGCTTCCTACCTCCCATCATCGACTGGGGGAGGCTGTCCTCTCTAGGGTCCTCCCTATTCTATCTCCTGCTCAGCTGAATTTGCCCTAGGTAACAGAATTCCTAGTTATGGCCTTGGTGGAAGCCAGTTCTTATTCATTGCATCAGAAGACTGAGCTCATTTATCCTAATTCACTTGACTTCCCTTTCATTTTTTTTTCTTTTTCCCTCTACTGAGACAAAAGCACCTGGTATCACCTGAAAGCCTTGCCTTTGGTGAGGGCTTCGGTAAAGTTTCGTTTCTTCCTCTCAGACCACTCCTGTCATAGATCTTCATGAAGGGACCTCTCATTTAAATCTGTGAAAAGTTCTGGGAACAAAAATCGATGCCAGGATGTCACCCCTAGGTCTTTAATGAAATTGAAATGATGCTTGACTTGCCTCCACCTCCCCCCTCTCTGAAGCCCATTATTCCCCAAGCACTTAGCATTCAGTATTGATCTTTGGAGCTCTACACATTCAAGGCCATTAAAGGAAGAGTTGCTGAAGTCTGTTAATTTAGCTTCCATTGTGGGTTTATTTTTCACTTGTTGAATTTCCTTATCTCCTTTTCATTAGTTTTTCCCATTTAAATAAGGCTTCATAGTGAAGGAAGCAAAATTGTCAAGTTAAAAAAAAAAAGGAAGAAATTAAGGGAAACCACAGTTTTCTTGGCAAAGGGATCAAGAATTCAGCTAATTCAGGAAACTGTTAGCACAGTGGTATAGGTGAGAGACTGAATAATTTTAAGGCTTATGAAATGAAATTTAGGCTGATTTCTGGAAAGAAAACCTCAGAAAACAAAGCATCATCCTTCAATACTTCAAAAGAGTCATAGTTTCACGGGAGAATACTCCTTCCTCCATCCTCTGCAGATGCAGATTCTAATCAATTCAACAAACATTTATTAATCACCTATTGGGTACAAGATGTTGTGATACCTGAAATTTATATAGTGATTGTTTTACATACATTATTTTTTTTCTTTGAGCCTCACAAAACATGCTACAAAGTAGGTAATTCAGTTATTATCCCCATTTTATAAGTGAAGAAACCAAGGCTCAGAGAGCATAAGTCACTTACCCATGGTCCCAGAACTAGGAAGTGTCCCAAGGCAGGATTCAAACCCAGGTCTTTCTGACTCAAAGTTTCACAGTCCAGTGTCTTCCATGGAATACCCTCATGGAGGTGTCTTCCTACTTCTATGATGCCCCAAACTGGTACTTGTACCAACCATCCTACAAGGATTCCCTCCACATCTTCCCTGGGTCCAATACTCTATAAGGCATTATAAAGATACAAGTGAATAGGAGACATAACATGGGCTCCAAGGGCAAAAGTGTATAGTGTTTAGATTTTAGACATGGGCTCTGACCAGTTAGTTTAGGCAATAAGCATTTATTAAGCACCTAGTATGTGCCAGGCAATGTGCTAAGCACTGGAGGTACAAAGAAAAACAAAAGACAGTTCCTGTCTTCAAGGAGCTCATAATCTAACGGGGGAGCCGAGAAGCAAACAAATACATGCGAACAATGTACAAGATAGATAGGAAATCATGGAGGGAAGGCATTAGAATCAAGCCACTTGGGGAAGGCTTCCTGTACAAGGTGGGATTTTAGTTGGGACTTGAAGGAAGCCAGGGAAAGGAGGAGACAGAAATGAGGAGGAAGTAGAGGAAATTGCCTGGAGCTGAGAGATAGGGTGTCTTGCTCTCAGGACAGGGGAATCTCTTGACCAGTCTTGTCAAGAGATCAGACTTATCACTCACTTTCTTTTTTTTCTTTTTTCTTTTTTTCATATTAACTTTTGTTTATTTTTAGTTTACATTTTTTATCTCCACGAGATTTTGAGTTACAAATTTTCTCCCCATCTTTCCCCTACCCCTTATCGCTCACTTTCACAGCACATCACATTTCTTGGAGGAGCCTTCTGTGATCCTCCACATGGAAAACCATCTCTTTCTCTCTCTATCTCTCTTCAAATCCCTCAAAATATTTAGTTATTTCTTTCTCTTTACCTATCACATTCTGAACTATATTATAGTTCTTTGTGTACATGCCTTGTTCCTTCTACCTCACCCTTTACCTACCATGTTAGGTTGTGAGCAACTTGTGTGGGAGTCAAGTCTTACTTGTCTTTCTATCCTGTCCCTGTCCAGCCCCGAGTATTCTGGATTTGGCAAAATGTTCTTAATAAATGTTGAACTGAATTGGCTATTCAGTGTGTCACACGTATCTGTTGAATGAATAATAACTCACGTTTATATAGTTTGTTCAGGAGAAGCTGCCTAAAGGATGTCATTAAAGAAAGAGACAACTGGAATAAAAAATGGGAAAAGAGAACAAGGATAAGAAATGAATGTACATGGGCACATGTACACAACTATTGTGAATGCAATGACAAAGGATCTGGTTTACAGAAAAGCCTCCACAACAAGCCTTCATTGGGTAGACCCCCTGTGCCAGATTTCCATGATTGAGAATTGCACAGGATGGGCAGACATGATTGCAATGAGTTCTGCATGACTGGTGGGAGTGCCCACAGTGAGGAGATCACAGAACCACTGAAATATTGAAGACATGCAAAGCACTTCCCTTAGATCATAGTCCTTCTGGTAAGGCTCAGGCTAATCAGCTTGCGAAGGCAGCTAGATTGCTAACAGCCTTTTCTTTAAGAGTATTTAAAAGATATTTCTTTCAGTCACAGGAAAAGAAGAAGCGGGAGGTTCTGACATATAATACATTATTACATGTTGCATTATGATATATATATATATATCTACACATTACATGATAGGCTTTCCTCTTATGGTTCTGAGGCTCTCTTAAGCGAGAGGAGAGGAAAATTAGAAAGGATGAAGACCTTGAAGCAGCAGTTTGACCCGGTGACAGGCAGCAGTGACATCTACAGTCCCCTTCCTTTCTGAATAGCCATGCAAGACAAGTAGTGCAAAACTTATTATCCCTGTTTTACTTATGAGGAAGCTAAGGCTTGAAGAGGTCCAGTGACTTGTGAAAGGAGCATCCCTCAGAAGAGCATCTCAAAACCTGGTCTCCTGATTTCCATCTCAGTGTTCTCTGCATTGTTTCCACACTCACATCGTGTCTCTGAAAAACTGAATCAACAGCAAACAAATTAAGGGCTAGAATTAGGAGTAAAGAGCCTTTCGCCTGGAGGCCACACATGACCTTTTAGGTCTTTGGAAGCTGTCTTTTGATTAAATCCAAGTTTTACAGAACAAATTCTTTTATTAAGGGGATTTGTTCTGTGAAGTTTGAATTCAGTCAAAGGGCTGCCTTGAGGACCTAAGGGGCCATATATGACCTTGAGGCCCCAGGTTCCCTACCTCTGGTAGACTGTGGACTGCAGACTAAGAACACCAGAAACTTGCATAAAAAGGGCTGATCTGTAGGAACAGAGAGGTTGCAAGAAAAGAAGGCTTCATTGCAGAGTCAGGAAGTGTTCGGGGCCTCGGAATTTGTGCCTGAAGCTCACAGCCTTCATGTCTCACGTGATGGTGTTTTCTGTGTGCATTCCCAGGGTCTGAATGGAGTACTACAAATATACTTAAGCACTCATCAAAATTTTCCCATCTGTTAATAGGTCTTAGTTCTGCTGAGCCCATTCATGCTTCTTTGCAGGAGCTCAGCTGATAATAATAACATTACTAACAACAACAACAACAACGACTAGCATTCAGATAGCAGGAGCACTGATTTTAAAGTGGCTTAAATAGTAATGATAGCTGACTTTTATAGTGGTTTAAGTTTTACAAAGTATTCTACATAATAATATTAGCTAACACTTCTATATTACTTTGAGGCTTGCAAGGTACTTAACATCTGTTATCTCATTTGATCCTCACAATGACGCAGAGTAGTAGGTGCTGTTGTCATTCCCATTTTACAGCTGTGGAAACTGAGGCTGAAAGGTTAAATGACTTGCCCGAGGTCACAGAACTCCTAGTAAGAGTCTCTTGTTGTTGTTGTTTATCCTTCATTTTTGAAAAGGACCAATGACATCATGGGGTGATGCCTTGACTTATGAGTTGAATTTAATTGAGGCAGAATTGCATAAAGTCATCAGTCTCACTGTCTCTTCCAGCGCCATCAGAGTCCAGTGCAGGACAAATGCAGTAGATAGCCTTGGTATCTTTGTTGTCTGAGCAAGCCATCTTCAAGGCTGTGAAGACTTCTCCCAGAGGAATGGGTGGATAAGTAAGTGTGTGAGGCAGGATGTGAACTCATGACTTCTGGAGCTTCATCAGGTGGGCCCTTATCTGCTATCTTCTTATATGAGATTTGTAACAGCTCTGTGAAAAGTAAATATAGCAAGTTCCCTCTCCTCTCCTCTCCTCTCCTCTCCTCTCCTCTCCTCTCCTCTCCTCTCCTCTCCTCTCCTCTCCTTTCCTCCTCCCCTTCTCCCCCTTCTCCCCCCCCTCCAGAATCCAGGAGAAAATTTCCAACTTCTGATTTTCTGTTAAACAACCCCCTCCCCCCTAAAACCACCAACTAAACTTTGTGGGTTTACTAGAAAGAATGTTGACATGAAACTCAGGAGATCTAGTTTCCTTTCCTCTAACTTGCAAGATTCTCACTTTCTCTCTCCAGGCCTTTGTTTCCTCACTTGTAAAAAGATGGGATTGGACTACATGACTTTTTCAGATCTCTTCAGAACTAAAATTTAGAGATTTGGGAGTTCTATAATTGGAGGCAATGGCAAAGCGATTTGAGACAAGGTGAGGATTCCTCTAAGGATACAAAAGAAGCAGAAGACACAGTCCCTTACCTCAAAATACTCTGCAGTTAATTTGTTCAATGAGTGCTAGTTGAGTTGAGATGTGTTTACTAACTACCCTAAAACCAGACTCCGTTTGAAAGCCAAAGAGGCATTAAAGACAGAGAAGGCAGGAAAGAAAGGTATTGAAAAAGGTGGCAAGTTGTCAGATGAGGATGAACAGCAGAAATTTAGTTGTTGTTCAGTCATTTTCAATACTTTCAATCCTTTCAATCAGCTCTATTTCCTCCTGGCTCCTCCTAAGGATGCTCCCTATCTTGTCAATATCCCTTCTAAATTTGTTGTTATTCATTTGTTTCAGTCATGTCCAACTCTTGGTTACCCCATTTGGGATTTTCTTGGTAAAGCTACTGAGGTGTTTTGCCATTTCCTTCTCCAGCTCATTTTACCAGATGAGGAAACTGAGGCGAACAGGGTTAAGTGAGTTGGCTAGGCTCACACAGGTAGTAAGTGTCTGAGGTCAGATTTGAACTCAGGAAGATGACTCTTCCTGACTCCAATCCCACTTCTATCCACTGTGCCACCTAGAAATTTAGAGCCAGTATTAAATAGAAACAAAGGAAAGGTAGGAAGAATGTTGGTTTTGGAGTCAGAAGACTTGAGCTCAAATTCTGTCTGCTTCTCCTTACTATATGTGTGACCTGGGGCAAGTTATTGTAGCTTTTTGAGTTTCTTTATTTTACAGTTAACTCAACTGTAAAATGAAAGGGTTAGGTTAGATAACCTCAAAAGTCTCTTCCATTTCTAAATCTATGAGGAAAAAAATGAGCTTTTGTCATGATGATCAGCTAAAGGCCAAAGCTGCTGATGGGGATGAGCAGGTATTGAATTTATCCTCCTCTTCCTCTTCATTTCATGAGTTTCCTTAGTGCTTTAAGATTTACAAAGAACTATACAACCATAAGTTGTAGTTCAATTTACATTCTGTTGCTAAGGCTAATGATTTTAAATCATACTTTGATTAGACCCATTGATGGCTAAGGGAAAGTGACAAAACTTTGTGCTATATATCTATAATTATATCTTAATTTTTGAAGCCTTGAACTTATTTCAGTATTAGAGAGCTAAGCTCAGCCAAGACTTTCATAGTGTAGTACTGATCATCGAGGAGGCACCCAAAATACAATAAAACAATCAGCTCTGCAAATTAGAACATGAACAGGATGATAGTTCATGGATTTGCCAATTTCCCTCTTGTCAATAACAATTATTTAGCCTTGGTGTTGACCCATCACTGTGTTCAGAGTATGCCCTGTGGTATCCAGGGCTGGGGACTCCGTGTTACTTAAGTTGTGTATAGTGTCTTGACACATGTGGCATCAGAGTTCTAGAAGTACACTCTCTGTGCATAGCTTATGTAAATTAGACAAGAATAATAGAAATTCACAGGATCAAATTGTTTTCCAAAATGATTAGCAGGGGTTCTCTAAGAGTAGCTTCAAACATAGATAATGAATCTATCAACCCGACAAGTATGAAAATATTGATATGATACTTTCAGTCTCTGGGGCTCTTGGTTGTTCAGGGCTTAATTATCCAGGATTTATTGTTATATTGTTCCTGTGTTTCCTTGACTTTCATTCCTTTTCCTGTTTATTAGCATTTCCCCCAAGGCAGGGCAAAGGAATATAAAGATAAAGGCCAAATGAGTTGCTTTTTGGTATTTGTTGTGGTAAAAGTTGCCTATAATACCCCCTTCCCCAGTATCTCCAATGACTGAGAGTTGGCCACTCATCCATCGGACCAAGAAGTCTCAGAGTTAGAAGTGACCTCCAGGCTATGGCTGCATCTATTATGGGTAATACATTGATTCAGGCCTGGGGGATACAGAGAGATCAATGAGATGGTTATTCTGCCCTTAAGAAGTTTACAATCCACAATTATAGAATTATACAAATTATACAAAAACATAATTATAGATACTATAAAAATTTGATTATATGAATTATACAGAGGGAATTATACAAAACATAATTAGTGAATCACAGATTTTTAGAGCTAGATGAGGCCTTCCTGTTTATCTAATTTAATAGCCCTCCTTTTACAGAGGAGGAAATTGGGACCTACAAATGTAAAGTGACCTGCCCAAGGCTGTAGTTTAGGCTAGATCCAGGACCAAATCCTAGGTCCTTGTCCAGAGCCTCTCCTCCCTTCTACCTCCCAGAGGAATTAGCTCAACATACCCGATCAGCATATACTGCTCTTTACTCTTATCTTTGGCCATTTGCAAAGCTGATCTGTATGTGTGTGTCAGGTAGGGCCACGGGGGTCCACTGTGGATCTCCATATGCTTTTGTGAGATTCTTCTATCATCATCAGAAGAAGGGAGCTGTGAAAGCTGTGTCCATCCATGAGAGCTCTCAGTTTAAAGGTTAATTATTTCAGCAGCTGAAGAGGCTGCCCTCTCAAGCATTGTAGGAGACTGGAGAATTTATTACCCAAGGCACGGCTGTCATTAGGCATGCAGGGGAAATAGGCTCGTTACAAATGTAGTGTGAAGGAGACAGGCTGCTACTCCAGAGGGGAACAGGCGTGATGGAGGTAAGGGCAGGCAGCAAGACAGCTCAGCAGAAGCAATCCACCTAGCTGCTGCTGTTAAGTCTTTTCCCATCTGGAGCAAAGCAGATGAAGGGATGAGCTGCTCAGCACCAGTTAGGGACTCAAGAGGAAAAGTGGGGAGAAGGCTTGCCATGGCAGCCTCAATGTGACTGAGGGCTTTAGTACAGGAGCAGACAGCCTGTTGACTAAAGGGGCTAAGATGGCAGGAGTGCGCACAGTTTACTGAAATTTGGCAATTAACCCTCGGTCACCTCTATTATCTACTTGGTTTTGTTAGAATTAGGTACCAGAAACAGATGGGGATTTGATCATTGCAGATAAAGCTTCTGGTCACTGGTGTCAATTGAAATTCAGGAACCCCAGGAAAAGCTTTGCAAATGTTCTTCCTGCCCATTTCACCCCCACCTGCAGTACACCCCCCTCCTTCAGCAGGAACTATCCCACCCCAAGCACTTTAAAAAGCTGTCTGGGGAAGAGTTCTACTGTATCCCTGGTATGGGTACCAAGACAAAATTTTATTGGCTTCCTGTTATTTGTAAGAGCCTGTGCTCCAGGGCCTACAAATCTCATTAGGGTGCAGTGACCCTTCATGACTTCAGCAGGCTGAAGGAAAGGCATGCCTCTTCATTCTCTGCTGAGAAGTGGTGGACAGGAAGTGGAGAAGGAGCCAAATGTTGAGTTTGGCCAATGCTTTGATTTGTCATACTTAATCCTACTTCTTTATTACAGACTCCATTGGGTGGGAGTTAGGAAGTGAACTCAAGAAAATGATTACATATTAAAAAATAATCTAATTAGGGAGAAAACAAAAGAAAAGCTAAACTAATCTGAGGTTAGTAACTAACTGACTTTGAGCAAGTTGCTCCCACTCCTTTGGGCCTCAGTCTCCCCTCATGTAAGATAGAAGGGTTGGGCGACTGTTCCTACAATTCTTTCTAGCTTTGCATTTTTATAACTAAAAACCATTACAAAACTGCACCCTTCCCTCTTCTGGAGCCTCCTGGCCCATTCTTTGTGCTTGTTTCACGTACTCATTATATTCTATTTCATATTATATTTATGTACACGTCTGGTGGTACTGACCATATTGTAAAGTAAGCTTTGCCACTGATAGAACCGTGGAGTAAGCAATCCTGGGCAGCTGGGCTTTGTAGTGGGTTGGGCCAGTGGGAGATCCCAAGGTGAAGCACAGAGACAGTATTGATTTCTTGGAAGAAACACACCTTCTTAGGGAAAAAGGCCCCTGGAGAGCCTCAATCTGGGGTAAAGCTCAGCTCACACTCAGCTGGTTATAACTCTGGGCTGAGAAGGAGGATGAGGAAGGAACAGCAGTGATATACAGGATATTGGGGAAGTGTTGGCAGAACCCTTTAGCACCTGGCTGAGAGCTGGGCCATATTTCCAGGGACTACACAGACCCATCAGCATGTTGCTGGAAAGGCAACTGCCTCCAAAACAGTTGGAATACAACCCAGGAGACCAAGGAGCCTGAGTCTGTTTCATCTAATGCACATGTTGGAAGGGAAGAAGCTGACCATCTCCTTTTCTCCAGTTTCTTTTCCCATTTTCTGCTCCTCTTTCTCCTTTGTCTTTTCCCTTTCCTTTCCCTCTCAACTCCTTCCTCCCTTTCCTTTTCTCATTCTTGATCTTTTTTTTTTACATTTCCTTGTTTCTCTTCCACTTTATTCTTCCCCTTATATTCATTCTCTCTTCTCCTTTCCCTCCCTCTCCCTCCCTCACTTCCTTCACACCTCTCTTCAAACGTAGAAAATGACTATCAATCAGTTAAGTATGAAAATATTGCTACATTTTCAGTCTAGTGGGACTTTTGATTGTTCAGGGTCTAATTATCCAAGTTTTAAAGATTTTATTTGTTCCTATTTCTCCTTAATTTTCAGTCCTTTCCCTCCTTATTAGCATTTCCCCTATAGCACACACAGAGGAGATAAAAGGATAAAAGACAATCAAGTTGCTTTTGATGTTTGCTATGGCAAAAGTGGTCTACAATAGAGGTGCAAAACTTAAAGATCAGAATTAGTTCACAGTGCAGCCCAAACCGGATTGAAATGGAATTGAGAAATATTTAAATTAATAAATAGCACAATAGAACATAGATAATGTTAATTTGTGGTTTTCTAACTTGACATGTGAACTGTGGGGATTTTTTTTATTTGAGTTTGACACCACTGACCTATAGCATCTCAATAGTACCAATAAATGACCCTTGGTCACGCATTTATCTCACTAATAAGTCTCAGAATTGGAAATTAACTCAAAGGCTATCATTGTATCTGCTTTATGTAATACATTGGTTCTGGGTGAGGGCCAGACTCAGGGGGATGGGCCTCCTCCACTCCTGTCAGAACTGTACCCACAATTAAGATGTCCTCTATACTGTCACTGTTCCTTTCTTTTAATCTGTTTAAAAATTTTTTTTGGCCCCAGGTGAATAAATTCCTAGTTATATTTTCGTAGCTACTAAGTGAGAGAAGTGAAAACTTCTCAGACTATTCTAAAATCTAGTAAGGCTTTTCATGGGAAACAGGCTCAAGTTCCCCTTCACCAGAAATCACATGATTTACAAGGACTCAAAACTCAGAGGGGTAGGGAGTCACCCCGCTCCTCAGTGACACCTCAGCATAAGATATGGCAAAGAAGGACAGAAGTGCTTTCTCAAATGTACTTTGGGTGGTCTAGTGTTTCCTTGTTCCGGTACTCGAGGTAGATTGCTGCGCTTAGATTGTGCACCTGACTTCCAGCCAATGGAAGAAAAGGGTCAGGAGGAGGGTGGGGGAGAATTCCACATTAGGGCTTTATAACTTTGTCATTTCCTTTTGTAAATTGCTTCTTCTCCCTGACTATCTGTCAGGAGGTTGGCCCTTTCTCGAGATCATAGTAAACCATTCTTTTCTGCTTCCTACCTTCAGAAACCTCCGAGTATTATTTGGGTAAGGATTTCTGTTGCACACAGTTTTTGGGGGTGCACACACTACCAACCCCGCCCTAAATTGATCAGAACTTCCTTTTATTTCAGCTTCTCACTTATATCCAACTCTGTTAGGCTCCCTCATATTATGAAAATTTCCTTTAAACTTAATTTGTAACAGGGTTTGAGGAGGGCATGCCAAGATCACCAAAGACGTAGGCATTCATGTGAGAAATGCCAAAGACCCGCTCCTGGGAGAAGACTACACACCCTGGGGGTAGCTGTATGGGTGGCAACCTCAACTTCAGGAGCCTTTGCCTCACTGACAGTGTGGAGGTCCAGTATGGAGGTCCAACATCTAATCAGGGGGAGGTTTCCAGGGCCCTCTGCAAGTGCTGAATGCCAGGCTCAGGTGCACTGATTAATCTGACAGGCCTCAGACTATGGCAAGGGGGAGTGAGCACATGGTGGTGAGTGTGGTTGCAGACAGTGGGGATCCTGCTGGCTGTGGGTACCTGCAAAGTCCCTGGTTTTGGTTCTAGGGCAGGGTGGCGAACTGAAGCTTGCAGTTCCAGGAGGGACTGAAGGGAGCAAGAGCATTTGTGGAGACAGCATTGCTGGGGGCTCTGGGTGGGACTCAAAGACAGAGAGCAACACCTGAAGTCAGGCTCCTGGATAGAACTTAGAAAACAACAGCACTGGAAGCCTGAGCTGTTTTCCCCCACATCTCAGGACTAGACCCCTACTTTAACACAAAGTTGACAGACAAGCCCCAAAAGAGTTTTTGGAAGAGTTTAAAAAATCAAGTAAGAGGGATGGCTAGGTGGCACAGTGAATAGAGCACTGGCTCTGGAGTCAGGAGAACCTAAGTTCAAATCCAGCCTTAGACACTTAACACAAAATTTAGGAGTATGACCTTGGGCCAGTCATTTAATCCCAATTGACCTACTTTCCCTTCTCCAAAAAAGAAAAAAAATTAAATAAGAGAGACTGAGGAAAAATTAGGAAAAAAATAAGAGTGATGCAAGAAAATCAAGAAAATTATAAAAACAAAGTCAAACAATTGGAAAAAGAGATCCAAAAACTTATGGAAGAAAAAAACTCCTTAAAAATTAGAATTGGGCAGGGGGAAGCTAATGACTTCATGAGATACCAAGAAATAGTAAAAACAAAATCAAAAGAATGAAAAATAGAAGGGAATGTGAAACATCTTATTAGAAAAATAACTGACCTGGAAAACCAATCAAGGTGAGAGAATTGCTGGGTTATCTAAAAGTTGTGGTCAAATAAAGAGTCTAGACACTATATTTCAAGAGATTATTAAGGAAAATTGCCCTGAAGTTTTAGAATAAGAGGGTAAAATGGAAATGGAAAAAAAAAATTCCCAATCAACACCTGAAAGAGATCCCAAGATGAAAACTCACAGGAACATCATAGCTAAGTTTTGAAGCTCCCAGGTCAAGGAGAAACTACTACAAGTAACTAGGAAAAAAACCCAATCAATTAAAAATACTGTGCAGCTACAGTCAGGATAACACAAGATTTAGCAGTTACTACATTAAGAGACTGAAGGGCATGGAACAATATATTCTGAAGAGTAAAGGATTCAGGCGTGCAACCAAAAATAGCTCACCCAGCAAAGCTGTGTGTTGTCCTGAATGGAAAAAAAAAGATTTTTAATGAACTAAAAGACTTTTAGGTATTTGTGAAGAAAATCTGAATGGAATGTGAATGGAAAATCTGACCTACTAGACTCAGGAGAAACATAAGAAGGTGAGCATTAAAGATGAATTATAAAGTACTTAATAAGGTCAAAATCTTTGCTTCTTACATAATACTCTTAAGAATATTATAATTACTTAGGTATTTGAAATAGCATAGAAGCTTTGGGGTTGGGTTGAGTATGATGAGATGATCCTAAAAAAAAATAAAATTGGATAGGGAGAGGTAAAATGGAATGATCATTTCATAGAAATGAGATGTGAATGGAAGAAGTATTATAGTGGAGGCAGGAAGAGGTAGAGGGCTGATAGAGCTAAATCCTTGTTTTCACCAGAACTGGGTTAAAAAAGAGAATAACATATACATCTAGAAGGGTTAAGAAGTCTTCTTAATTTATAGAGAAATAGGAGAGTGAGGGGATAGCACAAGGGAGGGACTTTTAGAAGGGTGAGTAGATTAAGAAAGAGGAGGGTAAGGGGAGAGGATAAGAAAGGCATTTCTAGAAGGTGTACAGATTAGGGAGGCAGTGGTTAGAAGTCAATTAGACATATGAAGAGGGATAGGGCAAAAAGAGAGGAAGAGAAGGATAAACAGTGATAAAACATAGGATGGAGGGAAATGAACAACTGGTAATTATAACTTTGAATGTGAATGGATAGTAGAATGGATTAAAAACCAGAATCTGACAATATGATATTTACAAGAAAAACATAAAATGAGAGATACACGTAAAGCAAAAGTAAAGGGCTGGAATAGAATTTATTATGCTTTAGCTGATGCAAAAAAAAAAAAAAAGCAGGGTTAGCAATCATGATGTCAAAGCTAAAATAGATTTAATTAAAAGAGATAAACAGGGAAATTACATTATGATAAAAGGTGCCATACATAAGTAATATCGCTACTAAACCTATATGTACCAAATGCTGTAGCACCCAAATTTTAAAGGAAAAGTTAAATGAATTACAGATTGAAGTAGATAGCAAAACTATAATAGTGAGGGGCTTCAATCTTCCCCTCTTAGAACTAGATAAATTTAACAAAAAAATAAATAAGAAAGAAGTCAAGGTGATGAATAGAATCTTGGATAAGCTAGATATAATAGATATCTGGAGACAACTGAATAGGAATAGAAAGGAACACACCTTTTTGTCATGGTACATGGTACCTTTACAAAAATTGACCATATGTTAGGTTATAAAACCTTTATAATTAAATTCATAAATACTAAATGCAGCCTTTTCAGATCATAATGGATCAAAATTATATTTAATAAGTGACCATGAAAACACAGATTAAAAATTAATTGGAGACTAAATAGCCTAATCTTAGAGAATGACAGAGTTAAAGAACAAGTCATAGAAACAACAAATAATTTTATTAAAGAGAGTGATAATAATGAAACAACATATCAAGGATGGCTAAAACGATAGAAAGGGAAAATGACAAATCTTGGAGGGGATGTGGAAAAATTGAGACATTAATACACTATTGATGGGACTATGAACTGTTCCAACCATTTTGGAGAGCATTCTGGAATTTTGCCCAAAGAATTATAAAACTGTATATACTCTTTCACCCAGCAATACCATTATTAGATCTATTTCCCAAGATGATCAGGGAAAAAGGGAAAGAACCTATATGTTCTAAAATGTTTATAGTAGCTCTCTTTGTGGTGGCAAAGAACAGGAAATTGGGGGGATGCCCATCAATTGGAGAATGGCTAAATAAGTTGTGATATGTCATTGTGATGGAATACCATTGTATTGTACGCAATGATGAGCTGGTTGATTTTAGAAAAAATATGGAAAGACTTGAATGAAATAATGAAAAGTGAAGTGAGCAGATCCAGGAGAAGGTTGTATACAGTAACAGCAATGTTAATCAGAGAATAATTGTGAACAACCAATACTCAAATACACTACAAAGGACCTATGAAGGAAGATGTTATCCACCTCTAGAGAAAGAACTGTTTAATAGAAGTTTGTGTATTATGGTTTTATATATATTTATAAATCCATGTCAAATGATGGCCTTTTCTAGTGCAGGGTGGGGAGGGAGAGAGGGAGACAGTTCAGAACTTAAAATCTAACAAAAATTAAATTAAATTAAAAAGGAATTTAATAACGTTACTAATTTGAACCATTTTCTTCCTGGAAGAAGCATAGGAAGCTTTGTACACAGTGAAGTGGGCGAAGTCAGCAAAATAGGATGCACAATGACTTTAGTAGTGTAAATAATGCTGAATCCTAGGTAGTTGTGATGATCAATCTTGTCCCTAGAGAAAGAGATGAAGAAGTGTGGCTTTCTCCCTTTGGGAGGAGGTGGGGTGCTATGGGTATAGAATATTGCAAAGACTACTTGGACAGTATCAATTGATTTTACTGATTTTTTTTTTTCTTAGTTTACTGGGTTACTGGGTTGGTCTCTATATGTATATGACTGATATAAAAATAAAAGACATAAACTAAAGTACCAGAGAAAATAATAATATATTCTGCATTTGATTATCATTTAATAAAAAGGAACTGGTTGCTGGGGTGGATTGATGGAAACTATGAGAAGTGACTATACCACTCCACTTTAGAGTTGATGGGAGAAAAGGAGAAAAAAATCTCAGCCTAATTTATTCACTCTACTATGAAAAAAAAATTTCAAAGTGCTTGAAGAATGAATAGTAGGATGTTATGGTGTAAAATTCCCTGGGGGCAAGTCAACTCTTATAGCATGAAAGACTTTGTCAAATGTTTTGTTATAATTTAGGTAAGCCATGCCTATAGCATTTTACTTGGTCTATCAGGCTAGTAACCCTGTCAGAAAAGTAAATGAGGTTAGTCTGGCATGACCTAGCCTTGATGAGGCCATGCTGGCTCTGGGAATACCACTGCCTTTTTCACTAGTCATTCTTCTAATAATGCATTCTATGATTTTGCTAGGAATTGAAGCCAATTTTTTATTGGCCTATAATTTGCATATTCTATGCCTTCCCCCTTTTTTTGGTAAATTGGGATATTTACCCTTCTCAAGTACTAGGGCACCTAGTTTTCCCTGTCTTTTGAAGATCACTTATAGTGGCTCAGCAATCACACCTGCCAGTTTTTCCACTGCCCTGGGATGTCATTCTTCTAAGTCTGTTGATTCAAACTCATTAAAAGCAGTTAGGTTTTTTTCTTGTGATTTCCCTACTTATGTGAAGTATCAGTTCCCCATAATGCATTTTTGTTCTGTCCTTTCTAGTTCAAAGACCACTCTCTTTAGCAGAGAAACAAAGCAAAATAAGACTTTAGTGCCATTGTCTTCTCTGTGTCATCTGTGAAAATCTTAGCCATTCAAAGAAGTACTATTTGTTGGTTTTCCTCTTTGTCCCAATATAGATTTAAAACCACTTTTTTGGTTATCCTTTGATTTCAACATGTTGATCTCATTCTGAGCTTTAACACTCTTGGCATCATTCTCACAGGATGCTGCTACATTTTAACATACATCTGCTGTTACATGTTGTTGCTTCTGTATACTATAAATATCTTTTTTAAAAGACTGAAGTGAAATATTTCCCTTTGCAACAATTTGTTCTCTTTAGACAGCTACTCTTTACTTTTTGTTTTGTGTTTTCAGACCAACATCCAGTAGCTTCCTATTTTAAACTGATTATTGGACTGCAAATGTTACCACCCTCAAAATTTATCACCCTGTGACAAAGCTCTAGTTACCTCACCCTAGTTTTGGATTTGGTAACTAAATATGAGTCAGAGTAATTTTGTGTTTAATTTTATCACAGTAGTAAACTCTATGCATGTGCATTTAGTCTTAAGTGTTTGTTATTCTTAGAATATAGTTGTGTTTATAACAACTTTTTAGAGGGGAATATTATTGAGCAATCTACTCAAGTGTTCAGTTTACAATAATTTGGGTGACATGACATTTTTCAAGATCATGTGGTGTTAAATACAAATCTTTCATGTGATGCTGTTTGGAGATGTTGGCTTTGGAGAGAGTATTTTTTTTTTTTTTTACTGCTATGGAGTCCTCCTTCAAGTCCATTATTTCTCCTCCCTAATAAACAAAAAAAATCACCTTATCAAGCATTTTGTAAGTTCAGGAAGCTTTATGTTTATGAAGCACTTTCTTCTGTGAGGTATGTACCATCAGTTACTCTTATTTTAAATATGAGGAAACTAAGTCTATAAGAGTTGAAGTGTCTTGCCTAGCTCTGTTTACTTTCATCTGTTCATGGACAGATAGAAGTTGTGTGTAGAGCATTTCATATCCCACATGTATCTCTCTGCTATTTGTAAGTGGAGGTATCTAGGGCTAGAACCCAGATCTTTCTGACTCCCAATCCAGTACCCTATACCCTATCCACTATCCAAAGTAAAATGGAAACCTTCATCTGGAATTCCAGCCAGAAATTCAGCATACATTCTAGGTTGTCAGGTTGTTTTTTTTCTTCTTAATTAGAGTGACATCTGCCTCATCCACAAATCTTGCATAAGTTTAAAAAAAAAAATTCAGAACAATTGCTTCTTTTATTTCTCCTTCTAATGATCTCTCCAGTTTATTCTTGGTACACATTACTCAGTGGAGCGATATTTTGGTTAGGAATCCATTTGTTCTGTGCCAGTAATGGGGACATAATTCTTTGTAATCATCTGAAGGCTTCATTTACGTCACTGTTCACTACCTACATGACTTAAGCCAGGGCAGAAGCAATGACGTAAATCAAATCTTCAGACAATCTTGTGAAGATTTATGCCTTTATGAAGAAGCATCTCTTCCCCCAATAATAACATAGGACTGATAGATTTATTAACAACATGTGACTCAGTTGAATAATGTGTACCAAGAATAAATGAGAAAATCTATTAATGGTGAAAACAAAAAAGGCAATTGCTGAGTTGGGGATTAGAGAACTAATTATAGTATAATTTTGAAGAAAAGAGAAGAGGACTATTATTACATTGAATATTTATTAGATGTCACATTTTGGTTTTCTTCTTTAAGTTGGGGAAGACAATCAGGGATGGTTTTAAATATGGGGATATTTAAATGGTGCCAGGAAGGAAGCCTCCCTCCAATTAGTTCCCCCTTAAACACAATACTGAAAATGAAGGGGTTGGGCTATATGGCTTCTAATGGTGTTTACAACTCTTAATTTGTCATCCTATGATTGATCCATTAATCAAGAAGCATTTATTATGCACTTATTATGTACCAGGTACTACACTAAATGCTAGGGATACAAAGTAATATCAAAATCAGTCCCTGCCCTCAAAGAACTTACATTCTAATGGGGGAGACAATGTATACATGTATAGACAAATAATTATATTATATATGTGTGTGTATGTATACATACATTAAATATATTGCATACTAAGTAGGTACAAGGTTGTATTAAAGGGGAAGACATTAGCATGTGGGAGGCAAGGTCCAGAAAAGGCTTTCTATAAAATGTGTCATGTGAGCTGAGTCTTTAAGGAAACAGGACGTTTCCTTCATCTAAGAGATGAAGATAAGAAAGGAGAGCCTTCCAGCTATTAGGGACAGCCAATGCATAAATATGGAGATGGGAGTTAGAATGCCATGTATAAGGAACAATAAATAGACCAGTATGACTAGACTGTAGACTGTGTGGAGGAGAATGCTATATAAGAAGACTGGAAAGATAAGGAATGACCAGGTTGTGTTTATATTTGAGTAGTAGGGAGCCACTGGAATTTACTGAGCTTGTGCCTGTGTTCCAGGAAAATTATTTTGGAAGCTCTGCAGAGGATAGGTTGGAGTGGGGTGAGATGAGGTAGAAAGACCAATTAGGAGGCTGTTGCAATAGTCCAGGCAAGGCATGATGAAGGCCTGAACCAGGGTTGTGGCTGTTGAGTGCAAAGAAGTATATAAAATGAGCTATTTTGTGGAGATGGAAATGATAAGATTTGTTAACTGATTGGAAATATGAAATGAATGAGGAATTGAAGATGACATTGAAGTGATGTTGAGCTGAAAGGATGATGATTTTCTTGATAGTAAAAGGAAAATTAGATAGTGGTGGGTTTTGTGGGGAAGATAATGAATTCTATTTTGGACATGTTAAATTTCAAATGTTTACAGGAATCTAGTTCTGAAAGTTTAATAGGTAATTCATGGTAATGGGAGCAATGGCAGCTCACTAGAGAAACCAAGACCAAATCTCTACATGCAGAAGTCATCTGCATCAAAATGATTGAACCCATAGGAGCCGAGGTGATCACTAACTGAGAGAATACATACATACATAGACACACACATACATACATATGTACATACATACATATATACACCTATGCAGGAAGGGAAAGATGGAAGAACAGAGGGAGGGAGGGAGAGAAAGAGAGTGAGAGAGAGCAAGCAGTGTCATGAAAACCCAGGAAGCAGAAAATATGCAGTAACAGAAGGCTGTCAACAGTTTCAATCTGTAATAGAGGGATTAAGAAGAATGAAGATTGAGAAAAGGACATTAGATTTGGCAAGTAAGTGGTCACAGGTAACTTTAGAGGGAGCCATTTCAGTTGAGGGATAGAGATTTCAGAGGGTGTAGAAGCATGAGAGGAAAGGAAGTAGAGACTCTGAATACAGGTAGCTTTTTCAAGGAGTATATATAAGAAGGAGAGATGAGATATAGGACAACAGTAAGCACAGATGGTAGAATCCCTGCTTTAGGTTTTTTTGTCTTTATAGATTGAGGATTCTTGAGCATGTTTATAGCAGCAGGAAAGAAACCAGTATATATAGAGAGACTGAAGATTAGTGAGGGGGAGATTACTCATCTGCTTCCTCACCCTGGCACTTCTCTCTTCACCTGGGGCCTTCTCAACCTGGAACATTCCTTTGCCTTGCTGTCCCCTTCTCGCATTGGTAAATTCCTTTTTTGAGGCCTCCAGTTTCATTGGTGAGTTCCTTCTGAGGGTCTCCATTTTGGAAATAGGTTTGGTGAGTTATGCTTCATTTCTCTCCCAGTTTCACTTATGACTCTCTAGACCTCACCTCTGCCTTTTTGGGGGTGTTTTCTTCCCCCTAGCTTCTGGATTTTCAGGCTTTTTACATGTTGTCTCCTCTCATTAGAATGAGGTCAGGGAATGTCTTTCTTTTTGCTTTTGTTTCCATTCTAAATCTAGCACATAGTAAGTGTTTAGTAAAAACTTGTTACCTGCTTGTCTACCTGACAAGGTAGTGCAGATAGTCTGTTGGAGAACATGGGAGGGGATAGGATCAAAGGTTCATATGTGGGGCTTCTTTACCAAGTAGAAGGGCCATCTCTACATCAGAGGCTTGAATAAAAGAGGAAGCCATGGGAGATGTGAGAGGAGGGAGAGACGACTTGATTTTTTTTTCAACAAAGTATGAGTTAAAGTCCTTAGCTGATTGTATTGTGGGAAGAAGTGCTGTGAGAGGCTTGAAGAGAGAAAAGACTGTTTGGAATAGCCCCTGTGGTTGGTGGAATAGACAATCAATTACATAGAGTGGATGAGTTGCCTGGGATACTATGATTGCTGATATTCTATCAGCACCATGGTCAGGGGTAAGGGTAAAGTAGAATCTAAGTCAGCAGGACATTAAAGGACAAAGCTGAACTACACAATTGAGCACTGGCATTATGGGCATACAGGACACAATGTGGTCCCTTATTGTAGCTCTGGTTAAGCTCTTGCCTTTGCCACTACTAATGATCATGGTGCTAACAAAATATAATACATATAGGGAAATATAGAATGCAGAACTATGACAGAAGCATATAGTTGTTGTTTGTCCTGCATTCTCAAAGAGGATCATGACATCAGGGAGGTGATGCCAAGACATGCAAGTTAATTGGATTTAAGTGAGGGAGGGCTGTGTAAAGTCACCAGCCTCACTCTCTCCTCCAGAGCTTCTGAGTCTGGTGATGAGACATAGATCAGGATAATTGCAGATGGCCCTGAATACAATGTGAAGACCTTGGTCTTTTTAAGCTAAGGTCTTTAACAGGTCTCAGTTTGGCTGAAGCAATGCCTCATCCAATGATTAAAGCTATATAAGAAATAGGGTAGAGCAGCGGTTCTCAACTTGTGGGTCACGACCCCTTTGGGGGTTGAATGACCCTTTCACAGGAGTCGCCTAAGACCATCGGAAAACACGTATTTCTGATGGTCTTAGGAACCGAGACACTGCTCCTCTATCCGTCTCCAGGCGGGTCTGCCCACATGCAGATACACCCACATACAAGTATTAAAGGATTAGGAAGGTTGAGAACCACTGGGGTAGAGAGTGACCTCTTTTACCTAGTAAAAAAAAATCAGTCTATATCTTGCCACTGGACCCACATGCCTCTGGAGGAGAAAGTGAGGCTAGTGACTTTGCATAGCCCTCCCTCACTTACATCTAATTCACTTGCATGTCAAGGCATCTCCTCCCTGATGTCATTGTCCCCCTCTTCAAGAATGAAGCATGTAGTATGAAATTTAAGGAAGAGCGTAATTTATTGCTGGAAGTAACTCTATTGTGGAGTGATTCGGATTCAGAAGAGCCTCTTCAATTCAGGTTTGGGGTGGTAAGACTTTATTGGTACTTTGGAGGCTTTCCCCAACATGACCATTTCTTTTCTTTTTCTTTTTCTTTTTTTTTTAATTTTTATTTTTTTTCTTTTAAATGACTTGTTTATTTACTTTTAATTTACAAGATTTGGTTCCACATTCACTTGAGTTTCAGATTTTCTCCCCTCCTTTCCCCCTCGCCCCCATGGTGGCATGCAATCATATATAGGATCTGCAAATACTTTCACATTGTACAATA
>CM053592.1:123199897-123292333 GCA_028646515.1 Pseudochirops corinnae
ACCTTTTCCCACTTCTGTGATCTCTTTGGGATATAATCCCAACAGTGGTATTGCTGGGTCAAAGGGTATGCAATTATTTATAGCCCTTTGGGCATAGTTCCAGATTGCTCTCCAGAATGGTTGTATCAATTCACAACTCCACCAACAATGCATTAGTGTTCCAATTTTTCCACATCCTCTCCAGCATTTGTCATTTTCCATGACCTTTTCTTTATATGTCCCTTCAAGTATGCCAGACCTGGGGAAGGCAATCAGAGGAGACTGGGGCCTATTTCCCCTTCCCCTGGGTTTCTTGTATAACATATGTGCTCAATGTTCCTCATTAGGTGAGTCAACCTTCCAATATAGGCAAGTCAGATTTGATAAGACCATCTTGAGACAACCTAGGTGGCATCTTCTAAGTATCTTTACTTGCTTTCTCTGATTTCTGGATCTCATTCGCTCTTCATTTCTGCCTCCTGGTTTCTCTGGATTCAAATCTCAACTAAAGGCCCACCTTCTTCAAGAAATCTCTCCCATTCCTCCTTAAATCTTAGTTCCTTCCCTCCAAGGCTACCTCAATTTTATCCTGTATATAGTTGTTTGCTTGTTGTTTCCGCCATTAGACTCTGAGATCATTGAGAGTAGGGACTGTTTTTTGCCCTTTTTTGTATCCCTAGTGCTTAGTATAGTGCCTGGCTCATAGAAAGTGTTTGTAAAGGCATTGGCCTTATAGGCAGTTCCAAAAGATGTGTCCTTAGGACTTAGTGCCTGACACACAGTAGGTGCTTCACAAGTATTTGTTGACTGAAAATTGATTTGACCAATGGAAATATTGTTGGAATGAATATATAACAGTTTTCAGAGGTGGCACTCATTTGGATATATTGGTGAAAAATGTAGGTTGGTGAAAGTTAAGTAGGTTTTACAGTTACATCCAGTATAGGACATAGTCTTTGCCCTAGGAAGGTTTATAACATCCCTGTGAGGGTGACAAATTTCCTCAGGCACTTAAAGATAGTATGTGATAATGTTCCATTGGGTAGTGTAGGTCATAAATGCTATAGGACCTCAGAGGAGGAAAAGCTGCATCTCCATGTATACCTCCATCTGTTCATCTCAACAATTTATTCTTGGTAGCTAAGTGGTACAGTAAATGGTGTTGGACTTGGAGTCAGCAAGACCTCAGTTTAAATCTTGACTTTGACACTTACTAGCTGAGTGATGCTGGGCAAGCCATACTCTCTGTCATCTTGTTTTTCCTTATCTGTCAAATGGGGATAGACAGCACCTTCCTTCCAGGGCTGTTGTGAGGATAATGAGTTAATATATATATAAGATATTTTGCAAACAGTTATTATTATTGTTGCTGGTAGTGTTGTTGCTGCTGGCTCAGTCTACCTCATCATCTCCTGAAGCTGCACACTCTGCTATATGGTTTCAGATCATTGATCAAGAAGAGGCCCCTAAATGTTCAATATAGACAAAGACTTTTCAATACTGTGGCTTGTCATCCAATTAAGTTGCTTGAGGAGGGTCCCTGGGAAATGGTATTGCAGTAGTTCTCATATCTTAATCACACTTCATTTTCGGTATAGACAGTCAGATGCCTGGCATTCCACCATTGTAGTTTCATTACATTGGGTTAAAGTAACATCCTAAATCATAAGTCAGTGTAATAATTTATCTTAACACTGCCTTTTTGCATTGTCATACATTCTGGAGATACATAGTGGATGTAGAGTGAATTTAAAAGTATGTAATGCCTAAGGGAGGTTGCTAAGGTTTGTTCATTTATTCATTCAATATTTATGAAGCCTACATATATGCACTGTGGAGGATATAGTCTCAATCCTCTTTGTTGAAGACTATAAAGTGATTATTGGTCCTTGCTTACAGTTTGGTTTTCTTCTGTTGAAGAATCTGGTTTACCATCTCTCTTCTTTTGAGTCCTAGTGAAAGGAAAGAAAATGAGGGAGCTTTAGGCTCCTGTCACTAATTAGATTACAAAACCTTTGCAAAAAGCATGAGCTATTAGTTTGGAAAATATTCTTTCCTACTTAATTTGTCAGAATCAAGCTTGCTCTATTAAACGAAGTTGCTGGAATAATAACATAAGACATTTTATAGCCTTAATAAACATCAGCCAAAGCAATGATAACCAAGCAGTAATGATCATGCATGATGTTCGAAGGACTTTTTGACAGAATGCAATGTGATTACCTGCTTAATATGCTGGATAAACATAGATTTCCTAGCCAATATAAGTGGATCAAACTTTTATGTGCAATGATTATAACATCATTTGCTATAAATGGTGCATCTAACTCTAATTTTATGCAACATTTTTCCTATCATTTGATCTAACCCTTTAGCTCTAATCATTATGGAAATATAGTTCCATTCAATGAGCGTCTTTGAGTATGGGAACACCCACTCAACCAACTTGCATGCATTGTTCTTTTTATTGCTTTCAAATGCCTATATACCTTTGTCAGAGGCCTATATACCATTTAACATCCACCTCTCACTGACATGGGCCCTCTAGAAATGTTATGAGGTGATGTGGCATGTCATCTCGTACTTCAGAGAGGAGAATCTGATCATGAAAGTATGTTGAGATTAAAAAAAATAAGAATGTAAAACAGTTATGTACTATGGGTTGAATTACCACTCTGAAACAAAACAAATTTTTCTCAATTTTGCTTAATAAAGCTTCATTTTAGAAATTAAATAGCTTTTAATACATTTTAGCAACTAAATTGCTTTTAATAAACTTATACAACACTATCCTTGGTCTTTGAAGATAGTGCTCTGAAAAGGGTTACACAATCATTGGCCATTCCTGTAGTCATATATACATATATATATATATATATATATATGTATGTATATGTGTGTATATATATATATATATATATATATATGTATATATATATATATATAATACAAAGAGAGCAAGAGAGAGAGAGAGCGAGCACTTGGAATAGTGCATGGTATATAATAAGTGCTTAATAAATAATTTGATTAATTGTGGACTCTTATGGGGACCAACAAGATTGCAATGAGGAAGGGGAGAAGAATAGGGTACAAGATGCTCCTGATTCCAGAGTCTTCAGTTGAGGATGAGTAACAGGAAGAGGGGGTCCCTAATGGAGCAATCTAGCAGCTCCAAGTATTTGGGCAGTACTTTGGTAGAATGGAAAGAACACTTGATTTAGAGTCAGAAGAGCTTGTGTTCAAATTCTTGCTCTGCCACTTACTCATCTGTGTGACCTTGGGTGAGTCAGAACATGTTTTTGGACCTCAGTTTCCTCATCTGTAAAATGAAAAGGTTAGACTAGATGATCCCTAAGGTACCTTCCAGATTTAAATCTAATTATACTACCTGCATGATATTGGACATGTTAGCTTTCCTTTCTGAGTCCCACTTTCCTCACTGGTAAAATAAGTGGTCAGATTAAGACATTAGGTTATCTCTAAGTTCCTGACCAGTGATAAATTCTATGAGCCTATGATCTATTGCACATAGTGGTCTCTCAAGAAATGATGATCAATTAAATCGAATTATCTGCTTGTTGTTACTTCTTATAACCCAATGACTATTTTCGATCATTTGAAGTTTTGTTTTTCTGTGCAGTAAAGCTGCCACAGGTTTGGAATAATTTGAGCAGGAGCTGAGCTGACATTTATCTTTGCACAACCCATGAAGAATTTTGCTGAGCAAATTAATTGACCAAACAAAGTAAGGTCTGTTTCAACTTGGCTGCTTGGCATTCCACATCTGTCTAGATGTCTATTTGTTTGCTCTGTTATCACCTTTGAAAGAGGTGGCTGATTTTGATGCCACTTGGAACACCACTAAAGGGCATCAAGATAGACCTTAAGCTTGGTTTGCGTGTCAGTCTGCTATCTTGAAACAAAATGGCAGCCAGTGTAAGTTTTCAAAGGATCATATCTTCTCTAGTGGAATCATAGTTCACAGAATTACTGATAGCAAAAGCTAAACTTTAGGAAGAATATTAGGTTACATAAGAAAGCAAATTTTCCTAATATCTTCAAATACTTAAATTTTTTTTTTACAAATTATTTCTGGGCTAATTACAAGTTAATTTTCCGTATTTATTAAAGTAGATTTCTTAAGAACTTTCATTTGGTAATCCTGTAGCTTAGTTTTTAATTTCTACATGTTCTTGAAAGTAATAGAGCTTCACTTCTTTTAAAACTATTGTACATACTGAGATTGCAACTCTGATGGCCTGGTCACCTAGCCTGAATGCCAAATGCATGTCTGCCTAAAAGATTATTTTATGGAGAACTTGCACAAGGCAAGAACTCACATAGTAGTCAGAAGAAGTGGTACAAGGACACTATTAAGGTCTCTAGGAAGAACATTAGTATCTATTGTGAGACAGGGAAACACTGGTATGGGACAGAGCAGCATGGCATGCCCACATCAAAGATGGCGCTGTGCTCCACAAGTGAAGCAGAATTGCAGTAGTACAAAATAAATGTTAGATGCACAAATCTAGAGGTGTCTCCTTCCCAAATGTTCAAATGGACTATTTGTGCCCAAACTATGGTAGAGCCTTCCAAGTTTATATTGAACTGATCGGCCACAGTCTAACACACTGTACCTTGACCCTAACATCAGGGTTCCAATCTACTACTTTCCCTTCACCACTCTCCTCACATCCCTCTAGTTGTTATGAATTAGTGAATTTTCTTGGTAGTCTTTTTGTATTCACTTTGCTATGGCTTCCACACATTAATTCACCCTTCAATAGGTGCTATTTGTATGTATGTGTATGTGTTTATGTGTATATAAAAAAAAAAATCACATGTCCTTTTCAGCACATCCTGATCTACCCAGCTAAATTTCAGTAAGTATGGCACTAGAAGTCTAATTTCACATTAGGTCTAAAGTGGTGGTTTTCTTAACCCATTTAAGGAATATCAAGTCAGAAGGCCTGGATTCCTATCTAAGATCTACCACTCATACTCATTGTCATGTGACCTTCAGCTAGTTGAATTACTTCTCTGAGTCTTAGTTTTTATCTTTAATTTGGAATAATGATATCTGCCATGCCATTCTTATGAGGTTGTGATGAGAATCAAATGAGATGAGGTAGGTACTTTGGAAACTATAGAGCCCTATACACATATGGAGAATGGGCACTAGACCTATGATTTCATTGATACTGTGAACTCTCAGATGAGGAAATTCCAAATAGGTCAGCACCTTCTCTGCAACTTGTAGAGAGATAGCTACCTAGAGCACTTACTCAGTGACCTGGTTATAGGATCATAAGTGATTTGCTCAGAGTCAGCCAATGTGTATTAAAGGTGAGACTTGAACCCAGGTTTTCTTAGATTCAAGACTGGTTCCCTATCTGCTATGCTATGCTGTCTCTCATTGTACAAATAACAGGGCTTATATTACATAGCCTATACTGGTGACTGTTGAGCTGATTGCCCTTTGCTGCTGAATATACTCCCAGAGCCCAGCCAATGGCATTTGGCAGTTCGTGAACTGTATTTCTAGATGATACTTAGAGATGGAAGAGCTGTCAGAAGCACTGGGGCTATAACCTATCATGATCTCTCAAGTCTTTGTCCTTGAATGTCACCAAGTAAACTTTATCTAAGGGGAATTAACAGCCTTGTTTTACTCCATGGGTATCAAGACATGGGTTGGACCAGGGTTGGGGAACCTGCAACCTCGATGCCATGTGTGGCCTTCTAGGTTTTTGGGTGCGGCCTTTTGACTGAGTCCAAGTTTTATGAAACAAATCTTTTTATTAAGGTGGTTTGTTCTGTGAAGTTTGAATTCAAAGGGCCACACATGAGGATCTAGAGGGTCACAGGTGGCCTTGAGAACACAGATTCCCTGCCCATACCCTCCCCGCCCCCCCCCTCCCCCCGTTTGACCATAAGCCATCCACACAAAGACAGGGAGTATTAACTAGAAACATTCTCCAAGCCATCAGACCTTTTGAACAGTTGGCAGAGCCTGGGATGATGGGCACATCAAAGGTGCTAGTTAAGTCAATGAAGACCATGTGGAGATCTTGATGCTGTTCTTGGTGGTCCTTGAACTTAGTGTGATGCACTAAGGATAATATGTTGAGATATGGAAATATTACATAAACCTGCCCCTGAGATTCAAGAAAGGCAAGGTTAATGATTCTTTGCAACAGTGGAGAAAAAGACTATTAATTGGGAATTAGTTTATAAGGGAGATCAGAAAGATAAGGAACTTGGTCTGATAGTTTTCAGGGATCAGGTTGTTTGCTTCCTGTCTTCTAGAAGGTCATCATAATAAGGACAATATCTGTAATGTCCTGATGCATTTATTCAGTAGCCTGGATATCTAAGATGGAGTTGTATGTGAGTACATGCACAGTAGCTACACTAAGACATCTGAAGGCTCCTTTCAGGTTCATTCCTCATTGTTTCCACAACAGGCCTGACATCTTTGAGAAATGAGAATTCAATGATAGAAGCTGAAGGGGAAGAAAGACAAAAAGAAATAGGAGTGTACTGTCCACCCACATGAGATAAATGAACTCTGAGCACTGAAGCATGCTTCTCCAGTAATTATGGAAAGACTCTGAGTCAATGGAACTGAGTTCTAGTCTCAGGTTGTATAGATCAGAGAGAGCTGGACTTGGAGTAAGAGGAACTGGGAGGAAATCCTGGCTATTTCATAGAGTATATGTTGGCGGGGGAGGAGAGCAGTGTAACAAGTAGCTAAACTCAAAGCTTTGGACCATAAAATGAGGAGATTGGGAGCAAATTATCTCTAAGACCCCATCCAGCTCTGTCCTATGATACTGTAACTCAGATGATCTTGGATGACCATCTTGGGCTTTTGCCTTTGTATCCCCAGTGCTTGGCACACATAGGAGTTGCCTAATAACTGTCTGTCTATCTCTCTTTCACTCCCTTGCTCATCTTCCTCCTTTTCTCTTTATTTCTTTCTCTTTTTACTCTCCCCTCCCCTCCCCTTGGCTCCTTTCCCCTCCCCTCCCTTGTGATTTCCTGGTTGAAATTCTGACTGGCTGTATGTTCAGAGCTCCCTGACTGCTCAAATGTAAAGTCTCTCTCAATCTAGAGATATGTGTAAAGTGTATAGTTGATTCAAGCAATCAGAGCCCTGTCTGTTTATCTTTATTTTTCTGCTTGTATTTTCTCTTAAGTTCAGGGTGCTGACTTTTCTCTTGAACTAGTGAATGTAATTTAAAAAAATTTAAAAAATGTAATTAAAAAAAAAATTTTGACCCCTTAAACTGCTATTTTTCCTAGTAAAGCAGATCTATGAACCTGTGCTAGCAGCCATCTGGAGTATGTCAGTGTGGTTGCTGCTACAACTCCTCTCCTCTCCTCTCCTCTCCTCTCCTCTCCTCTCCTCTCCTCTCCTCTCCTCTCCTGTCCTCTCCTCTCCTCTCCTCTCCTCTCCTCTCCTCTCCTGTCCTCTCCTCTCCTCTCCTGTCCTGTCCTGTCCTCTCGTCTCCTCTCCTCCCCTCTCCTCTCGTCTCCTCTCCTCCCCTACTCCTCTCCTCCCTTACTCCTCTGTCCTCCTCTCCCTTTCTCCCCTCTCCTCTCTTTTCTCTTCTTTTCACTCTTCTCTTCTCTTCTTTCCTCTTCTCTCTGTTTTCTCTGTCTCTGCTCAGAAGTTCTATGATTCTATACCTAGAGTAAGTGCTCCCTAGATATGATTGAATTATTTTCCTTTGGGAAAGTAGCCATTTACCATAGCAGTTTACTCACTGTGAGATCCAGAAAAGCTATGGCTAACATCTGAAAGATGCTCTAATGAGAATCTGTGGATGGAGAATTCTAAAGGGACTAAATCAAATGAGATTAAGCAGTACCTAATTAACATAATATATGAGCTGAAAGCCTTAGTTGAAGTAAATAATTTAATAAAAGCAGATGCAAACAACTCAGGCACATATTGGGGATAAAATAAACTTGCCAATCACATTAAATGCAATTTCAAGTTACCAGTTTTCTCTTGTAGTGATCATTTCAATGAAATTGCACCATCGCACAAACCTAACTAATATAAACTAGTTGATGAAATACACCTTCACGGAACGTTTTGTTTAAAACAGAGAAACCTATGTATAGTAGAAATTCATGGTTTCAATGTAATTTGCTTTTGTTTTTATTAAAATGTTTACTGATGACTGTTAAGTTCATAATTAAAAAAAGAAAAAAACATTAACCCAGCAGCAACTCTCCCCTCCCCACCAAAGAAAACAGAACAAAGCAGGGGCCTATAGATTAGAGAATGACTGAAAACTGTGGCATATAAACATGGTAGCATTTTAAATTCCACATGAATACAGTGTAAATGATAACTGTGAGGAATTCAGAAAAGCATAAGAAAATTTATATAGACTGATGGACAGTGAATTAAGCAAAACCAGAACATTCTACACTGCTCCAAAATAGAAGGGAAAATAACACTGAAAGGCAATTGATCTCTGATTTAATTTAAATAACAGAATCTTGACACTATAAGATAGATGATGAAACACACCAGTCTTCTTGCATCCTATACCCCACCCCCACCATATATATGTGTGCATGTGTGCGCATGGGCTCTCTCTCTCTTTCTCTCTCTCTCTCTCTCTCTCTCACACACACACACACACACACACACACACACACGCACACACACTCTGTGATCTAGTAAGCTGACCTCCTTACTGTTCCTTGAAAAGATACTCCACTCACTGACCCCTATACTGGAATGTTCTCCCTTCTCATCTATTCCTCCTGGCTTCCTAAAGACCTAGCTAAGATCCCACCTACAGGAAGCCTATCTTGATTCCCCCTTGATGCTGCTGGCTTCCCTAGCCCAGTCCTTAGGTTGATGATTCTATTATCCTGTATGAACCTTGATTATACATAGTTGTTTTAATGTTGTCTTTCCCATTAGACTGGGAGCTCTTTGACAGCCCAGACTTTGTACACGTTGAGTTATTGTTCAGTCATTTTCAGTCATGTTTGTCTCTTCATGACCCCATTTGGGGTTTTCCTGGCAGAGATACTGGAGTTCTTTGCCATTTTCTTCTCCAGCTCATTTTACAGATGAGGAAACTGAGGCAAACAGGTGACTTGGCCAGGGTCACATAGCTAATAGGTTTGAGGCTGGATTAGAACTGACAAAGATGAATCTTCCTGATTCTAGGCCTGACACTCTTCTAGCTGTGGCACATAGTAGGTTTTTACTAAATGTTTATAGAGTGACTAACACTGCTCTCCTCCAAACATTCTAGTGTTTCATTCTAATGTTGGTCCCTTTGCTGTTCCCATCTCACTGCTCCAGTTCTCATTTCTCTGCCTTTGCACTGGCAGGCCTCATGTCTGGAAGTCTCTCCCTCCTCATTTCTAGCTCCTAGAACCACTCCAGTCTGTCAAGGCTATTTTAAAGGGCCCTCTTTATAGAAAATCTTTTATGATCTTCTGACCAGCTATAGGTCTCCCTCCCTCCAAAAAATACCCTGTGTTCTTTTTGTATCTATTCAGCATAAACTTAAATACATATATGCATATTGCTTCCATCATTAGAATGTAAGCTTCTTGCAGTAAGGGACTTTCAAATCAGTATCATCCTAATATCCGTAACATTTAGCATGATGCCTGGTGCATAAGAAGTAAGCACTGAATAAAAACTTATTTATGGATTGACTGATGTTCTTTTTTGTCCCTTTAAATGACCTTCCTGTCTCCCCAAGACTCAGTCACTCCTATTCTTTCCTCTCTTTGCCTTAATTCACTGAAGAAAGAAATGGTCAACCACTAGGGCAGTAAGTGGCATAGTAGATAAAGAGCTGGGCCTGGAGTCAGGAAGGTCTGAGTTCAAATGTGACCTTGGACATTTGCTAGCTATGTGACCCTGGGCAAGTCATTTAACTCTGCTTGTCTCTAGTGAATTGGGAGTGACCTAATTTGTTACTCTTTCTAAGAGAATTTGTTTATAGAACTTCTAAAAAAGGAATAAATGACTACTGATAGAATTTCAGGCACATTACTACTTGGACATTAGAAAGATTTTTTAGGTAGAGACTTTCCTCAAATCTCTCATAACACCATGTAAGTAAGTGATCTCTTACTTTGTCTATGTATCAGGCCAAGCCTGTCTAGAAAGAAAGAAGAGAACAGGTATGGTATTGGGGAGATGAATGTCAAATAACCAAGTAGCCGAGTTTAAGATACAACATGGAATTCTGGACCTGATCAGGCAATTGTTAGTCAACATTTGAATGTATCTAAAAGTTCCTCGATATGGAAGACCACTTTTCTTCTGCTTTGCGGGAGCATTGAGATTTCCCAGAACTGCTTGATTTCCACCAAATTATCCTTGGATGGAAAGGGAATCCATATATGTAAACAGTAGGATGTCTGCTACTTGGCTGTACCCCATGCCTAATGTTTGAAGATAGACTGACTTGCTGTCCTCACCCAGATGAGATGTGCTACCCTCCCACAGTGGGATATTACTCCTCTTCATTATTTCAGCTCATTCATTCTGATGGAGCTAAAGAAAAATACTCCCAATTAAATGTACCTTTGTACAGCATCTTCTTAAAAATAAAGAAATGGTTGATGTTCAATCTGCCTGCCAGCCAGGCAGCACAAGAGAGTCACTGTGAAAGAAAAAAACAAAATGAAAGAAGTTTTTGCCCCCTTCACTAGAAAGTGGATTTATGGAAAGAAGGCATGTATCTTTTTGGAACCAAGAATTCACAAACAGTCATTCATGCAATCATAGGATCTCAGGTGAAAAAGGACCCTAGAGGCATTAGCTTGAGAAGAGCTTTTTGAATCCCAATGTTCCTCTTAGCACCTTGCCATCAATAAATTTGATAAGCATAGAGTCTAATGCTAATTTTTTTTTTTCTTAACAGGGACAAAGAGTTCTGAGGTTCTCTACTGGAGACCTCCACTGAGGTTGGCATTGATCCAGTACTCATAACTTTTTGATGTTGGCCACTGTTTGAGTTTTGCCATCTTTATCTTGTCCCCAAGAATATCATAAGAGACTTTGTCATCTTGCTGAAATCAGTGGTATTCCCTTGATCAACTGTTACAGTCTGGTGATCCTGATAAGAAAGAAAATCAAGTTAGTTTGGCATACTACTACTAGAGATAGTCCTATTTCTTCTTTAAATGTCCTCTTGACCCCATTCCAGCTTTTAAAAAATCCTTTTTTTGATCATCCTTAATTTTCCTCAACATTTTCAGTTCCTTCTGAACTTTAGCACTCCCAATACCATTTTTATAGGACCCTCATACACTTTTTGATTCATCTTTAGTTCTGTCTTTGTTGTCATCATTTGTAAATTTTTTTTCAATCTTGAGAAGTTGATGAATTTCCTTTCTATCCATATCAGTCTCTTTTAAGAAGCTTCTCCTTTTTTTCTCTTTGGAGTTGTTTGTGTTTATATCTTTAGAACTCCCTTGAGAGCTTCCCAGCCCTTTGGGCCTGACTCCCTTCATAAAATTTTAGGCCACAGGATCTTGTATAGTCTTTCTCTGAACTCTTAATTCCCCTCTTCTCAAATCAAGGATGCCCATAAGAGTTCCCCTGACTTTCTCCCCTACCTTTTACTCTATCACCAGCTCTAAGATTCCAAATTCCCTTCCTCCTGATGATCTTGCCATTTCTATTTTGGCAACCAGTTGGTCATTATTGATCAGCATCAGGCCCAGAATAGCAGTTCCCCCTGTGACTTTCTCCACTTTTGAAGAATGAAATTGTCATTAGAGCAATTAAAGAATTTATCAACTTCCCTACTTTTAGCACAGAGAGGAGGAAGGTGGGGCTCTACCATATGTCTTCATGGTTAAAGTCACCTATCACTACTTTGAACGTGTTCCAATTTAATTCCTCTCTGTTCGTGTCAGCCAACCAAGTACTAATTTCTACTTGACTTTTTCACTGTTGGAGACCAGCTTCCACAGAGAATCTTCTCTGTGGGCTGGCATCATTTCTCATAAGTAGGACGCATGTATTGTGGGGAGGGGAAGAAGAACAGCAGTGGGGTAGTCAATTGGCCAGTCCTTCGGTGTTTTGGATATTGTTTTTTTCTTTCTTTATTAGTCAGAAAAACATTATAGCACTCTACATATAGCACAGAAAAGACAGCTAAATTCTGTTGTTTTTCTGGCAAAATTCAATTGCAATAGCTGAATTCAGAAATACAACAGTAAAAGTGATCAAGTTGAATATCTGTGTGTGTTAGAATTTTTAAATTTCCAAACATAAAACAAGACATTATTAATGAATTCTATTACTTCTCCTCTGGGGTAAACTATAAAAATTGTTCTGTCTCAGATTGTAAGCTACAGGGAGTGTGTGGCTATTTCTGGTGCAGAGAATGGATGCAGTTTTCCCATCTGGCCCTTTCATGTCATGGAGGGTAAGGGATGATCTATAGTTTTGGAAGTTGAGTGTTTTCAGTTCCTCTCTCTGCTCAGTTTGGCAGGTGTCTTCTGTCAGGGAAATTCTTTTCTCTTCCTAAAAGGTAAAAATCAAGAAGTGTTTTCAGATCTGCATACAACTAGCAAGTTCCTAGAAGATTAGGGTTAGATAGATGAATAAAGCCTTTCTTAAGCATTTATTGTAGTTCAGGCACTGTGTTAAGTGCTGGAAGTGTAAATGTAAATAAAAAGGCAGTCCTTATTCTCAAGGGACTTATATTTTAATGAGAGAAGATTTAAGTGAGCTGAAAATGAGGGAGTGGGGCAGGGCAGGGTGAACTAAGAATGAAATAAGCATTGCTGAGACTCCTAAAGAAATAGGGATCCAGACCAGGGACTCACTAATCTGGAGAGCAGGCCTCAGGGCAGTCATCCCCAAGCAGATAAGGCTACTGAGGAAATGGAGCAGTCTTGAGAGTGAGTTGAACTGGGTATAGGGGCGAGCTAATAAATATTTAACAACCAACTCTCAGAAAAAAACTGTGTTCATGATAAAAATTTAAGTTTGATTTCAATTATTAGCATCACTGTCTCAAGTTTAGACAATCAACAAAACAATGCATCAAGCCCTCATTTATAACTTGCCAGTTTCTGAGACATAAATGAAGATTTAACAACGGGTTCTCTAAAGCTGATTGAGCTGGCTCTAGCAAACGACTTGCATCAGTGAATGGCCTATGACAAGAAGGGCCCAAATACACACCAGAGCATCTCCTCTCTCTTTTGGTTGCAGTCACTAGCCAGAAAACATGGGGAAGTATATATGTCTGGTGCCCTGCAAAATATGTTAATATCAACTTTCTGCTTGAAAGCATATAGTTCACAGTATTGCAAAACATTTCCCTTTCCCCTTCCCTTTTCCCTTTCCCCTTCCCTTTTCCTTTCTCCCTCCCTTCCCTTTTCACTTTCCAAAACAAAATGGAAACGCTTGAGTGAGCAACCATCGGTTCCAGAGACCTGTATAAATCTCCAGTCACCCATTGTCTATAGCATAGTCCTTCAGTGAAGATCTTTCCCCATAAGACCTGTGACTTGGCAGTCTTGGCTGACTGGTCCCAGTTGATACCTGATGTTCCAAGATCAGTGAGGTGGCAAGTGCTGACTCTTTATTTCCATTTCCCTAGTATAAGATAATGACTTCATAAGACTAGAAAACTGAATAGAAATTCAGTCATGCCTGGTCTAAAAAGCTTAGGGCCATCCTGAATATCCATGAAGAATACCAGGAAGGAGAAAAAGAAGGAAAGAAAAATAAAAATGAATACAAAAATAAAATACATCTATGGAATCTTCTCTCACTGATGCTGCTACTCTGCCCACAAACCATTCCACTCTCTCCACTCCAGTTTCTTTAATCTCCTCCAATTACCAGCCTTACTCATAACCATGTACATCCCTTGGGATATAAGTAGAAGAAAATTGTTTCCTCAAGTTCCTCAAATGGGGAAGAGAGAGCAGGGACAAAGCCTGGGGCAGGTTGGACCGCTTGCAGTATGTTAGGCATTATACAAACCATGACCAGATCAGGAACTAGGGTATGGTCACTGGGATTTTGTACCAAAGCCCAAAATTTCTAGGGACCAGCATCACAACTCCCTTTGCAACCCAGTTATACCACCATAATGAAGGCTTTGTCTTATAGCACCTCCTTACCGATTCAGGAGCTTAGGAGTGTTAGGGTGTCCTCTTCCTGGCCCTGTTAGCCACACCTCAGGTGAACTCTATACTGCTACCACTAACCCTAGGTGCAAAAAGTTGCTACTTACAGCTTTCAGCCCAGTGCCTGTCTTTTACAGGCCTCCATGATTATTTTACATTTTATAAGAAATGTTTTCAAACAATTTGAGATAAAATTGGAGAAAATATTCGAAGTATTTTTCCCCTTAGAACCTTGCATAAAGTGCTGTGATATTTCCCCCCATCTCACTAGCACCCCCAAAGTCTTCAGGTAGAGAAATTTCATGAATTTAGTCCATTAAGACTGGTGAAGATCAATACACAAGGGATGGTAAATACAGTTGCAGGAGATAGAAGCTAGTACAACATTCTCAACATAACTGAGTACATGTTTATATCTGGCTGAAAGCAAGTGCCCCCCACCGAGGACAAGATTGGGGATTTAGAACTGCCCTGTTTTCTGATGAAATCCATTCAGGGTCTGCTCTTATCTACTGACATTCAAACTAATTCAAACCAATAGATAGCCTTACCCTTCTTGAAATGATGGATCACTCCCTTGCAGAATGTATCTGCATGACTTTATGATCTGCAAAGAATCCAAGAACTGCAGTGTCATCCTAAAGATATGGACAGAGATACATGCGAGATGGGTTTTTCTTTAATATTATGGAAATGTATTTCAACACTGGGAGCCCGCTCCAGGTTAAGGACAGTTAGGGCAGGAAAAGGAAGGAATGACCATTTATATATAGCACCTATTACGTACCAGTCATCATGCTAGATGCTTTTTACAAATATTATCTTATTTGGACCTCATAATAACTCTATGGGGTAGATGCTATTATTGTTCCCATCTTAAAGTTGAAGAACATAAGGCAAATAAAGGTTAAGTGATTTGTCCAGGGCCACACAGTAAGTGTCCGAAGCCAGATTTGAACCGGTGTCTTCTTTAGTCCAGGCCTAGGGTTCTATGCATTGCACCACCACCAGTTTCCAATATTGGGGCTTGGTTACCTCCTGCCCAATCACCCCGTTGCAATAGTGTGATGACTTTTCCTCTCACCCCTCTACCCCAAAGCTGAGTGTAGCAGAAACTGAAGGGAAATGGAATTTTGCCTTTGGAGGAGAGGACCCCGACCCCTAAATGAACAGGAGTACTTTCTAAAATATGCCTGACAAATGGTCATCCTGCCTCTCCTGGAATATTTCTAGTGATGAAGAACTCTTCCTTACCACATTAGCTAATTTTATTATTAGTCATTTCCAACTGTCAGAAGTTTTCACCGGTATGATTTTCTCTGGACCTGCACTCTTTCTTCTCTCCTGAGGTCAAGAAGAATAATTAATCCCTCTTCAAATATTTGAAGACTTGAGATCAAATGCCCCTTAAATCTTTGCTTCTCCAGACTGCCAGTAATTGTTGAAAGGCTGTGGAACATATTAGAGGTACCATAGGACTGCTTTTTTTTTTTTAAGGAGTGCACAAATTATAGTCTGGTGATCTTGACTTTGATTCCCAGTAAAATTGTAGGCCATATTGTTATAGGGATGATTTATGAGCATTAAGAAAAGGAGGAGAGGCTGACAAAAAGTCAGGATGCTTAGAATGGAAGATCAATGGAATGCTAGAGACATAGTATACGTAGATTCCAGTAAAGCATTTGACAAAGCCTCTCGTAAAATCCTTGTGGACAAGTCAAAAAGTTATTTGCTAGATGATAATGTATTTCAGTGGACTTGAAACTGGTTAATGGCTGGAACCAAGTATTATTATTAATAGAAGTAGTAACTGAAGATTGGATAACACTTTAAGGTGAAAGGACTTTATGCACATTATCTCACTTGAGCCTTACAATCTCATTAAGATAGTGAGCACAAGTGTTTTTATCCACATTTTGAAGACAAGGAAACTGAGGTAGAGAGAGCTTATGAGATTTACATGTGGATCTAGTAACAGATGGAAGTGGAATTTGAATCCAGGTCTTTCTGGATCTGGGTTTAGCACTCTGGTCATTAATAAGTTGTCAACTTGGAGAAGGCGGTGTCCAGAAGAATCTGTCCTTGGTTCTATTAAAATTATTAAAATTTTTTATTAAAATTTTTTTGTAAATTTTTTTGTCATTAACTTACATAAAGATATAGATAGCATGCTTATCATATTTTTGTATGGCACCAAGCTGAGAGCAGGGATGTGCTGGAGCCAGATCCAGCCAGCTCAGGAATCATGATTCAGTGTAAACACTTATACTTTTTAGATCACAAATCAAGACTTTGATTTATTTTTTATTGCTTATCTGGACTTAACAAAATGATGGAGAAAATGTTAAGAATGCAGATTAAACTTAAAAGTGTAGGTTAGCTGTTTGTTAAACATTTACCTGCACATCCCTGGCTGGGAGAGACATTGAATGGGAACATCAGCATCATAGCACAGAGGCCTTCTAGTTTCCATGAAGATCTGGGTAGTGTAAACAGGGGTCTAAATGTGAGAAGATGGAATTTTGTAGCTATAAGCATAAGAAGTTCTACACTTGGGTTCAAAAAGTCAACCTCACAAGTACTGCATAGAAGAGGTATGTATGACTGCCAAGCACAGCTAATAAAATCTTAGCCTGTGTTGAGAGGCAGAGGGAGGGCAGTCCCAGCTTTGCTATACTCTGCTCTGGTCAGATGGCATCTGTGGTACTGTACTCAATGCCAAAGACCACATTTTCAGAAGAACATTCACAAATTGAAACTCATTCAGAGGGGGGTGACCAACACGGTAAAGATTAGTCAAAGTAAGAGGGGATATTTCACCTAGAAAAGAAAATGCTTGACAGGGCCTTGAGAATGATATGGACAGCTAGCTTCAAATATTTGTGAAGTTGTCATGTCATGTAGATGAGGGATTCTATTTGTTATTCTTGGCAGAAGAGGGCATTATGAGAAGTAATGTGTAGAAGCTGTAAAGAGGCAATTTTTTGATTCTGTGTAAGGAAAAAATCTTTCAGAGAATTAGAACAGTCCCCAAATGAAGTGGGTTACCTAAGGAAGTAGTAAATTCAATTTTACTAGAGGATTTCAGTCAGAGGCTAGATGACCACTTACTGGCAATGGTATAAGACGGATTCTTTTAAAAAAAAAATTAATTAAAATTAATTAATTATTAGTTTTCAACATTTGCTTTTATAAGATTTTGAGTTCTAATTTTTCTACCTCCCTCCACTCTCTCCTTCCCAAGATGACATGCAATCTGATATAGGCTGTACATGTATGATAATATTAAACATATTTCCACATTAGTCATGTTGTGAAAGAAGAATCAGAACAAAAGGGAAAACCCATGAGAAAGGGAAAAAAAAGCAATAAAGAAAAGAGAAAATAATATGCTTTAGTCTTACATTTAGATTCCATAGTTTTTCTCTGGATGTGGATAGTATTTTCCATCATGAGTCTTTTGGAATTGTCTTAGATCATTGCATTGCTCAGAAGAGCTAAGTCTAACAAAGTCTGTCATCACACAATGTTGCTGTTACTGTGTATAGTGTTCTCCTGGTACTGCTTACTTCACTCAACATCAGTTTATGCAAGTCTTCCAGGTTTTTCTGGAATCCACCTGCTCATCATTTCTTATGGAACAATAGTATTCCATTAAATTCACATAAAACAACTTCTCCAGTCATTCTCCAATAAATGCATATAGAACATACAATACGTACATATACATACACACATATACATGTGTATACACATACATTTATCTACACACACACATATACATATGCATATAAGACCTTTGCCTGTTTCCCTGTTGAGTTTAAAGTATTATTATACCAAATTCCTTGCATGTGTCTATGTGTCATATATTTGTGAGTGTGTGTTCAACAATCCTTTATCATTCTCAGCTAAGAGTGAGGTTCATGTGATGCTCCACTCCATCCCTTCCCCTTCTTCCATGTTTGTATTAAATTCTTCTCACCCATTCCAACTTATGAGACTTAGTAGTTGCTGTCCCTTCCAACTCTGATATTCTATGATTCTGTGAACCTATGGGTGGGATGGAGAGTTAAAGAGAGAGTAGGAAGTAAAGGGGAAGAAAAGGATCAATAGAAACCCTCTTCTATCTACTGTCCCTGGGCAGTTTGAAGAGGTTACTTTATAGTCATCAGGAAATCTTGCCAGAGTCCTATAAGGACAGGATCTAAGAGTAATTATACAAGATAAATTAGTCACAACTTTAGAGTGAATCCCAGCTTTAAGGATACCCACTACCACACAGGACTCATGAAAGAAGGAAAAAGGAAGACAAACCACGAATGGGTAGCTTGAATTTGATTAGCAGCCAATGGAGAGAATGGCATATTGAGGTAATGTGGTCAGCTTGAGCTTGGCAAACCGCTGAGGGAAACATAACCTTTGTTCTACCCCCAGAGAATCTAATTTGTAACCACTTAAACCAAATGTATTTTGAGGTTTGGATGAATAATATTTCTCCATTGGTTTCAAATACTAAAACTGGAAGTGATGAATCCTCCCATAGTTTTTCTGAATCCTTCAGCACAAGTGCTGGTCAGAAGATAGAGGAAAGGAGTAAACGTTCCACTTGCCTACTGGATAGAATCAAAACTTGGTAGCTTAGCATTAAAGTGTTCTCTCCACTCCTTCTCCCACTGAATTTGATCCAATATAACTTTTTGAGTTACATGTGTCATGTGGTGTGTCAAACTCAAGAGAGGGCCAACATGTTTCAATGACTGGTCAGATCCCCAGGTGAGAGAAGACAATCCCCAGCCAGGGAAGAGGAAACAGAATCTGAGCTTGATGAAAGGAATATAAACCAAAAAACCAGGTCAGTACCAGGATGTCTAAAGAGTACCAACCTCTAAGGTGCTAAGTAAGGTGCTAAGATTTGGTATAGGAAACCTGAACAGGATCACAGTTCAACCTGCTCATATAAAATGTGAGGGTACTGAGACCCAACAAAGTTAAATTTCTTGCCCATGGTTATAGTAGTAAGTATCAGAAGTAGAATTTGAACCCTGAAGCTCTGACATTTCAGGCAGTGCTTTTTCCATTGTTCCATCCTGTCATAATGCAAGGCTTTCTGATTTGTGACCAATCTGACTCAACTCAACTTGCCAAAACTTGGGTCTTTTTTTTTATTGTGGCTATTTGCATTCTTCAAATCCCAAGCACGTGGTCTGATATGTGATCATGAGTCAAGTCTCCGAAGACTCCTTTCTTTTTCTTTTAAGCCAAGGGCTTGTCTACCACTATTTTGGAGTACATTTATTTGGATGTTGTTCAGTTGTTTTAGTCATGCCTGACTGTTCAGGGTCCCATTTGAGGTTTTCTTGGCAAAGATACTGGAGTGGTTTGCTATTCCTTCTCCAGCTCATTTTATAGATGAGGAAAGTGAGGCAAATAGGGTTAAATGACTTGTCCAGGGTCATACAACTAGTAAGTGTCTGACATTAGATTTGAACTCAGGAAGATGAGTCTTCTGGACTCCAAGCCCGGTACTCTAATCACTGTACCACCAAGCTGCTCCTTCATTTGGGTACATTATTAACATTATATTTCTTACTAGAAGGCAAGCTCTTTCAGGAGTAAGGTTTTATTCTTTTTATTGTCCTCTGTGCTTAGCACAATGCCTTGCATTTATATAGTAAGAATATCATTAAAGTTTCCTGAATTGATTTGAACTTAATCCTTCAGAGACCTAGTCACATGACCAACAAGATGAGGACTAGACATAATTTTCTCTGATTCTCATAACTTCTCAAAATTATGCACAGGAGATAAATCAATTTCAACTGTTTCCATGGTCTAGGACACCAAGAACTCAAATGAGGTAAGAATTTAACACATTAACAATAGAGACGGCTAATAATCCCTAGCAACGTGCTCACTCAGACTCCTGCTCCCCCACCGTCCATCACACTCCAGCATCAGACCTGTACAGGCTAACCCACAGGCTTGCAACAGAGTTAGACTCTAGACCCCCTCACCCCACCTTCCACCCAGTGCCTCTGAAATTCTAAATGCAAAACCCTGCAAAGGATTGTATAGCATCTTGATAGCACTCTGTGCTAAAATAGACAAAACTCAGTGTGTGTGTGTGTGTGTGTGTGTGTGTGTAGTGGGGGTATGCGTGTGTGTGGCACTCTACTAAGCCAGAGGGAGTACCCAGCATCCAGCTGGAAGCCAGACCTGTCATCCCAGAATTCATTTAGGACATAGATTGAAGCCTGTGAAATATGAATGGCTCAGTGTGGGAGGAGGCTATGAGGGCTTTGAGATTTAGGAAAACCATCATTAAAGGAGAAAGAATCTGAAATGGGGCAATAGGATGCTATAAGAATTTCTTTAAAAAGACAGATTGTCAAACATCTCAGGAGGAAGAAAACTCAATTAAAGACACTAAGTATAAGGCTAAACCAGTGAGGAAGATGTTAATAACAGAAGAGAATATGGTCTCCAGATCAACTAAAAGAGTCCAGACATTTATGAATAAATATTGTAAGATTAAGGAAAATAAATCAATACCTGATGAGGCAGAGGACCTTGTAGATTCTCAAGAAAGCATGGAAGCACAGAAATAAGTTCCTAAATGTTTTTAAAAAATAAATAAGAATTGTGAATTAAATCCCTCATTTTTGTAAGATTTCCAATCTGGTTTGAAACATTAGTCTAAAAACTTGAACATTCTTTGGTTCTTATTTCTTTTCAAGATATCAATTCTTCACTCCTGACTGTACAAAGAGTGCATATTTTCAAATATAAGTCCCCAAATATTTCTCCCATCCCTGTATTATCTACCTTTCTCTAGATTAGGGATTATTAACATTGGATCCACAGATGCCCAGAAATATTTCTGGGGAGGGGCAGGTGGTGGCACAGTGAATAGAGTACTGACCCCGGAGTCAGTAGGAACTGAGTTCAAATCTGGCCTCAGACACTTAATTCTTACTAGCTGTGTGACCTTGGGCAAGTCACTTAACCCCAATTGCCCTGCCTTTCTCCCTCCAAAAAAAAAAAAAAAAGACAAAAAACAAACAAAAATATTTCTGGGAGTCCATGAACTTGGATGGGAAAAAAATTACTTCTTTATTTTCATTAACCCCTAACTGAAATGTAGCATTTCCTTCAAATATGCTTATGGGCAACAACCATTTGTCCTGAGAAGGGGTCCATGGACTTCACCAAACCATCACAGGGGGCCATAATACAAAAGAGAATGAGAACCCTTGCTTTATACCACAGGAAAAATGAGGGTCAGTGTTGTTATTCAGTCATTTCAGTCATGTCTGCCTCTTTGTGACCCCATTTGGGGTTTTCTTGGCAAAGATACTGGCATGGCTCTCCATTTCTTTCTCCAGATGAGGAAAATGAGGCAAACAGGGTTAAGTGACTCATCCAGGATCACACAACTAGTAAATAGTTGAGGCCACATATGAACTCATATATTCCTGATTCCAGGTTCAGTGTTCTATCCTCTATACCACCTCACTGCCTCTAAAAGAGGAGAGCATCCACTAGCCAACTTATTCTTTCTAGCTTCAAATCTAGGTGCCTGTAAAGCTGGCTCACTGAGAATCATCCAGAGGGCTTTAAGATGCAAACACAGGTGGAAAAACATGACAGAACTGGTTTGGGGCTTAAGACACTGCTATTCACACCTGCTTGCACTATTTTAATCCTGGCCCAAATGTTTGTTTACTGTCACACACAGGCTAAGTGTAAATCTGTAATAATTGGCTTTTAAATTTTTCAAAAATTCTAGTTATTTCCTGTAAACAGACTGTGCCTCCCTGATTGTCTATTGTGAGTTGTTTTTTTAAAACTGCTTAAAAACTTGGAATCAAACCAATGTAATCTACATTCCCATTTTTTGCCTAATTTATAAACTATACCTTATAATTTGCAAGCACTCATTCACCGTTAACTTAGTCTCTCTCTGTTAGACCCATAACCAATCCATCTGCTCTGTTAGTCACAACTGCTTAAATGTTCTCTCTGCCCCTTTTCTGGTCACTAGAGTTCAGACTCCTGGTGGCAGAGTTGGTGGTGTGAGAGTAGTCAGCAGGTAGGTGGGCAATGCTGGTAATCATGAGAATAAAATCTGACATTTTCTAATAGTTCCCAACTTTACAAAGTGCTTTTGTGTTATATTGTCACACAACAACCTTTTGGGATTGGGGGCAGTTATCATCATACCCAGTTTTAAGATGAGAACACAAAGGTTCAAATAATGATTTGCTTGAGGTCACAACATCTAGTTCTGACAGAACTGGAATTAGTAGCCAGATCTTTTGATGTCCAAATCAATGTATATTCTCCCTCCCTTTAATTAGGGATTTGGCACTGACTAGAGTTTTTGAAAATTTAAATTTTTGAAAATTTTTGAAATTAAAAATTTAAATTTTTGAAATTTAAAAAAAAATATTCATTACATATTTAAAGAGACAATTCAAAGTCTTAGAGAAAGAAAGTTCCTGAAACTCTCTGAAGCCTACATCAACTTCCCAGTCTCAGGGAAAGGATTTTTTTTATTAGTTTATTAGTATAATATAATAATATAATATAATAATATAATGTATTCATATTTTCAGAGGCCTCTAAGCAACAACTTTAAGCTACAAGGTTTGAGTTAAAGTTACTAAACAAGTACAGGGCATTTTTTTAATACAAAGAAAAAACCAGAGAGACATTTCATAATGATAATAATAATACCTAACATTCATATAGCATTTTAAGATTTGCAAAGTACTGTACAAATAGTATCTGATTTGATCCTTACAACAACCCTTGGAAGGTGTGTGTGTGTGTGTGTGTGTGTGTGTGTGTGCACGTGCGCGTGGGCATGCATGTGTATGACTGTTGTTATCCCCATTTTATGGATGTAGAAGCTGAAACAGATGAAAGTTAAATGACTTGACCAGGATCATGTAGCTAGGACTCATCTGAGGTCAGATTTGAACTCAGATCTTTCTGACCTCAGGTCCAGAGCTCTGTCCACTTTGCTTTAGGATAAGATGAATCTTTGTCCAAATGACAAAGATTTAAGAAGTAGTAAATTGCAAGTACAAGTTCACTTGTCTCTAGTCACATAATAATTATTAGTGTTTCCTGATATGTTACAGCATATGACACACTGACAATATCAAACAACAAGAGACCGATTAAATTAAACTAAGAACCAAACCTTTTTTTTTCTTTTTGGAGGGGGGGGAAGGTAGGGCAATTGGAGTTAAGTGACTTGCCCAAGGTCATATGGCTAGTAAGTGTTAAGTGTCTGAGGTCAGATTTGAACTCAGGCCCTTCTGACTCCAGGGCTAGTGCTCTATTCACCGTACCACCTAGCTTCCCCCGGCACTAGACCTTTCTTAAATGGTCATTTGAAAAGTTTGAGACTCAAATTCTACTTCTATACTCTCCAGGAGCCTTTATTCCTACACTCTATTCAGTAGTCCACAACACATCGATCTGGGAGTTACCCACCTAGAGATAATAATTAAACCCCTAGGAGAGGATGTGATCATTAAGGCCCAGGAACAGAGTGGAGACCAGCAAAGGAGACATTTATATTTAGGTGGTGGGAGGATAATGAACCAAAGGAGGCAAAGTCAAATAGGTAGAAGGAGAATTAGGGTAGCGAAATGTCATGTTAATCTAATGTGCCAATCTAATAAGAAGCTAGGAGGGAAATATTGCCAGATCTTGGGGCTTAGTGTCCATGCATCCTGGAGTACTGGGACCATACCAGTAGTATTCAGTGGCTAACAGAAATCATTAGACACTTTTGAGAGGGTAATTCCAATAGAGTTGTGGGGCAGAAAGCATCAGGAAAAAGGATGAAGAGTCAGAGAGTGGTGAGGGAGTGGAGATCCCAAGTATTACTCTTTCTTTTGTGGAGGTAGCAATGAGTATTCTTTCCGGGAGTTTTGAGAAAGTAGAGGAGAAGAGCTATACAGGATGAAAGTTTAAGGAAACTGGGGTCAAAGTAAAGGTATTTTTATTGTTGTTTTTTTTTTTTTAGGATGAAAACAGGAGAAATTTAGGCAAGTTTGTCTGATGTTCACCCCCAGCAATCTCATCCCACCCTGACTTATCTTCATGCTTTTGATGATACAAAATGCTTGAAATGGTCTCTCCTCACCCCATGCTTCTTTGCAGCTTCCATTCATTGGTTGAACATACTGGTTCTGTCCTTGTGGTCAAATGGGACAAGTCTAAGACTTCTTCTACCTGACAGTGTTTCTAGGACTAAGGTACATTATGGGACAATCATCTCCTTGTTCCTGGAAATTTGGTCTCTCTTTATGTAGCCCAAGATTTTATTAGCTTATTTAGTTTCCGCGTTGACTCATATTGAAATTGTAACCTGCTAGAACTTCACTTAGTTTGGTCCTTTTCCTTTTTACATTCTCCTTTTGTCTCCTAGCTTTTCATAAATGCATCTTCCTGCCTAACCCTCTATCTTAAATCATCTCATAATCACATTGAAAACTGGGCCTCTGTCATGGCCTTCTCTGTATCCCCAGAGCCTGACACATAGTAGATACAATATTTGTTGAATTAAATAGAATTGAGTTACAGGAATCACTTCTTTCTAGAACTGTCCTCCTAGGAGAGGAGTTCTATCCATAACATGGGAAAGATTCATTTTGGTGGGTCTCATGCCTTAGAATGACGGTTTAATAAATATTCCATAGCATGCTATTTCCACATTCTCTTTTTTTGTTCTTTTATTTGAGTCTTCTTGTACAAAATGACTAATATGGAAACATTTTGCATGATTGCAATTGTATAACCTATATCTGATTGCTTACCCTCTCAGGGAAGCGGGAGAGGAGGAAAGAAAGGTTAGAATTTGGGACTCAAAACTTTTTAAAAAATGTTAAAAATTGTTTTAACATGTAATTAATGTGTAATGGGGGATAAATAAATACATCTATCTATCTATCTATCTATCTATCTATCTATCTATCTATCTATCTATCTATCTTTCTATCTATCTATATCTATGAATTATAACCAAGAGCTTTTCTCCAGGACTTCCATACAAACAAAGTTATGGGGGATCATTAATTTCAGCACATTAGAGAACATTCAACTCTCTCTGTCTCTCTCTGTCTCTTTATCTCTCTCTCTCTTTCTCTCTCTCTCTCTCTCTTTCTTTCTCTCTCTTTCCCTCTCTCTCTCTCTCTTTCTCTCTCTCTGTCTCAGTCTCTCTTTTTTTTTGACCATTTACCATTCCGATAATTCACAATAAATGCAATTCTAGGGTTTTCCTAATAAGTACACATGTAGCCCTGAGGGCTCAGTCTAAAATACTCAGTTTAGTAGATGTTATAAGGGAAAAACACAGGACAGAGAGTCAGAAAAGCTGGAATCCCATCTCTGACATTAATTAATTAATGTGATCATACTAGTTAATTAATGTGATCTCGCTTAAAATAAAACTACATTTAATCAACACTGAATAGGAAGTTATTACCTAGGAATTATTCTCCTCCACACTAAAAACTGGTCATCATCCCCCTTAGCCCTTTATGCTATACTCTCCAAGGCAACTTAGTGCCATTCCCCTGCCCCTTCTCCCTGGAGTTATGTTTCACTCCCTCTGTTTCCTCATTGAGCTGCTGCTGCTGGATTCTGCTGTTGGGTTTCTCTGCTGAGATTCTGCTCTCATCTATTGTTGGACTTCTTCCCCCACAGAGAGGGTTGCTGTTCTTTTGTGAAATAGCCCATGACTCAGACTGTTCAAGTGCTTTTATCATCTGGGACCACAGCTATTCCCAGCCAGCACAGAAGAGAGCCCCTTAGATCAAAGTTTTTCTTTTTCTTAAAAAAAAAAAATCACCTTACTCCTCCTCAGCATGAACTCCCCAAGACTGACTTGATATTTAGATTGAGGTGAGTATTTACTTTCAACTCCCATAATGCCTCTGGCAGCTAGCTCCAAGACCTTCCAAATTACCCTGGAGTTTTACTTAGGAACATGGGAGAGGCAGGCTGGGGCTGGCTACATTTCTGCAGCTATGCCCAGGTCAGTATCTCCTTTACATAAGATGATCTTCTTTTGTCCTATCACTCTAAACTTTCATTTATCCAATGCAGGTCAGGGAATGCCAGGGTCCAGTTTTTTCCCCCACAGTCTGATGAATTTAGGATCTGGGGCGGGTCATGTATCATCCCTGCTACTTCTTGAGAGCTCCTATCTTCTTTATAGGCAGTTACTAAACACGACAGCCAACAGCAAAGCAGAGATTGAAAAATAGTAGCTGGAAGGGACTTTGAGACTACCTTGTTCAACTTCCTTATTTTAAAGATGAGGTTTCTGAGTCCAAGAAATGTTAAGGGACCTGTCCAAGGTCATTGAGCCAATATATAGCTGAGCTGGGATTGGAAGTCACTCTGACTCCAAATCCGTTGGGTTTTTTTTTTTAATTAACTCCAGCTGCCTGAGTTCAAGTGTGACCTAGTTGTGTGACCCTAGGCAAGTCAGTTAACCCTGTTAGCCTCAGTTTCCTCAGCTTGTAAAATGAGCTGGAAAAGGAAATAGCAAAACACTCCAGTATCTTTGCCAAGAAAACCCAGAATGGGATCGTGAACAGTGGGACATGACTGAAGTGACCGAACAACAATAATACCCTCTCATGTGAGAAATATGCAAGATAAGAGATTAGATGACTTTCCAGTCAAAATGAATGCCATGTGAGATGACAGGAATTTGACCCAAGAAACAAAGATGTAGGCTATGAACTCTAGGTATTTAAAATAACAATCTAGGTTATTTTGAGCAAAATCCAGTCTCTTCCCTCCCCAATCTATTAGTTTGACACAGTTTACCAAGTTTGTATTCCTAAATAGAGATCCAACCATGTGTGCTCTGATTACCTCTTTACTTAAAAAATCTTCAATGGGTTCAAATTGCCTCTAGAATAAAATATAAACTCTTCAACTTGACATTTAAACCTCGCTATAATGTTGTTCCGACTTAATTTTTTTCCAATTAAAAAAAAATGTGATTCCTTTTTTACTTACCCTTCAGTCCAATCAGATTGAGCTACCAGCTGTTTCCCACCCATAACATTCCACACCAACCTTAGTACCTTTGGACAAATGGCCTCCTGTACCTGGAATTCACTTCTGTCTGGTAAAATCCAGAGCTTTACTTAGAAATGCAACTAAGTCGCTCCCTTCTGTGTGAAGCCTTTCCTAATCCTCCCAGTTATTAGCACTTTTCCCTCTTACAATGATCATGTTTATACTTTGAACTTACTTTTGTGAATGTTACATCCTTGCTGAAAGAATGTAATCTCCATGAGGGTAAGGACTATTTCCTTTTCTATATTTTCTATATTCCTTAGCATCTACCGCTGTGTAAGTGCATGCAATAAAGGCTTATTAAATGGAATTGAATTGAGCTGCCCCAGTACTGGATGCCACCCTAATACCTTATCATATCTCTCACAACCGTAGAGGATGAAGTGCCCCATATCAGTAAATATATGTCCCACTTGATCAAGTGGTTGCTTTAGAGATAAGTTGTTCCAGTGGCAATAGAGCTTTGCCTCTTAAAGAACCTTCTATCTGATGATGTCAAAATGTAAATCCATTTGTCCTGAACTACCCCCAAGGTGGTAATTACCACTGTCTTATCTCTAGTGTTTTGGATGGTGTGGGCCAGTTATTCCTATTGGCCACCAGTTCTGGTCGTGTTTCAGTTCATATCCTAGGCTTTCCCACCATGAGTTATTCCATAGTCAGAAAACCGGACTGCTAGGTTTTTTTTTTGTTTGTTTTTTCACAATCTCTCTTGGGAATCACATGTCAAATCCTGGCTGACACTATGGACGACAGTGTATGTACTCAAGTATCAACACACGAATTAAACAATTTTTCCCCCAACAAATTATGGTGCTGGAGTTTTCCCATCAATAGCTCCAGTGTGTTTTTAAAACCTGTGCTGTTCTCCAGGCCCTATTCCAAGAAGACCAAGAAACAAGTCAGGTGTTCAGGGCCACAATGGTGGCATTCACATTTCTTCCTGCTTAAAGAAACTTTTAAAATTTTTTTCTCAGAATATGGTGCCTACAATTTCCTTTCCCTGACCAGAGCCATAACTACATGGGGTATTTGATACAGTCTACTCTTTAGGAGTACTTTGAGTCCAGCTGCAAACGCCTTCCAGTCCTACATATATTTTCATTTATCTCTCCTCTTCTCATACACCCCCAGTTCAAAATCCCTGAATACTGAGGGTCCCACCAATGGTGCTTTGGTTTTTCTAGCATATATTTTTTTGGTTTTGGAGATTTGATATTTTGACCAGTGATGGAGTGGAGAAAACCCTGGATTTGGAGTCAGAAAACTTGGGTTTGAATTTTAGAACTGCTAAGTATTATCTAGGAGACCTTGGGCATGTAAGTTTACTTTTCTAAACCTCAGATTCCTTATCTGTCAAATGGGGAAATTGGGCTACATAATTACTTACATTTTTATAGTAACTTGAGGTTTTTCCTAAGCTAGCATATCAATGTTGAGGCGGCTGGGTGGCCCACTGGGTACAGTGCTAGACTTGGGAGTCAGGAAGACTTGAGTTCAAATCCTGCCTCTGATGCATCCTAGTTGTGAATCACTGAGTGAATCACTTAACCTCTCTGTCTGCTTTAGTTTCCTCTTCTATAAAATGGGATAATAATAGGACATACACCTCAGGGTTCTTGTGAGGATCAAAAGAACAAAATTTAAGTGCTTTGCAAACTTTAAATGGCTATATAAACGCTACTATTATTATTAAGGACTGGATTATTTTCAAAGTCCCTTCTAATGCTAAAATCCAATGATACCCTGAACTTTGAGAAGTTGTCTTCCTTTGGTGCACTGATAGCTTCCTCTGGGGAAAGGCCTACCACTTACTATCCCTTTGACCTTAGAGAAGTCATTGCAATTTTCTGGGCATCTGTTAAGTGAAAATTTGGTCTGAATAATTACTTAAGCTTCTAGGAACTTAACATTTATTATGTCATTAGACTGTGATGACTACTTAAGTCCCTTCCAATTCCAAAAATTTCCCATCCCCTGAACTGTAACAGGTATCTTCCAACTTCCTTTAGCAGATGGTAGGGGAAGCAGGGAAGGCCGACATAAGAAGTGATCCTGGACAAGTCCCTTAACTACTCTGAGCTTCATTTTCTTCTCCAGTAAAATGAATCGCAAGACCTTTGAGGCCCCTTCTAGCTCTAAATCCTGAGACAGGTCTGAGTGGCAGTGGGAAGGTAGAAAAGGGAATACCACCCTCTTTCCTTTCTTCCAAAGGTACCCAGTTCTTCCTTCCCAAGGTAAGCCACTCTTCTCTTCCCACCTTCTGGAGTTCCAGGAGAAGTAGATTGGAGGGACTGGTTGGGTATGAGACGGTGAACAAGGAGAGAGTCGGAGAGAAGAGACCAGGAGATGAAGCACTCTGAACTCTCACTTTTAGGGGATTAAAAAAACCCCAAAACAAAACACCTTCGCCCCACCCCCACTTTTAGAAAGGCTCTCTTAATACATTATGCATTGGCCAGAAACCGGCTGCAGCTAAAGTGCTGATGTCAGGAAGGAGTCAGTTCAGCAAGCAAGATCAGCAGCAGCCCCAGCAACAGCAGCAGCAGCAGCCCCAGCGGTGGCGGCAGCAGCAGCAGCAGCTCGAGCCGCCTCCCTCCCATCTGCAGCCAGAGCCCTGGCTAGCGCCGGAGCATAGCTGGTAGAAAGAGCCAGCGTCGGGGTGGGGACCGGAGGGCAGCATGCTGCCCGGCTGCGGGTCCGGCTCCCACACCGGCTGCTTCCATCCCTTGAGTAGCAGCAGCAGCGGCGGCGGCGGCAGCGGCAGAGACAGCGTGAGCGGGCGCGGCTGCAGCGTCGGCAGCATCCTGAGCAGCGGCGGCCGCAGCGGCAGCGCCCGGGCTCAGGGGCCAGCGGCCCGGGCATGGCTCTGCTGAGGGGCTGCGGCGGCGGCGGCGGCGGGTCGCTGCTGCTGCTGCTGCTGGCAGCCGCGTGCCTGCTGCAGCGCGCCCAGGTGAGGCGGCTGGTCCGCTGCCCGGCCACTTGCAGCTGCACCAAGGAGTCCATCATCTGCGTCGGCTCCTCTTGGGTACCCAGGATCGTCCCGGGTGACATCAGCTCCTTGTGAGTGGAACCTCCTCTTAACTCCCTCCTCCCTCTCATCACCCCTACTCCCTCCTCTGGGACTTGCCTCCTGCGCGAAGGTGCCTCGGGACCAGACCCCCAACCTCTCCCCTCTTTGCTTCCCTCCTTTCTCCTCTCCCCACCCCCATTGCCTTTGTGTCTTCCTTTACTTTCTGTGGGGGCAATAGGGCGTGGATTGGGGGTACTCTGGAGATTGGCTGGGGAGAGGGCGTGTGGAGGGAGGGAGGAAGAACAAGGGCTGGGGTGGGAAGGCCCCCAGGTGGGAGCTTACCGCACCACCATGGACCCTGGCGACCGGACGCCAAGTTGCTGAGTAGTGTGTCTATATCGAGAGAGAGAGACAGAGAGAGAGAGAGAGAGAGAGACAGAGACAGAGACAGAGACAGAGACAGAGACACACAGAGACACAGAGACACAGAGAGACAGAGACAGAGACACACATACACACAGAGACAGAGAGACAGAGACAGAGACACCGAGAGACAGAGACACACAACACAGAGACACAGAGAGACAGAGAGAGAGAGACACAGAGAGAGAGACAGAGAGGTAGAGAGACAGAGAGAGACAGAGAGCACATACACACAGAGACAGAGACACACATACACACAGAGACAGATACACACATACACACAGACAGAGAGGCAGAGAGTGTGGTTGGTAAGTAGCTCTGAGTGCATGTGTGGAAGCCTAAAGGTGTCTTCATGTGTTGTTCCTGGGGCTGCTTTTTTACCAGCTTTCAGGTGCCAGGGGTTGGTTAGATGGGGCTAAAAGTCCTGAGTGCCCTGAAGTAGACTCTTTCACATGGGATGGGAGACACCTGAAGGGGCAGGGGGAATGTGGAATAGGTCGCCAGGTGTCTAGGTGGAGTGCTGACTTGCCTCCTTTACCAGGGTTTGTCCATTTCTTCAACCCAGCTCTTGAAGTTGACTACCTTTCCTGGGCAAAAGAAACTTGGTAGTGTTTCCCCACTTCCTTGGCAGGGTTTCATTCAGTCACTTGAATTCAAAGATCTCCAGTCCTATAGGTAGGAGCACCTAATGGTTATGAACAAGTATCCCCTCCGGAATGAAGATCATTTCCTGCTCAAATAGCTTACTTGACAAAGGCCCTGTGCACCTTGGACAGGGGCTGAAGCAGAGAGATAGAGGATTCCAGGGATGCTAGGCTGTCAGTGTACAGCATACCTTCTCTTGGTCTTGGAAGAGGTCCCCAGCATGAAACTGGGAGCTAAGGTTTTTCAAGTTTGGATAACAGGTCAGCAAAGGTGTTTCTTCCTCTGACCAGTGTTGGGCGAGTACAGAGCAGAGGCCGGTTGTGATATGCAATCTTGATCAATTTCTTTAAAATTGACTGTGACCTCTGACTATGTTACTTGGGATTCTTTATATTGTCAGGCTCTGAACAGCTTCTCTAAACTTCAGGTGAGGAAGGATAAGGTAGGGTAGATAAGGGACTAAGTCAAGGTCACCTGGTGACCAAAATGGACCCAAGGTCTCAGGACTTAACATGGGCTATTTTACCCAACAGATAGTTTTGCCACCCACAAGACACTCCAGTTCAGGTGTCCTTAGACCTTTCCAAGCTTTCATGGCTTAGTCTCATCAAATTTCCTCATTTAATTAGCTCTGCTTTCAGCATTCTTCAAATCTTTCCCCAGCAAGTAGTAACTCTGGAGTTTTGCTATTTACAAACATTAAGATTGAATGGAGAGGCAGCATGTTGTAATGGTTCAAGAACTGGCCTAGGAACCAGAGAGACCTGGATTACCTCTGACCCAGACTGGCTGTGTGATCCTGGGCAAGTCATTTTAACCTCTCATTATCCTAGGAAACTTTCTAAGACTATAGGTTGCAGATATTCCAATGTACCTTGGTAATAAGAGGGTCCTTACTCAGGAGATCACTGTACCCAATGTTAACATGGTTTCAGTCTCTATCTCCTGTCTAATCTATGAGAAGGACCCTGCCAAAATAGCATGCCTGATTGGGTGTCTGGAAAACCTGAGTTCAGTTCCTGACACTTAGTTGTGTTGTGTGAACATGGGGCTGCCCACTTTACTTCTCTGTCTCTCTTAGAAATTGCCAGTGGGCTTAAAGAGAGGGAGTTTGCATACCAGTATTTTCTTGCACTATAGAAATCACAGGTTCCCCCACTGAAAGTGTAGCTATACAAAGAAATTCAAGGGCAGGATTGGAGTAGTTATCTAGATCATTTCAGCTCAACCCCCAAGGATTGGGAAAATTCACTTGAATTATCTGAGATTTGGTTTTCCAAGCTTTGATCAAATCCACGAGCTCTTTGCTTACTTTTCCATTTCCCTACTACATCTCCAAGGGAACGCCATGAATGTCTTCACTGTAAAGTAGAAGGAAATGAGGCAAAGGTGGTAGCAGTTGGGGGTGGTAGTGGTGGAACAAACTACCTGCACTGCCCAGCATGCTCTTGGGAAATACTAGAATTTGTTCTTGGGGGTTGTTGGCCTTTTTCTTCCTCCTTGTAGGAGCCTTGTAAATGGAACATTTTCTGAAATCAAGGACCGAATGTTTTCTCATCTGCCTTCCTTGCAATTGCTGTAAGTATGGAAATGTCCCAAATACGTTTATTGTTCCCTCTTCAATCCCTGCCCCTGTGTTAGCCTCTCCCTGTCTCCTCTGGTGTTCAGCACCCATCAATCAGACCGGCTTAAGTTGACAAGTAGAGTCTGTGTACAGCATGTCCACTATGACCTCTTTCATTCTTTCCTTCCTTCCTTCCTCAGGGCCACATAAATTTGTTTGGAACTATTTTTTTTGCCCCTTCCCCCTTAGTTTATAGATCTTCACTCCAATGTTTTCTTCCTATTACTGCCCCCAAATGCCTCTAGCAATAATGTGCACATTGAGAAGGGAAAGTCAAAAGAAGGATTTAGTGTGACCTCCAAGTACAGTTCCCTTATTCCCTTACTTTATTTTTTAGATCTCTGTGTTGGAGTGGGCTGAAAGGCCATCTCTGAGAGCCTTTTGTAAATTGTGGAGTCTGGGGGAACAGCCTTATTTGAAGATCCCTGAAGGCTCAGCTATAAATCTCCTTCCTAGTTCTCTCATGCTCCTCAACCCCACCTCTTGGGGTCACTTACATTGTTATGTACCCATAACTTGTGCAAAACTGTTTATGGACCTGGTCAATGCTTACCTAGGGACTACACATTATACCCAGTACTGTGCTCTGGTACTCACTTTATGTTGTTTGGTGATGAAAACTTTTTAAAACAACTAGAATAACTTTCAAGAGTAAATTTAAAAAAATATAATCACTGGTACACACTTTTTTTGTGGTCAGAGTTTAAAAACTGAGAAGGAAAGAAAACTAAAATAATGAACTTGACATCTTACTATTGAAAATTATAATGAAAATCTCTTATCTTTATAGATCACCTGATATTTTACAAAGTATTTTCACATACTCTATCTTATTTGATATTAAAATGGCCAGATCTTAGGAATAAAAACATTAATCATGAATGAGTGTAAATTAATGACTTAATGTTGCATTCTGATTTGTATTTATTTTCTTTCATCATAAATTCTTAATTTGGTAGTCGCTAGTCATCATACCTTATCTAGGCATATATACACATTTATAAAATGCTTCATAGTTTGCAAGGCAGCAGTGTGGGGAACACTGAATTTGGAGTCAGAAGATACGTATTTGAATCCTGACTCTGTTATTGACAATATGACCTGGATAAATAGTCCAATTTCCCTATGAAAAATAGGAATAATAACATGTCCAGTATGAACATGTGAGGCTGTTATATATATGAGGTATTATATACAAAGCTGTATCGTTGTCAGCTGCTACTTAACTTGAGAGGACGTTAAGTAGGGAGTGTATGGTGGAAAGTGCATTGGCTTTGAAGTCTGAGGGCCAAGTGAAGGCCTGAATTCAAATCCCATTTCATATCTGTGTGACCTGAGGAAAATCACTTGACCTCGCTGATCCTCAGCTCTCTCATCTTTCAAATCAAGGAGATGGGTTGGATGGATTTAGCCGGTCACATAGCCAGCACTTAATAAGTCAACAAACCAAGTTAATGAGTTTTTATTGAGGCTTTCTCTTGTGCCAAGCAGGCATTGTAATGCTAAGTGCAGAGAAAACAAATATAAGCAGAAGGAAAAACAATCCCTGGCTTCAAAGAGCTTACTCTTTAATAAGGGAAGACAACACATTAAAAAGAAGCTGAAAAGAATGAGGAAGGGACAGAGATGAAGGTACCTGGTACAAGGGGTGGGGTGGAGATTGTAGAGAAAGCCCTGGGAGTCTGGCGTGCCTAGGAGAGGAATGAAGATCTGAATGGCCTGGGAATTCTCTTTAACATGTAAATACTGGGAGGAAGAAGGCAACAGTAGAGAGAAGTCTCAGAGGTGCAGGTAGCTTCCAAGGTGAGACATAGCTCTAGACTGGAGTGAGCTTACATGAAGTTTATGGCATGATAGAGAAAGTCCTTAGGAGATAAGTCAGGAGTTTGTCCTGGAGAGGAATGAAGGCAAGTTTGGCCTGATCATCCTCCTTAAAATGGGGGTTCTGAGAGGAACTGGCTGATTAGAGGGAGAAGTTCTGGAGTAGATGGTACTTCCAGTGTGAGAAGGATTGTCCTGAGGGCCATAAGGAACAATGTATGTAAAACACTGTATAAATATCAGGTTATTATTATTTACATCTATATCTCCTTTGATCTCTGTGTGATAGATAGAGTAAGCATTATCTACTATCACCATTTTGCAGATTAGGGAAACTGAGGCCCAGAGAGATTAAATTTTTTTTTTCAAAAAAGTCACATAGCTAGTAATTTGAGTCACAGAGAGGTTAAGTGCTTTACTCAAGGTTATACAGTTAATATGAGATTTAGGAGACTTTAAATGTGTGATCTTTCCACTTTAGTATACTTTCTTTAGTTACTGTTTTGTGTCTTGAAGGAAACTAGAACTCTGTGAAGTAGTAAAGGAAACTAGGAAAAGAATGAATACATACTGATTTTCATGTTGAAATGTAAAAGAAAATCATACATCTTCCTGGCAAGGATGTAGACTTTATGTGTGGAAATACTTAAGTGTGCAATTTTAAAAATTAATTACAATTTCAATTTTGTGTAGAATTTTTTAAAAAGTTTTTTCTGTAATAAGGATAATTACCACATTTTCAGGTTGTATCCAAAATAGTGACCCTGAGAACTAAACTCTGGGGTTTTCTTGGCAAAGATACTGGAGTGGTTTGCCATTTCCATCTCCAACTCATTTTACAGATGAGGTAACTGAGGCAAAAAGGGTTAACTTTCTTGCTCAGAGTCATGCAGCTAATAAGCGTCTGAGGCTAGATTTGAGCTCAGGGAGATGAATCTTCCTGACTCCAGCCCCAGAACTCTATCCGCTGCACCACCTACATTTTAAAGTAATTTGTGGCTTACCCTTATCCATCCATTAGATGATCTTTAAAATCCCAGCTCTAAATTCCCTGATTTTAGGGATCTCCTTTGAGCTTCACAATGACCTTGTGAAATGGGCAGGAGTTATATTATCTTGAATTTGTATATGAGAAGACTGAGCCCTAGAGAGGTATGTTCCCTGAGGTCACAAAGTAAGTAGTATAATGGGAATTAGTGCCCATGTCATTTCACTTCTCATCCAATGCTCTTTCCCCTACAGTGTAGTTGAATATGGTTCTACAGTGATTTTGAATTATGTTGAGGAACATCAAATAATGTTAATGAACAGCTACAGGGTGAAAACACTTTATGATTAGCATTACTAGAAGAATGGGTGATAAAAGAATCCAAGGAGTTATTTTCCGTCATTGATCTTTAAGTGTTGGGATTGCCCTGTCATTCCCAGAAAAATAGTATATCTTCCTACCAATTATGAAATGACAGAAGAAGTCAGCTGATGGGTCCATTAATAAGCAGAAAGGACATAACCATGTTGTTAATGGGACTGTCTTTGGCTTTCCTTTCAGTTTGCTGAATTCTAACTCATTCACAGTTATACGAGATGATGCCTTTGCTGGTCTCTTTCACCTGGAGTACCTGTAAGTTCCATATTTAGTGTTTGGGAAATTTGAGATACTCTGGAGCAGAGGTGGGGAACCTGTGGCCTCAATGCCACATGTGGCCTCACATGAGGCAGCCAGTTTCACTTTTGGACAGCTGTAATTGGAAGTTTTCCCTTCACAGTGATGCCATTGGTCTTAGTTCTAGTAGAATGAGTCCCCTTATGTATCTATCAGCCTCTCAGATACTTGATGGCAGTTCTCATTTTCCCCTACAATTCTCCCGATTCTTCTCTTCCCCTTAATAAAAGAAATTGTTCTGTAAAACTTTGACTCAGTCAAAAGGCCACATCCAAGGACCTAGAAGGCCACATGTGGCCTCCAGCTTGCAGGTTCCCCACCCCTGCTCTGGAGGATTGCTGGGGGTTTTTCCTTTTTAGGGTAGTTGTCTTCTGGGAAGCATAGAAATGGGGAAGATGAAAAGAACTTTATTTCTCATTTTGATGCTTTATTAGTTCCTACTTGTCTTTTCATATAACATATGGGCTGTAGTTATTATTTTAATTTAATTCAATTCGACAAATATTTATTAAGGACCTATATGCTGTACAAAATGCTCTGTGCTGATACAAGGATGAAAAATGACACAATTCTTGCCTTCAAGAAGCTTATGGTCTAAAGGGGTGTGTGTGGTTAAGATAAAACCTCTAATACAAAGTAGAATTATGACAGGGGGAAAAGGAGAGATTTAGGTAAAACATTTCAGGATATGTGGGTTTTTTTGGTTTTTTTTTTGCATGTCATGGACCCTTTTTTTGGTAGTTTGGTGAAACCTAAAAGACCTCTACTCAGAATGATGTTATAGTTAGTAAAAATAAAGGTGTAATTTTTTTCCCTTCCAAGTTTACAAACCCCATGAAACCAATCTGTAGTTCCCTTGGTTGGGGAGGGGGGCTGGGGAGGGCAGGGTGTCTTTGTGGAGCCTAGGTTAAAATTCCATTCTCTAAGGTAAATACTCTAAGAATGGGCAAGGAGGCAGAACTCTTTTAGATGGATGAGTGGGATGGGAATCAGGGAAGGTTTCATGAAGGACATGGCACCTTTGCTGGACCTTGAAGGAGAGAACAAAGAAGGGAGGTGGGAAATGAGCAAAGAAGGGAAGAATCTTTCCCTGTATTGACTTTTATTTTGCAGGTAAGTTTGCGATAAGCACAAATAGTTGGATATTTTTCCTAGGTTGGATGTTTTTAATTCTCTGTAACTACTCAGTGATTTGCTGATATCAGCTAGACATAGAGACAAAGGATGTACCAGGCTGCTTTTTCTGGAGTCCATTATCCCCATCTTTGTGGAAAACTTCACAGTCCTTGTTTTGATTGTTCCTTGTCATCCTGTTTACAGTGTCTCCTGTGCTCTGCTTTTCTGACTTTTCTCTGCTAATTTTCTTCTCCCTTTTCAGATTTATATCCTCTTGTCTGTTTTCTACTTTTCCACCAAATTCCTGTTTCTTCTTTCCACTTTCATGTCTTTTCCCCTCAAGTCCTTTCATCCTGCAATCTTTTAAACATTTTAATAACATTAATCCTGTTATCAGGTTGGTTTTCCCTACTTAGCATTCAAAGGGATTTTGAAAGCCTTGCCTATTTTCTTATCTGAAATCAACAGGTATGTTTTAAAATTCGAAACACATGCTGGGTACAAGATAAGTCCCTCTGTACTAATTTTCAGCATGGAAGGAAGAAATGACTTTGCAAGAAATAATTTCCCGCATTCTATTTTCAGCATCAGAAATGCAGCGTAACATGAATTCAAAGCTTCCTCAGAGTCTGTGAAAGCCAGCGAGTGTGAGTGTGAGTGTGTGTGTATGCAAAACTCTTAGTTTCATGGCCTAGAAGGCCTAGAAGACACTTTAGGGACAGAATTATAATAAGAAACTAAAACCTTGCAGAATTTCAAATAGTCCATACTGCAGATAGTTGGGAAATTTTCCATCATTATTATTCCTATTACTGATGGCAGTTGAAATTTTCAACATCATAAATCTCTGATTTTACAAGCCAAGATCTCTATTTAAATATGAACATAATGGTGCAATAGCATGGTAACTTCTTTTGCATTCAGTATTTTTGCCAAAACAGTCTCCTTCAAGACAAAGTAATATGGCAAGTAAGTGCCATGGACCAAAATTTCAGTGTAGTGCTGTCTTGTTAGAATACAAATCCCATGTGTTCCTCAGCAACTCCATGGCTAGCATGATAATATTAATGGAGACACAGTGTGGCATAGTAGAGAAGTGTGGCCTCAGAGTTCACAAAGCTTTGGGTTCAAGGTCTACCTCTGGTACAAAGATGAGCTATCGACCTGTCTTGGTTGAGGGGATTCCCAAACTTATGAAACCACAGGTCCATATCCTTTCCCATCCAAAAAAATAATGATAATGGTAATAATTGTAGTGATAATTTACGCTTATTTAGCACTTCTTTTCCGAACAGTCCTGTAAGGTAGATAAGGAAGCCATAATAACCTTTGTAAGCCTTACAAGCACCTTTGTTCCATAGAGTCAAAAGCTTAATACAGAGAGCCAGACATTTCTAGGCTAAATCACTTTTAGCACAGGTGTATGAAGGTGTTTGACTCCTCCTTTATTTCTTTTCCTGGTGACTTTTAGGCCTTGAGAGCTACTTTCATGTGGTCTACTTGCTCAAGAGTACATGTACTAGTGACTGGGTCAGGCAAAAGGTAGCCCCCTGGACATAGAGTTGAAAGGGACCTCAGAACACATCTGTTCCAGCTGAGGAATCCTTTCTGCACTCTCCTTGACAAGTGGTCATCCAGGCTTTGCAGGAAAAGCTCCAGTGAAGCCAGATTCTTCATGAGGTAGCCTATTTCACTTTTGGGCAGCTCTCATTTGGAATTTCCCCTTCGGAGTGAATTAAAATATGCCATTGGTCCTAATTCTAGTGGAACGAGCCTTTTGTATTGACCAGCCCCTGATGACAGCTCTCAATTTCCCCTACAAATTTTCTGAACCTTCTCTTCCCACTTCAGAACAAGCACGGTCAGTCTCCAATCCTTTGACCACTGTGGTGACCCTTCTCTGGAGGCACTCCCACTGGTCAAAGCCCTTCTTTAAAGGTGGTAGCTAGAACTACACCCAATATTCCAGCTGCTTTGTCTTTAACCAAGTCTCTAAGCAATTGCATCATTAGGCCAAGTAGTTATGTTATATTACTGTTAACACTGGGCAAATTCAGAGCCACAGATACAACCAAATTAAAATTCTGTATGTGTGTTGTTTATGTTCATAAGATGAATCAGATTTTGTGAGTTGAGTCGTACACAGCTGTTCCTGGTACTCCTCAGTGAACACCTACTCACTCTATGGATTTTTCTTACTATACAGTTGGTAAATTGGGGAATGAGCTTCTTGTAACAAGACTAGGTGACATAAGCTTCTGGTGGGCAGGGATGATGAGTTCTATGCCAAGTGGGAGTTCCTACTAGATCATAAGCTTCTGGTGGGCAGGATGGTATCTTATATGTTGAGTAGGACTTTTTAGTGCATCATAAGTTCTTTATGAGTAGGGAATGATTTCCCCCAAGTCTCTGATCTATTTTCTTTTTGCTCTGTGTATTCTCTCACTTGGTTTCTTTATCAGCTTCCATGGGTCCAATTATAATCTCTATGCCAGTGACTTTCAAATCTCTCTATCCGGCCCTAATCTTTCTCCAGTTCCTCATTATCAACTGCCAAACTGACATTTCAAACTAGATGCCAAACTAGGTGCTTCATGGTTTATGAAGCACTTTATGAACATTACTTTACTTGATGCTACTGGCACCCATGAGCTAGGTAGGATGAATATTATTATGCTCTTTAACAGAAGGGGAAACTGAAACACAGAGGGAAGTAATTGACTTGCCTATGATTACATAGCCCTTTACTAGCCAGATCTTTTGGCTCCAAATTCAGTCATTTTTCTTCCACTACATCATCCTGCTTCTTAACTCTAGAATTTGAGAAAATCTGCCTTAAGGGATTTCTGAGTTATTGGTATGACTACAGGAGACTTGGATACAGATTCTGTTCGCTGAATCATATTCCATATTGGAAAAATTCTACATAGTGAGCTTTTGTATAAACAGGAAGAGAAGAATCAAGTTCTTATGTTAACTGGGATAGTGATAGGAGAGAGCTGCTTCCTTCCTTAGCCACTGGAGTAGCTGCTGCTTTGCTTAGCAAGCTGGACGAGTGACATGAACCAATGAATACCTCCTATGAAATCATAAGCTCTTTGTGGACAGGAAAAGTATTATATACCAAATGGGACTTTCTATTAGATCATAATCTCTTTGTGGACAGGGATAGTGAGTTCTATGCCAAGTGAGACTTCCTACTAGATCATAAACTTCTTGTGGGTAGGGATGATATATTTTATACCAAATGTGACTTCCTACTAGATCATAAGCTTCTTGTGGGCAGGGATGATGAGTTCTATGCCAAGTGGGAGTTCCTACTAGATCATAAGCTTCTGGTGGGCAGGATGGTATCTTATATGTTGAGTAGGACTTTTTAGTGCATCATAAGTTCTTTATGAGTAGGGAATGATTTCCCCCAAGTCTCTGATTTATTTTCTTTTTGCTCTGTGTATTCTCTCACTTGGTTTCTTTATCAGCTTCCATGGGTCCAATTATAATCTCTATGCCAGTGACTTTCAAATCTCTCTATCCGGCCCTAATCTTTCTCCAGTTCCTCATTATCAACTGCCAAACTGACATTTCAAGCTAGATGCCATGAAGGCATCTCAAACTCAATATATCCAAAACGGAACTTACTATCTTTTCCTTCTAAACCCACACCTCTTCCAAACCCCCAATTAGTCCCCTGTTTTTTGAATACTGTTTTATTAGCCTTCTAGTCACCCATGTTTGCCACCTTGGTATTGTTCTTGATTCTCATTGTCACTCATCCCACATATCCACTGAGTTGCCAAATCTTACGATTTCATTTTCCATGATACTTCTTCTGTAGTTCCCATCTCTTCACTTAAATCATACTTAAGTCATACCAGTAACTCAGAAATCCCTTAAGGCAGATTTTCTCAAATTCCAGAGTTGAGAAGCAGGATGATGTAGTGGAAGAAAAATGACTGAATTTGGAGCCAAAAGATCTGGCTAGTAAAGGGCTATGTAATCACAGGCAAGTCACTTACTTCTCTCTGTGTTTCGGTTTCCCCTTCTGTTAAAGAGCATAATAACATTCATTCCACCTAGCCACTTCCCTAAATCAGCCCTAATCACCTCTCACCTGTACTGTTGAAATAGCCTTCTAGTTTCTCCTCACTCCTATCTATCATCCACATAGCTGCCAAAGTGATTTTCCTAAGGTGGGGGTCAAATATGTCTTAACTTACTTAACAAACTCTACTGGTTCCCTATTACTTCTAGGATCAAATCTAAGCTCCATTCTTAGCATGTAAAGCTTTGCACAACCTGCTCCCTTCCTATTTTTCCAGTCTTCTTATACTCCCTCCTAAGCACTTTGTTGACCCACTTCCTCTAACACAATATTCCACATCCTAGCTCTGTACCCGTTTTGCTGAGTGTCCCCCATGCCTAGGATGTTATCTTGCATCCTCTCTGCCTTTTATTTCATTGAATTCCTTCAGTTCTCAGCTCAAGCTCCACCTTCTGCAAGAATTCTTTCTTAGGCCCCCAACTGCTATCACTGCCTCCTCTTGGATTATCTTCCATTGACTCTGTAGCTCTCTGGTATATAACTATGTGATGGTGCCCCCACACCCCCATTAGAATGTAAGCAAGCTTTTCGAGGGCAGGAACAGTTTTATTTGTCTTTTCTTTATATCCTCAGCATTTAGAGCCTTAGGAAGTGTTTAATGGATGCTTTTTAATTGATTAGTTGATTGTAAAAAAGGTGTCAAACATTTGTTGAGTGAATAACTATTTCTCTTCATTCTCTTCCTCAATCTCTTTTACTCCCTAGACACTACTTCCAAAATATTTCCTAGAACACATGGTGGGAGTTAGGCACAAAATAAAGTTGTACAACATGCAGGTTTTTAATTTATATACAAGTTTTTAGGGAGTAATTTATTCCAAACGTTAAGTGATCTCTCCTCTTTGTCAAAATCAAGCCATTTTCCACCACTCTTTCAGAATAAATACTTGAATAGAGGATGCATTCCCACAGTAATGCCCATGGGGCCATTCAGTTCAATAAACACATTCACTATCTACTATGTGCAGAGCGTCTACTAAATCTCTAGTGCTGGAGACCCAAACAGATATCCAAGATGGTCTATGTTCTCAGAGAGTTTACCTTCAAAAGAGAAGAGCAAAGACATAGTAACTGTGATGCAAGGGAGAATGAAATAGGTGTAAAGGAGATGGCCAGGCCTAGTGCCATGACATATTTGAGGAGGGAAAGATCATGTTCACCTAGGGGGTGGTCATGGAAGTCTTCATGGAGGGGTTGGTATCACATTTGGGCTTTAAAGGAAGGAAGAGACTTTAATAAATAAAGATGAAGGGGAGAGAGAGGAGAGGAGGAATGATTTCATTCTATTTTTTAGCTTTTTGGAGGGGGGAAGGCAGGACAATTGGGGGTAAGTGACTTGCCCAAGGTCACATGGCTAGTTAAGTGTTACGTGTCTGAGGCTGAATTTGAACTCAGGTCCTCCTGACTCCAGGGCCAATACTCTACTCACTGGGCCACCTAGCCGCCCCCCCACTGAAGGTGTTAAGTAGAGAAATGATGGAGCCATAGTACATTAAGAAGATGATGCAGGTGGGGCAGTATGGATGGATCAGAGAAGGAAGAGACTGAAAGCTGGAGGACCAATTAGCAGGCAATTATAATAGTTTAGGTGTGACAAGAGGGTCTAGACTAAGGCTATGAGTACCTGCATGCAATCACTGAATTGTCTTAACAGTCAGAGATATTGAAACGTAAGTGGATTTTGTGGGCGTTGGGGAGGGGTGGATTATAGCAGCAAGCACCCTAGCATACCCAAGATGGCTGCTAACACAGGTTCTTTGATCTGTTCTTCTAAAGGAAAGCAACTCAAAAAGTGGTTAACCATCTTACCTTAATCAAACATATGTGATTTACCTAGTTCAGGGGGAAAAGTCAGCATGCTGAACTTTAGAGAATACAGACAGAAGTTATAAGCAGACAAAAATCAGGGAAGGTCCTCAAATTCACTTAGATTTATTAAGGGGCAAGGAAGATCTTCAAATTACCATTCCCATTTCAGGGGTGTACCTAGAAATGTTCTGATATTACTGTAATGATTCCACCATGTACATATATAAGGAGCTTTTTTATTTTCATAGCATTCTTACTTACATTGTCTCCAACTCTCAGTACTTAATGACACTATTTAAAGGAGCATAGAAACACACACAGACACAGACACACACGGACACACACAGACACAGACACACACACTCATGCACACAGGCACATTCACTTATAGTCATACTGTCTTACCTTGCATTGAGAATTCCTGGTACATAAACTGGCATTCTTCAAAGATGCTTTTTATTCAGTTATGCTTTCTGAGATGGTTGAGGGACCACTGTGAAAAATAATTTTTAAAATGTTAAGATGACAGAATGCAGCTAACGAGGCTTGCTTTTCTTTATAGATTCATTGAAGGAAACAAAATTGAAACCATTTCAAGAAATGCATTCCGTGGGCTCCGTGACCTGACTCACCTGTAAGTCCTTTAAACTGAGTTGGGGACCATTGATGTGCTGTGTGAGATGCATCTTGCTGGGCATTTCTTTGTTCACTTGTGCAGTTATTACTGTGTGGCAGTACTCTCTCAAAGAATCCAGCTTTCACTCGGTCAGAGGCATTCCTCAATCGTTTATGATAGTCCTGCTAATTTGTATCATTCTCCCATTTCCACCATTCTCTGATCTACGGTTTTGACCACTGTTGTGCCTGTTCTTTTTCTTCATTGTGATAGAACAGTTTTGTGTGCCAACCTTCCTGCAAAGTCAAAGTGAACTTTGGAGAGAGAGGTGGTCTATTTCTAAGTTGAGGGGGTAAGAACTGGCAGGTTTCCCTTTTCATCAGAAATAGAACCCTGAACAAGTTCAATGAATAATTTTTAATTTAGCCAAATTAGTAGAATTTTAGAACTGAAAGGGACCATAAAGATGATTCTGTCCATTCCCTTCATTAGACCGGTGGGAAAACAAAGGCCCCCTAAAGTTATGACTTCTCCAGAACTGAAGAACGAGTAGGTCTTTTCTAACTCCCCACTGTGAATTCTCTTCTCTCATACCATGGTACATTTGAATGATTTCTTTAATTGGAGGGCAAACGTTTTTTTTTTAATGTGGAATTAATCCATGACTTGAGTTATACCTTCTTTAATGACCTTTTTTCTTTAAAAAAATTTAAAGATCAATTTGACTTGATACTTCAAAATAAGACAAAACATCCCCTTTTTGTTAGAAATTCATGAAAACTCAAAATGATCATGCATTTCTGACAATGTAAAAATATTCCATTGTCTTTGGTTAGTCAGGAACCAGGGCACATCCATATTAAAAAAAAAAAACATCCTGTGGCATTTAAAGAGGGTAACATTGCCTAGCTTTAATCAACTCTATTTAATGAAAAGAAAATTTAAAGGGGGAGATGGTGTGGAGAAAATACTCTTTAAAGAGGTATAGTTTTCTTAACAGAAATTGGTTCCAGCTAGGTCCATTAACATGGATAGATTGTCCCCATTTCTGAGTACTCATAGATAAGCAACTTTAGAGCCCTGCCTAGTGTAAAAGAATACCAAGGGGATGAGAGAGGATGTTAGAGGGAACTGAAAATTAGGAAAAACATCTTTGTGAACAAAGGAATTGGACCTAGAAAGTGTTCTGGAGGTCTCTGTTGGGTTGGTATTATTTTTCCCAGATGACATTCCTTGTTCCAGGGCCCTGAATCTTTTCAGAGTCAACTCCTGTGTCAAGTTCCTATATCCTATTGCCTTTCTTATCCTATAAAGAAGTTTGGATCTCCTCCATGGAAGTACAATCTGAATTAAGCATGCTCAGCCAAAGCAGTTTTGTTGGCAAGAACAGGTTTTGGTAAGCAAACAATTCTGAACAGTTGGCAAACAGCAGTTGTGAACAGACTGTCCTGGTGCCCTTCCATGAGGAAGGGGGTCATCTTCAAGTGGAGGCTAGATAACTATAGATTGTGGAATGGTTGAACTCGAAGGGGTCTTAGAGATCATATAGTCTCATTTTCTCATTTTAAAAATGAAAAAAGAGTTTTGTGTTTTTTTGCCAAGGCTATGGATAGATTATTAATGAGGGTTATAGTTATTTGAGTGGCTGATCTGGACCAGACTGAAAAGTCTAGTTGACCTAATTACCCACTGACTCACTTATATGGCCTCGAAGTACAAGTTCTGGTATTGAGGCAGAAGTAAAATGGAGCCAGTAGAAAAAGTATGTGTGCGTGTATGTGCATGCGTGCATGTGTGTGTGTGTATGTGTATGTGAAACAGAGGGAAGCTTGTTGTCCCTTTGGGGTCCATACTCCTATGTGTTTAACTGGGAGTTGGTTAGGTACTTCACAGAGGATGCACTAAATTCTTTCCGTACTAAATGTAGTTTCTATCATAGAAGACATAGCTTCCAAGGGCACCTAACTTTCCCAGGGAATAGTTTGCAATCAGGGATACCTGGTTCAACCATCAGTGAACCAACATGGATTTATTGAGCGCGTGCTTTTCACTTTGTTAGACACAGCGAAAGATAAAGAAATGCAATTAGACAAGGTCCTTATCCTTAAAGAATTGACTTCCTAGTTAAAGGGCAAGGCTAACACTCATGAAAGAGCAAAAAAAAAATTGCAAGGTACTCTGTAATTGAAAACTAAATGGTGTGGTTTAGACTGTATATGCTATGGAGGAATTCAGGGAAGAGAGAGCTCAGGGAAGGCTAGATTAATGTTTCATGGAAGAAACAGGGCTTTAGTTGGGTCTCAAGTGCAGGTAGAGTTAGATGAGCCCAGCGGTGAAGATGAAAATAAGACAGTCCCTGTCCACAAGTAACTTGTATTCTAGTGGGGAAGAAGGGACAGGAAGAGAAGAGAAGATAGGAACACCCATAACTTGTTTTTAGGTTTTCAGTCCAGGTACCCTTTCTATTCTTTTTTCCTCATCTTTGTCACAGCCAAGAATATTGCATTCAAAGAATTCCAACTCTGGCTATATAGGTCAGTCTTTGCCATTTATGCATGGATTTTCAGCAGTGTAGATGGAAACTCTTTCCTCTGATGTGAGGAAAATGCAGAAATTTGTAAGTAAACCTTGGGCTAGAAAGGGTTCAGAAGCTCCAGTCACTAACATATCTTTGGCCCTAGGCAAGTCCATGTACAAATGGACACAATTGTCACCACTCACAGAGCACAATAGAAATTGTAAGGGAGCGTGTAAGGCACTGTAACAGGCACCAGGGGCACTAAAAGGTATAGCCCATACCTTTGTTGCTCTGCATATGTATATATGAAATGTATATAAAGTGACGGGATTAAAAACAACAAAGAGAGTTATGATTTCAGATGAGTATCATCATTCGAAGTAGTACCCTGGGAGGTTATACATTTATTCCAGTAACATTGTCATTGCAGAAAGAATTTTTCTGGCTCCTCTTTTAGAGTTGCCTTCAAAGGTCATTTATGAAGTATGCAAAACAAACAAACAAAAAAACCCAAACCCAACATCTCATGTCTTTATTTCTGTTATAATTATATTTTGTCTTACCCCAAATGGTGCTATACAAAGTTGATTCTCTCCCCCACCTCTGCCCTTATTCATAAAATTTGTTTTCAAACGACTTCTGGCAGTTTTCAAGAATCAGATCTATCCTTAAAAGTTAAATATTGTGACACCCTCTCCTGCCTTCCCCTGTACTGTCCCATGATGATACTCAGTAGAATATTAGGCTTGAGGGTATTTTTTTTTTTCTTTTTGGAGGGGAGAAGGCAGGGTCATTCAGGTTAAGTGACTTGCCCAAGGTCACACAGCTAGTAAGTGTTAAGTGTCTGAGGGCAAATTTGAACTCAGGTCCTCCTGACTCCAGGGCCAGTGCTCTATTCACTGCACCACCTAGCCTCCCCCTTACAAGGGCATTTCTTAATGAAGAATTTTAAAAATGTTTTGTTCAGTGGCAGCATGGTTAAAATTAATGATAATAATAACAATAACTCACATTTCTGTAGTGCTATAAGGTTTACAAAGTGCTTTCCTCACAACAGCCAAGAGGTAGAAAGTGTGAGTATGGTTCCCATTTTATGGATGAAGATACAGATGCCCATAGGTGTGAAAGGACCTTAAATATTACAACTGGCACTTTGACCTAGGTCTCCTGACTCCAGATCTTAAGCTTGTTCTACTACATCATGAGTAATAACAACAAGAGCAACTAACGTTTATGCAGTCCTTTGAGACTGCAAAGCATTCCATGCATGTCATCTCATTGGTGATGACAGCTCTTTGAGGTAGGCGCTATTGTTATCCCCGTATTACTGATGAGGAAACTGAGGCTGAGAAGTTAGATGACTTACCCAGGGTTACACAGCCAGTAAACGTCTGAAATTATATTTGAAGTTGGGCTTTTCTGACTCCAAGTCTAGCCCTTTGTCCAATATACTCCTTAACTGCTTCAAAATAAGAACAGCATGTAGCCACCCTAAGTGACTAATTTGAAAGTACCAATACTCAGTTGAATAAGTAACTTTGGGTACACTGATTTAAAAAAAAAGTCACATTTCTTTTTGGGGGTAACTTTTACATTTTAAGTTTAGTAACTATCAAGGAATAAAATGTTCAAATCAATAGAGTTTTAAAATGATATGAAATTCATAACCTGAAAAAATTGACAATTTTTAAATGTATATTAAATTTGGCAAAGTAAGAATGAAATGAATCCTCATTTGCTTCCACATCCTTCTGATATCTTTTTCTGCTGAGTCTTGTTTCCTGATGTTTTCCATATCTGTCTATATGCGCGCGCACACACCCACACCCACACCCACACACACACACACAACACAGATATCACAGCCTTAGGGGGAGCCTGGTTTTAAAGGAGTTTCTCTTCTAGGCAGGGGTTTTATGAGGTAATCTCTAAAGTCCCTTTGAACTCTTTAATGCTGAGGAGATTCCCAGATCTCTCACAGGAACCCCACTCCTTTGACAAACAGACCTCACTGTCTGGAGTTCATTCATTTCCGTTCAGTTCCATATTTCACCTTCGTGAACCTCACCAGCATACACATACCTTTACCTGAAACTTGCACAAATCATGTTTTAAAATATGAAAGGGCCATTGCCACTCTATGACTATCATTTAGGGCATTTGTTTTCTCCTCAACTTAAATTCCTGAAGGATACAGAATCTTTCAGAAATGAAGTAAACAACGTGATTTTTAGTTGAAATGGAGAGCCAGTGACTTACTGGAGAAATTGTTTTTCTTTCTGGCCTTTAATGTGAATTAAATGATTTCGGAGGTCTCTTCTAGCTTTGGATTTGATCAACGTAGGCAATCTAGATAATTTTGGCAACAGGATTTTGGCAGGCTTGTTCTATTACCAGATACATGGGGTAGTTGCTGTTTTGGTTTGACCTTAACTCCTCAAAATGTTCTTGCTATCGTAGGATTATGAAACCTCAGTTAACTGGAACTCAATTTATCCCTACCTTCAATCAGCCCTGAATGCTTTTACTTTCAAGAAAGAGTAAGGAAAGTTATCTATATAAAGGATTTAGGTGTTTGAAAAAACATCTTCAAAACTGTGTCTTACTCAGACACTTAATACAAAAAAACTAGCCGTGCGACCTCGGGCAAGTCACTTAACCCCAACTGCCCTAACTTCCCCCTCCAAAAAAGGAAAACAAACAAACTAAAAACCAAAAACTAAACTGTGTCTTGAGGTCAGGTCACATTTAGTCTCCTAAACTTTCTACTTTGATAGACCTATACAGCAGCAGTCTTTTGTGTTCAGAACAACATTGAGGTGCTTAGAGATCCTGAATCATGAGAAAAAGAGTCAGCTGTGGCTGTCAGAGACTATATACTCAGGTTGGAAAGTGAAGTAATACATTTTATTTAATTTGTCATTTTAAAATTTTGATACATTTGGTGTCAATACAGTAGCTATATCCTCACAAACCTATGAACAACACCCTAACCCCCTGCAAAGTACATTCCTTGAAAAGTATTAAGTGGAAACCACCCCTGAAAATGATTTAAATTGACAATGTATGTGGATCTCCACTTTTGCTATTCATGTTTAGCAGAAAGGAAGGACTCCTGCTTTAGCTTTAATAATTGGGCGCCAGCATCATCCATTGTCCAACTGAAGTTCTGTGGCTGTTGGGTCTTGTCTTCGTTTCCATTGTCATCATTTTATGTACTCTACATTTCGTTTGACTTTCTTTGCTCACTTCATCCAAGGCCTCTCACATTTTGTTGACTTTTACGTATTTCTGGCTCTCTGTGGCACAGAATTATCCCATTACATTCATAGAGCCCACACTTGATTCAATTAGCCTCTAATAGTTGTACTCATGATTTATGTCTTGTCTTTTTGCTATTAACAAATAGTGCTGTTATGAATATTTTCATACAAATGGATGTTTTTCTTACTGTCAGTGACCTCCTTGGAGGTACAATCCCAGTAGAGGGTTTGGCAAATATGAACAGTTTAGTAACTTTTTTCGTAATTTCATTCCCCTTTTCAGAAGTTTAGATCAATTCATAACCTCACCTGCAGTGAATACATTAGGATAGTTTAGAAAGATTTTTAAAAAATAAACCTTTATTGATTTTTTTTTATGTTGCCTGAATTTTGTCCTGCAGATATAGGGAGATACAGGGAGAAATTTAGACAATGTAAAAACTCTCCCTCATTCTAGAGAGGTATCTTGTATCATGAACAATATTTTTAAAAAAGAAAAGAAGAGGAAGAAGAAAAAATTTGGCAAAATCATCAATACATCCAAAAAAAAATCTCACAACATACATAATGTTCCACATCCATGGACCCTCCCCACCACCTTAGCAGAGTAGTGAGGGGAAGTGCCTAGAAAGATTTTTTTTCAATAATGAGTTGAAACAGAAAGGGTATCCATTTAACGTTGGTTACTTCAATTTTTCAAAGGCTCCACGATCCCACCAGTGTGGCTACCTCTAACTCATTTATCTCCACCCTTTTTTTGTTCTGATTGACTTCTTTTCATACCCTCCCATAAAAGCTCAGAAAAGGGTCTACCAAGTATTCTGGGTAGATAAGGGGCTGAAATGCCTTCACACAGATATCATTAGGCTGTCCATATGTTGCATCTCACTCTCACTACATCAATGACCCGTTTCCTTTTTCAGTTATGGAATGACTGAATGTCTTTTGGATGATATCTCTTCTTGCATGCAAAACATTGTTGGCTATATGCTGTAGTTCACTTATCTTTCCATTGTCCTTTGGGTCACACCCAACTTTGATTCTTCAGGGATTATTACTGAAGGACTCACTTTTTGGTGGTAAAAAGATCAATTTTTATTTCAGAGAAAAGCTTGGGTTTCTTAAAAGCACTGTACAACTTCCCACATTCTTCCTATTTCTCGTGCTAAGAATCAACTTTTGGTTAATGAGAAAATAATTGCTTATAACAGGCCATTCTCTGAAGAGCTCAGGTCCTTGGAGGTCTGCTAAGGTTTAGTTTCTTTACATATTCGAGCTTCAGAAAGCAACACATAAAAATAACTTTGCAACCAGGTACTTTACTGGGTCCTTTCTCAAAGCCCTCTAAAGATATTAAAATGATTTTGGATGGACCATATGTAATTACTTGAAGGAGGGAATGATGTCATATCATCATGAAATATTAGTATTGAAAAGGACCTTAGAGGTTATCTACTACCGTATGTCATTTTATAATGAGGTTTTGTTTTGTTTTTACAGATGAAATACTTTATAAATTGTTCCTGAATGAGAAAAAGCAGGTGTTTAATATTACTTAGTGATTGCAATCATATATTATCATGTAATTGTGAATTATTGTCCTAAGAATTCAGACCCTAAAAAACAGTCTGAGTAGTCATGTTTTTTTTGTGTATGTAACTAACTGATTTCCTAACCCCAGCATCCACTGACAAAATTGAATATTTCTGAGTTGAAGGCATTAGGTCTTTATTTTACATCATTAGCTTTATTTAAGTGACTTTAGAATGAAGAGGAATAAAGTTAATAACCATATTGAAATGTAACTTTCTTCTTCCAGTTCTTTGGCCAATAACCACATAAAAACACTTCCAAGGGATGTCTTCAGTGATTTAGATTCACTGATTGAATTGTAAGTAATGCAAACCACATTTCTATTTGCTTGCCATTATCATCCAGTTAATTGTGGATTTTAAATGTTTCCCCCTCCCCCTTTTGTTTGCATTCTTGCTGAAATCTGTGATAAAACTAGAGTAATTGTCTTATTCGTATGTATATTGTGTGTGCATTGTGTTAACTTTTGTAATTTTCAAATGCATTTTATTAAGTTAGACCCTAAAGATGGGCCCTTCTACTCTAACACCCCCCACGCCATCCCTATTGCTATTGCCTATTACTTATTTCATGGTGTTTGTCGGTTTTTGTTTTTGGCCAGGCTTGGTTTAGACAACTCAATGTTTCTGTTGTGCTTGTGAAATATTTTCCTGTTATGTCCTGTTTAAGTGGGTGAGAACCTGTGTCAATAGGATTCTTATACCAAACTTGTTTTGCATGGAACAGTGACAATTTCAATAGTATTTGAAGAGAGGGTGATGCGTCATCCTGATAGAGTTTTTTTTCAGTGAGCAACAAGTGCTCCCTCTTTACCATAAAACTAAAATCCTGAGCCCAGAAGACCTTTAAATAAAATTGCTGTGACAAGTGAAAAGAAGTAGATTGCAATAATTGGGAAATTTCAAAAAGCAGATCCAATGTCTTGTGGAATTAAATATATTAGGATACTAACGGTGCTACTGTTTTGCCTTACTACCAACCATTTCAAACATGTCTATTTCTGTGTGTTTTTTTAGAGATTTAAGGGGCAATAAGTTTGAGTGTGACTGCAAAGCCAAGTGGTTGTATTTGTGGTTAAAGATGACAAATTCCACTGTTTCTGATGTCCTATGTATTGGTCCACCAGAATATCAGGAAAAGAAGTTAAATGATGTGGCCAGTTTTGATTATGAATGCACCACTACAGGTATTCAGAATGTATCTTTTTAACCACACCATAACTGATTGAAGATTCGTATTGAGAGCCATTTCTTTTTTTATTCTCTGTTAGAATGTCTATGGGGAGTGGAACAGAATCTTCTGAGGGGAGAGGTTCTATTATTAAAACTATTGTAGGAAGAATTCACAATTCTAGATGAAGTTAACACAATAGGGTAAGGAAAAAGAATTGGAGGTGAATTTTTATTCCAAAAGAATATTAAAGGAGTCAGGGAATTAAAATTCCACTAGGTCTAATCATGATCTGCCCTATGATTCCTATTTCATTAGTCAGCCCTCTGACTCAATAAATCAATCAGGCAGCTCCTTGTGAAAGGGTATGGTTAGGTAAATTGCAATTAGGGTTAAAATAGAAAGTGGATCAACAATGAGTGTTTGTACATCTGGGGGGAAATTTTTTTATGGCAATTTGATTTTTTTTCCCCCATAAGTAATATCTTGAGAATAACCTCAAGGTTCCAGTTTATGTTTCTTTGAAGGTTGTCAGATAACAAAATTAAAATATTAACTACATGGAGTAACACAACAAAATATCAGTTATATGTCTTCAAGATGAAAAGATCTGAGTTTTTGCCTTTTAAGGCAAGCTTTAAAGATAAAGCGAATTAATAAAGGAATGGTATGAAAGTTGCTTACCAAATATATAAAAATAAGCATTCAGACTGATAGTTGATATCTCCAAAGCCCCAGGGCATGCTAAAGGAGAAGCTAGGAGAATGAGGAATGCAAATTCAAGGTGAAAAAAAAAGTGAAACTAGGTAGTCAGAGCCAAAAACATACAACAGAATGTTCTAGCTAGGATACTTCCCTGGAGATCATCTGGAAATTATGTACAGGAGGAGACTGAGGCTCAGAAAAAGGGAAACGATTTGCCCAGATTCATATAGTAAGTGGCAGAGGCAGTACTCGGACCCATTTTCTGGATTCATATCCAATCAGAGCTTTTCCCCCTGTATCATATTCCCTGCATTTGTTATTTCAGGTCCATTCAATGAAAAAACAAAACAACTAACCACAAAGTGAAAGTGATTTTTTTAGAATTTGACCTTTGTAAATAGGTGGCCATGCAAGCAATGTCTTGGTCTAATGGAAAACCTGGAATTTCAGGAAGACCCTGAAATTCCGTCCCCATCTTGTCATTCATGTCTGGACAGGGATTTCTTTGTGTGCCTAGATCCTTTGAGATTCAATGTGAATGTGCTTTAATCTTTTGCCAACTACTAGGGAAACCATTTATTATCTATCAGAAACCCATCGACCATTGATATTTATGCCAAATATTCCCATCCCTACCCCCCACCAGACCTTTTGTCTGATCTTCATTTTTTTTATCCTCTCTCTTTTCCCCATCTCTACTCTTCAGTGGAAGATGTACTCTAAGTAATTAACTTGTCCTGGAATACCCTTTCCTTTCTCCCTGCTCACTTCTCATTCTCTCCTTGTATCCTGGAATATGAACATCTTGTCAGTTTTAGAACATTGAGGTTCTAATGTTCTAATGGCCTGGAAGGGTGATGTCTTCCTGACTCCTTGGGGCAGAGAGGAGATCTGGATATCTGAAAAGGCTCTATGTTAGGAGAGATTCCTGAAGTAGAATCCCATGAAGCATTACCTAAAATAGTAGAGGATCTGAATTCAAATCTGCCTCCAAATACTTACTAGCCGTGCTACTTTGGGCAACTCACTTAAACTCTGTTTACCTCATTTTTGTCCATTATAAATTGGAGATAATAACAGCACTTCCCTTTCAAGGCTTTTTTTTTTTAAATCAAATGAGATAATATGTATATAGAACTTAGCATAGTGCCTGGCACCTAGTAGGAATGATCCAAAAGATAGTCAGGGAGCAGCTAGGTGGCCCAGTGAATAGAGCATCGGCCCTGGAGTCAGGAGGACCTGAGTTCAAATCCGACCTCAGACACTTAACACTCACTAGCTGTGTGACCTCGGGCAAGTCACTTAACCCCAATTGCCCTGCCTTCTCCCCTCCAAAAAGACAATAAAATAAAATAAAAGATGGCTATTATCATTGAAGTGCCTTCGGAATGAAGAGGTGGCTTGGTCCAAAGTGGACAGCACCTGAAATCTGCCCCAAACCTGGAATGCCTGGGTTAACAGAGGCCTGAATGGATTTGAAACCACGCAGAATCAATGGCTTTTCATTCGTTAACATGAATTAGTCAGTTTGGGGAGCATGTTGTTGTAAAACTTCCCGATAAAGGGAAAAAATAGCAATCTTTGGCTTTGTTGGTTTTTTTCCCCCCTCCCGTAACAGGAACCAACCACCTAGTCTTCGGTTTCTTTTTTCGCAATGAAATTGGCACAGAAAGATTATGACCTGCCCAGACCATAGAAACACTGCATTGTAAAAACTAGGTCAAGAAATCATGAGTTATTGGCTTCCTCTTCTCTGCTCAGACCCTACTTTGTTCCCTGTGTTGCTTTAATAAAGGCTGGAGGAGAAGCTAACCTGAGGAACAATACCAAGAAAAACAGAAAGCCCAAAGCTAGCGCCTGTGCGAAGTATTTGGAAAGGGGTCTCTTTTGTAGTTAGGATTTTTCCTCCCAAGTCACTCTTTCACAAATGGAGCATTTAAACATGCCAGCCCTGTTTGCCCCTATGGAGGAGAGGTGGGCTGTTGTTTCTTCTGTCCTATAGCAAAGCCGCAGAAGCCATTAACACCACGAATCACTGCTGTGAAGTTTCACCCACGCATATTGAGCTCACAGTTCCGTTTCCCCTCCCTGCCACCCCAGCTTCAGGCTAATTTTAGCTATCTCATAGTATTACCTGTGTAAGGTGAAGTGGCCAGATTCCTTTTCGGGAGTGAATTTTGCATCCTAATTGCCCTGTTGTCTCCCTTGTTTCAGGGGCTAATGAAAATGCAAACAGAAGCGATGCATTAATGTGCAATCTCTGTCCCAATAGGATCTATATCATGTTTAATTTATTTAGTAAGTGTGCTATACATAGTCGCATGAAATTCTGTTGATTCCAGTGGGAGTCAGATTTAAACTGTAACAGCCCCACTGACGTCATGAACTTGATCCAACTAGAAGACGAGTGGCAGCTCTGACTCCAGAGAGTGCTATCAATACTTTATCACTTACGAGTTGATGTCATGCCAATATATGCAGTCTTTGAGAGGCTTTCAGGATGAGGATGCTTTTACTAACTGCTATTTAATGGTAAATGAGGGATTTTATGTAAATGCCTTCAATCCCCCACACACCTTTTCCTTTCATCCTTCCCTTTTGTCTAAATGTCTCCCATTAAGAATTAGACTGACGGTTCCAGCTATTAACTGATTTCGTTATGCCAGATATTCAGTATATATAAAGTATATGCAAACACTTTTACAAAAAGGATTCAGCAACAGGGGGGCATAATGGGACCAGTAAAGAATAGAGCTTCTAAAATTTGTTTTTTTGAATTACCTTCCTCTTTTTGCAGTTATAACTTCTCATTTCATGACTCTTTAAAGATGAAAACTACAGCTGAATTAGAAAACCTGCCAATTTGAAAGAACCACATATTTAATGGAACATTAATGTATCTGAGAATTAAGGGAGCAGTTAGGAGACTAATGTGAACCAGGAAGAGTCATGAGTTATGAGTGAGATGGGACTTGTTTGGCACTCTTGGCAGATTTGGGTTATACCTATAAAACAGGAAACCCAATAAAGAAAGCTGAAAGTCATCTTTGTTGTAATTAAAACAACACAGCTGCATTCTTTGTATCCTTCTCCACATCCTTAGAACAGTGAACATGTAACTGCCACCAACTCCCCCTCCTTCCCCCTTTTTTCATTTGTCATCTTTATATTTACAAGAAAATTGGCAAAACCTTTGTTCTTCCTTTTCCATGAGCCCTGTCAGCAAAAACAGGGGGAACCTGGTTTTACTCATTGCTGAGTATCTGTAGCAAAGCCTAATTATCTGAACTCCAGGTTCTATTAGTGTTGTCTTCCTGTCTGCTGATGGACAACTTACTCCACCATCACCCTGATCCCTTTTGGTTTCTTCCTACCTCTTGTGCCTAGACCGTCCCACTCATCTCCTGTCTATCATGGAGTGAAGTGTTATCTTTTCTGCTCCAGCCATCTCTTCTCTGCCAGTATCAATTCATTCACCTGGGGCCTACTGACAGCAATAGCTTTTGGCTGACTGAAGTGACAAAAGGAGCCTCTCCTGGTTTTTTTCTAAGAGATGTCCAAGTTTTACTGAGAAATCCTATGCCAGGAGGAGTCAGCACTCATTAAGCCAAAAAAGTATTTATTGAGTGGGCAGCTAGGTGGTGCCATAGTGCATCGAGCCCTGGGCTTGGAGTCAGGAAGAGTCATCTTCCTGAGTTCAAATCTAACCTTAGACACTTACTAGCTGTGTGACCCTGGGCAAGTCACTTAACCCAGTTTGCCTCAGTTTTCTCATCTGTAAAATGAAGGAAACAGCAAACCACGTCAGTATCTCTGCCAAGAAAACACCAAGTGGGGTCATGAAGAGACTGAAACCTGATTTATTATGTCCTGGGGGTCTTAGTGCTAGGAGTGTGGAGGGTATAAAGGAAGAAGGTGTTGTCCATACACCTGGCTGGCAAACAGGACTAGGATTTAAAAACTATCACTACCAGCAGAATATGAGTTTAATTGTGACTGGAACAGAGGAGGTGGCAGGTGAAGTGACCCTCCTTTCTTAGATCCATGCCCTTACTTCTTTGTTTGTTTGACAAATAGTTTCCTGCTCTTTTTATACCTTGCCTCTGCCACCACTTCTTTCATCTTTCCCTTTTTTGGTGATGTGCAACCCCTCACATTCTCTCTCTCTCTGTCTCTGTCTCTCTCTCTGTCTCTGTCTCTCTCTTTCTGTCTCTTTCCTTCTCTGTCTGTCTCACTCTCACCCCCTCTCTCTCTCCCCGTTTTCCTCACTCTCCCCTAAAAACCTCCTTCTTCCTTCCCTCCAACTTACCCTCATCAACTGAAGTGACTTTAGTGAGACAATTCAAGCAAAAATAAATCTAACAAGTGTTTATTGAATGCCTACTGTGTGTAAGAGCAGTATGAAGAATAAAAGCATAAAACTGAGGAATTTCTTCAAATATCTCCCTGTCTACTGGGGGAGAGAAGGCATAAACATATAAAAATTAGTAATAGATATAATAGCTTAGAACAAAGAGAGTATATAATATGTGCTCAACAAGTAGTACAGACAGTAAGTGCCAGGAGTCTTGAAGTGAGGGAATGCTTGATTGGGGTGGTCACAGAAAGCTTTGTGGAAAATGCAGTTCTTGTGCCAGATCTTAAAAAAATCAATAAGATTTTGATTTATGGAGAATGGAGGAGACAGGAAAGAGGCCCATTCCTGGCATAAATCACTTATCATTATGCCGTCAATCTACAATGCTTAAAAGTTAGCCAGTATTTCACTTGGGCCCTATTGACAACAGCAGGGCAGTGTGGTGTAGTGGATAGAGAACTAGCTTTAAATCCAAGAAGTCCTGTGTTCAAGTTCCATCTCTGATACTAATTGACTGCCTGACCCTGGGCAAGTCACTAGTGCCCCCAGATAGTTCTCCAAGACTGAAGGTTGCATAGAAACCAATCTGCATCAGTAGAGGGAGTTTCCTTACCTAGAAATTTCTTAAATAAATGAAATTGTAGGTCTAATCTCTATCCCCTGAGAGCATCTGGGTAAAATCTATTCATTTATTTTGTAGGCTGATCATTGGTCACAGGACAGTATTTATTATTCGATGGTTTTTTGGAGATTCTTCCAGCCCCAGATTTCTCTAGGCCACATAGCTACTATCCAGCATCACTTCTTAGAAAATATTCACTTAATCCTCACACAGTTAGACAGGCATGCCAGTATCTGAGTGCCTTGCTGGGTATCTTTTGTAGAGGGATACAGGGAGGAACATTGAGCTGCCTCCAAATGCACTGAAAATAAAGAAATTGCTAATGAGATGGTAATGAGAAATAATTAATCACCTGTGGCTACCCAAATCCCACAGTAACCCCCCAACTTCTCTATAAAATCAGGGAGTCAATAAATAACGAAATTCAGATTATTTCCCCATTCCTCATCACAGATTCACCTGCAAGTCACTAGCATGGCTCTTCAAGGAGCCTAAATAGAAAAGAAGTGCCACTGAGACGCCATAGTCACTACTGTTGCCTGATTCTTATAAGACAGGTCAGGTTTTCCAACCTAAGCTTGACAGCCTCCCTTTTCAGAATTTTCTGTGCTATTGTTTTCACTAATTAGCCACGGTTTTTCCATCAGAAGCCCAGGATCTGAGAGAACAGGTATGTCAGGCTGCCTTTCTCAGTTCTTCACTTCACAGAAATTCGTCTGTTGAACAAAAACAATAGACTACACCTGAGGCTTGAGGACGTGATTCCATTTCAAAATCTGAAGGCACCGTAGTGAAACTGACACAGTGCGCAAGGTTTACGTCAACTTCTCAGGTTGGGTTTTTTGACATGCGGCCTCTGTGGCATATAGTATTTCCCCCACAACTTTAAAAGCTGTTCCTGCCAATTTTATTAGAAAGATTTGAAATCCCTTAACTTACTTCTGAAGTCACTCACCTGGAGGGAAACTTAATAGGAGCAGTAACACAGGCTGCAAATCCTATGCAAACCATAATCTTTCCAGAATCCCCACAGTGAATTCTATTTTGATGCGTTTAGTGAGTCTAAACATGTTCTCTTTCCCTTGTCTCTCCCTCACCAGTCTGGCAGTACTATTGATAAATGAGGCAAGAGATGAGTGACAGTGGATACTTCCAGTGGGTGATTTTTATGATCATTATTTGTTTGTTTTTTAAATTTCTGGTTTTAGATTTTGTGGTGCATCAGACTTTGCCCTACCAGTCTGTTTCTGTGGATACATTCAACTCTAAGAATGATGTTTTTGTGGCCATTGCACAGCCCAGTATGGAAAACTGTATGGTCTTAGAGTGGGACCACATTGAAATGAATTTCAGAAGCTATGACAATATTACAGGTACGTTTATGGCCCTAAGTGGTTTTATCTACCAACATTCAGCATTGTCTAAAGCCTATGAAAGAAGAAATGTTCTCTGTCATAAAGGGAGATCTTGGAAGCTAGACTTCATAAATGCATCCTAGCGTACACACAACACACATTTTCTCTCTTCCCTTTCCTCTGTGTTGTTCTTTCTGCCTGGAATGGTGAAAATGTTCTCTGGTAACTCTCATCAAGTGAGGTTAGGGTGGGGGGAGAGAGAAGAAAAGGAAATTTATAATTTTTTTAGAATATTATCAGCAGCTATTGGTAGGACATGTGTTTAAATGAAATGTCCAAGAGCACTGATAGGTCCCAGCATCATTCATTCTCTTGCCTTGATCCTCCCCCTTGGCCTTGAAGTTTTGGTTTCAGGTTTTGGCTAACCGGGCGATACCTAATTGTGCTACATCTGATTGGAAGGATATCCTCCTATTAGCCTGGCTAATAGCCCTTTCCTGGTTTGTGCCCTCATTTTCCCAGCTGACTTTGTGAAGTTTCTAGAGATAGAAGGTCAATTAGGGCAAGTCAGGAAACATTTCTTTTGTTTTCTAACTACTCTAGAGGATCTTGAATGAGTCAGAGTTGATTCTAGAAACAGAGAAAAGCAGTGAAGAGAGGCAGACATAGAGATATTGGGGTCCCAGGCCACATTGGGGTGTAAGGAATGTACTACACTGGATTAATTTCATACTCTTCTGTGTCTTCCATCTTGGAGAACATCAGCACCCACCCAGCTATTATTATTCCAGCATCTGATCGTAGAGCTAAGCCCACCATGCAGGGAAGTAGGTTTTTTGTTTGTTTTGGAGGTTTTTTTTGTAGCTAAAATGATGAGTATTATGGCTTCTGAGTAAAATCAGCCCACTTAACACTCTTCTTTTTCCAAGTCCTGACATAGACCTGCCTCCTTTTCCACACTGATGATCTGGCTATGCCATCACACAATACATACACTCGGAATCATAGAATATTAGAGGTGAAAAAGACCTACCTCATAGAACACCTGGTCTCAGATCTTCACTGATTTCGGATCCAGCATTCCTCCCCTTCTCCCCCTCACCACCCACTATACAAGGTCACTCTGCAGGTTAAATGGCAGGGCTATTTCTTTTGATTCTAAGTGTGGTTTGCTTACTGCTTTACCCCATAGCCTTTTATTTTTCCTATGGGAAAATGGAGATCCTCTCTACCCTCATAAAATTGTAAAAGATTACTTTAAGCTGTCTAGTATTAGAGCCAGTTCCCTTAGCATCCAAGCTGCCTGACCCTGACCTAAGCACCTACATTGCACTTCACAACATTGATTGGGAGTCTGTTGAGTGGTTCTGTGCAATGGAATTTAGTCTTGTTTAGGCAGAAAGAACCAGTTTGGAAGCCCTCTCCTGAGGAGTTCCCTCCCCTGAGCAGAGACAAGTTTCAGTGGAGCTGTCTTTTTTTTTTTCTTTTTCTTTTTTGAATTGCCTGTGGCGATGTCACTGTGCTTAGCTGATTTCAATTAGACCCTTCAAGTTGAAGCTGGGTGAATGATTTAGCATGCTGGCTTCTTAAAAGACCATAGTGATTTTGAAAAGGCAACAACATATGTTATATATAAAGTTAATCATTTAACAGTCATGAGAAAATGGATTTTTTCACACCACCAGTCTCCCTAAGGTGGTTAAACTTAATTCTCCTCACGCCCCAAGATGGTTTATGCCCCCCCCCTCCAAATTTTGAAGCAACTGAATCCTTATAATTTTGAATTTGAGAACCATTAAAAAGTTCCTCTCTTGTAAAGATAATTTTAGAGACCTCCCATCAAAAGCACTGTTTCCTAAGTTGTATGATGGATTTGCATTGGCTTCTTTATACATTAAGTAGCCTCTCCCACCCCACCCCACCCCATGTCCAAGGGAAAGTATTGTGGAAGAAAAACACTGACTAAGGGTATATGTCTATGGACGTGTAATGGAATGATATCAACTAACCCACATGGGGATTGAACCCATGACCTTGGAGTTCCTAAGCACGGGTTTCTAACCAACTTAACTAACTGATCCTAGTCCTGAATGGAATAGTGGCATGCTTTATTTATAACACATTTGAAACTCACGGAGTCCAAGCTTTCTCAATGGGATATTTAAGCTTATTTTGTTAGATTGTCAAGTAGAGTGTTCTTGGACCTAGCAAGACTTGAATATGAATCCTACTTTAGATGCTATTCTTGTAATTTGAATTGAACTTCTCCTGTCCTCAGATTCCTCATCCATAAAATGGGGCTAACAATAGCCACATGTATCATGGGATTATTGTGAAGATCAAACGAGATTTATTTGCATGTATATGTGTGTATGTATGTATAAATAAAAATATGTATGTATCATGTGTATGTATATATAATACAGGCATACATACATATATAAACATGCACATATATGCATATATATATGTATATATGAAGCCCTTTGCAAATTTTCATCAGTATTAATTATTATGATGTAGAAGATTGAACTGGATGCTTTCTGAGGCTCCTTCCAGCACTAGAGCTATGATTCTATTACTGTTATTGTTCTATTATGATTATGGCACTGGGTTCCACAGCCACATTAATTTTATTTAGGATCCCTGTTTATGAGGTAGGATATTAAAAAACCCTAATTATCTTATTTTAGATAAATAGATCTTGAGGTTCTTTGCTATATAAAAGAAGAATAGACTGGGCAGGATTTTCTTTTGCTACCATGAAGTTATGTTATTTGGCACTGAGTTTTCTTGGTAATCTTGGGTAAAATGATTTATCTTTTAAAAATTTTGCTTCAATTTCCCATCCAGGAGATCAGGAGATCAGATTATGTGTGTGTGTGTGTGTGCGTGTATGTGTGTGTATGTGTGTGTAAACATACACACATATCCACATAACAACAACAACAAAATTCCTGGTCCAAGTCCACTAATTTCAAGATGCATTTTATTCAATAAAACTCCAGTGTGCCAAAATGCTTAAGACAATTACTTTTAGGAAATTTGGTCTGTGATTTACAAAGCCTTTGCCTCTCAATAACCTTATGAAGAATGTAGTACAGATAGTATTAGAGATAAAGAAACATGGCCAGGGGTGGGTAGGTGGTACAGTGAACAGAGCATTGGCCCTGGAGTCAGGAGGACCCGAGTTCAAATGTGACCTCAGACACTTAACACAAAAACTAGCCATGTGACCTTGGGCAAGTCACTTAACCTCATTGCCCTACCTTTCCCCCTCCAAAAAGCAAAAATAAATAAATAAAAAAAAGAAACATGGCCAGAGAGGTAAACTGACTTGGGTACTATAACAGCTTATAAAGGGCAGACCCCAGATTAATACTCTGATCGTCTGTCTCCAAGGCCAGATCTATTGGGACTAATTAGATAATTTGGACATTCCTTTGGGCTTCAGTGACATTATGCCAGGATCTTATTTGTAAGATAAGAATAAGCTGATCACAACATTTAGGCCCCTGGAGCCAGATTTGCTCATTTATTTCTTCCCGTATTCCCAGTGGGATCTTGATGTTCTTTACAACAGGATGTCCTGTTTCTCTTAAAATCGAGCAGTCTCCTTGGGTTTTTTTTCTTGTTGCTTATTAGTGGGATGGTGTCTAAGCACCATATTTTATGAGCTTTCTTGATGATTAGTAAGAAAACTGTTACTAACATTAATGCTATGAAGAGGCAAAGAAGCCTAGGCCATTCTCCTATGAGAATAATTTCATAGACTCTTAGAGCTAAATGTCTGTTTAATTCAACAAACATAGAAGTGCCTACTGTGGACAAAGCACTGTGTTAGTTCCGAGGGGTGCTGTTCCCTGCCCTCATGAAGTTTTACATCCCTTACGGGGGATATGACAAACCACAGATAACTGTAATTTGAAAGAATACATTCTAGGTGCATTAAAGACAGAGTGTAATCTGAGGGCCAAGGACTGACAGAAGGAAAGGGAAGAGGAAGAGAATGAGCATTCATAGAGTACCTGCTACATGTGCTAGGCAATGGACCAAGCACTTGACAAATATCTCATTTGATCCTCATCACAACCATTCCCGGTAGATAACTAGAGGGAAACAGGATGGCTTCATGGGGGGGGGGGGTGGGGGTGTTTGGCATTTTAGTTAGGTTTTAAAGGGTGAGTAGTAATAATAATGGCTAACATTTATATTGTGCTTCAAGGTTTGTAAAACAATTTACAAACACCTCATTTTATCTTCACAACAACCCTGGAAGGTAGGTGCTATTTTAATTCCATTTTACAGATGAGGAAACCAAGGCAGACAAAGGTTAGGGAATTTGCCCTGGGTCATCCAGCTGGAAAGGTCTGAGGTTGGATTGGAACTCAGGTCTTCCTCACTCTAGGTCTATCCATTGCCTCTAGCTGGTAGGGACTATATAAGCAAAAGAAGGCTATTTGAAGTGTAGAGAATTGTGTGAGTGAAGATATGAAAATGATAAAAGCTCAAGGCATATTCAGGGGACAGATAATGGTTTGGTTGGAGCATAGAATAAATTAAGGGAATTAAGTAGCATAAGATAAAATTTGAAAGTTAGGATGGGACCAGATTATGAATATCTTTGACAGGCAGGTAGGAAAATTTGATCTTTATCTGACAGGCAGTAAGAAACTGCCAAACTTTTTTTTTAATCAGAAGAGTGATATGAAGAGAACTATGTATTAAAAACATGGTTCTGTCGATAGTAGGAAGGACTGATTGGAAAGAGAGATAGAGAGTCAGGAAAACCTTTTAGGATTCTGCAGTTCATAATTTTCTTTTTCTGTTTTTACTCTTCCTGGTTTAGGTATCAATATCATATTTGTTTTATAAAAGAATTTTGGTAGGTCAGGGGAGGGGTAATACTACTGTAGTGGGGGGGGGGTGACAAAGGGAATACAGAGGGGGTGAATTGGAGGGCTTTTATGGAGGAAAGCTCTCCAGGGCTTGATAATTTATTGGATGACCAGTCTAGTCAGTGGAGCAGTGAGGGAGAGAGAAAACTCAAAGATGACAAAATTTTTGACTGAATGATGATTGCTAAGGCAGAAAAAAGTGAAGTCAGAGGAGAAGGTTCTATGGAAACAAAATAAACTTGTTTTGGGAAGTGTTGAGTTAGAGGTGTTGGTGTGACATCCAAGTGGAGGTGTCATATTGGTGCTTAGAGATGCACAGATTTGGAACTGAAAGAGACACAAATAGTCTAGTTCAATGCTCATCTTACATATTTCTTTTAGGGTAAGTAGCAGGACCTTAGAGTTACAATTAGAAAGCCTTCTTGCTAGTGTTTCAGGCTAGGAGACTCCTAGGAATTTCTCAGAAATGAAGTGGCTTCGTAGCAGATGCAGGGACATCAGGGCTCCCAGAGAATGTCATTTCAACCCCTCAGGAAGAAGGGCTGCTAATTAGCCTAATCTCACAATATTGAGAGGTCTGCAAGAGACACATCCTGATGCTCCAAAGATGCCATTTCAAATAAGGCTCCTATGTTTGTTGTCAGGCCATCTGGTCTCTTAGTGCTGAACTAACATTCCTGGAAATAGCGGCTCCATTCTGGAAATGCAAATTCAGCACACTCTAGGGCAGGTGGATCTAATGAGAGAAGCTGGCTGTCCTAACAACTTAAACTAATAAATTTTAAAAGTGCAAAAAGCAAAAAAGGAAGAGGTGGGAGGGACAAGTGACCAGAGTTTGTCACTTTCCACTTTTCAGTTCTGTTAAACATGTAGGGATCGGAGGACTTTGCATTAATTACATTGGTTGTTACCCATCCCTTCTTTACCACCTGTGGTGAAGCAGAATCTGTACAATTTGTACCATTGTAGTTGTTCCCTGTTTGAGGAAACAGAAATCAGTTCCCCACCTATTTTGCCTAGTGTCTCCTTCATAAGTTTTCCTTCTATTATGTGTTCCATGGGATATGGGATAGGACCATAAGGGGGATAGTGCTTCCTTCCACTTATTTTTCAGGATTATACCCATGTTTGAATTCCTTATGTGATGTTCTCTTGGCTTTTCAAAAGAACAGATAGTACTCTGGAAGTCACATAACTCTGACAGGAAGCAAAGAGGATCTGAGAATGGACAAGGGGACCCTGTCTAGGGTCCTGTTTGCCTTCACCAGTGCAAAGGATAAAAGTTTGAACTTTTCTGTGATAATATCTGCATCTCTTCAAATGTTTTATAAATGTCAATGAACCCAAGGATCACCTGGGTCACAGGGGCAGCATGATGGATGGTGAAGAGTATGGCTCTCCATATCTGGAGAGAAACTGCAGTTGATATACACACAAAACAGCTGTAGTGATGACAATGAAAAATGAATAAAGAGAAGGAGCAACTGATAAGGTGCTGAAAACAAAGGAGATGAAAGCTGGCCAGTCTCTCCTCCCTGAGCATTGCTAGTCCTGATTATCACCTCAGTGACTATGGAATGATCCCTGGCTGTGTTGGGGAGTCCCTGCTCCCCCCCCCCCCACTTGATGTGCTGACAACAGCAGCGCCAGCAGAGCTTTTGTGACTCTGATGGGGTTCTCAGTTCTCACGACTCAAATGAAGCAGGGCAAATTTGCATCTTTCCCAGACCTTATTTGCCTATAATGTCCACATTATTCCTAGACATTATTCACCTATGGTGCATTCTCTGCCCTCATTACTCTGTCTGCCTGTGTGGTACCCACATTTTCTGCATATTGAGTTGGTGACATTTTGTTCATGTTTTTGAAATTATTTGTTTTGAAGAGATGTTCAAGTTCACCTTAGTTTTTGACTTCCCCTTTCCCCCTCCCCCTCTCCAGCCTCTGCAGAATAACATCAGCACTTTCCATTGGCAGGAGAGGCTTGAAGAAAGGCAGAGAGGAAATATACTAATGAGGATTATAGGATTTAGTTAACTGAGTTCTCAGTGCAAATCTCTTCAAGCACAGCAAAGCTAAGTGGATAAATGGGGTAACTATCCCAATTTAAAAAAAATTCAGTTCATCTTCCCTACATCTCTGCACACTTCTGCCTTCTTTGGTTTCTCATGTTAGCTTATTCTAATTCTTTACCTTCTTTCATTTAACACTTTAAAACAGGACTCTTAGGTGTGTGTGTGTGTGTGTGTGTGTGTGTGTGTGTGTGTGTGTGTTGTGGATCCTTTTGGCAACCCTGGTGAAGTCTATGGACCCCTTTTAGCCCATAAAATAAAATGTACAGTATTACAAAAGAAACCAATTATGTTGAAACACATTTATCAAAATATTTATTTTTAAAAAACCAGATTCATGGATAAGAACTCCTTCCTTAAAGTGAAAGTAGCTGGGATTGCTAATGACTCCACAAAACTAGCGTATTCCTGGGAGAAGCTGGAGAAAGCAGCTCTCCACTTGGTTAAGTGCTGGCTCAGGCTGTCCCTCTGATCAGCTGAGTCTGGCACTTCTCTCTGCTGCCTCTGCACTATGGGGACCTAGGTCATGCAGGCTGTTGAATTAAGGTGAAGCAAAGTAGAAGAGTAAAAAAAAAAAAGACTCTTAGGGAGTACTCCTAGGAAGTAACAGCACTGGGCCTGGGCTTCTGAGGGAAAGCCAAAAGGAGAAGTCAAGGAAGGCTTCCTGCAGCTTACAAGAACAAAGCTCACTCTTGTCCAAATTGCCTAGGGAATTGAAAAAATCATGCTCATTGAATTTCCTAGATCAAAAGTCAGCAGCTTTTCAGAAGACAGCTGCTACTTTGCTTACTGAACACAGGTCTGGAAGGTGGAAGTAACCATGGACTGGAAGTAGGGGCATGATTAGGAGGTGGTAGTGGCCCAGAATAGGTGGCAACCACCAAATTTGCTGTGGAAAATCATCTCATATGCCATTCTGCAGTGCTGTAGATTGTCAGTGTTTGATATAAGTAATTCAGATAATTTGTTCATGCATGCATTCTTTCACTCACCATTACTGGAAAGAAAGCTGGGTCTCTTTCCAGACAATAGAGATCTATGTTTGAATCCCACCTGTAATGCTTCTGAGCTATGCCTGACCTCATCAAAAAGTCATGAACTTCTCTTACTACCCTCAACATCCTCATCTGTAAAGTGGGGATAAGAATTCCAGTAATAATTACCTTACAGGATTTAGGGGAGGAACAAATGAGTATGTCTAAAGGGTCATATCTTATCGTCTCTTATCATCCATCAATTCACTTATTCAATAATCATGGCAGTGAAGGATCAAGACCAAAGCAGTTTTAAATAAGAGGCATTAAGAACAGCTTTTTTTTAGGGAGGGGGGTGGTGGTGGAAGGGAGAAGGATTTTTTTTCATTTAGAGGATAGTAAATACAGTTTTGTACTTTGATTTTCTTTGACTGGTGAGACTTGTACTGAGGACTCAAATATCTCTAAAGCCATTGATTCTTCCCCCCCCTTTCTGTATCTTTACAGAAAACAAATCCTGTGCTTCCCCTCCTATCCCATACCAAATATAGCTGGGGCTCCTTTCACTGCCATAGACTTCTATGAGTGAAGATGAAGGAACTAAATGAAAACCATTTGTTTTGTTTTAATTGCTAAGTTTTACTAATGAGCTCTTTTTCTCTGAGAGACCTCAAAGTACTTGAAAAACAATTTCTCTGGCTATCTTAGGTGATGTAGTTAAACTGTAGCTGCACTAACACCCTTCCTTCCCTTTTGTCTTGGGGAACAGGTCAGTCCATAGTGGGATGTAAGGCAATCCTGATTGAAGACCAGGTCTTTGTGGTCGTGGCACAGCTTTTTGGTGGCTCACACATATACAAGTATGATGAGAGCTGGACCAAGTTTGTCAAATTCCAGGACATTGAAGTTTCCCGGATTTCAAAGCCCAACGACATAGAGCTGTTTCAGATCGACGATGAAAGGTTCTTTGTCATCGCAGATAGCTCTAAAGCTGGTTTGTCAACCGTTTATAAATGGAATAGCAAAGGATTCTACTCTTACCAATCTCTGCATGAATGGTTCAGGGACACAGATGCTGAGTTTGTTGACATAGATGGAAAATCCCATTTAATCCTTTCCAGTCGCTCACAGGTCCCCATCATACTACAGTGGAATAAAAGTTCTAAGAAGTTTGTCCCACATGGTGACATTCCCAATATGGAGGATGTATTGGCCGTGAAGAGCTTTAGAATGCAGAACAGCCTATACATTTCCCTTACTCGGTTCATTGGGGACTCCAGAGTCATGAAATGGAATAGTAAGCAGTTTGTGGAGATCCAGGCTCTCCCATCCCGGGGGGCCATGACCCTTCAGCCCTTTTCCTTTAAGAATAATCACTACTTAGCACTGGGAAGTGACTACACCTTCTCCCAGATTTACCAGTGGGATAAGGAGAAGCAGATCTTCAGAAAGTTTAAGGAGATCTATGTGCAGGCACCTCGTTCATTCACAGCTGTATCCACAGACAGAAGAGATTTTTTTTTCGCTTCTAGCTTCAAAGGAAAAACACAAATATTTGAACATATAATTGTGGATTTGAGCTTGTGAAGGCATAAGCAGTGAGTTTAACATACAGTGAGATTGGCTCTTAAGAGAAAAGGAGAACTGAGCCACAGCTCTGACTGGGGAAGTTGTTAGACGTTTCAGAACTTTTAGAACTCACATTTTAATCAGGGATTGCATTTACTTGGCTAACCGCATGACATGTCCAATCTCATTTTAAAAGACATTTGAAAGCCTGTAATTATTGAGAAAACCTTGCAGCCTATCAGCATTAACTCTTACCATCAAGAAAGGAAATGTGATTTTTTTTTAAATAAAGGAAGAGAAAATTGAATGAAATGGGACAGCTCTGATAACTAAATGAAAAATATAAGAACTATCCATTCTACCTTAGTGATTGTTTCAGTAAGAATGCTTAAAGCAAAAGTCAGCTCAAAACATTTGCTGATGATTAGTATAAAATCTTATAATGTCAACACTCAGCAAAGCTATTTTGGGCCATCTTGGTTTCATGAAATTGATGTCCAGTCTTCTTTTGTCCTTCTTTGAATAAAATGAAGGATATTGTTTTAATTCACCCTGATGTGACATACTAAGGATGTTAACTCTATAGTATTTGACATTTTTTGTCCACTACTCAAGGAAAAAAAAAGATAAATATCTTAGAGCCCTGGATGTGTTAGACGCTTGGCAGGAGCATTAAGGGTCTTTCTGCCTTTCATTAGAGCTTCAAAATTGGCCTACATAGAGACCATAAGTGTTTAATGGTAATTTGTGTGAGCTAAAGTTGTTGAATTCCTAGTATCTACTTACCCAAAATCATCCCTTGAGTTTGTTGGGTAACCCAACTGACAGGCCAAGGATTGAATGATGCCCTATACTTGGCCCTCAGAGAGATTAATATGGGGAGGCAGGCACCTCCATCTATTGCTGTTGATCATTCTATAGATTTTTTTTCTCAAAGAGATTTGTCTTAGAGAATCGTGTTAAGTCACAGGGGATCCTTCATGACAGACAGCTTGCTTAGAAAGTCACAGGCAGTTCTTCGGTTTTTGCATGCTTCTCTCTCCCACTATGTACCTATATAATATATGTATGCATACCCACATGTATCTACCACTTATCTATAGTTCCGCTTGGAGTTTGGTGATGCCACTGTTAGCAACAGAGTGACCTGCTGACTCATCCTTTCTGCTTCTCTCCACCCCCACTGGCTCCTGACATAAGGTATTGCAGGTGGCAGGACTGTGAAAGTCCTGGATCCCCTCAATGAGCAAAGTTATTTCCTGGTTTAGTAACAGCAATGCTTAACAACCACAACCACAACAACAACCAACTTCTGGGGCTAGTGAGTGCCCACAGGCTGATCCACCTCCAGTTCAGGGAGGGGGCAGGGAGCACAGGGCCCTTAGGCTTATCACAAGGGACTGCATATCGAGCCAGATGAGCTGAGTCATAGAGACCAGTTCCATGATTCACAGGACCAAGTTGTCCCCAATCAAAATAAGCCTTTTTTTTTTTTTTTTGACTCATAATGAAGTTTTTCTTTTTGGTCCTCCAGCCCCAGTTTTGTGGAGGATTCTCATTGGATGCTTTGCATGGTTAACAGCATTTACAACTCTAGTTTTGTTTGAAATATATCAGGCAAGATTTTTTTAAGACTGCCTATATAAAAGGAAACCAACCACCTCTGTTCCAGCAGTGAAGTTAGCACAATATTATTGCACCAGTTTTGTTTTATTTTTTTTAAGTCCATTTGCCAAGTCATGGGTAGGTAGCAACTTAGCTACAAATATGAGTGTTTACTGCCTATAAACAGAGCGATCTGTAGGCAGCAGCCCTTAGGAGAGTGATGCCATGATGCTCTAGCAGCACCCTTGGGTGCACTATGAGACTGAAGGCAAAGAGTTTCTAGCCCAGAAGATGAGTGGATCTAATGAACCAGCCCACATATAACCAGAAGTGTTACCACTTTGACATTTATTTCCAGTCGAGCACTAAATTAATGCACAAGAAGTCCGCTTTCATTTTTTCCCCTAAGCATATTTTAGATTTCTTTTTTTTTTTTCTGCTTAAGGTGTATCTTCTGTATTTTATTTGAACTAATGATGCAAGCCCCAGAGGCTTTCACATTTCCCCTGACTCTGGGGGGAGAGGTAGGAGCACCTGGGCCACCCTACAGCTATCTCACTAGCTGTGGAGATGTCTAGCAGACACTTCTTGATTCTGGGCACCACTCTGTCCAGCTCGTGTTACAAACTGGACAAGTAGCACAGGGGAAGTTTTTTAAAAAATGACTCCCTGCCCCAGCCCAGCTCACTCCAGTATTCTGTCCCCAAGCTGCTAGTGATATGCACACCTGAAGAGGCATAATCCCATAGTACTGCCTCAACTGACTGGCATCACAGTTCCTTTTCTGACAGCAGAAAATAGGAGTTTAAATTTTGTACACAATAGGGATCACCAGGAAGCACTAATTTTCTTGAGAACAGATGGGCATTAGTGAGTATGGGAAAATCTAAGTCACCTAGGTGGGACAGTGGATAGAGAGCTGGACTTGGAATCAAGGAGGATGAGTTCAAAATCCTGCCTAAGATATGTGTGTGACCCAGATGTGTGACCCTGGGCAAGTCACTTAATCTCTCATCAGTTGCATTAACCTCTCTCAGCCTCAGTTTCCTCATCTTTAAAATGGGGATAATAAGAACACCTACCTCACAGGGTTGTTGTGAGGACCAGATGAGCTAATGTGTAAAGTACTTTGCAAACCTGAAAGTGTTCTTTCTATAAATGCTGGCAACTATCATCACCGTCATTTTAAAAGTACGTGCTCAAAGATGTGAAAAGCGACTATCTTTTAGCTTCTGTTAATTTAGGGTTTGGTGGGAGGGGGGAGAAGGATTTTTCTGTTTTTGTTTTTAAAAGTTAATGAAATACCATGGACCCCTGATATATTGAGCCCATTGGGGAAATAATTTGTCTAGTTACTATCTTTAAAGACCCAGGAAAAGTTTTAGCAGCATCTGGTTAAGGCCTTATACTGTGGAAGACTCTTGCTATAGGAAACTCTTTCTCCACAGGCAACTTCTAGAAAACCAACAGATCAGGGAGATATTTGAGCCCAGCCCCTGTTGGAGGGCAACATTGTTGGTGGCTGTTCCTGTCTCTAGGCCAAGACCTCTGATCTCTCTTTTTGCTCACATGCAATCCCCCAATTTTCTCTTGGTCCTGGCTTCTTATTCTGAGACCTTCTGTGCATCTAGGCCCACCTACCTTAAAGCCCAGAGGGACTTTGAAACCTGGAAGGGTAGAGCATAGATGTCAGGGACAAACTGTTCCCTCCAGTTTGTCATTGTTCTCTGGGGCTGAAAATAATAATAATAATGCCTTTCCAGCAATACCTCCTACTCTGTCAGAGTGTTTTTACCTAGTTTATCTCCTTTGATAGTCATCACAGTTTTTTCCCACCCAGTTTAGATGGAAGCAGGTATTGTCTCATTTTTGCAGGTGAAGAAACATAAAGAACAGGGATGACTTAGAATCATAAATTCATAGGATCACAGATTTAGAGGTAGAAAGGGCCTTAGGAAGTCCACTCAACTTATTTTACAGATGAGGAAACTGAGGTACAGAGAAGTTAAGTGACTTTCCCAGGGTCACACTGCTACTAAATGTCTGAAGTGGGATTTGAACCCAGGTCTTTTGACTCCCAAGTCCAGAATGTAAAGGGACCTTTGTGACCTTGGGCACATCACTTCCCCACTCAAGGCCTTGATTTTTCTCATTTACCAAATGAGGGGATTGGACTAGATGATCTATCTTCCCATCTCTCTTTAGCCTTTGGAGATCACCTAGTCCATCCCTTCATTTTTAATATGAGGAAACAAAGGACCAGAAAAATGACAAACTAGAACTGGTCCCCTGGGTTCTCGCCAGTGCTTATTCATGCAAGACGGGTTTTGTGTGTTTATTTTCTCCTATCCTGGAGGCAGCAATGCCTCTGGAAGTGACACCCACAGCAAAGCCCCCAAGTTATGAAGGGAAATCTTGCCAATCGATGAGCAGAGTTAAAGTCTTTGAGAAGTTCCTTCTCCTTTGGAAAGAATATTTTTGCCTCATCCAATGTATTCTTCTTCTTGAAACAGGGGGAAAAGAAAGTACCGAGTGCCAGGGCTTGGGGGGGGGGGGCACTCATTGGAAGTCAGATGGGAAGGGCTTTCTGGAAAAAATGAAAAACAACTCAGGAGCACTGAGGATGCTAGAGAATGACTACCAGGCTGTTGTCACTCTTTGGGAATGGGGCACTAGAAAGACACTGTGGTGTTCTCCTGCAGAGTGAGAGACTGTTTATTTTTAGGAAAGAAATCAGCGTGGGATGCTAGAGCTTTGGCTGCTAGGAGCAGTCACGATGGAAATTTCTTCCACTGTGGGTATCACAAAAGAGAAATGAAGGTCTGTAGGAGGGGAGTTTATTTACATACCCTCTAAAGAAAATCATGTTAGCAAGGGAAATTGACTCTTCTGTTGAGAGATTAGCACCTCCCACCTCCCCAACTCACACACACACTGGCAGCTTCTAGGGATGATTCCTCCATTAAAAGATGGCTGACTGGAGATTCCAGGCAAACAGTACTAAGAAAAGATGGAGGTGTTGATGGAAGGAGCCTGAGAGTGCGGAGTGTGGGAGGACATTAAGGAAAATGGGGGCCAGGAGGAGCTCTGGGAGGTTGGGGAAGGTGGGAGGCAGGGGAAAATAGGGAGAACACACAGCATTAGAGAATGAAAGGTTTTCCTTTGCCTGAGATTGTCAGAATCGCCTAGGAGAGAGCTGGGCAAGAAGGCAGCATCCCAGTTATTAATGTGGAGAAGCAGCCCAAGTGAGACCAAGAAGATAAAGTGTTAAAAGGGGGATTCCATTGTAAAGTTCCTAATACTGATGAAAGCTTAGCTTTTTCCTTCCATCCACTAGAAAACCCCATTCTGTTTCTATGGCTTGTTAGAGCATAATCTAACTCTTTTTCTGGTCGTAAACTATGCATCCCCTATCAATGTCCTTTGACTATCTGGAATGTATCGGGACTGTGATAAAATAGGCCAATATGCCATTTGGTACAGTTTTTATGTATTTTATGTCTTTTAAATGCATAACTTAGGTACAATAACAGTAGTTTATATCTGAAAGTACATTTTACAGTATGCAGGCTACAATGAATGCATTTTAAGGTTGTATAAATTTAGCTCTTTTTGGTAAATAGATTCAATGAATTATCTGCCTCTTAAATCCGTGTACCCTTAAAAATATGAATAAAAAGTAGCACATGATTAACCTGGCTTTTGCTTACTGATCTAATTGAGTACAGAGCTGAAGACACACCCTAAAATGATGTGATGAATAAAGGAAGCCTTTCCACTGAAATCCACTCTGTTCTGCAAGGGCTAACTGGGCTAGAAGAGGGATATTAGAGGTGATTGAATGTAGCCTCCTCATTCCACAAAGGAGGAACTTAAGGCTTAGAGAGGGTAAGTGATTTGTCCAAAGTTGAACACCTAATGATGAAACTGGTCCAGAAGCCCATTAGTTTTTGAAGCTTAGTCATTCTTTTATTTGGAGGTGAGTATCTTCAGAGTTATCTCGAGAAAGACAGCATGGCCTAGCACAGGAGCGTCAAACAACTGGAAATGTAATCACTAACTAAACCATACTAGCTCAGATGCCTGAGCTGCATTAGAAAACTACATGTGCTCTGTTGCATGTATTATTCTATGGTTTTTTTTAGTTTGTTAAATATTTCCCAATTACATTTTAATGTGGTTCCCTTCCTCTCCTCTCGACACTCCCTAGTGACTTTGAGGGTGAATGTTTGACACCACCATGGTGGATGTAGTGCTGGAGCTGGACTCAGAAAGATTTCAATTCAAATGCTGTCTCTGTTATAGATTAACTATGTGACCAAAGGCAAATGATTCAATTGCTCTGAGCCTCGACTTCCTCCTCTGTAAAATGGGGATTATGATGATACTGGTAACACATATTTCACAGGGTTGTTATGAGACTCAATAATACCTACGGAGTGCTGTACAAATGGGAAGTATTATATAATTATCAGGATCCTTCCAGTACCCAGAAACAGATACTTAGTTTCAGTCAGTTCATTGAAGAGTTTTCCAGTTAGAACAGTGCCTGAGCTCAGTCTGTAGAAGGCACCTTTCTCAAGCCCCAGAGCAAGAGGAGCCCAGACTTGGCAGATGGCCACAGGCACTGGGTGAATTCAGATAGTTTGATTCTGCCTGCACTCGCATCTCTCAGTAGAATGCAGGGGCTGGATGAGGAAGACTTTCACTAACAAGTGGCTCAGACTCAAGCATTTGTATTTTTTGGTTAATTTTGCTGATCTGCAGAAAGAAAATCTGGGAAATGAATTGCAATTATTTATCCATCATCTATTCAACAAACTTGCACTTAAGATTTACTATGTGCTTTCCTCCCAACAACTGTGTAAAATTGGTGGTGCAAATAATATTCACCATTTTACTGAGGAGGAAACCAGCTTAAAGGTTGTTAACTTTTCCAGAGTTTCTTCTAGAAAGGTAGCTGCTATCAGGCTCAGGTTAACTATTACTACGCCCCCTCCCCCAAATTGATGGAAAAGGATTTATGAAGCCCTTCCTGTGTACCACCAAGAGACTCATGGCATGGTGGATACAGAGCTGGCTGCAAGGTGAGAGTACCAGGATTTAAAGCCCATCTCTGACACAAAAGAGCTGTGTGACCCTGTCTGGGCAAATCACTTAACCTCTCACTGCCAGACGGGGTCAAATTCAAATAGAAAGAGATCCGTGTGTGTGTGTATGTGTGTGTGTATGTTTGTATGTATGTGTATATGTTATATAGATAGATATAGATACATACATACACATACACACATATATAGATAGATATAGATGTATACACAGACACACACACATATTGACTTAGAAAGCCACAAATTAACATGATCTGAGTTGTGTTTTTCTTTATTTTGTTCAAGATTTCTCAATTATATTTTAATCTTGTTCCCTCCCTCCAGGGGTTTTATAGCCCCTGAGTTTGATGCCTCTGTTCCAGGCAATTCTTTAATGCTAGAAGAGAAGCTTCTGACTTTTTCTGGTGCAAAAAGGGAACACTCACCTTGAAAATGAAATCAGAGGCCTACTGTCTAATCTACTATGTGCCAGGCACTCTGCTAAGTTTGGGAGGGGGAGGGAAGGATAAAATACCAGCAAACAAGACAGTTCTGGTCCACAAAGGGTCTTCCTCATAGGGAAGACCATACATATAGGGGCATGGTGGTCAAGGAGAGTATTGGAGAGGGGTCGGAATGGTGATTGGAGTAATAGGGCAATTGATTGAGATGTCCTGGCTAGGAATGGTGGGGAGTTTTTTTTGGGGGGGTGGGGCAGAGCAGAGAAGAACATGCCCTTACTAGAATTGTATGAAGATATCAGGAAAGTGTAGCCTTTGACCAAACAAGTTAAGGTGAAATGCTCACCAATCAGAGCTCAGGATTGCAAGGGTAGGACCTTCAGTTCCAGATGGATGGAGGCTGGAGAACACAAAGGAAATGCTTAAAATGCTAGAACAAACAAACAAAAACTCTTAAGCACATGTTAATGTATATTTAAAACATGGAAGATGTGACTCACAATTCTACCTTGGCAAGGCTTGGACCTTCTGAATTCTTTCAGCTGTAGGAGAATCATATCAAAGATCACATCCCCATCCTCCAGGAAGCCATGTGGAAGCAGGAATTGTCTCATTGAGCAACCGGCTCTCAAATGCTTTTTGTATGGGCTTGGAAGAAGAGTTCAAAGTGCTAGGAGACCAAATGAAGAAACTAGGCACTATGGGGCTTGGACACCTTAAGAACCTTAAGTTTGTTTGGGGAAATAGGCATGAACATGTCAAAAATTAAATAATAGGGTAATATAAAAAGAACAGTTCAACCTAACAATAGAAAAGATTTCACAAAGTTGCGAATGATGAATTGTTAGATGAAAGTGCAGAAAGTGAGTCAAAATGACAGTAATTACATCAAGTAGGGAAATGTTACTTGAACCAGTAAAAGATAGGTAGGTATACAGGAACCAACCTTCCTTTCTCCCTCCCTCCCTTCCTCCCTCCTTTCCTTCCTTCCTTCCTTCCTTCCTTCCCTCCTTCCTTCCTTCCTTCCTTCCTTCCTTCCTTCCTTCCTTCCTTCTTTCCTCCCTTCCTTCCTTCCTTCCTCTCTCCCTCCCTTCCTCCCTCCTTTCCTTCCTTCCTTCCTTCCTTCCTTCCTTCCTCCCTCCCTCCCCCTTCCCTACCTCCCTCCCTCCCTCCCTTCCTTCCTTCCTTCTTTCCTTCCTTCCTCCCTCCCTCCCTCCTTTCCTCCCTCCTTACCTCCTTCCTATCTGGAGTACCAGGAATCATTGATTTAGCACAAGATTTGGATTCAGAGGTCCTATCCTGGGTTTGAATCACAAATCTGTTACTAAGTACAATTGTGTTCTTGGAAATCATAGGATCATAGATTTAGAGGTGGAAAGAACCTTAGAAGCTGTGTTCTCTAGCCTCCATCCATCTGGAACCATTCATTTAAGAAATGAGAAAACAGGCTGAAAGGGGCCAAGTGACTTGTCCAGGGTCACACAGCTATTGAATGCCAGGGTCAGGATTTAAATCCAGAATTTCTTGATTTTTCAGTCCAGTCCTTCTCCAATCTACATGATTTCCAAGATCCATTCCAATTCTGCAATCCTTTGAGCTCCTGAGGCATCTTGGGGAACGGGGGAGTGGGGGGAGTGTGTAGTCAGAACAGGTTCCCACCTGACCCAATGCAGGGTCAGGGACAGTTTGCCACAGTGACCAGAGCCTTCACAGATATTCTGAACATTCAATACCCTCACCAATTTGTAGACTCAACAAATAGAACCAGCAAGTGGCCCCAGCACCTTCAACAAGTCAGGGGAAAGGAGGATTATGGGTTGTGGGATAAGGACAGGGATGAAGTAAATAATAAATTAAAAAAAAAACCCACCAAAGTCACCAGATATCGATCCAAGCTGTTCTTATTGCTAAGCATGGCTCCTCTAACTGGCCACAGGAGCCAGCTGGAGCTGGGGAGCAGGGGAAACAGGCACATTAGCAATATGGCTCAGAGGGGACAATGCTAAGTGAATGGACTATTCATCAGGTGGCCTGAGCCAACCCTTCTTCCCTGCAGCAGCTTTGTGAAGGGCTCTCAGCTCAATCCTCTTCATAAATAAATAATAATGTCTGACAGTCAGATAGCATTTTAAGGTTTGCAAATTACTTTATATACATTATTGCATTTGAATCTCACAACAAGACAGTGAGAGAAGCACTTCTCCTTGGGGCATCATAATCTCTCTGGCTCAGATAAGAAACTAGAGAGGCTAAGTTAATTGCCCAGGGTTACACAGCAAGTATATGGCTGAAAGGGGATTGGAACATAAGAGTTCCTGGTGCCAACTCTTCTGTCCCCATCCACTTACCTTCTTAGAGGAATTCTAGGAACATGGAATTAGAGCTAGAAAACCTTAGTGATCAGCTAACCCCACTCCTTCATTTTATAGTTAAGGGAGCAGGGAAGTTAAATGAGTAGTATAGTGAGGATTCAAATCCAAGGCTTTTGCTTTCAAATCCGGGACTCTTCCTGAAAACCCTTGTAATCACAGCCAGACTCCCACTGTTACAGATAACACGATTGTTTTAGCTCACTGGCTTGGAGAATCCTAAAATTTTGAGAACAGAAGGGATTTTTTAGATGACTTTGCCAAATCTTCTCATCTTACACTTGAGGAAACCAAGGCATGGAAAAAGGAGGTGACTTTCCAAGAGTCACAGAGTAACAGAGCTGTGTCTGGAGTCCAAGTCCTAAGGACCCCATAGGTGCCAATAGTCAGGGTGGATGGAGGCTGCCGTGGGAATGTTCTCAAGCACAGAACCAAAACAGTCCTGGGATGAGGTCTAGCAATCTGAGAAGACAGCTTGGCTCATTAACACCAGCAGTGTCCGAATGGCTCTAAGGCACTTGCTGTCAGGATCCATTGGCAGGATTCTATCCAATGTGGGTCACTGCAGTACCAAATAGGATCAAGGCTGGGGTGAGAAAGAACATGATCACACCAGGCATTGACAGCAAGCGGTGAGGAACAACACAGAGATGACAGAACAGTCTGCCTGCTGTTGCCACAGGGAGCCCAGAAGCCACAGGACATCTCTGTGTCACTGAGGCCTGGCCAGAGTTAGCAGGATCTCTTGCTGGCCTTGAAAATCCTGTTTGCCTTCACAGTCTGGATGATAAAGGATCATGAGGACAAAAACTAATAAGCATCCACATTTACGTAGTGCTTTAAAGTTTATGTAACCCATATAAGCTCTGAAGATCCTTATCCCAACTCCCACTCTCATAGACGAGACTCAGGTCCCAGAACAAGGCTACATCTGGCCCTTGGAGTTCTAGGGTTACCCCCGAAGAGTACAAGGACACTCTAACACACTGGCTTCAGTCCTCATCAGGGTGCTTTTCCCCAAGGTTGAAGTAGTTTTTATAAACAGGTATTTGCTAAGTTTGTACAGTAAGAACAGTTACTATAAACTATTCTATCAAAAGTCTGATACAGACTCCAATAAATATATGTAGAGTCTAGGGGAAAAGTGGCATCAGGCTTAGAGAACATATATGACAAAGGGCTAACTCATAGCTTCGGTTGCTAGATGCCCTTTTCCTCTATTTTGGGGGTGCTCAAAATGCTCCCCTTAGCCACAGTGTGGTTTCTTTGTTGGCTCCTTATGAATCTACACCTAGCCTTTCCTTGGCTTCCAATGTAGATAGTGTGCCTTGCTGGTCTGGGAGTGCTTCTAGGATGGGATGCTGATGGGAAGATGCAATGTCTAACATCCTCCAGACTCTGAAACTCACCAGATCCTCCTCCAGCCAAAAGGGGTGGCAGGGAAGGAGACCTGGACCAAGACTGAAGCAGTGACCTCTCATTCATCCTCCAGGTGACTTTTCCTTAAGAGTTTTCTTGTTTCAGCCTCTTGAATGACTCCAGTCCTAAACTAGCTTGCTTGTTTATAGATGATCCTGGAGTGGACAAAATTCCCTTGATCTAGTTGAACTCTTCTTCCTGAGTAAATTCACTCCAAGTTGATGTACTTTTTTTACTTAGTCTAAAGTCTAGGACTGATAGTGTTGATTGGCTGTTTTATCACTTACTTTGAGTGGGGTGGAATGATATGATTGGGTGAGTCCATCAACTCCACCCTTATTTTTGTAAAGCACTATTTCATTTTATCCTCAAAACAACCTTAAGCAAATGTCCTGAGTCTTGGTGCAATAATCTTTCTGTTATACCACAGTATAAGCACTTGTGAAGCATCTGCTTTATGCTAGGTATACATTGGAGATACAAATACAAAAGCAGGATAGCTCTTGCCCTCAAAAAGTTTATACTTTGGTCTACTGTGGAAAAGGGCTACATAAGGTTCACAGATAAGGAAATATAAGATACATGCAAAATAAATGCAAAATGATTGGGAGGAGCTGGGGTGAGGGGTTAGAGGTAACAACAAAGGAGAACCAGGAAAGACTGTTTGAAGGAGATGGTCCTTGCAATGAACTTTGATGGGAGATAAGAGATACAAGAGATGGAGGTAAGGAAGGAAGACATTCTAAACATGGAGGACAATCTGTATGAAGGAGGCAGATTATGAAGTACTCCTGGGCAGAGGAGATTATATTTTATCCTAGAGATAACTGGGGGGGTGTGTGTGTGTGTGGGTCACCAAAGTTTCTTGAGTGGAGGAGTCAGTCCCATGTTCAGATCTGTGCCTTAGGAATATAAATCTGGCAGCTGTATGGAGAATGTAGTGAAAAGAGACGTTAGATATAGAGATTATAACAGATGAAGGTGTGATCTATCCTGGGCATGTTTAGATTTTAATAGAAGACTCTTAAAAAAAAAAAGTAAACTAATGAAAAGAAATAAATACTGTGATGTGGTTTAAATTTATATATATATATATAATACATATAATTTATATATTTATAATTGAACCACAGATTATTAGCATTGGTAGGAATCACCTAGTCAAAAGACCAAATTTTATAAATAAGGACATTTGGGGCTAGAAAAAGGAAGAGATTTACCCAAGATTATGCACTGAGTTAGTAAACAACTAGGTTTGAAAGAAGACCATGGTTCATGTCATGATTTTGTTACGCTAGGTAAACCACTGAGCCTCTTCTTGATCAGAGGTTATTATTGCTGTTTAGTTTTCAGTTGTGTCCAATTCTTTGTGACCCCTTTTGGGGTTTTCTTAGCAAAGGTACTGAAGTGGTTTACCATTGCTTCTCCAGCTCATTTTACAGATGAGGACACTGAGGCAAATGGGGTTAGGTGATTTGCCTAGTGTTATATAGATAGTAAGTGTCTGAGACCAGATTTGAACTCATATCTTCTGAACTCCAGGCCTGGCATTATATCTACTATACCATCTAGTTGCTACTTTTACTAAACCTCCTCCCACTACTTAAATCTCCTATCCCTAGGTCATGGTATTACTTTGTGTTTAGATTCACATGGCTCAATTTTCCTTAGCTATCAGGGACCTCATAAGAACTATTAATAAAATCAAAACATTGAAGTTCTCTCCATATGTCTTTGCCTGGAGCAGGAGAAAACCTGGCACTTTGAAGTTTTGGAAGAAGAGTTTAGCTACATTCATCAGGGTTCCAGCGGGTGGAAGCAGTGGTACAGGTAGCTACTCAAAATGCTAGTTGCAGGTTGTGGTATATAGATGTTGTTGTGTTATAAGAAATAATGAACAGGCAAATTTCAGAAAAATCTGAAAAGACTTACATGAACTGATGCTGGATGAAGTGAGCAGAATCAGGAGAACATTGTACACAGTAATAGGAAACATTGTGTGATGATCATCAGTGATAGACTTAACTGTTCTTAGCAATACAGTGATCCAAGAAAATTCCAAAAGACTCATAATGGAAAATGCTATCCACATCCAGAGAAAGAACTGATGGAATCTGAATGCAGATCAAAGCACACTATTTTAACTTTTTTCTGTGTGTGTATTTTTTCTTTTGTTCTGTGTCTTCTCTCAAAATATGATTAATGTGGAAATATGTTTAACATGATTGCACATATATAACCCGTATTAAATTGCTTACCTTTGGGGGGAGGGGAGAATGGGAAAGGGAAGAAAAGAGGGAGAGAGGGAGAAAAATTTGGAACTCAAAATCTTATAAAAAAAAAGAATGTTGAAAACTCTCTTTACATTCAATTAGAAAAAAATAAAATGTTATTTACATAAAAATGCTAGTTGCCCAACTAGCCAGGTCTACAGCCTCCCCCCAACCTTCCCTACCCAATCTTCATTTTATCTCCACATCCCAGCTCACTCAATTCACCTTGAAAAACTGAGAACAAATCTCCTCAGGCCCAAGCTCAGGATGATTTCAGTGCCACCTAGAGAAATGAAACTGGATGACCTTTCCCAGAAGCCAACGTAGCCAATCCCTGAAAACATCCTCTGCCTGCAGATATATCTCTAAAAGCTGTTCCATCTATATAAATTTGCATAACCTGCCTCTCTCTGGTCCTCAGCTGCCTCATCTATAAAAAGAGCTTGCACTATATAACATCTAAATTTCCTTCTAACTCTAGGAGTGCATCATTAGAATTCATATTTTAGGATTCTGTTTGATTACATTTCAGACATTGTGGTAGGGCAGTTGGGGGATAGAAAGCCTTTTAGCACCACTTAGATTCTATTGTATAAATAACATATTCTACTTATGGATAAGACAGTTTCTGATCCTTGGAGTCTACGAACTGAATATCCAGCTCTCTTTCTAGTGCTCCCCATTTATTCAGGGTACCCTTTTCCAGTTGACTAGTTGTTCATGGATCTTCCTTCAATGTTACCCTAAGTGTCAGTACAGTGCCGGCACCATATGCTTTTAGAATTAAAATTTATGAATGAAACATCATTCTAGAGGCAAAAGCTTTCCAAATCCATAGACTTACTAAAAGCTCATTGGGTGATACGATAGGGACATGGGTCTTATCAGAAAGGGGCCCTCGGCTTATCATACAGTTTTACTACTATACTCAAATGAGCCATGAGTAGTCGACAAAGAGAAACATCCCGATGAAATTGCAGCCTTGACAATGATAACTGATGATGTACAATAGCAGTATCTGGCCTGTAATCAGCCCAAGCTATACTTAGCTATTTAAGAGTCCATTCTGCTCCCATGGAAGGAATACTGTGTGCAGGGAGAGCTCCAATATGCTTCCTTCTTTTTCACTGGGCTCCATGCTGAAAAAGTACCCGCTTTGTGATACAGCCGCAAATAACAGCCCCCAAAATCTGAATTCTTAACTTGATCGCAGTCTTCTTACTCCTAAAGAAAATCTGCTTTAAGCTTAATTATAGTCTATCATTACCCACAATCTCATAATGTTCCAAAGTCCCTAGCAAAATGATTGGAGGGGAAAAAAATGAAGAAGCAATTCAAACATAGCTTGAAAAGACCCAGAAACATGCCATGGAATAAGCAGACAACAGCATTCTCTGGAAACAATTATGAAATGAAGATTGGTACTTTGAAATGATCAACTGCCATCCAGGTCCCCACCTTCACATAGCAGGGTCTGAGGCTTCATGTTAACTTCACACACTTTCTGAATTTCTAATTTTGTTTATTCTGAATATCTTCTCTTTGCCTTAGTTGTTCCCCCCAGATAAAGTGATGCTAAAAACCAATGAGCTCACTCTGATAGACCTGAAATCCCAATTTCAGAGAGGAATTCAAGTTAATGGTGCAGAAGGAAATTTCGATGGGTCAGATAAGAGGCACCACTAACAATAGTGGGCCTTATAAATCAAGTTTTCTTTGTCAGTTTCGATGCACTGTGTCTCTAATGGTTTTTCCCCCTTCTTCCCTTTAGAGTGCATGGGACCCTAGGTTTTTCCCCCTTCTTCCCTTTAGAGTGCATGGGACCCTGGGAGCTCCCTCTTGTGGCTATTTCTATAAGCGAATAGTCTGCTTTTTTTTTTTTTCCAAATTTTATTATTTTTTTTTCACCAAGCAAAACCCTGGTGATCAGTAGTCAGAAGGAGCTGGTATATTCCTGGTATGGAAAATATCCAGGAGTATGAGAATTCTCAAATTTCTCACTGTTTCCTCCTGTACTTGGGATTGGGAAGAACTAGAAATTTGTCTGGCACCCCGAGGTTATTATCAGGAGCCAGAGACCATTTGAAAAGATGTGAATTTCAAAAGATGTTTCTCTATCTGAATCTCTGTGACCTCTGGCAAGTCTCTTCTCAGTTTTGGGACTCAGTGTCCGCATTTGCAAAATAATACCAGCTTGGATGAGCTGGTACTCTGAGATCCCCTCAGTGCAAAATCCTGTGATTCTATTTATTCTGTGGCTAATTCCTTCTTCCTTTATCTACCAAGATGTGAAAAAACAAAAACAAATTTCTTTTACCCTTCAAAGCAAGGTGCTTTGCAAGAACAAATACATCTTGGACAGTTATAAGCAATAAGGCAATAACCGTAAGCAGTTAAGTTCAAAACAGAGATATGTTTTGTTTTCCTAGGGAGATTTGAGTGCATTCTAAACAATGTCAGGTCTGCATTTAGCTTAGAAGGCTCATGTATCAGAAGTTAGTGTTCAACAAATCATACTGTAATTAATTTAATTTTCAAATTTTTCTGTACAAAATAGATCCACCCTGATTCTCCTTTGCACCTCAGTTTTAAAGAAAGCTGATAAACCAGTGAGCCAGCAGTTCTTATGTCCAAGGCTGAAAGCCACAGTCAGTGTTCCTAAGGGATCACAGAATTTAGAGCAGAGATTTTAAAGGTTCTGGTTATGGGTGGGGAGACCAGACAATATGGAGAATCCTGGAGTTTGCATCCACATCAAGATTGCTAGAATCCATTTAAAAGTCCATTCTGTTTGCATGGTAGGGGCATGGCACTGTATGGCACAGGTTCAAATTGCCTAGGAACTCCAGAAAGGAAAGACTAAACCTACTGATTTGCCCATTGAATTGCTTTTCAGGTATATGATCCTCTGCCAAAGGACAGAGCCAAGTAAACTACAGGAAAAGTGAATGCTGTATTTGTGGGATTACATTCAGTGTCTCTTCACTCCTCCACATCAAACCCCAGCTTTGCCTCCTACTGAGGACTAAATAAGAAGGCACAGTCCTCTTAAATTTAGCTCCGGGACAGAGAGAAGGGTCAATTTTGTTGTAAAATATTTTGTGCTTAGGGAAGTTAAAGCAAAAAACCCGACAGCCTATGGAAACTATTCTCTTGGACAGAAGTTTTCTTTCGGTCACTTCCTTCTCTGAATTCCTCTGAGACTGAAACTTAAGGGGTTATCCCCCTAAGAGGGGAATGTGAATTCTTTTCATATGAGTATTCTTTGCATAATGTCAGAATATAATTTTAATTAGCTAAATGAAAATTAGTGGAGTCCCTAAAATTAAGTAAGATGAAGGTTGAGAGGAGTGGGTAATGAATGAAGAGATTGAGAGGAGTCTTTCACTCTGCAAATATTCTCATGAATTGTAAAGCTGCCAAAATGGGAGGAAGTTATGGGAAAGCAACGATATGTACATTGGCAAAAGAATCCAAAATGAAATTCTCGTGGTGCCCCTTCATCCTGGACTGGCTCACATCTGTTCCAGAGGGCTTGTCATCTTGATTAGTCTATGGGATTTTTAGAAAAAATTCTGCTTTAGGTTACAAGTCTTTTTCTGCTTATTACTTCTGCTTATCACCTTGAGCTGGCTCAGTGGGACCCCTCGATTTATGATTTCCCCTCACATCAGGGCTAGATGTTTCCTCTGATTTTCTTAAGACTTCCCCTCTATCCCATTTACTATATGCTCTAACCCAGCAGTTCTCAAAGTGTGGTCCCTGAGACCCTTTCAGGGGATCTGGTCTGTGAGGTCAAAACTATTTTCATAATACCACTAAGACGTTAAATTTCTCATATGCTAACTTCTGATAGATGTAACCCACAGAAACAAAAGCTCTTTGGAGTCCTCCATAATTTTTTAAGTATAAAGGGGCCCTGAGACCAACAAGTTTGAGAAACAGTTCTCTAATCCATTTTTCTCTGCAATATTTTTGTCCTATAGGCAACGTTGACCAAACAACAAAGATTAGCAGCTGCTAACTTCATATATCAATGGGAATAAATGATAGTGAGGGACAGAATAGAGGGAGGAGAGGTGGAATAGTCTGTGGGCTTGGTCTTTGGTCCAGGTGGCAAGGGCAATGCCATTAGTAATAAACCAAGGTCCTAAACAATCAGAGATACCCCCAAGTCCTAAAAGGAAGGGAATCAGAACCCCCATTTAGGAGTCTGGTTGAAAACAGGGGCACTTGGGTTTATTTTTCCTCCGTGGAAACACCTTGAATGCAGCAAACTTATTACTTCAAAATGAATTCACCCAACACCGAAATGGATGATGAGAAACATTACTGAATCTCTTTTATAGAAGAACTTTACAAAAGAGGAAAGATTTTCATTCGTCTAGGTTGGTTTGGATATGGGCCTATCTGTAGGCAGGGGGATGGACTAGATGACCTTTCAAGGTTTCTTTGAGCCCTGTGATTCTAAAATCACAGATGGCTTATTTGTGGGCAAAGCAATGCACACATGCAGGTCACCTTCGGTAGCAAATTGTCAAAAGTAGTTGTGCCTGAGGCTGACCTAGTTTGACAGTGGATCTCACACTGGAGCTCTCCTCCTCAGGATTGGTTCCAAATGTTTGTTTCTTTGCAAACTCTTCCATTTTGCTACTAAAAATACTCCCCAGAAGCAGATATGCAACTGACCATGACTCTCCATGTAATAGCCCAGTGAACAAACCCAGTGGTATCACCCTTCCCAGAAACCCCCTGGACTTCCTGACTGTACAGAGAATGGCATGCTAGAAATCTCCTATTTTGAAGTATAACATTCCTGTCTCTATATATCCACCTGTGGCAAGACCACAACTATCATTACAACAGAACAAACTCTTCCCTCGGATATGTGTATTAAGAGGAACTTGAGTCCGCCTAGGCTGAAGTAATCTAAATGCAATGGAGGTTTGGTCATATTAACATTTGTAAACATAGAAACATATAATATTAGAGGTAAAAAGTATCTTAGGAGATTATTTAGTCTCATCTCCTCATTTGACTGGATTGCAGAGTGCAAGACAGGGAATAATGTTTCTTTTACTTGGACCCAGAAGTTAAGTGACTTCATAGGGAGATTTGGAAAAGGCAATGGGAATGTTGTACCACTCCAGTGGTTTGGGAACATGTGGTAAAGATGGAATTCTGATGGAGTTGGAGACCCTCTAAAGAATTTCTTTTTTTGCTTTTTGGAGGGGGAAAGGTAGGGCAATTGGGGTTAAGTTACTTGCCCAAGGTCACATGGCTAGTTTTGTCTTAAGTGTATGAGGTCAAATTTGAACTCAGGTCCTCCTGACTCTATCACTGTACCACTTAGCTACCCCCCAAGAAATTGGGGTCAAAAATGAAAAGAGGAAGATAAAAGGGAAGCAAAGAAGCCTCTGTTAGCTGTTTGTACTGGAGTGTCGACCAAGAAAAGGAAGGTCTACATCAAGGAAAATTGGTGGACAGAATCAAGGAGAGTTACTCAATGTGGACAGCTTAGATCTAGAACTAATGGATTGAGTAGGACACAGAAAAAAAAGCCTTACTTCATAGAAGCATAGAATGTTAAAGCAAACAAAACAAAACAAAATCAAGAAACTGCAAGGAGTCTAGATTAATCAAACAAAGTCTGTGAGAAATAGCTTAGTGGCTGGAGGGGAGTGGGGTAGAAGTGAGGGTTCAGAGCTACACAATGGAGATAGCATCTATCATTAATTATCTTTTCATACATAACTGTCTTATCTTCCAACTAGATGTAGATAGTATGTATTACCAATTATCTTCTCCTACGTTCCTGTCACAGCTATCAGCTATGATATAGTGCAATGAGTACTAGATTTGGAGGCGGAGGACTTGTGTTGGAATTCAAATTCTGTCATTCATTAGTTCTATGACCTTGATTAAGCCACTTAATTTCTTTGAGCCTCAGATTCTTCATCTATGAAATGAGATGGTTATTTGAAATCATCTTCAAGCTTCCTCTCAGCTCTAAAACCTAAGAACTAGAATGTAAGCCCTGTGAGGGCAGAAATTATGTTCTACTCATTTTTTGTAACTTTCACAGCTCGTCATCATATAGTAGGCACTCTGCTTTTTGATGAATGAAGGTATGTATATCTTCTTTTCCCCATTCTTCATGCTGAGAAATATTGGACCCTTGGGATGATGAAAGTGGTACATAATACATGTAGTAAAAAAATGAGTAGGCTTCATTACAACCCCATTTTGTCATAATGTATTTCTCCATGTGCATGTGTATATTTAGGGGGATTTTGATTTCTTTTGGGAGCAATACTCCCTCCCCCAACACAGACCATATCCCATGCATATCTTCTCATCCTATGTGCTTTGTGTCTGTCTTTTCATTCATTCATAAATCATAGAATTTAAGTTAGAAGGGACCTCGGGGTCCTTTGAGTCTAGTGTGGACCTGAACAAAAATCTCTCCTTCAGAATACTCCATAAGTGGTTATCCAGACTTTGCTATGTAAAGATCTCTAGTGAAGAGTGAACAACCATATATCAAGACAGCCCACCCAGCTTTGATTAGATATAGTTATGAGAGTCTTTTTTACACGGAGCAGAAATCTCTGTGTTGGTACTTCTACCCGATGCTCCTCATTCTGTCCTTTGGAGACAAAACTCTTGCATATGATGGATATATGAAGTATAGTGTAAGTATATGAAGGTCTAGACAGAAGTGGGGAACCTGCAGTCTTGAGGCTTCCTAGGTGCTGGGTGCAGCCTTTTGACTGAGTCCAAGTTCTATAGAACAAATCCTTTTATTAAGGGGATTTGTTCTGTGAAGTTTGGATTCAAAGGACTGCACTTGAGGACCTAGAGAGCCACCTGTGACCTTGAGGTCACAGGTTTCCCACCCCTGGCTAGCATGTCCTCTTTAAGACTTTTCTTCTCTTGGCTAAACATACTCAATTCCTTCAATTGGTCCTCACATAGTATAATGTTGAAGACCTTAATACCTTTTCCATCGGGAATTTGTGGTGGGAGCAATGTTCTAGCTCTAGGCTTCCATGAAAGCTAGACTAATTTTTCCTTAAAAGGTATTAAACTATTCTCTAGACTTCATTGGCTCAGGGGACTGTGAGATTATATTGTATTTCAACATAATTGGTTTCCTTTGTAATAGTATGTGTTCATGCCTTTAAAAACATTATTCTGATAAGCGGTCCTTGGACTTCACTAGACTATTTAAAAGGGTCCATGACACAAAAAAGGTTAAGAACCCTTGGCTTAGGCAACACCGCCCCCTTCCCTGCTGTCTCTTCCCAGACTGTCATCCTTGGACAGTTAAGCTCTCATAGGTAATCCTCCATATCTTTTCCTATCTTCCCTTTGCCCTGAACCCTCTGGAATATTCTTTGCTTGCTAACCAATTTCCATTCATTTTAGAGATCTGCTCACATTGCTTGGTGCTTCCTGAACTCTTACATTGTCTCAAAGTCGCCGCATCTCCTGATATCCCCTTCAACGCAGACTGGTCTTTTTCTTTTGCCCCTGATTCAGGGAGAGATGGCCTTTTTCTATTTCTCCACTCCCAGATTTGTCATCATGACATCACCACTCCCCCTTTGAAGTCTATTGTGCTAAAGATGAAGCAGGCTGTCCACCACAGACAGGTGATGGACCCAAGTAGCAAAACAAGGCATATATTTTTGAATATGGCTGATGTGGGAATTTGCTTGACTATATATATTTGTTGTGAAATTTTTATTATTCTTGTTCTTTTCCTTTTTTTGGTCATTGTTCAAAGTGGGGTGGAGGGATGTGGGAGAGAGAGAAAAGAAATGCTTGTTAATTGGGAGGGAAAAAAAGTTCATTCCATCTAGCTCCTTGTTGTTGTGGACCTCTGGGTCATTCTTCCTCTTCGCCAGTAAGTTCATGGCCTTCCTCTCTACTCTTCACCCTTTTGAACACCCTGGTCTCCCAATTCCTTAATTTCCTCTCATAAGTTCTGGCTCCAGGCTACCTTTGTCATTCTTGAGTAGTCATCTTAAACCTCTTCCTCACCCTCTACCCTATTCCCATCTCACAACTAAATTTGCCCTGGGTGCTGGAGAAGAGGAAGGATTTTGATGTGGGAAGCCAAAGGGGGTTTCAGAACAAAAACAGAGGACCTGGGGGGGAAAAGTTCAGGAGATATTACTGAAAACAATAACAAGCAGTCATGAAAACCTGTGTGTGAAGACATGACAAGTAGACAATGAGGGGCTCACCTGCTTTTGAACTCTCCCACCCTCGCTTGCCAGATATGTGACTCACCCTCCTCACGGGGCAACAATGCCCCACCTCAGCACTGCGAGCTTTTGTTAAGACTTAGACCCGTTTGGAATATTAAACTGCAAATTAATAATCATAATACTGTGTATTTAAAGGGCACCTTTCCATGAAAGACTTAGACAAACCTCACTATTTACTATTCCTCACAAAATGCTGCTTTCTCCCTCCCAATAACCCCTGTGAGGTATAAACATCCATAAAGCAGATATAAAAAGAAAACATTTTAAATACAGTTGCTATCTCAGGTGCATTCTGGATGCGTAATGTATTTGGCAGGATAAATTGTTATCAGCTTGACTCTCCCTCCCCTTTTTTTCTCTTTCTTTCTCTCTCTTTTTTTTAAGCCACCATAAAACACCCAGAGTAAGTTACCATGAAAAGCTATAATAATGCTAATTTTGTTCCCATTTCCTGGCTTTTTCCACTAGACTTGAGGCTCTTTAATATGACTTTAAAATTTTTTCCCATTAATAACACCCTTTCTTTTGGGCTCTGTTCTTTTGAAGTTGTATTATTATTTTCCTCTATGACTGCAGCATATTTTGCTGTTTAAAATCAACTCCTGGTGCATGAAAGCACATTCCCAAGGGCCATGCTGTCCACCCTGAAGTTTAAAAGCTTCCAAAATGAGCCGGGATGCAACATTCTGAATGAAAACATTTGGGGCAGCCTGGCCTGAAACCTCCCTCCAAATAGGGGAATCTGGGTTATGGAGGAGCATTTAACTACAGAACCATGGGGTTAAGATGACACTTGGCCTGAAGCCCTAGTAATAGCCATCAGAAGCAATGGTACTAATGGTGGGGAACCACCAACCCAAGACAGCAATTTATTGTGTGTGCATGTGCGTGCGCATACACACACACACACACACACACACACACACACACACACCACTAGATTGTACATGGCTGCATTCCCCATCAGAGAAACTTCTTTCAGCTCAAGCAGGAGCCTTGATTCCTATATATACAAGACACGCAATTGCAGGGTGGGTATAGGGAGCATTTTGAGTTTAAAGTCCTTACTTGATTCTTCATTGGGATTCCTTTTCATATAGCTTCCTAAATTGGGATGCCAGTGACGCTTCTGGTGTGACTGCCTCTGGGCTTGATCTTCTAGTTGTATGTCTGGGGACAAGGAAGTAACACTTGGGCTGAGGGAAGCAGTTTCTCCCTCATGTTACCTCTTAGGCAAGTTAATTCATCTTTTGGAGACTTTTTTTTTCCAACTGTTAAATGAAAGAGTTGGACTACATCAAAGGGTCTTAATTTGGGGTCTGTGAACTTTAAAAAATAATTTAAATAATTATTTCAACATAGTTGGTTTCCTTTATACTCCTCTTTTATTTTATGCCTTTAATAACATTTTTTTTTCTGACAATGAGTCCATATGCTTTACTAGACAGCCAAAGGAGTCTGTTTCACACACACACAAAAAGATTAAGAAGCCTTTCACTAGGTCAGTCCTAAGGTTCCTTTTCATTCTAAAATTCCATGATTCTAACCATTGGTTACTCATCTGAATCCTCCATCATTCTGGATTCTGATAATGTTGCTATCTGTTTACCTATATATTATGAAAGATCTTGGGAGAACAAAAAACCCCACATTTTTAAAAAATTTTTTTATTTTTTAAAATTTTATTATAGTTTGCATCATTCATTTCCACAGGATTTTGAGTTACATATTTTCTCCCCCTCTTTCCCCCACCC
>CM053592.1:123292833-123347765 GCA_028646515.1 Pseudochirops corinnae
AGTGGGAAGTATCCTTGTGTGCGTTTTGGAGTTCTAGGATTGGTTTAGAGTCCTATTTTATGGGTATTTTGGAGTGGCTATGTGAGAGCTGCGATATGTTGCTGCTGCTACGCCACCATCTTGGCTCCGCCCCCCCAACCTCACATTTTTAATGCGGTTCCCTGGTGTTTTAAAAATGACATCTGCCATCTGTAACTTAGCAATAAAATTTTGTATTTGCTTATATCTTTCATCCAGGGGCACCCACAATACAGCTACCTCCATGAACTTACAAAAAAATATTGCCTTTGTTTCTCTTTTGGAGGAAACTTACTTTCTATGATTGAAAAGAAAGCTGTTGTTGCTGTTCATTTTTCAGTTGTCTCTGACTCTCCATGACCCCATTTGTGGTTTTCTTGGCAAAGATCTTGGAGAGGTTTGCCATTTATCCTGGAATGGTTTGTCATTTCCTTCTCCAGCTCATATTACAGGTCAGGAAACTGAGGCAAACACGGTTAAGTGACTTGTCCAGGGTCTCATAGCTAGTATGTGTCTGAGGCCAGATTTGAACTCAGGAAGATGAGTCTTCCTGACTCCAGGCCTAGTACTCTACTGTGATACATACTTTCTTGAGGAATAAGTACCAGCAGTGATGAATGAGAAGTGTAGCAAGATACTCCCTTGAGCTGGGCATTTGAAAAATGAGATCTATTCTCCAGATATTGGTATAGCCCTATTCATACCTGTTCTGCCCTTATTTCAAGTGCATTCTCTTTTAGGTACCTCTAGGTCTCTAATACAAGATTTGCCTGTGGTCAGTTCATCAATTGAACATTTATTAGTAATTTAGGCTCAAGACACCCCTTGGAAAAAAGTACAAAACTAAAATACTGCCTGGTCCCTGCCCTCAAAGAGGTTATAATCTTGTAGAGGTGACCAACCACATATACTGATGAAAAAGAATATAAATTTTAAAACGATCAGAACAGGAGAAGAGTACAAAATGCTATGAGATCAGAAGAAGGGAATATTGATCCAGCTGCGGGAATCTGGGTAGGCTTTAAGGAGGAGGTCACTGTAGAGGATTCAGGGAATATGGTAGAGTTAAGTCAGATAATTTTCGACTCTCCAAATTTCTTCCACCAAAAAGACCGAACATGGCCTCAGAGCAGCAGAGTTAAGCATGGGATACAGCAGTGGTCCTCTTAAGACAATTTGAGAAAAGACCCTTGAAAAGACCCAACCTCCTGAGGCAAGAGTGAAGTGCAAACACCTCCAGGCCAGCTCTCCAGAATCAACAAACAGCAGGCCCCTGAAGGCATCTGGGTTAGGAGGAAGCCTGCGCCTTAGAAACTTTCACCTCACAGAGAGTGTGGGGGTCTGACAGCTGAATAGGAGAAGATTGAAGGACCTTCCACATGCCAAGCACAGCTGTGCTGACCAGATGCTTCTCAGGCTCTGGATGCAGGGAGAAGGAGCTAGCACACAATGGGTGAGTGCAGTAGTAAAGGGTGGGGACCCTGTTGACTGTGGGCACTTGCAGGAGAACAGAGGCTTTGGTTTCAATGCCTGGGCAGAGAGAACAGCTGTAGTTTGCAGCCACTGGAGGGAAATATAGTGGTGGATTAGGTACAAATTACATTATAGTAAATGATCATAGTAATCTAACATATGATAAACCCAAAGATTCAAACTTTTGGAACAAACACAGCTGGGAAAACTTGAAAACAGTATGGCAAAAACTAGGTTATAAACCAACATCTTACACTGTATACCAAGACAAGGTCAAAATAGGTACATGATTTAAACATAAAGGGTGGTACTATATGCAAATTAAGAGAACCTGGAATAGTTTATCTGTAGATTTATGAATAAAGGAAGAATTCAGCACCAAAGAAGATACAGAGAGCATTATAAGATGTAAACTAGATCATTTTGATTATGTAATATCAAAAAGTTTTTCCACAAACCAAACCAAAGCAGCTAAAATTATAAGGAAAAAAATTTTTGCAGCAAGTATCTCTTATAAAGGCCTCATTTCTCAAATATATAGAGAATTGAGTCAAATTTATAAGAATATAAGCCATTTCCTTAATTATAAATGGTCAAAGAATATGAATAAGCAGTTTTCAGACAAGGAAATAAAAGCTATCTTTAGTTGTGAAAAAAATGCTCTAAATCACTATTGATCAGATAAATGCAAATTTAAACAACTCTGAGGTACCACCTTATACCTATGAGAGCTACTAATATGACAAAAAAAGGAAGATGTTGGAAGTTGGAAGGGATGTGGGAGAACTGGGATACTAAAGCATTGTTGAAGGAGTTGTAAACTGATCTAACCATTCTGGAGAGTAATTTGGAACTATGCTTAAAGGGCTATAAAGCTGTGCATACCCTTTGATCCAGCAATACCACTGCTAGCTCTATGCCCCAAAGAGATCCAAAAAAAGGGAAAAGGATCCATTTGTATAAAAATATAGCAGTTCTTTTCATGGTGGCTAAGAATTAGAAATCAAAGGGATTACCATCAATTGAGAAATGGCTAAACAAGCTGTGATTGTAATGGAATGTTATTGTACTATAAGAAAAGACAAGCAGGGTGATTTCAGAAAAACCTGGAAAGACTTACATGAACCAATGCATAGTGAAATGAAAAGAGCCTGAATTTTGTACACAGTAACAACAATATTGTTCGATGAAGAATCATGAATGATCTAGCTATTCTCAGCAATATAATGATCAAAGACAATCCCAAAGTACTAATGATGAAGCATATTGTACACTTCTAGAGAAAGAACTGATATTGTTTGAATACAGACTGACACATGCTATTTCTAACTCTCTTTTCCCCCTTTTATTTGAATCTTCATACAAAATGACCAATATGGAAATGTTTTATTTAATTGCACATGTATAACCTATATCTGATCACGTACCATCCCAGGGAGGGGAAGAGAAAGGAGGGAGGAATAAACTTTGGAACTCAAAACTTTAAATAAAAATGTTAATTTTTTAAAGGAGTGGTTTTGTTAGCACCATTATCTTCTTCTGAATAGGAACCCAAATCTTCTTAATCCCTACTGGGGATAATACTGGGTTCCTTCTCTTTTGCTCACTCATCTTTATTTATTTTTTTTGTTTTAGTTTGTTTTGTTAGCAGCTATTAGTATAATCCTCCTCAGAAGTGTTTTATTTTTTTTCACTGCCTTCCCCAATATATCCTCCTTTTTATCAGTTCCTCCTTCCCCTTGTATAATTCCCATCCCTTTTTACTTCCTTACAGGGTAAGATAAATGTCTATATTCGTGTATGTTATTCCCTTTCTGAACCAATTTTGAAGAGAGTATGGTTTAAACTTGCCCATCTTTCCCTCCATTATAATAGCTTTTTAATTCCTCTTTTATGTGGGATAATTAGCCCCATTCAATCCCTTCCTGTTCCTTCTTCCGGTGCAATTTTCTTTTTCATCCCTTTATTTTGTTTTTTGGGGTATCATCCCATAAAAGTCACCTTACATCTACACCCTCTGTCTGCATGTACTCCTTCTAATTGCTCTTTTGGTAATAAAGTTAAGAGTTACTAATATTATCTTGCCATATAGAAATACAGCTTAACTTTATGGAATTTCTTGTTTCTTTTTCACCTTTTTATGTTTCCCTTGAGTCTTGTATTTGGAGGTCAAATGTTTTATTCGGCTCTGGTCTTTTAATTAGAAATGCTTTAAAGTCCTCTATTTCATTAAATTTCCATTCCTTCCCTGCCTCCCTTCAGTTTTGCTTGTTACGTGATTCTTGGTTATAATTCTAACTCCTTTGCCTGTCATATTCCAAGCCCTCCATTTTTTCAATGCAGAAGCCACTGAATCCTGTGTAATCCTGACTGTAGCTCCATGATATTTGAATAGTTTCTTTTTGGCTTCTTGCAATGCTTTCTTTTTGACCTGTGAGCTCTGAAATTTGTCTCTGATGTTCCTGAGAGTTTCATTTTGGGATCTCTTTCAGGTGGTAATCAGTGGATTCTTTCAATTTCTATTTTGCTTTGTGGTTCCAATATATCAGGGCAGTTTTCTTTGATAATTTTGTGAAAGATGTTGTTCAGGCTTTTTTTTTTCCTTTGTGGAGGGGCAATGGGCTTAAGTGACTTGCCCAAGGTCACATGGCTAGTAAGTGTTAAGTGTCTGAGGCTGGATTTGAACTCAAGTCCTCCTGACTCCAAGAACCACGCTCTATTCACTGTGCCACCTAGCTGCCCAAGCCTTTTTTTTTAAAATCATAGTTATCAGGTTGTCTAATAATTCTTATATTATTTCTCCTGAATCTATTTTCTAGGTAAGTTGTTTTTCCAATGAGAAATTTCATTTTATTCTATTTTTTTTTACTTTTTTGATTTTGTTTTATTGAATCTTGATGTCTCATAGAGTCATTGATTTCCACTTGTTCAATTCTAATTTTTAAGGAATTATTTTCTTCAGTGAGCTTTTATACTTCCTTTTCCATTTGGTTAATTCTATTTTTTAGGGAGCTATTTTCCTGGATAAATTTTTGTATCTTTTCCCATGCTATTGATTTTTTCATGATTCTCTTGCATTACTCTCATTTCTTTCCCTAATTTTTCTTCTATTTCTCTAATTTGCTTTTTAAATTCTTTAAATTCTCTTTCAGGAATTCTTTTGGAGCTTGAGACCAAAACACATTTTTCTTTTAGGCATCATTCACATGTAGCTATTTTCACATTATTGTTCTCTTCTAAATTTATGCCTTGATCTTCCCCATCATTATAGTAATTTTCTATAGTCTTTTTTGCTCATTTTTGGGGTCTTTTTTGTAACATGGTATTTTTATGTGAGAAGTAGGTTCTAGTGCTGCATAGTTCTGAGCTTTTTGTGGTGGGGTTCTAGGTCTTTCACTGAGCTTCAAGGTTTAGCCGCTTGCCTCCTCTAGAGGGTAGGCTTACCTTCTGGCTTGTACTGGAGGGGAGGCCCTCCCTGTTGGCCTCTCCTGGGTGTGGGGCTTAGTTTCTGGTCTGCCCCAGGGTTGGGGCCTTGCTGCTGGGATGTTATGCAAACAGGATTTTTCTGCTAGTAGGTCCTAAATGATCAGCAATAGGGTCAAGGCCTAGCTGGTGGCTTGTGCTGGGGGTGGGGTTGCTAGGGTATGACCTTGTTGTACTGCCCAGGTTACTCACTTGTCTAGGGGTCTGATGGTTTGTAGGAGGGCAGGGCTTTGCTAATGGATTAGCCTAAGCTTGGAGCCCTAATGCAGGCCTCCTGTCCTGAGGCTTGTTGGTGCTGCTGGTCTTGGATCTTACCTTCCCTCCTGCTCCAGTGAGACAGATCTTTCCTGCCATGCTGGTAAGCTGCTTCCCTGCTACAGACCAATTCTGAGGCAGTTTTCTAGTTGTTTGGAGGGGAATTTGGGAGTGCGTCAGAGGGTTCTTTCCTTACTCCACCACCTTGGCACTAGAAATTGCCACCTCTTTTTCAATGAGAAATGTCAAATGGCCCCAAACGTAACAAACATAAAAAAATTCTTGGAAGAACTTAAAAAGGACTTTAAAAATAAAACAAGAAAGGTCAAGGAATAATTAGGAAAAAAATAAGAGCAATTGAAGAAAATCAAGAAAATTATGAAAAGAATGTCAACCACTCTTGAAACAGAGAATCAAAAACTTAAATGAAGAAAATAATTCCTTGAAAACTAGAAAAGTTAATGACATTCTAAGATACCAAGAAATAATAAAGCAAAATTGAAAGAATGAAAAACTAGGAGCAAAAGTGAAACAACTCTTCAGAAAAACAAGTGATCTAGAGAACAGATTGAGGAGAAATAATATAAGAATAGTTGGACTACCTGAAAATTACATAAAAAAAGAATCTTGATACAATATTACAAGAAATTATCAAGGAAAACTTTCCTCAAGCTCTAGAACAGGAAGGCAAGGCAGAAATAGAAAAATCCACTAATCACCACCTAAAAGAGATCCCAGGAGGAAAACTTAAAGGAATATCATAGCTAAATTTCAAAGCTCCCAGGTTAAGGAGAAAATATTGGAAGCAACTAGAAAAAAATAAGTTAAATATCATGGATTTTTTTTTGTGTAATTATTGTGTAATAAGGATTACACAAGACCTAGCAACTGCTATGCCAAAGGACTGTAGGTCTTAGAATACTGAAGAGCAGAAGAACTGGGGTTACAACTAAGGGTAACTTACCTAGCAAAGTTGAGTATAATCCTGAATGAAAGAAAATGAATGTTTAATGAACTGAAAGACTTTCAGTTTTTGTGACAAAACCTCTGGAACTTAAGGGAAAATTTGACATATAATATCTAGGAGAAATATAAGGTAAGCATTAAAGACCAATTATAAGAGACTCAATGAAGTCAAATTATTTACTTCTTATATGTGAAAATATTAGCAGTACTCTTATGACTGTCATCATTATCTGGGTAGTTGAAAGAAAGGCTTGGGCTGAGCTGAGTGCGATGGGGGTGATTCTAAACAAATAAAACTGTGTAAGGAGAAATAAAAAGGAGTAATTATCACATACAAATGAGGCATGAAAGGAAAAACTGATACTGAAGAATCTAGTTGGGGAGGGTGAGTAGTGATGAAACCTTATTCTCCTCGACAATGGATTAAAGAGGAAACAGCACATGTACGTGTACATACACATACACACACATACACATACATATGTATAAAGGTCTTCTAGATTCAGAAAATAATTAGAGGGCAAAGGGATAGGGTTGGGGGAGAGGATAAAGGAGGGACTCTTGGAGACATGGGCAGGCAAAGTAATAGGAATGCAAGATAGTGGTTAGAAATAAAGTAGAGGAGTGAAGAGAAATAGGGTAAATAGGGTGAGAAGGATAGTGAGGAAAAATAGGAAGGAGGAAAATATATAATAAGTAATCATAACTTAGAATGTGAATGGGATAAATTTACCCATAAAACAGAAATGGATAGCAGATTAAAAATTTGAATTCAGCAATATGGTGCTTTCAGGAAACATTATAAAAATGAGAGATATACACAAAAATAAAATAAAAGGCAGGAATAGAATTTATTATGTACAAAAAAGCAGAAGTAATGATCTTACACAAAGTTAAAGTTAAAATAGATTTAATCAAAAGAGAAAAACAGAGAAACTACACTTTGTGTCAGCAATATTATTCAATATTGTTTTAGACCATTTAAAATAACTAGACGATATAAAATACCCAAGCGCATGCTTGCCAAAACAGACCCAGGAACTATATGAACATAAATATAAAACATTTTTTATACAAATAAAGTCAGATCTAAATAATTGAAGTAATATTTATTGTTTATTGGTAGCTAAAGCCAATATAAGTTTAAAAAGACAATTTTACCCAACTAATCTATTTATTCAAGGTCATCCCCATTCAATGACTAAAAATAAAATCTTACTGAGTTAGAACAAAATAACAACTAAGTTCATTTGGAAGAACGAAAGGTCAGGAACTTTAAAGAAACCAGGGAAAAAAAGATAAAAAGGAAGTAGATTTGGCAGTATCAGACCTTAGACTGTATTATATTATAGTCTATAGTTGAAGTGTAAAAGGGCTAATTTTTGATTATTTTGAATTAAAATTTTTTGTATAGATAAAACCTCTATAGTCAAGAATAGAAGGGATGCAGAAACATTTGGGGGTGAAACTTTCATAGACAGTCTCTCAGATAGATTGTGATTGGGTTGGAACGTTGTTGTGGTGTAGGAAATGATGAGCTGGTTGATTTAGAAAAACATGGGAAGACTTGGATTTACAAAAGAAAATGCTATACATCTTCAGAGAAACAGATCACAAATGGGAATAAGCATAATATGGCCTTACATATATGTGCATGAGTGTATATGTGTATATATGTGTATGTTTATAGGTCTCTGTGTGTATATGTATATGTGTATGTATGTATGAATGAATATACATATCTATATCTAGATCTGTATCTATATCTATATATTTCCATGTTTAATTGTAGCCTTCCTTAGGGGAGAAGGGAAAAAAAGTAAAAAGTACACAGCAGAGAACAAAGGAAAGCCTACAAGGAAGCAAAGAAAGGCTGGGCAGCTCTGGAAACAATTTGTAGTATTTCTTAAATGAGTTTTCTTGAAATGGAAAATTATTGTTTTATATTGAATACTCTCTTATGTTCTGCTGTGTATATGACAGTGTTTCCCCCCCCTCCCATTTTGTATTTGTTTAACATAAATTTTTATTTATAAAAAAAAAATTTAAACTAAGCCTTGCAAGGTGGGTAGGATGGTTATGTCTTCAAGATGGAGTAGCAAGTAAGTGTGCTTACATATACTTTCTATTCTTGAATGCACCTGTGTTCTCATCAGTGTGAGTGCTCCTTCTGATGGTGCAAATCACAACTCATTCATACCTTCTCACCCTGTGCAACTCTTCCTTTATCCCTTTCCATAAATTCTTTTGCAGACTGGGGCTCCTCTTCTAGGTCTCATGACATTGCATTACTACCAAAGAAGTGCATAGAAATCACACATTAATTATCTCTCATTCTCAATATATGACTTGTCCACCTGCTTTTTTGGTCAAGCATCTCTTTGTTGATATCCTTTAAATTGCTTCTTGTATACATTTCTTAATTGATAATATGGTACAGTTTGTTTACACAAACATTGACTTTGTGTGACTTACAATTTTGACTCTTTAAGGGTGTAATATGTCATGATTTACCACTAGAAAGGATCACTGAAAGATACTATTCTTAAACATATAAGGTTTATGTCAAGTGGGTACATGATATCATTAAAAGCCCTGCACAATTTCCCAAAGGACACCTAACCCACTCTTTTCCTCCTGTTCAGTTCTGAACATTTGCAATTCATCGTCTATCTGAAATGACTGTAAAAGATATGTGTATATGTAGATACATATGTGCATATATACATACATATATGTTTATGTATGTATTTGTGTATACTGATGAACCAAATTCATGGGCTGTCTATCCAATAACATATCATAGATTAAACAACTATCATTCTCTATCCACTTAGTTTTTCCTATGTGGATGGTTAGGGCAAACTCTTTTGAGTGGTTATGGATCTCATTTAGGATATTCTTCAATGTAAAATGCTCTAGGGCTTGATGTAATCAGTACAATGCCATTTGAAGATGCAAGCATTCAGAGGATCTCACTATCCTACTGTTTTAAATTTCTTTAGTACTTTTTTCCTTTCTCCTTTATATTCATTGGCACATATCTTCCTTCTTCCCTTTTCATATGGAGCTCTGTATATAGTTTGCTTTGAATTTGGGTGATGGGCAACATCTAATTGGAGACCTTCCATGGCAATAAAATTTTGGAGCTATTAAGGCTTCTCATCTCCACTTATCTCCTCTCTCCTTCAGATGTATTCTCTTCAAAGATCTCTCCTTCCCATTTCCTATATATTCTGTTATGCTAATAATTCTGAGTGGGCAGCTAGGATGTGCAGCAGATAGAGTGCTGGATTTGGAGTCAAGAAGACCTATGTTCCAATCCAGCCTTAGTAGCTGTGTGACCCTGGACAAGTCACTTAATCCCTGTCTATGTCAGTCAGTTTCATATAAAATGGGATGATAATAGTACCTACGTCCCAGGGTTGTTGTGAAGTTAAAATGAAATGATGTTTGTAAAGCATTTTGCAAACCTTAAAATTCTACGTAAATGCTAGCTATAATTATTATACAAACACAAGGTAGCATTTCTCTTTAGATCTTGACCTTTTTCTTCTTTACACAAAAATCTTTACCTCTGCAGCATACCTGTCAGAAGCATAGAACAGTAAGTCTCAGAAAATGTTGAAACATAAGTAGAGTATCCAGTCCATAAGAGACCTTCTCAGTTTACAGATGAGGCAACTAAATCTGAGAGGTGATGGGACTTACTCGAGATCACACAGCTTATTAGTTGGTAAGCCAGGACTAGAACCAAGTTTCCTGACTCCAAATGCAGTATTCACTTTCAAGAATATCCTTCTAACTTTTCCTGATGGCCATCACTCTTCACATTCTGTTTCTAATATTGGTGTCTGCAACCACTTGCTGGTTTTCAAGATCGGTCTCTTAAATCACCTGCTGTAACCCCCTGCCCCACCACTCTGACGTCTTTGGATTTACAATCCTGGTTAAAGTCATGTCCCTGAAGGAGGAGGGAATGAACCAGTCTCCCTATCCCTTCAAACCCCTAAATTGATTTGGCACTCTAAGTCATTGTTATATTTTATACTGAGTCTTCTGAATCAGTTCATTGAATTTTAGCTGTAGCTATATAAAATCCTATACAGTGAAATTATTTGGCCATATTGCGGATGGCTATGCCATGATCCATCAATGCCACTAACTACTAGCAATAAAAAATTAAAAAAAAAAACTCTTCTTTTTTCCCTTTTCATTGTAATGAATTTTCTAAACTCTGATTGAACCGCAGGAAGGCACTTCCCTGGCTTTTTAATTTTTAAGGGTAGCGTTTTGCATTTTTATATGAAACCCATAAGATTGGTGGTGGAGAATTTTTAGTATTCCGAATATTTTAGGAAGGGCTGCTGAGATTTAGGCACCTACTGACCAGGTTTTAATGGAAGGGAAGATGGGCAATGGAAGCGCTCTTGAGATAACTGTCTCAGTCTGAGATTGATGATTTAGTAGAGGCAGCAGGGAAGGATTCAGTAAAGGAAGATCAGGTATGGAAAGAGGGTTGGAATTATTTTGGTACTTTTCTGAATTGATAAAGGGGAAATAGTTGACATAATTTATTCAGACTTTGAGAAAGCAGTTGTTATTGTGCTGTATGGGAGACTGATTTACAAGGTCAGGAAGCAGACTATAGAAGACAACTTTGGAAATGCATTACAAATTGGCTTAGGCAGAGGAAACAGATGGTGTCAGTAAGATGAAACAATTCAGAGTTCAGAGAGGGAAAGATATGAGTGCATATGAAATACCTGAACGCCACAAAGAGTCTGGTGTTAAAAATCCAACTCTTCAATGACTCATCTGGCATAAGCAAAATAGGGGTCTTAAGGCAAAATAGAAGAATAGCAATTGTGATTCTATTTTAATTTACTTACCTACCCAAAAGGAAGTTAGGGAGAACTCCATCCATTAAAATTACCACTAGAAAAAACAGTGACAATATGCTCAGCCCAACAGGGAGAGTATATTTTGAAAAAAAATTCAGTTTAACACCCTCTGAGCCTCAACTTCCTCAGCTGTAAAATGGTAGTAACAATATTAGCACTACCTACTACAGAGGGTTGTGAGAGCAGGGATTCATAAACTTTGAATGCAGGGTGTTCCCAAAGTCTTACTGAAGATTTATGCTCTAGTAGCTGAAAGTTTCCCAGAGATTTTGAGGTACCCTGTACCTCAATGGAGTCATGATCTTATCAACAAGTGTACTCCTTCCAACACCTCCCCATGCTGTATAATTCTTGCTTGTATCCTTCCCTAAATGGAGTATTTACATGGAGTATTTCATGCTCAGGGAGCCCTCTTCTATGTCTTTTAACATTTTGTGGGTACTAATATAGTCCTAAGGCTCCCCATCTGCTGTCTGTAACTCTGGCTATATGCCTGGCAACCTTTCTCCTCTTCCAGTCTTTATTTCCCCCCCCCCCCCAGGATTATCTTCTATACCACTTCTTGCATATAAATCATCATTTCTTGATAAGCTACAGACCATTTATACCCAGTATATGTCCATTGTCCTTTGAATGAACTACAATTCTGATTCTTTAGAGATCTTGGTGTCTCAGGTTTTTGTCATCATAAAGTGGGAGAATATTAAAGTCATGAAACTAAGAGCATCTTGGGATTGTTGAAAGTGCTTTTTAATGGGACAGATGCAATCTAGTCAGCTCTTCTTTCTGTTCATATCTGGGCCCATCTCACTGCCCATCTACAGAGACTATTCTATCACTACATATGGTAGACTAACTCACTATATTAGTCACCTAGCTTCACCTCCTAGTCTTAGCAATAGGCACTCTTCATCCCTTGATATAAGCCTTATAGACCCTGATGGCATGTGCTTGTTGGCAGAAGCACTGTTTTTACCCTTTCACTACAGTAGAGTAGTAAACTAGTATGTCTCCTTGAAACAGTGGGTATATGGGCCAAAAGATTAATATTTTTTCCCTTTGAAGGCTAATCACTGCAAGCAGATTGTAAATACTATAAAAGGATAAAATGAAAGATAAGAAGGAGCCTAGTTTAGAGAGAAGAAGGCTGGATCTTGAGGAAGAAAACCTGAAATTGAATCAGACATTAGAGAAAGGGAAGGAAACAAACATTTATAATGGGCCTACTATGTATCAGGCATAGTGCTAAATCTTTTACAAATATTCTCTTATTTGGTCCTCAAAACAACCCTGCAAGGTAGTTGCAATTACAGCCCTATTTTACATTTGAGGAAATGGGGCAGACAGAGTTTAAGTGACTTACTCAAGGTCACACAGTTAGTAAGTGTTTATGAGAAAAACAGCTAAGATTACAAGGAGAAATATTGAAAAGTAAACCCTTTACTCTTCTCTAAAGAAAAGTATTTTACTGTTTCCCCTCCTCTTCCAAAGGCAAGATATATTTCCCAACCTGATCACCCAGTATTTGGAGGCAACATGTAGAATCTTCCCTCCTCCCCCAAAGAATGGTATTAGAGGTTCTGGTCCAGATGGAAAAATAACTTTGATCCTATAAGGGTCTCATTTTAAAAACTTAAGCTGGGAAGAGATTATAAATGTAAGTGATAAATACTTATTATTATTAATGTTCAGAAATATTAGTCACCATGGTTAATTCTATCAGCCAACATTTATATACAGTACTTTAAGTTTTGCCAAGTGCTTTACATATATTATCTCATTTGATTCTCACAAGAGTACTGTGAGGAAGGTGCTATTATTATCTACATTATAGTAACGAATTCACTGAGATAGAGAGCAGTTAAGGGATTTGTCCAGAATCATAGATATATCCAGTAGGAGACAGGATTTGAACTCAGTCCTTCCTAATTTCAAGTCCAGCACTTGATGTCGCCATTACCTAGTTAGTCATATGATACTATGTTACTTAGTAATATGATCCTGATCAAAAGTCAACAGGTAAAATGTCCAGAAATTATAAACCTGAGCCAAAAGATGATACCTGCTTGTACTTTAGTTAAGTTTTGATTTTTTAAAAACTATCAATTTAATAATATGATTTATTTTCTCTAATGCAACTGAGTATATATATATATATATATATATATGCTTAGTAGCAAAGAAATGAAAAATAAAAAAGAAAATACAATTTTTCCTTATGACTGCGAAATTCCTAGATTTCTTGATTCATAGTCTTTTTCCAGTTTTCTTCCAACCTGCCTTTAGGATCCATAAATGATGCATGGGGCAGGCTTGTTCTCCCAGCACCACTTAATGGAGCTTCACTGGTATTAGCAGTTAACTAAAGCTTTTTAAGTTATTTACTAAGTGACTGAGGAAGCAACCTTTAAGCAACCTATCAATCATTCATCCACTAGAGAACACATCCTGGAGAAACTTGTATTCTGGGGCTTCACTCTTCTCATTGGTGATTGCCTCTCCAGAAACGCTATTTCATGACAGTTTCAATCATAGAGGTACCTTTGTTCACCATCCTCCAACCATTCCCCACCTACGTAACAATCAAAATAATTCTACCATTGTGCTTGGATGGGATGTACCAATATATTCCTTTATGGCTCTACTTACCATCCCTGTAACTTTCAAGAACAAATTATCCCTCTGGTTTTAACCATAAATATTAATATTCCTCTGTGGTCACTACTCACATATGTATATTATTCCCCTATTACATATGTGTATTGTTCCCCCTAGAATATAAGCTCCTTGAGGGCAGGGGTTGTTTTTGCTTTTGTATTTGTGTTCCCTATGTTTGGCATGGAGTAAGCACTTGATACTTTTTTCATTCATTCATTCACTCATTGGATCATAGGCTTAACACAGAAAAGAACCTCAAGGGTGATTTAGTCTGACTCTGTCATTTTTCAGGTGAAGAAACTGAGAAATTGTCGTTTATTCAAGGATGCATAGAGGCAGAATTAATATTCAAACTTAGGTCCTTCTGCCTCCAAATTCAGCCTACTTTCTACTAAACCACTTTACCTCAGGATTATGTTAGACACTGAAGAATTATAAGCATCATGCCATTTTCTGAATCTAGACTCAAGAAACTAAGAAACATTTTATGTTTTCCCACAAAACTTTGCCATTATGCTCATGAGTTTCTCAAGAAAAGTATGCTAAGTACTAAGTAAACCTTTAAATGATTTTCAAATTTTCTTAAAAACCTCCAGTCCATGACCTACAATATATTTAAAAATAAGTAGAGGAAGAAGAGCCAAGGTGGCGGAGTAATTGAAAGAAATATGGCTTAGCTCTCCAATATGACTTCTTCACAAAGATCTAGAAAACACACCAGTCTGATAAGAAATCCAAGAAAAATATCGCAGAGAATCCTATTTCCAGCCCAGGTCAACATGGAGAGATAGGCAGAGAGGTCTGTGTACCCTGGGGATGAGGCAGGCAGGTGTAGAGTATTTCAGTAGGCAGGAGCTGAGAGAAGATCAAGGCTGTGCCCAGGAAAAGAGAAAAGACCGACACAAGAGTGCCTCAACCTTTTGGAAGATGCAGGCACAGGTGCCAACGAATAGCTTTGTTGTTGACTATCCAGGTTGCACATCCAGGGTAGACTGAGAAGAATGTCTAGGGACGCCATTCCAAGGTAAAGAATAGTCACAGACCCAAAAGGGTCTTAGCTCCAGCCTCTGGTCCAGTTTGAAGCCTGGAGGCGAATAACCAGGGCAGAAATCCCAGACCATGGAGGACCCTACAGTTTTCTCATTTGAAACCTGTAGAACTTTCTAACTATCTGATAGCCGCTGAATCTAGCAGCAGGCTAATGGAATTTCCAACCAGGAGCGAGTCCATTGGAGTTTTGTATAGGCCCAAACCCAGATCAGGAACTTGGCAGAGCTCAGACAAAGAGGGCAGTGGCCTAACTTTGTCTTGGATCAGGTCACTGAAAGCTTGCAGGTTCCCAAACTGAACTGTCCCTGAGATCCTGGACCTGCATAATCCTCCATACTCCAGGAAAGCAGCAGAAGGCCCTAAGAGGACTGAAGCCTAGTTCAGAATTCCCTGCAGAAGTGCACAGAGGCCAGCCCTTATATAAATTCTGAAGTCCTGAAATAGAATGGTAGTCAACAAAAACAAAAAAGAATCCCACCATAAAGAGCTATTATGGTGACAAACCAGGAAGAAGAGAATGACCCCCAAAATATCTCTAAGCAAAACCTCAAAGAAAAACACAGCTTGGGGACAACTCCAAGAATTCCTGAAAGAGATGAAGCAAGAGTGAAAAAAAGAGCTAAAATTTATATTTAAAACCAAACAAGAGTACTAAAGGAAAAAGTGGGAAAAGACATGAGTGTTATAGAACAAAGATTTAGAGAGAGAATTAATAGCTTGGAACAAAAGGTATAAAACCTTATCCAAAATGGAAAAAGTAAATAGATATTATTACTTTTCACTGTATGGAAGTGTTGAGTAGTATAGACAATATCAGAGGGAAACTGAGGCAATGCAGAGAGTGCCAGGATTGGAGTCAAGAAGAACTGTGTTCAAATCCAGCTCAGACACTTGCTAGCTATGTGACCCTGGGCAAGTCACTTAATATATTCGAACCTCAGTTTTCTCATCTGTAAAATGATGACAATACCTCATTTAATAACTTTCTCATTAGATATATATATGTATATATATATGTATATATATATATATATACACACACACACACACTCACACACACACACACACATACACACATATGTCCTAGTTTTAGGGTAAAACAGTCACTTGTTATCTAAGCAGGGTTTGAACTAAGAAACCTCCAAAGCTGGCCCTTTCCAGATCTAATTCAATCACCTTATTGATTGTTCCTGAGACTCTACCAATTTTATGTGTTAAATATAATACACAAAGGGCAGCTAGGTGGAGCCACAGTACACAGACTGCCAGGTCTAGAGTCAGGAAGACTCATCTTCCTGAGTTCAAATTTGGCCTCAGACACTTACTAGCTGTGTGACCCTGAGCAAGTCACTTAACCTTGTTTGCCTCAGTTACCTCTTCTATAAAATGATGTGGAGAAGGAAATGGCAAAGCATTCTAGTATTTTTGCCCAGAAACCCCAAATGGGGCCATAAAGAGTAAGAAACAACTGAAGTGCTTGAACACACAGACAATGCATGAGTAGCACCTTGATGCATAGGGCTGTGGGAGTGAAAGCTGAAAGGGACGTCAGAAATGGGAAAACTGAGATCAGAGAAAGGAAGTGATTTGCCTAAGGTCTAGTAAGTAGCAGAGTTAGGATTCCAAATCCAGCACTCCTTCTACAATACCTCATCAGCAACAGAAGTTTGTTTTTTCCTATTTCTTTACTTGCTGACTCACTGGTCTTCAATATGCACAAGACACTGGACACGACCACATTTGGGAATGACTTTCTCCGAAATTAGGTTTGCTCTGATTTCTTTTATGCCTGGTTGGAGCTCAGAGCCATAATTAGAGGGCTGCTTCTTCCCCCATATCATTGTTCTGGCCCATCTAAATTTGTTCATCCAATCCTATTTCTTCCCCCATGAACAGGACCCTTGTCTTTTTTTATTTCAAAAGCGCGAGATTGATCACCTGGTCTTGGCACTTCTGTTTTCTTGGCATTTTCCCTAGTGTCTCCAGCTGCTCTGCTATATATGTTTCATTTCAAGAGCTATGGTGCTGGGTTGTAATTTAATTTTTCTAAATTTAGTCTGTAGAAGGCCCAGGGCCAGTACAGGGGGATTACTGCTGCTCACCAGGAATACACATTTGAGCAAAGGAAAATCCTCTCTGGGGATCTGTATTTATTTACAGAGTTTCAGGACTCAAAATAAGACACAATTGAGTCACCAGCCATAAGTCCCTATTTCAATTTAACAGTCTCTTATCCACAAAATCAAATGCTATATAAATAAAGTGGCTGCATTCTTTCCCTTGTTCTTTAGCCTGACTTCTGCCCCCTCTGCCTTGCTGTCACCTAAGGGTCCCCCGAAGACCTCTTTCTCTCTTCTCTCAAGAAAAGAAGCTGCTTAAGAGTAAATGACAGCAACCCTTCAATGGTTTCCCCACTGCCCAAGCACAAAGTACAAATGCAAAGACCAGAATTACAATAGGCTCTGGGGCAGTTTTGTTGGAAATGTCCAATGAAGCACACACGGAAGCATAAGCTAGAACCCTTTAGGCAAATTGTAGCCCTTGTGTTTTTAGTCTGGGTCTGATCCCACTGGCCAATCTAAGCTTCGCTGAGTGGTAGAAAGAATATTGGCTTAGGAGGCAGGAGACAATCCCTCTCTCCTTTCTCCTTTGCCTCAACATTTAACCTCTTGGCTAAGCTGCTTTATGTCTTTAGGTTTCAGGTTGCTTACTTGTTAAAATAAGAGGGCAGGACTCTGTGTTGATATCCCAAAGGGGTCAGTGACAGAAAGCTCCCGTATCTACCAAGATGCTCACACTAGCACACTTTGGGGGAGTAAAAAAACTAGAAGTATATCCTATGAGTGTGTAATGATCAGGAAATGGTGACAGATTGGGGGGAGGGGGTAGAATACTATGGAATGTTACTGTATTATGATAAGGAACAAGGAATATGAAGAAGTCTGAGAACCTGGGGAAGGTGTCTGAGGTCTATTTCTTCATATGGAACAGGAAGGTCTCTTCCTCTTCAAAATCTATGGTTTTATGAGTGCGTGTGTGTGTGAGTGTTGGGGCAGGGGAGAAAGAATCATACATAAAGAATAATATAATTAATAACTAAAAAATATAAAGACAATAATAAGACAGTAAAATTCAGATCAAATGTAATCCTAGCACTACTCGCAAATGATTGATGTTAAAGCGTGCTTGCTGCTTGCTTTCTTTCTGTCAAAAAAGCTAGACTATAAGAATGCGAAGTTACAGGTTGGGTCGGTTACAATTTTGTCAGGTGCCTTTTCTTTACTAATAATAGCTAACATCAATAAAGTACTTTGAGGTTTGCAAAGTGCGTGTATACACACACGCAAACACACCCTTTGTTATGTGTGTGTGTGTGTGTGCGTGCGCATACGTATGTGTGTTTTTCTCTCTCCCCATGTAAACTGCCATTTGGTCTTCACCATAACTCTGGGACATGGTTGCTATTATTATCCTTGTTTTATAGGTGAGGAAACTGAGGCAAACAAAGGTTAAGTGACTTGCCCAAGGTCACATAGCTAGGAAATATCTGAGTCAAGACATGAACTCAGTTCTTCCTGACTCAAAAGTCCAGCACTCTATATACTGTACCTTGTAGTGGCTTAGCCCTGAATAGGGGGGGACATGCTGCTCATTGGGATGGTTAATGTATTCAAGCAACATACATCAATACAAAAAAATTTTTAATGAAAATAAAACTAGGAGGTAGGGCTAGGTGATGCTTTCTAATGCCCCTTTCAACACTACATTCTATGGTCTTTAGTTGTGTAAAATGGGTGCAAAACCAAGTTTCCTTCTTGCTTCACAGAGCTATTGTATCAGTGAGATGTCAGAGAAAATCCTCTAAAAAGCATAAGCATTTACAGCAATGTAAAGTATAGTGATTCTGTTTGGGACCCTCTTGGGTCCTAGTGATGCTTCCTAACAGTGTGAGAGTTTGCTTTGAAAACTAATTCAGAGCACAGCTGGATTTCATGGTCCCTAAGACTAAACCTCCCTATCATGATTCAAAGCCAATCTCAAGAGACCCTGTACTCTATAGAGAAGCAGGAGGAAAAACCATTCAAGCTGAAAAACATCTCAGCATGCTGTCCACACACCAGCAGAGATCAGCTGTGAGAAGCATTCTAGATGGGCTGGTCTTACAAAGGTCAAGGCTACCCACATTTCCCTTACTTCCTTTCATTGGAATTAGGGAGCTATGTTAATAATGGGCACAATTCTAAGGTGGACACTGTTTCTTTAATACATTCTAGAAGAAAACTCAAACTTTAAGCTATGCTCCCTCATTCATTCTATGGTCTAGTCATGGACAACTTGCCATCCCGCTAAATTCATCATGCTTATTCCCACATTCTTGGTTCTGCGTATGCCATTCCTCATGTCTGGAATGCTTGCTTGTCCTATCTGCATCCATCTTCCAAATCCCAGTTTAAATGCCCTCTGTTTTATGGTGCCTTGCTTGATTCCTTGCACCTGGGATTTAGCTCTCCCTCACTTGACTGCCTAGCATTCTATATGCCTCACATAACCTTATATCCTAATTTATTTTATATACTTGTGTCTGTGTCACCTTCTCTGTTATTCCATAAGTGCCTTGAGGATAGAGATCGGGATTCTGTTTGTGTTTTCCTGGTGCTTAGCACAGTACCTTACACATAGTAGGAATTTTATAAATATTTGTTGAATGAGTGGGTAGATAAATGAATGAAAAAAGGCATGTTGGTGGATCCCTCTTTACTCAAAATGAAAAATAGTCACTCAAAGAGACCATAAATCTTGGCTTTTTTTTTTTTTTTTTGTAGAATGCTTGCAGAAATCATGAACACTCAAACAAATGGGCATAGGTAGCAACTCCATTTGAGAAATAAAGTGTGGTTTTTTTGTTGGATAGCATAATACAAAAAGAAATGCAATCTGATACCAGTAAGAAACAAAACACTCCTACATGCTTCTGATTTAGATTAATAGCTATCTGAAAACCAGACCCCACAGACTCCAACCCAAATCCCTGATCATACATGATGCCCTTATCTGAGAGACGCCATGAGATCACTTCTCTGAACATTATTTTTTAAAAAATATTGCTTGGCGCTGGGTTCATAAATATTGATTGATAGAGAAGACGATGAGGACAATGGTGATGCTGTTTTGAAGGTAGAGGCGCTTAAGCCAGTTTCTTATCTATCCAGAAGTCTTTTTTTCAATAAGCTTTGAGGATCTGTAAAAATTCTAGACACAGGCTTTCCTAAGCTGCAGTATGCTGATGATAGTGCCTTGGGAGCATTCATACAAGAAAAAAATGCAACAGATTATGGAACATTTTTCAGAATCAGCAGAGCATGACAGCTTGACAATCATTTTGGAGAAGACAGAAGTCATGTATCAGCTAGTTCTAGGCCAGCTTTGAATAAGGACAAAAATCTTCATTGGAGCATGGAAGTGAGAGTCATTGGTATTGGGCATTTTCCCTCCTGCTCAGACAGCATATATACTCAAACAACAAACAAGGAGTTCAAAAATAATGTTGACGAAATTAACGACTATTAATTTCAAGTCAACCATGATGTAGTAAGCTCCTACTATGCATGGTACACTGTAGTAGACTAGCAGATGCAGTCTGGTATCAGTGAAGTATAAAGTTTCAGCTTGTATTAACCTGTCAGCTAAAAGCAAGGGTAGGTGATATCCATACACATGGAGTGAGAGTTGAACCTGTTGTTCTAGGACATGCTCACCTTCTGGGCAAACTCTCTAGTGTGCATTGTACAATGACAGCAAGGCAGCCTTAGAAATCTTTCTTTTGGCCTTGAGGAATTCATTCTACCTCATTGTGCTGGGCTGGACTTGACATGTTACAAGAATAGATGACACTGGAATACAAAACCAGATATTATATAGTAAATTAGAAGTCCTCTAATTCGATGTAGGAAAAAATTAATGATTTCTTGAAGCCCAAACAATAAATAATGTGCTGAATATTTAATAATGGCATAGTGCTGTACTGAGTGCTACAGGGTCACAAAAGCATCCTAATAAAGTCCTTGCCTACAAGAAACTTGTAATCTAATTCAGTGCCACATTACATAAATAAGCTGTGTGGTACATGAAAGAGGCTGACTGGGATGCTAGGTGGCATAGTGGAAAGAGTTCCAGGTCTGGAGTTGGGAAGACTTAAGTTCAGATCTGGCCTCAGACACTTACCAACTGTGTGAACCTGGGCAAGTCACTTAAACCCCAGTTTGCCTCAATTTCTACATCTATGAAATGGGAATAATAATAGCACCTACCTCCTGGGGTTGTTATTAGGATCAAATGAGATAATAATTATAAAGCACTTAGCACAGTGCCTGGCACATATTAAGCATTAAATAAATGTTAGTTATTATAATAATTATTATTATGCTAAGAGAAGGTCTTCAGTTTCTGGACAAAGACCTAGGTTAGGAAGACTGGAATGACGAGAAGGATTTCATTGCAAGGTTGTATCCAACTGATTCAACTTAATCATTTGCATTAGATAATACTCAATGGTGTAGGAAAGAGAAATAATCTCAATATATTAGGGAACCAACGAAAAACCATGTAATCAGATTGGCCAATGTGCATGTCTTGACACAGCCTCCCACGAGGATCTTGGAGCATGCATGGCTATTCTGTGACCACTTACTGTCTGTTTACCATATGGTGATGAAAGGTTTTTTAGTTGGCTTCTGAGTCAGAATTGAGCATTCATACAGGGGGCCCAGGCATTTCAACCTTGTTCTCTGCATAAGGAGGCAATAACTACTAGAAGCCTCTGGGTGGGAAGAGTGCCAGTAACCTACTCTCCCTAACCAGGTTAACATCAAGGTATTAGCACGTCCCTTTTGAGTTCATTCTTTTGTGCTTTAGGTGAAGGAGTATTGGAGAAGGAACCAACTAGGCTGTAACCTTGTGAACTTGGAAAGGTTGGGAGAATCCTGCAGGGAAAGGACATGAAAACACTGATTTCATTAACATTGCTGAATTTGGAAGTGAATTTGGTCTGGTACATGCTTTGTAACAGCACTTTAAGCTAAGCTGCTCACCCCACTTGGTAAAGGTGGTAAAGAGAAGTGGACGCTCTTGATTCTAAGGAATGGTTCACATTCCTGTTCTTGTAACCTTTCATCACCATGTGGTAAACAGATGAGAATGGGTCACAGAATAATTGTGCATGCTCCAAAATCCATGTGGGAGGTTGTGTCAAGGTAAGCACATTGTACCTCCTCATAAGGGCTGGTCTGTCATTGGCCAATCCAATTACATGATTTTTCATTGATTCCCTAAGAACTATATTGAGATTCTTTCTGTTTCCTATACCTTTGAGTATTATCTGATATGATTGCTTAATATCCCTAACTGATGGTAATTGGTTAAATGATGCTGGGACATTAATTATTGGGTCAATCAATGATAGAAAAAACATTTCTAACTGTAAATGGTGATTAATGTTGGGGAGAATTCACTAGAATGGGGACTTGAGCTAATAGCATTAGACAGATACCCTAATCCCTCAATGGTATCCTTAGAAGCCTGAACAAAAGATGTAGCCTTGCTCTGGAAACTCAACTCATCAGTGAGAATGGGAATCGGGATAATTACCCGCCCCCCTCCAAGAGCTTAAAAAGACTATACTCATATAAATCATCCTAAATGTAACAGTTGTAACCTGCTTGCAGGCAGGATTTGTGACAGTTGAAAGTTATGCATCCTGCAGGTTGACTGTCAATCACACAGCACTCTATTAATTCCTATGATTCCTAGGTTTAGTCTAGGAGTTATCTGTTAATCACTGTCACCATACCCCAATTTCCTGGCCATTCCCTTTCGTAGACCCAGGATGTTACCATTCACTTAGACCTCAACTTCATAGTTTAACATACAGCTTAATTAAATTACGAAAAGCAGGGCAAAATCAAGAAGTTCTGGTCATATGTATCACAGAGCACAACATAATGATCACTTCTCAGTTCCCAAGGCAAAACACCCTTTTCAAGTTGGGAGAGTATTTTTACTCTCCTCAGTATTTCACACAGTGGGAGAGTCAACCTGAGAGTTCAATTTATCATCCTAAATCTTCTGACTTTCCAATCCAGTGGGAACAGGACACTCCCACCACTCGCAATAGGTCACACAGGAACTCAGAAATATGGCAAGAGCATTTGGTGGTTGTCCTAATTGCAACTGCATAGGCAAGTAGGATAATAGGATCACTGACTCCAGGTTCCTATGACTCTAAGGTCCTGGAGACTTGTCTGCTTAATGCACCAATCTATCCTTGAAGCCCTAAGGCTGAACAGGGATACTGCTTAAATACTCTAAAGGCTTTTGTTGTAAAGGGGGTTTCCTGCCAGTAACGAATCAGATGCCAACAAGGACCAGGGGAACAGATATAACTATGCTGTGGTCCTGACCACCATTATTTTCTTCTCTATCTTTTTGAACCTCTGTGTGCTAATCCTAGGTCTTAATTTACACCCATAATCAAACCACTGTGGACCATGCTGTGGCATGGGGGCCAACTAAGAAATGCCCCAGTATTGGCAGACTGTGTGGAAACACTACCCTGATGGTTACGGAGCAGCTTGCCAATAGATTAAGGGTCACACCCACCCACATTTTAAAATGGTATTAACTAGAACAACTTCTTGTGTGGCCTTAAGTAAGTCCCTTAATCTCTCTAGTTATCAATTTCTTCATCTATAAAATAAAGAGACTGAACTAGTTGACTTCTTGTTGTAAATCCTATGAGTCTATAAGCCTGAGGTCAGATGAAGAAGAAACAGATAATGGCTAAAAAGTCAGTCCCAGAAATAATAACAATAATAGTAACAACATTTATATAGTGCTATGTGCCAGACTGTGTGCTAAGTGCTTTATAATTATCTCATTTTAGTCTCACTCTATATCAGTGGTTCTCAACCTTCCTAATGCCACAACCCTTTAATACTCGTATGTGGGCGTATCTGCATGTGGACAGACCCGCCTGGAGACAGATAGAGGAGTGGTCTCTCGGTTCCTAAGACCATCGGAAATATGTGTTTTCCAATAGTCTTAGGCAACCCCTGTGACCCTTGTGAAAGGGTCGTTCGACCCCCGAAGGGGTTGCAACCCACAGGTTGAGAACTGCTGCTCTAGAAGGTACCTATTATTAATCTCTATTTTACAGATGAGGAAACTGAGGCAAATCAAAGCTAAATGAATTGTCCAGGATCACATAGCTAGTGTTTGAGGCCAGAATTGAACTCAGGTTCTCTTCACTCTAGGCCCGCTGTGCCACTTAGCTATCCCCTAAAAATAAGCAACCCTTGATTTCCCCTGTTTACAATTAGAGTCCCCTAGCTGGGTAAGAGGGTGTGGTGTGGAAGATGTAACTTATTATGTGAGGTACATCTGACCTGGACCTCTGTCCTCTGTCACACTTGCCATGTCACACTCACCCATCAGTTTCACACTTACGTTACTAGAGTAAGTGACTTGCCCAGGGTCACACAACTAGTAAGTGTATGAGGCTGAATTTGACCTCAGGTCTTTCTGACTCCATCATTGTATTCATTGTGCCACCTAGCTGCCAGTTGCTCCATGTTAGAGATAGACTGATGGGACAATCCTTTTCATAAGAAAAAAATATACATTTAATTTATTTAATCATTTCTAAAAGTCTCCAATGAAATTTGACTTGCAGGAAAAAATTCTGCTTGAAGTTTTTGCAATGGATTTTAGAGAGGACCTAGTTTATGTACAAAGACATAAAGATGTAATAGAATCCTTTCAGAGAGCTCTCCTGCTAACAGTAAATCTTGGGGAACAATGCGCCTGACAGTTTCAGATTCCCTGGCTAGAGATAGAATATTATAGATGGGGGAAAAGGATGAGATGTTTTATAAAGGTTCTTTAGGTCCTATTCCTCTTCTCAAATGAAGTTTTATTCATTGGGCAAAAGGAAGGGATTGATTTAGATTAAAACAGATGTCAAGGCTGTGCAGGTGTGGGGGGACAGGCTTTTCCCCATCAAGTAAAGCCTAGGGGACGGAATACACTCCTTCCCTAGGAGGGACCTGAGGCAGTGAGCAAACTCTGCTTAGACTAGTGGACAAGGCACAGCTAAGTTGGTGGTTTGATGGGAATTCTATAGTGTAGACCACTTGAAAACTATTTTTTATAAAATAACCTCATCATTTAGGACTTCTTTGAAAGGAAACACGTTGGCTTAGGGAGCTATTCAACCCTCTGCTTTAATCACCTTCTGACTGCATTTAGGAGGATTTACTCTTAAAGGAGTTGGAGTATTATCCTGGGGCTCTTGATACCTCCTTCCTTTTGGTTATAATTTAGAGTGTTCCCATTTCTGAACTCAAATAAATGCATCTATTTGGGCTTGTTAAAGTCTTAGAAAAACACATTTAAGCTGAAATTAGAATATAGAGTGGGTTCAATGGAGAATAAGACCCTTTCCTCACAGTCACAGAGTTGACAGCCTCTAGAATCCCTTCTACCTCCAACACAACTCAACAAGAATCCCCTGTCCAGCATCCCCAACAAGGGTATTTTGTTTCCTTAATGTCTTCCAGTGAAGGAGAACACCAGCTGTGAGTCTACTCCTTGAGGTGGTCCAAGCTGCTTTGTGACACCTCTACCCATCAGGGAATTTTTCTGGACATAGGGATCTATATTTGTCCTCTTGTCAATTTCTACCTATCTATCTTTTCTCTTTAAATCATACTATCCTTAACATGGGACGATAATGCAATTCAGTAATGTGTTATTATGAAAAGAGTACTAGCCTGTGGTTAAATTATCTGGGTTCTAGTGACCTTAGGAAAGTCACTTGACTCCCACTGAGGAGGGTTGGAGTATATATGATTTCTAAAATCCATTTTGACTAAAAAGTTCTACAGTTCCCTCAGGAGGGAATCTACCTTGAGTTATCTTCCAGTGACATAAACTACTAAACTATAAGCTACTTGAGGGCAGGAACTGTGTCTCATCTGAACTTTTTAATCTCCTTCAGTACCTATCACAGTGATCTCTGCCCACTAAGGTACTTTATAAATGTTTGATGAATGTTGTTGAATGATGGTGACAGATTTGATCAGGAGGCAATGTGGTACAATAGAAAGGGTGCTAAATTGGCAGTTACAGGACCTGATTTCAGTCTCATTTCTGCTACTATCTGTATAACCTTGGATAAGACACTTAACCTTTCTGAAACTTGGTTTCCCCATTTGTAAAATGAAGGGCTTGGGTTAGAAACTCTCTTAGGATCCTTCTTGTTCTAAGTCTGTGATCCTATGATCCATCCACACTCTTTTGCTCGTTCCCCCTCATAAACAAGAATGTGCATTGGGAAGATGTCCAAGGGGGGTTGGCAATGGGGTCTGTAGCCATGGAAGAGAGCTAAAAATAAAGCAGGGATGAAACCCATGAGAACAGCTTGATTGTCATGGTGAGAGAACTATCTAATTGTAATTGGACAAGGCTTATGGTCCTCCTGAAGTTGTTCCCTATAGACCCACTCTCAAGTTTCATCAGGGAATCATCAGATAATAGAATCTCTCATTTAAAAAAAAAATCTTCATTTTATAGATGAAGTCCAAACTATATGAGCGCTGAGTTAAGCAGAATCTGTATGTAAATTGGTATTTTGCTGGTGATCAATCTTGGACTAAAAATGGAAAATCAATAAAAAAGAAAATCTAAAGGGGATAAAAAAAAAGTCATAGACATTTTTGGTCCAATGAGTTCCCACAACTGAGGACACTGCATCTGAGACCAAGGTTACTGTCTGTTTCTAAGGAATGTTCGTGAACATAAACCCTCCAACCTACACAATCAGAAAACCCCAAAAAACCTCCAACAAGAGCAAAGTTACAAGGAGGACTTAGCTTCCTAAGTCTGTCCGAAAGTCCTGCTTAGTCTCTACTGCACACTAAAAAGGACCCAACATATTCGAAGAGCAATTCTAAAGGCTTATAGAGCTGCAAATCACATTGTTCTACTGAAGGGCAAGAGCTGACCCCACATGTTGATGGTGCATTGTGAACCCAGCAGTGAACCTGATTAAACTGAGAGCCATAAAAGGAAGTTGAATGGACCCCACAAACTCCAAAGCATAACCTTAGACCAGATAACAAAACCAATAGGTACAGTAGAAAGAGATTTGGTCTAGAGGAAGGTCATATGCCATGTAGCACAGGAACCCCAACAAAGTGAGCAAGGCTGGAGGATTTTTAAGTATTTATCAGTGGGCCTATAAACCATGAATTATATGCACCTAGATAAATTTACTACCTGAAAGCATAATTCTAAAACAACAAACATTTATTAAGTGGTTCTATGTGCCAGGCATTATGCTAAGCACTGGGAATGCTAAGAAATGCACACACAGTCCTTGCCATCGGGAAGCTCACATTTTAATGGGAGAAACAACATGTAAATAAATAGCTCTCTGTATTGAATCTACATGAAGCAGACAGAAGGTAATCTCAGGGGGAAAAGTAACTAGCAATTTGAAGAGATGAGACAGGTCTGTAGAAGGTAGGACTTTATTTTTTTTTTGGAGGGCATTCGGGGTTAAGTGACTTGCCCAAGATCACACGGCTAGTAAGTATTAAGTGTCTGAGACTGGATTTGAAGTCAGGTCCTCCTGACTCCAGGGCTGGTAATCTATTCACTGCACCACCTAGCCGTGCCCCCTCTTCTCCCCTCCCCCCACCAAGGTAGGACTTTGGTTGAGTCTTGGAGGAAGCCAGGGAAAAATAAAAGGTGGGAGTTAGGATATAGAACATTTCAGGAATGGGAGGCAGTCAATGTAAAGGCAAGGAGACGGTTGATGGCTTGTCCTATGTGAAGAATAGTGGTGCACTGTTGCTGGATCACCAATCAGGTGGAAGGGCGAAAAATTTAAGAAGACTGGAAAGGCAGAAAGGGCCCATCTTACCAAGAATTTTAAATGCCAAACAGAAAACTTTGCATTTGATTCTGGAGGCAATGGAGAACCTGGGGAGTTTATTGAGTGGAAGCAAGGTGACAAGATCTGATCTACACGTTAGGAAAATCACTTTGGCAGCTGAGTGGAGAATGAGTTAGGGAGGGGAGAGGCTTGAGGTAGGAAGAGTAATTAATTGGCAGTCTCCTGCAGTAATCTAGGTAATAAGTGATGAGGGCTTGACCTAAGATGTTGGCTGTTCAACTGAAGATAAGGGGACCTATAAGAAAGATGTTGTAAAGGTAGAAATGAGATTTGGCAACAAATTGGCTATTATTGTTGTGTTTGTCCTTCATTTTTGAAGAGGATGGTGGCATCAGGGAAATGATAACGTGACTTGCAGTTGACTTTGATTTGAGTGAAGGAGGGCTGTGCAAGGCCACCAGCCTCAATTTCTCCTCCAGGGCCATCTGGGTCCAGGATGACTGGAGATGACTGTGGTAGTGTGACATTTAGGAGGACACCTATGTTTTGAACCCAGGTGAGGAGAAAAGGGTGGTAGTTATAGTGAGGCTGGTTTCAGCTGGAGTATAAGGCATGGAGATTTAGCTTGGAAGTCAAGGAGACTTGAGTTCAAGTCCTGTCTCTGACACCTACTGACTCTATGACCCTGAGCAGGTCACCTAACTTCTTAGTGCCATGGGCAACTGTGAGCTGCAGACAAGATACAATCCTGGATCAGTAGAGTGAGGTTCCTTGTCTAGGAGTTCCTGAAACCAGTGAAACCACTCCAGTTCCTATCCAATTCAAGCTATTTAAGAATTAAATGGAGGTCACTAGAGTTCTTGCAGCCTAAGGATAGGCTACTCTTGTCTGAGGTGTCAAATTCAATTCCCTGGACTGCAAAACTCTCTAGTGCAGCTGAACCAGATTGAAATGTAGTTGGGAAATACATAACAAAATAAATAAAAATATGCTAAGACACAGATGATTTAAATTTTGGTTTTCTAAGTTAACACAAACCATTATTTTCTATTTGTGTTTGGTACTACTGGGACTAGAGGACCTCTGAGGACTCTTGCAATGCTGAAATTCTTTGATTCTGCTAAAAGAACTTGGTAACTCACAGGCAGCATAAAGTCTCATTGAGGTAGAATGATAATTAGACCTCCAGTCTACCCTGGAGTGATGGGTAGAGAATACAAGATTTTGAGTCAGCAAAGCAAGACCTGTTTTTGTAACTTACCTCTGACTCTTTCTAGTTGTATGACTATGAACAAGTCATCTCTTTAGGCACTGATTTCCTCATCTGTAAAATGGAAAGAGTAATATCTATAGTACCGATGTCACAAGGTATTTTTGGTTTCAAATGAAATTCTTTATGGTGCCTCACAAACTTTAAAGCTCTATATAAATGCCACTGATCAATCAGGGTGTTGACATTCCAAAGACAATGAGATTGGTACAGCCTTGTTTCCAATAAGACTGACTTCCATAAAGAACTTATGTTCTGAGTACAGCATTGCCCCTAGAGTCAGGAAGTCCTGAATTCAAATATGGCCTCAGACACTTGACACTTACTAGCTGTGTGACCCTGGACAAGTCAACTCTGCCTTGAAAAAGTAAAAAAAAAAAAAACTTAGGTTCTCTTCCTCATCAACTGTATTAAAATCCTACTTTGTAGAGGGAACATCTTTTTAGAAACTCTTCTTGCAAGACTTGACTGTGGTCCTTAGGAAGAACTTTAAAAGGCTTCTAACCACATGGAACTTGGGAGCTTTGGTGCCCAAAAAAAGAACAATAAAAATAGTGCAATGAGTTAGACTCATCTTTCTGACTTTAAATCTGGCCTCAGAGACTGTGTCCCTGGGCAAATCACTTTAACACCATTTGCCTCAGTTTCCTCATTTGTAAAATGAATCGGAGAAGGAAATGGCAAACCACTCTAGTATCTTTGCCAAGAAAACCCCAAATGGGGTCACAAAGAGTTGGACTTGACTGAAAAAGGACTTCACTGAAACATAGTATTTCACCTCCAACAAGGAGATCATAGGTGGTTAATCTCGGTAAAGCCTCTGAGGATGAAGGAGGTACCACCATCCTTCCAGTCCCCCAGGCTCACAACCCAAGTGTCTTTGCCAGCTCTTCATTCTCACCTCCCATATCCAACCTGTTACCAAGGTCTGTCGTTTACTTTTGTACTCTCTCTCTTATCACTGCCTTCTCTACCCTGACATTCCTAATTGGAGTAGAAGGGGGAGAGGGAATGACAGGAGGTGTGTGCTCATGTGAAAAATCTATCTCCTGCAACCCTAAGTGATGCTCCTTCTTTTAAATGTTCTGGGATACAATGAATATGTTTATCTTATCCATCTTTGTAACTTTCTCCAGAAGCCCAAGATAAAAGCAGCTCCTTTGCAAGTTATTCTCAGGATAATGATTTATAACAGATGAGCCTCAGACAGCTCTGACCTCTGGTTTCAGAGTCCCTCTCTCCTTTTTTCTAGCTTCCTCGTGGGTTATTCTGACTAATCTGTCTTGGAAATCACATCCTGAGCCCCACCAATGCAATACTATTTATAGAACATGCAAGACATAAATATAGCAGAAAAAGAATTTAATTAGGAATTGAAAGTGCAATACATAATGAAAAGGCATCAAGTAATCGAATCATTATTCTCTGCTGCTGTATACAATGGGGTGCAGCCTCTTCCTAAGGTTTCGGGTTAGAGAAAATCTTATCCCTGCTTATCACCTCAGTATATCAGAGAAAAGACAAAGCCAATTCTGAACTCATGGCCCAATAATAAGATCTTAAAATTCGGCCATATCTGTCTCATGCAATTCTGCAGAAGTTTCTCGGGACAGATTGGGCTCTGGGATCATCAGGATTTTCAAGGGCTTCTTGGGTTCTCTTGGTTCTACTTCCCTACGCACCTCCCTTTCCATCTCCCTATTCCAACCACAGTCTACGGTTTGCTATTCCAGTGTTGTTCTTGACACTGGCTCTCTGGTAGCTCTATTTAAATCCATTCTCTTTTGGAATGACTCCCCTTATTTTTTCTGCCCTTTTCCCTGTTTGCATCTCCTGATGAAATCTCTTCTATCACGTCTCCTCGGATACTGATAATCTGGAACTTAGTCTAATAAACAGTACTTTCCTTAACCCTGGCAGTTGAAGCCATACTGGAGATCTTCATTATGGACCAAAGCGACTCATGACTATGGAACACCTTCATAATTTTACAGAGTTCATTCTTTCTTCTCAGCTTCGTCTTTCTAGACTTTCCCACATTTGACAGTGAATTGTCACTCTTGGAAACCATGGTCAGGTATTAATAAGTGCTAGATATCAAAGCACTTTTGAATTTTTTATTTCATTTAATTTTCAAAATTAACCCTCAAGGTATTATCATCCCCATTTTACAAATAAAGAAACTGAGGCCCAGAGCTATTAAATGACTTAGGATAATAGAATCAGAACTGGAAATCATCTAGTCTAACTCCCTCACTTTACAAATCAGGAAATTAAGACTTAGAAAATTAGGCCTTTAAACAGGCTGTTTCTTCCATATTTGGAATGTATTACCTCTTCTTCTCCATTAGAATCCCTAGCTTCCTTCAAAACAGCGAGGTTTTTCTTGCTTCCCATTCTCTCTCTCTCAATGTCTTTTTATTAATTTACTTATACTTCATCTTTCCTCACTTGCATATATATATTCTTTCCCCTCAATGGAACATAAGCTCCTTGAGGGCAGGGACTGTTTCCTTTTTGTTGTTTTACCCCCAGTGCCTAGCCTTGTGCCTTGCACACCATAGGTACCGGATAAATATTTGTGGAATTGAATTAACTCAATGAGCCCAAGGTCACACTAGTAGGAAATAGCAGAATTGGGAGTCCTGTTCTAAGTTCTCAGATAATCAGGCTAGTGTGGAACCTGGACTTGAAGACACCAGGTCTTGGGACATCAGGTCTAGTACATTTTTCTGTTTGACCAGCTACCATCTTTGATGATTACACTATTAGAGTGTCATCTCATAACTCTGCAGTATGATGCCATTTGAATGGATGGGCACATTCTGCTGCACTGTGATGGTGCTGGGCCAAGCTAGAGTGATGCTGCCTAACAACTTGGAGAATCATGTCATTAGATAAATGCCATGACACCGTTTTTTGCAGAATTAAAAAAAATGCTCAAAGAAAACTGCTCTGAAGGACAACCTAATGGACAGTAAATATTTTATCAATCTTGGCCATATATTTAGTATGCCACCTCTTCACCCCATAATTCAAATTGCCTTCTTTATCTTTTTTCTACCTCATTGCTCTTTCTCAGGGTGGGAGGTGGAAACAATGTTCCTATCACTTCCATGAAAAATAATTCCCATCTGTACAGAAAAGGGGAGAGGGAGGAAAAAAAAGGATCCAGCATCTCAATGCATGAAGAAAGTGACAAGGGGACACTGTAGGTGATTCCGTTTTGTAGCTGTAGCTGATATTTTTAAGATGTTGAACTTCCTGGACTGACAGGGTCTTCTCTCTTTCCTGGCTTGCAGTGGAAGGGACACAGAAGCCAGGGCATTTTCTATTTTCAGCTCCTGAAGTCCAATCGCCCATAACCTTTGCATCAGGGAGGGCCACACTGGCAACTTGTCACGAGCCCCAGGGCTGCAGCTAGTCTGCATATATATTTACATAAATTTACATGAATTTTGTGCTGAATCACATCTCCACACACACACACACATTCCCCCCACCCCAGCTGAATAAATGAAATACATTATCAATAAGTACAACGCATTTGAATAATCCCAGGGCTGGGGGACTGCTTCCTCCTCCGCTTCTCACTTAACCCCTTCCACTGGCCCACATTCTCACTCCTCTCTGGTCTGTTCTCTTTCTCCCTTGCCAGAATCAGTGTGCAGGGTTCTTTCATTGTCTGACATCTCATCAAGTGCCCCAGGGCTCTGCTTCCCTCTCCATCTCCTCTTCCCTAACCTCCCACCCCCACGCCCTTCTTCACCACTCACCCCCCTCCCTCTCCCAGACACCCCGATTTCCATTCTGCCGGCCATCACCGTCTGTAGAGAGGGCTGCACCTCCTCACCTCCCCCGGCCCTCCCTCTGCTCTTCCTTTCCTCCCCCAGTGCCCAAGCCAATCACTGGCTGGAGCCGGGAGCTGCCTGCTCCCCCTCAGGATTGCAATTGCGGGTCCCCAGCCTGCCAGCCAGTTCTCAGGCCTACTCAGTCATTTTGAGCACCTCGTCTGTTCAGCGGGGAGTGGAACTTCCTTCCACTCCCTGCTGAACCGCTGATTGGCAGCCAGCGGGGGCAGGAGTGAAGCCGCTGGTTGCTGATTGCTGCTGGGCAGGGAGGGATTACGGAACAGCCAGGCTGGTGTGTGGGGGAGGGGTGGGAAGAGGAAGAGGAAGGTGGAGGACTGGGAGCAGGAAAGACATGCCCCAGTAGAGGAGCCGGGGATTCCAGGGCCTAGGGCCCTTAGATGGAGAGCCCAGAGTCGGGCCTTGGAGAGACAGATGGCCTGTTCAAGCCTTGTTTGCAGAATGCTTAGGCTGAATTTGGGGGAGGAAAAGAACAAGTTGTTCTTTTTTGAAAGGAAAGCAAGGTGCAGCCTGTGGAAACTGCCCGTTTGTAGGGAAGGGAGAGATGCCTGGCAGCAATGCATGCTGGGAACCGTAGTCTTTCCCCCACCACCCAACCAAGAAAGAAGAGAAGATTGTAAAGTGATTGAATTGTGTTCCATTATCTATTTGGTCCAATTGAGTTCCTGGCCAGACGCCACTAAAATGGCTTCCTTTCACTCCAGTATATGGATTTGGGTACCTTAGAGCACGTCTGAGTTTTAAATACATTTGTGCAAAGTGTGGTTGTAAAGAGGCATTTTCTTACCCTGTTCTTTTAAACTCTCTGACCTAGTTGGAGCAGGAGGAAAAAAAATGATTAGGTATAAAGGGATAAATCTCACTCAAACCAGGCTGATGGAGAACAAAAAGAAAAGTCCTTCTTTATTGCAAGGTGGCTTAGCTTTCAAATTACCAAAGGAAGGGGCTCCTTTCTGAAATTCTGGCTCAGGACACCAGAATTGAAACTTCCTTCACTTGCCTGGAGAAGGTGAAAGAGAAGCAGCTGCAGCAGCAGCATAGACTTCTAGATATCACCGTTGCCCAATCAAGCAATCCACAGGCATTTAGTAAGTGTGTGCTATATACCAGGCCTTGTGCTGAGAGACAGGGCATCAACAGAGGAAAATGAAAGAGACCTAGCTCCTTGTGGCCTGAGTCAAGGCAGGAGCCAAAGGCAGAATCCTGGCCTTCTGGCTCTAGGTTCTAGGGGTCTTTTCTTCCCAATCCTCCAAGAGATAGTGTTTTCAATTGGGACATATTCAGTTTTCATTCCTTAAGTTTGGCTGATTTGACCTCAACCTTGTATAGCAGATAGAACATCAGTTTTGGAGTAAGCTTTAGATCTTAGACGAAATCTCACACTGACCCTTTGGAGTTGTGTGACCCTGGCAAAATCACCCTCTTTTGTCCTTAGGGTCCTAGTCTTGAAAATGGCATCTACCTCCCAGGGTTGTCATGAGGATAAAATGAGATACTGTGTGCAAAAGGCTTTGAAAACCTTAAAGTGCTAATGAATGTTAATTGTTAAAGCCCCTTTAAATTTTTAAAGGTGAAGCAAGTCACTCAAAATCATCTGAACACCTTTTCCTAAAACTGTGTATGTCTGTTTATATGAGGAAATAAACCAATAAATAAAAATGAGGCGGCCGGTAGCTCAGTGGATAGATAGAGCATTAGACCTGGAGTCAGGTAGACCTGAGTTCAAATCTAGCCTCAGACACTTCCTAGCTATGTGACCCTGGATAAGTCACTTAATCTCTTGTTCGCCTTAATTCACTGGAGAAGGAAATGACAAACCACTCCAGTATCTTTGCCATAAAAACTCCAAGTGGGATCATGACTGAAATGACTAAACAAGAAACAACAAAAACAACATCAGCAAAAAATAAGACCCTGGGCTATGACTACATATGGAAAAATTGATGCTAGGTGGTACAGTGGATAGAGGGCAGGACTAGAGTCAGGAAGATCTGAGTTCAAATCCAGCCTCAGATACTAGCTTTGTGACCCTGGGCAAGTCACTTAACTTATTTGCATCAGTTCCTCATCTGTAAAATGGGGACACACTGGAGAAGGAGAAGGCATCTTTATCTAGTATCTTTACCAAGAAAACCCCAAATGGGGACACAATGTCCCTGGGCTCCTGTACACTCAGAGACAACTGAATGACAGAAAACAACAAAAACAAGAATAGCTCATTCCCTAGAAAAGGGGAAATGAAATTAGAAGTTGCTCCATTATTTAACTTCATGGTGACTGATATAGAACAAGAGGTTTTTGATGGCTGCCTTTTTTTCATTCATGCCTATCATTTCATTGATCACAGGGAACTTCCGGTATGAAAACTTCTTTCATCAATTCAGGTCAATAACTCTTCTGTCATTAAAATGAGAGTTAGTTGGGGGGGGGGGGAAGGAAGGTGGAAGGAGACAGAGGTTTCCTGACTTGTCCACGGTTACATAGCCACATCTGCCTGAAGGTAGATCTTGAACCTAGGTCTTGTGAACCCAAGGCTGACCCTCTATCCTCCATGCCAACAGTACCTCTCCGAACTTTAAGTGGGACCTATCTAACTTTGACTATTTAGTTAAAAATTAAAGGAGGTTGGTGAGGTATTTTTCCCCATTTGAAAAAATTATAGCATGGTAAGCTTTGTTTTTAGTCATTTGGGGTTGCTACTGATGAGGCATCGAGTGGTTTTCTGGTATAGGTGCCTAAACTGCATAATTATTATTATTAGTCAATGTCAGGTTGCATTAATAACATGAGATAGAAAAGATAGCTTGGAGCTACATTGCCTTGGTCTACTATTTTATCACATTTCACAAGCTAAGCAGGTTTGCAATGAGGCTAGGAATATAAACGCTCCAAGGGGAAAGACATAATGGAGTGGAGTAAGTACTGGATTTAGTCAGCCAAACTTTTATTAAGGGCCTACTATGAGCCAGGCAGAGATAGCTAGGTGGTGCAGTGGGTAGCCTGCTGGGCCTGGAGTCAGGAAGACCTGAGTTCATCCTGGGCAAGTCACTCCACCCTCTTTGCCTTAATGTACTGGAGAAGGACATGGTGAACCACTCTAGTATGTTTGCCAAGAAACCCCATGGACAGTACAGTCCACAGGGTCCCAGAGAGTTGGATGGAACTGAACGACAATGAGCCAGGCACTGTGCTAAACGACACCGATACAAAGAAAGGCAAAAGACAGTATTTGCTTTCAAGGAGCTTACAGTCTAATAGGGGAACATGCAAATAACTATGTACAAACAAGATACAGAGAGGAGATAGTCAAGAGAGGGGAGGCACTTGAATTAAGAGCGGTCTGGGGTCAGTATCAGAGAACCTCGACTCAAACCAGAGCTCTAAATATTATGGCTTCTATGACCCTAAGGGAGTCACTTAATTTTTCTGAGACTCAGTTTCCCGATCTATAAAAACAAAGGGGGGAAAAAAATAAAAATAAAGGGGTTAGAATTTCCTTTCCAGCTCAAAAACTAATGATCTAGAAAACTAGGCAACTGAGCTGTAAGTTTCTTTACATTTTGGAGTGTATGCTTTCAATTCTCGAAACTTTCTCCAATTAATATACATAGGTATGTATACACACACACACATACACACATTTAATTAATTGACTTCCATCAAAGAAAGAATGCAAATAAAAGTTTTAAAGGGATCTCTGAAAATAAGGACTAAAATAAAGTTGGCTTTCTTATAGAGAGAAGAAGCACATAGTTATTTATGTGGTATAAATGGAAGGCTTCTCAGCCTCAAATCATCTGTCAAAACTTCTACCATTAGTAGATATTCTTTGGGGTCTTAAAGGTTCATGAATGGCAATACCATAAAACCTTCAATAACTGACATCCTGGGGGAGATTACTTTACAATTTGATTGACAGCCTAGAGAGTAAGGCCCTTGATGGGACAAAGGATACATTTCCTTAAGGGACAGGAGAGAGAAAGAGAAGAGACAAATAGGAAAAAGGCAAGACAAATTTTCCCAATTTTCTTGAAGATGCCCCCCCCTTGAGGATGCAAGGAAGCCATTGCAGAATAATAATTATTATAATTCACTTTTATATAGCACTTTATGGTTACAAAGCACTTTCACCTCGTAACCCTCTTGCAGGTCCATAGGGCATTAATTCCCCTTTTCTGGGTCTGAATTTCTTGATTGGTAAAATATGAGTTCAGTTAGAATTCTTTCAGTTCTAATTTTTAGCAAAAGTACAGTGAAAAAAAGGACTAGACTATGAATTGGGATGGGGAGTTAGGACACTTGAGATCTAATCCTGGTTCTGCTACTAACAAGCTAACAAACTTTGGTTAAATCTTACAACCTTCCTGAGTCACACCTTTATCTTCTGTAGAATGAGGGGCTTAGACTAAGCTATCTTTAAGAAACCTTCTCGCACTTAAATGCTATGATTCTCTAAGCCTCACTGTCCCTATTTAAGATTGAAAAAACAATTAAGATGCAGAGGGGTTAAGGTACTTTCCTAGGGTCACATAGCTGGTAAGTGACAGATGGACAAGTTTACATTTACTCAGTCTAAAAGTTCAGGACCACAGGTCAAAACTAACCCTGATGGGTTATTAGAGAGTGATTCAGAGGAAGAATGCAATTTGCTTTTTAAGTATGAAATGTCAGACTTTTAGCCCAAGTGTTTATTTCTCTTTCTTTTTTTCTCCCTCAACACTGCCTGTGTTAACTCTTAGGATCCCAGTTAACCTGTAAAATTCCTTTGATGGTCTCAAGAGGCAGGGTTGTATAATGGAAAGAATACTATTTTGGGAGCCAAAAAACCTGGCTTATAGTGTCTGCATTGACACTTATCAGTTGTGGGCCACTGAATAATCAGATTAACTTCTATGAACTTGATCTGCCTGATTATTACCAAAAAAGGCAAGTGAGAAAATATTAATTCTGCTAATCTATTTCTCTACCTTACCATCTCTGTAAAAATCTTCTTCAGAGCAATTTATATATGCATCAAGGACAACTTTGACATTAATATAGTTCCAGAAGGGTTCTTAAAAGCTATCTAGTCCAGTACTCTCATCTTACAGATGAGGAAATTGAGACCCAAGGTTAAAATATTAGCCTAAGGTTACATAGATATCAAATATTAGAAACAGGATTTTTCTACAGATTTTTTTATACTAAGGCCAGTGCTCTTGCCACCAAACCACAAAGACAGGCCTTTTCAAATAATATTATAGTAGATCACCTCTGTATGGTGACACAGGTGACTGAAAGGTACAAAGAATATAAAATCCCACACAATGCTTGTTTATTGATTATTTAAAAAACAAAACAAAACCATTTCCTTCCAAAGAGCCAAACGCTACTTTACATGCTGTCCTCCAAAAAAAATCTTCCACAAATATGTCAAAATCATACAAGATTCTTTGAAAAATGAAATAACAAAATGAGGCCTACAATCCCCGAAACCTAACAATTCACACAGTAAAACCCAAGTGGATGAAAATGGCTTTTGTTCAGACATTGGAGTTGGATGGACAGGACATAAAACTGACCCATCAGTAGATAGATAGATAGATAGATAGATAGATAGACAGACAGACAGACAGACAGACCTTGGACAGATACTGCAGGTATGGTGGTTGAGTTGGACCAGAATTGAACAGGCTGAATTGCCTTGAAAAAAACTGAGCAGTTCTTTTAGTGAGTCAATCAACAAGTATTTATTATTAAGTACCTACAGCATGCCAGGCACTATACTAAGCCTTGGATATACAAAGGTAAAAGATGCTTGCTGTCAAGGACCTCATATTCTATTTACTTTTAATGATTCCATACTTCTTTTAGTGATGTTGTATGGCTGTGGGTCATAGAATGCCAGAGTCCTCAAATAATTAGGAAGTCACCCCATGGGCAATGGGGTGTATTAGATATGAGTAGGCTGAAACATATTTCAAAAGCAGAATTATGAAGAAGGGGCAAAAAGGAAATCATCAAAAAAGATGAACAGAAAAGGAAGTTGGTCAGTTTAGCAATGAGACAGATAACCAACGGTCGGTCTGTGTGTTCTATTTTGATTCACCCAATGCCTAGAGATGTAGAGGAGGGCACCTAGCACCAACCCAACCCAATATTTTGGGAAGATATGGACAGGAGCTTAGCACAGTAGCTAACACATAGTAAGTGCTTCATAAATGCTTTATCCATCTATCCATCCATCCATCCATCCGTCCATCCATCCATCCATGTGTCCATCCATCCATGCATCCATCCATGCATCCATCCATCCATCCATCCATGCATGAATCCATCCATGCCTCCATACATCAATCCATCCATGCATGAATCCATCCATCCTTCCATCCATCTATCCATCCATCCATCCATCCATCCATCCATCCATCCATCCATGCATCAATCTATCCATCCATCCATCCATCCATCCATCCATGAATCCATCCATGCATCCATCTCAGGATACCCAGGATAGATTGGATACATTTGGAGGAAACAGTCATATGTAAATGAGATAATATTTCTTGTTCTCCCTATTTCTCAGAGTTGTAGTTAGGAACAAATGAAACAATAGATATGAAAGTATCTATAAAATGTAGGTAATATTTACACTAGGGTGAGGCCATGGGTAAATTGCTTAAAATAGCTTTCTCTAATATGAGCTTCTGTTCGACATCCTAGATGAGACCTTTCCTGATCCCCACAGCTGCTTGTGCTTCCTCTCCTAAATTATCTTGTATTTACCTCCCTTTTATACTATATAGGATGTCCCAAAACTCTTGGTTCCGTTTTATGCTATTATAGCTCTACTACATATTATATAGTAGATAATAATACATTTCATAAAACATAATATATAATATGTCATGTTATATATAATCATATATGGTATAGCTATAATAGCTTAAAAGCTTAAAATCGCACCAAGATTTTTAGACATCATGTTATGTATCTTGTATTTACAGAGTTTATTTGCATTTATTTGCATCTCTCCCATTAGAATGTCAGCTCCTGGACCACAGGGATTGCAGGTTTTTCCCTTTCTTAATATGCTGCTTGATTATTTTGTGTGTTCCTGTAGGTCTCTCCAATAGAATACGAGCTTGTTGAGGGCAGAGATGGTTTTATTTTTGTCTCTGCATTCCCAATTTCTGGCCTAATGCCTGGTTCATAGTAGGTACTTAAATTGATTAACTTTTCAGGGCCCTCAGGCACCTCTCTAGGACTACAAAATAGGAATAAGTTGCATTGGCCTAGGTGGAAGGATTTTTCAGCCCTGGGAGTTTCTCACAGTCTGAACCCTACAAAAATACTTGCATAATTTGCCTCCCCAGGTTGTTGTGAGGAAAGTACTTTGTAAACCTTAAAATGTTATCTACATGTGAGTGCTTAATCAAAGTCCCTGATTGATTCTGGGCTCTGCCAGGGGATTTGGCACAAGGGCCTATGAAGGAAGCCAGCTTCTTTCAGGGATTACCACTTTCTTCAGAGTTTCCTGGGATTCTGCATGCCCCATCTCAGTCTTTCTTTTCAGCTGGAAAGTAGGGTTGGCAATCAGGATCAGCTTTCCTCCATTGTAGCTCCATTCTTCCATCTGCAAAGTGGATTTAAGTTGGACTTCCCCACTTCCTTTCTGGATCCTTTAAATAATCCAGTCCCAGAGTAGAATGAAGATAAGGGGCATCTCAGGGGAAGATAGTCTAAATATTAACCAAGATGACTGAGCATTATTAATTATCTAAAAGGTGAATCCATGTGGGTCCATAGACACATTATGTTACTGACGTGATTGTTAACAATAAAAACGCCAAATAAGAATGCATTGTCTTTGCCATTTCGGTAGGACCTGAAGGCCCTCGATTCTGCCCTTGGCTAGGGCGAGCCATCTGCTGTCTACCCCAGGGGTGGCTGCACACAGGGACTTGGGGGATGCAGCGGAGGCGGGGGGTGGGAGTGGGGGAGCGACACGACTCCCTCCCTAGACCCAGTGTGGATGGCAGCCACCTCTGCAGTGAGCGAGTCTCGAAGGCTTGGAGCTTCTTGCTGTGGGAGCCCTGGAGGGTCAGGCAGGAGGGTGGCAGGTGCCTGTGCCCGGAGGGGAGCGGCAGCTCCGGCTGGGCTCCGGCTCAGGCTCCGGTTCGAGCTCCTCCTCCCGTTCCTCACGCTAAGGCTGACGTTGGGTAAACAGTGCGGGCAGTGGCAGCTGGAGGCGGCAGCGGCGCGGGGCGTGGGGCCAGTCCTGGCGTGGGTCTGCGGGCGCCTGCCCCTCCCGCGCCCCTCTCCGGTGCCCGCCGAGGCCGCTTGGGGCTGGGGGGTGGGAGGAAGGGAGCCAGGGCGGGGGAGGAGGTTATTGATGAAGCTGCTTCACGCATGGATGAGGCCATGAATTTCAATCGGACCGAGAGCGACTGGCAGGGGCTGGTGAGCGAGGTGAGGCAGCCGAGGACGTGCTAGGCGCTGCGCCCGGGCCCGGGGCCCAGGCTGGCTGTATGTGCAGCCGGGACTGGGGAAGGGGCCTGGGTCCCAGGCCGGCTCTAGTTCTGCGGGCGGGAGCGGGGCGGGGGGGAGCTGCAACAAGGAACGCGCCAGCTGTGGTTGGCTCCCCCCGCCCTCTCCCGCTTCCCCCAGGCGCGCAGCTGGCCGGAGGACTGCTCAGTGTGGACGGTGGAGCCAGCCAGGTGTTTCCCTGACCTCCCTTTCTTTCCCACCGCATCCTTTCTCTACCCCCTAGGTCGGGCAACGCTCTTTTCTCCCAGCACTTTCTATTCTAACTGGACGTCACTCTTCTCTGGCCATCTGGTATCAGTCGGGGCGTGGGGTGTAGAAGAGGGGGTGGTGTGGGCTTTCCACTTTAGGGAACTGTAGAATTTATTGTAGTGAGAATATGGCCCTGGCTTTGGTACGGGGCAGAGAAAGTGTGAAAGGGAGTTTTTAAGGGGCTTCTCTTCTTCCAGCTGTTGAGAAGCCTAGAGCCCAGAGGCACCTTGCTAAAACATAAAGGCATTTCCTTTGGGAAGAACTGTTACCTTGTTCCTCCGACTTCCACCTGGGCCTGCTAGTAATGCTTGTGACAACACTGAGCATAGGACATTTCTGTGGAATTGAGCTGCTCATATAGTAGTCGTAATAAATATCTGTTGAAGGAATAAAACAGGGTCAGGAATCAAGGTATATTTCAGTATTTGAAAGGAACTAACAGTCACCCATTTTCTTCATGACATCCCTGGACCGTGGATGTGGTCTGATAGTGTTGGGGTCACAAAGAGTCAGACATGACTGAAAAAACATTTGAACAACAACAACATCCTTCCTGAAAGTTTCCCTTCAAAAATTCAGTTCAGCAATCATTGATAAAGGGTCTATTATGTGGAAGACACTACAAAACCAAAACATAACCCTGCCCTCAAGAAGCTTACATTTTCCTGCCTTCCCTACATTCCCATGAGAATTAACCTGCATTCAAGTGATGGTTAGCAAAGACTTTCAACCTTCTCCATTACTCAATGAACATTTATTAAGCATCTGGTACTTGTGAGACAGTGCTTGGTGGCCCATGTTCTGGAATAGTTTACATTCTGTTGGGGGAGATGTACATATTTAAGTATATACAAAATAAATACAGTTAATTTAGAGAGGAAGGACACTACCATTAGGGGGATCAGGAAAGGCTTCATGTGTAGGAGGTGGAGCTTGAAGAAAGTAAGGGATTCTCCAGGAGGAAGTGAAGAGCTAATGTGTTCCAGCTATGGTGGATGACCAAGTGCAAACATATAGAAATAAGAGAGGAAGTGTTATGTGTGAGAAAGAGCAAGAAGCCCAGTTTGCTTGGGAGTAAACTATAATGAAGCTGGAAAAGTGGTTTGGGGCCAGGTTATGAAGAACTTTAATGACTGAAGAGAGGTTTTGTCTGAGGGACAATAGGGAGCCACTGGAATTTGTTGAGTAGGGGAAAGGATGTGTGATCTCTGTGCTTAAATAGTTATTTTGGCAGCTATTTGGAGGAAGGATTGGAGCAGGGAAAGATGATGCAGGGAGACCAGTTAAGAAGCCATTTCAGTAGCCCAGGTAATAGGTGATTAAGGCCTGAACTAAAGTGGGGGCTGTTTGATTAGTGAGAAGAGGACAGATCACAGATTCATAGACTCAAAGAACTGGAAAGGGCCTCAGGGAGAATGGAATCCAAGCCTTACTAGAAATGGAATCCAACAAGCACTGGTCGACTCTGCTTGGGGAGTGCCAGAGAGGGGCAAATGACTCCATGCTGGGGTGGTGCATTTCCACCTTGCAATAACTCTAATTGTTAGGAATTTTTTTTTCTGATGTGAAGTCTAAATTTTCCTCTTTGCAATTTATATCCACGGTTCCTGGCTTTGCCCATCAGGATCAAGTATAATCCTGCTTCTACATGGTAGCCCTTCAGATCCTTGAGGACAAGTATCACATCCTCCCCCTCACTCTCTTCTCCAGGCTAAAGTTCTTTCAGCAATTCCTTACATGTGCTATGTATCCAAGACCCTTCAGTATCTTTCCTGGTGGCCCTCCTTGGATGTCTTTCTAGCTCACCAATGCTCTTGCACTGTGACACCCAGAACAGGAAAAAGTCCTCCTGCTATGGTCTGGCCAGCGCAGAGCATCAAGGGATTATCTGCGAAATATATATATTTTTTAAATGTAGCCCAAGGTGAGCAAGATTACAGTTTTTTGGCTGCCACGTCCTTTTGCTGACTCATACTAAGCTTGACTCAGAACCTGTGAGTTCAGCTCTGCAGGGAACTCCTTGTGCGTCCACATTGGTCTCATCAGACAATTCCTGTTTGCTGTCCTCCTGGGAATTGTTTCCATTTGTATCTTTAGCATTTCTTTCTTGAGAGCTTTTTATCCCTCCTGGGCTGACTTCCTTGTAGGATTTTAGTTGCATCTAACCTTCCTATTAGTCTTTTGAAATCTGCTTTCTCCATATCTAGGATGCATACCAGCCTATGCCTGGCTTTCTTTGTCAGTGACTCTAGGAGGGAGTTATTAAATTCCTCTCAATGCTTCCATTATATCATGTTCCCCTTAGAGCCTCATTCCTGTCTATCTGTCTGTCTCTCTTTTCCCCCTCTCCCTCCTCCTCCCCTGTCTCTCCATCTCCCTCCCTGTCTCTCTCTTCTCTCCCTCTCTCTAGTCCTCTCTCCTTTTCTTCCTCCTTCTCTTTGTCCCTTCTTTGGGGGAAGGGGTTAGTGGGTGGAGAATCTTAACACAATAAGCCACCATCGAGAAGTCTGAGGTGTCCTAGAGCACAATGTTCATTTCTGAAGCAGCAGTTTTATATTTTCAATACTAGTCTGCAGAGCCAGCTTTGTATTTCTTTATTTCCCCTTTCCCTTGACTTGGAGAAGTTTGTGAAGCTAATGTGATTTGATTCATCATCCCAGGGTACCTATTTCTGGGCTAGGATTAATATAAGTGAGGGATACAAATGTGTATATTGACTTAGTCCCTGCCCTCAGGGAACTTGCAATCAGGCTGGGGACACTGACTTTACACAAGAAGCTATCAACAAACAACATAAGGCAGTATATATTGAAGTGCTAAATTGAATATAATTAAATGTAGTACCAACCCAGAAGTGGGGTTGGGGTTTTCCAGTGGTCATTGAAACTGGGCTAAGGGAATAGGAGGATCTCTCTCCAAGCTAGAGACTTGATTCCTTTACCCTTAATATATTTATGCTCCTGTAAAATATCTGTTCCTATAGAGATCTCCAAGCATTAAATTCAAGGAGAAAGAGAATAGAGCTACCTGGGACCCAACTCCATCTATTTCCCTGCCTACAGCCTTTTAATCAGTTTGTTTTCCTGTTTACCCCCAGGTAGTTATTCTCATTTAAGACGACCCTTTAGGGATCATTTTTATTTTCATATTTTTACTATAACAAGCTGAAATTACCACTCTGTTTTAGGCCCCCAGGTAAACAGAGCCATTTCCATGAAAGAGTCACGTCTAGTCTTCTGTCTTGGAAATTAAATGTCCAGTGCCAGGAAAATGTTATTTTCATTGCTGCTGAAGCTGAACTTCCAAAATCTTGAGCAAATCTTGAAATGATTCACCAAATCAAAAAACTTTTGAGGTATATACAAAGCATGAAATATAAGGCCCCAAATTTTAAAACTGCCTTTTTCTTAATACCTTCCTATATTATATTTTTCCTATGTTATGAGAATATAATCTAGTCTAAATATTACAGTATTATAACATAATATTATTATAATATATGATATTATAATAGAACATATTATATATAATATTATAGGAGTAACTTAGTCCAAATGATTCTTTGTCCTAAAGTATTTTATGGCATTTTGACAAATTAAATTGTGACGCCATAAGTACAGGTCTCTTAGGTATTTGCTGAGGATCTGTGTGCCCAGCACTGTGCTAACTTCATTTGGTAGTATAAAGAGACATGTATAGAATCACAGAATTTCAGATCTGGAAGGGATGTCAGGTGTTCTCTAGTCTAACAGATATCTGAACAGGAACTCCCCTGCAGCATCTCTGACAAATGCTCCTCTGGCTAACAGTAACAAGAGGACTCATTCAATTTCAGAGCACTTGGGGGGCAGCTCTGATGGCCAAAGACATTTTCCCTTATATGGAGTCGGTGAGACATCCAACATCTAAGTGCCTACCATCTATCTGCCAGACTCTATACTAAGCACTGATTATACAAAGAAATGCCAACAATGCCAACCACAACAATAGCAACAGCCTGAACCCCAAAACAGTCCTTGTTCTTCAGATCTCGCAGCATTGAGTTTGCCATTTCCCCTTCTCTGCTCCTAGTTCTGCTCTGTGGAACCCAACAGAATCAGTCTCAACTCTCTTCCATATGACAACAGTCCAAATGTATCAAGACAGCCATAGCGCCCCACCTAAGTCATCTTTTCTTCAGGATAAACATAGCCAACAACTAATTGCTCTTTATGTTCCAGGCTTTTCTTTTCTATGATTTTTTTCTGGTCTTCCTCTTCTGAAAACCCTTCAGGATGCTGAGCATTTTCTAAAATGTAGTGTCAGAACCGAAGACAGTCCTCCAAGTATGATCTGATGAGGACAGAGGCAACTGGACTCTGACCTCTTTCTTTGTGGATACTATACCTCAGTGTGACCCAAGATATTTTGTTGTCATTAGTATTTTGTTGCCAACTCATATTGAATTTATAATTCATTTAAACTCTAATATCATTTCCATAGGAGGGACTGTCCATCCATTCCTCTTTCTCTCGTGCTGTTCTTATACAAGTTTTTTTTTTTAATGGAATTTCTCATTGGGGTTCTGCTACTTATTCCCCCCTGGGCAAGTCTGGGACTCCACACTTATTTGTATAAATTTCATCTTTTCAGATTTGGCCCATTAGTTCAGCCTGTTGTGATTCCTTTGGATCCTCTTGATTATCTGCCCTGCCTTCCTGCTTCATGTCACCTGTGAATGGGGTGCCTTTCATGTATGGGCTGGACTGGTCAGCTGCTGAGGGCCCTTCCAGCTCTCCAATGCTATGATTTTGAAATTTGACAAGCATGCTATTTACGCCTTCATTCTCATGATTGATAAGAATGGTGAACAGCACAGGGCCAAGGAAGCATCTCTAGGGTACTCTCTCCACTAGAACCTTCCTTCCAAAGTTAACAACAGCTCATGAGTGACTCGTCAGTCACCTTTGGGTCAGGTCATTCACCCAGTCGATTTATTACCATTTGTATTATCTGCATTAACATTTCTCCATCTCATTCTCAAAGACAACATGACACTCTTGTCAAATGCTCTGCTGAAATCTGTGTATAATATCTGTAGTATTCTTCATATGTGCCTGACTAGTTACTCTGTGAATAGTCAGGTTTTTAGGCAACTATGTGGTGCTGATAGAATGCTGAGCTTGGAGTTAGGAGGAAATGAGTTTGAATCTGACCTTGGGCATTTACTAGCTGTGTGACCTTGAGCTTTTCATATAACTTGTGTTTACCTCAGTTTTCTCATCTGTAAAATGGGGATAATAACCCCCATACTTCAGGATGGTTCAGTATGAATCAAATGAGATAATATTTGTAAAGCTCTTAACACACTTCTTGGCATATGTTAGGTACTGTATAAGTATAGTATAATAATAATAATAATAATAATGATAATGATAATAATAATAATGCTATACTGGCTCTTGGTGACTGCAGTTTCCCTTTCCAAAGATTTACAAATCATCATAATAGCTAACATTTTAGGCAATGTTTTTATAGTTCATAAAGAGCTTTTATATTTAATTTCTTATTCAGTACTCCAAAAAACTCTGTGGGGGTAGTTGTTTTATTATCTCTCATTTTACAAATGAAGAAACTGAGACTAAAAGAGGTTAAGTGACTTATACATGGTCACATAACTACCAAGTGTCTGAGGCAGATTCCAAACTCAGATCTTTCAGAATTTGATACCAGTACTCTATTCACTCTACCATCCGGCTACCAAATTCTACCAAAATTCTGAGAATTTTGTCTGGAGTAAGTGTCCAGGTCCGTGACTTGTAGTTTGAAAATTCTGTCTTGCCTTTTTGAAAATTGATAAAAACTTTGTCCCTACCTTTTAAGGAGCTGCATTGTAGCTGAGGAAACAAGATAAACATACATGAAACAGCGTCAAACAAAACAAGATGGTATATAATTAAAGGCTAAACTGTGATACAGACAAGTGCTACTGGTGATTAGAGAATAGAAAGAAGTCAGGGAAAACTTCATGGAAGAAGTTGGGAAAGAATGTGGGTAGTATTTGGCTGGTAGTAAAATAGGAAAGGGAAGTCATTTCAAGGAAAGGGAACAACACACAGCATGGGGCCTCAGTTTCCTGAATTGTAAAAATAGGGCATTGGATTAGATCACTGCTAAAGTCTACGTCACCCAGCTAGCTATAAATCTACAATTCTATGAAATTGGGAGCTATTGAAGGTTTTTGAACAAAAAGATGAAAGCAGTTTAAGAAAGGTTGGTTTGGCTGGATGATTTAGAGGATAAAGAGGAGGAGAGTCAGAGCAGCCAGGAGGCTGTTGTAGTTATCCAGGTAGGAGACAATGAGGACCTACATTAGGGAGACATCAGCCTGGATAAAGAGAGAAGAAAAAAATCCATCAGCTTTAGTGAATAACTGGTTGTGGAAAATGGGAAAGGATGAGTCAGAGATGATTCCAAGGTTCCAGGATGGAGGATGGAGGTGTCATTGACAGGGAGAGGAGAAACTAAGATAGGGAACTGAGTTGGAGAGTAGGTAAGTGGGGAAGAGGATGATGATAAATGTTTTAGACAAAATATTTTGTTACTTTTTAAAAAGTGAAAAAAAATTCCCTGAATGCCTTTGAAACTCTTGTTAGGCATGTTCGCTGCTTATTAGGAATATTTTTGATGTTCAGCTATCTTCATAGTGGCAGGCTAATTCCAGAGTAAGTTTATTAAAATTAGCATGTAGGGGGAATGAGTACAAATGCTATTTTTAACTAATCGAATTCATGTTCCCTCCTGTACAGGGAGATTCGCATATGTGCTTCTAAAATTGACAATTTCTGCTCATGTAAAAAATTAATTTAGTGACTTTCACATTGAATAAATACATTGCATAAAGATTGGAAAAAGGAGAAATAGGGCAAAAATAGGTTAGTGAATTTGGCTAGTATCTGAATGATAATTACCAGGCTGTTTGCCCCTCCCGTCTCTTTCAGACATCTATGAGGATCATAAAGGAGCTTTAGGTACCCTGTAGGGCATTAGAGGAACCCAGACTGGCATGAGGCCCCCATTGCTATGTTATTAGACTATCTCCAACAGGGCTGGTGGCAGATAAGATCTGGTTCCCAAGGGGTTATAGGATCATAGATTTTAAACTGGAGAGAACCTTGGGTGGCTAGGAGGCACAGTGAATAGAACACCAGCCTTGGAGTCAGGAGGACCTGAGTTCAAATATGACCTCAGACACTTAACACTTACCAGCCATGTGACCTTGGGCAAGTCACTTAACCCCAATTGACCTGCCTTCCCCCCTTCAAAAAGCAAAAAAACAAAACAAAACAAAAAACTGGAGAGAACCTGAGAAATTATCTAGTCTAACCCCCTTGTTTTCTAGGTGCAGAAACTGAGATCCAGAGGGGTAAAGTGATTCACTCAAGGTCTCAAGTAGTGAGTGGCAAAACTGAGCTTTCCCTGATTCCAAATCTAGCACTCTTTCTGCCATGTCTCATTGCCTCAGTGTTCAAGTGTGTGGTTATTTCTTCTTTTTACAGTCTCTTGACTCCATTCTTTCTTCTACTTCCACCAGCCTAATTCATGCGTTTATTATATCATGGATGCATAATTACAATAACCTTCTGTCTTGTCTCTATGCCATTCTCTGAGCCCTCCAGTCTATTCTATGCACCATCACATTCATCTTCCCAGAATGTCACCTTTCCTGTGTCCCCCCACTCTGCTCAAAAATTCTCAGATTCCCATTCTAGATGGGATAAAGCAGAAACTCACAAGTATGGTATTGAAGGTCCTCCATAATCTAGTCACAGATTACCTTTTTAGCCTTTGCCTAGTAAATGAAATTGGCTAGTATATTTCATTGAAGTCTAGAATATGGCCAGTGGCAATCCCTAAATGTAAAGGGTAGTGTGAGTGCCCTAGGCCAGGAAGCACAACATAAAGAGATTTGTAGAGACCAGCAACATTGAGATGCATGGACAGTAGGACATCAGAGAAGATTACTGACTTTATTACACTTTTGCCTTTAGCTAATTTTGCTCCTAAGTTGGATAGTGCAGGGACATCTGAATGGACCATGAATCAGGGGTGTAGGATGGAAGTTCTTAAGATTTCTCAAGTACCTGAATTTAGCCCAGAGAATCTCTGCTAACATGGAGGCTTTAAGAAAGTTTCTTTGGCTGGAAATATGCATATATTTATTGCTCAGTCTTCATTAATTTATCCAGCCAACATTTGTAAAGAACCTACTTGATTGGGTAGAGCTCAGTGCTACATATTAGAGGAAACTTAACAGTTTTGGTAAGACACAGTCCTTCCTCTTGTGGAGTGATAAGATACAAAACACTAGTAACTACACTGTTCTGTTACATGGATGCATCAGAGATTTGGTTTTTGACTCACCCATTCTTTAGGAAGAAATTATTTACTCTCCAATTAACTTTTAATTTGTTTTATTAGAAACCTTTTCTTGAATATTATTTTTATTGAATTGTGACATGTGAAAGGTATGCTTAATATTTCTACTTATCTGTATTTGCATGTGAGGTTTTTAATGACAGAATATATAGTCATTTTTTGTTTTTGTTTTTGAAATTTGATTATTTTTTAAAAACACAGACTTTTGAATTCTTTTATTCAATTCCAGATTCTCTCTCGCCTTCCCCCTTTCCCCTACTTTACCCATTGAGAAAAAAAACCCATCACAAATATGTATAGTCATGTAAAACAAATTTCCACATTAGCTGTTTTTTTTTTTAAAGCAAGAAAAAGAAAGATAAAAAAAAATTTGCTTCAATTTACACCCTGAGTCCATTAGTTCTCTGTCTGCAGGTGGAGAGCATGTTTCATTATGAATCCTTTGTAATTGTGGCAAATCATTGTATTGATCAGAGTTACTAAGTCTTTTAAAGTTAGTTTCTTTACAATATTGCTGTTATTGCATAGATTGTTCTCCTGGCTTTGCATCTTTACTTTGTATCAGTTCATACAGATCTTTCTAGGTTTTTCTGAAAACATACCCTTCATCATTTATTACAGAACACAGCATTCCATCACGTTCATATGCCACAATTTGTTTAACCATTCCCCAAATGATGCGTTTCTAACCCTTTGTTGCCATTAAAAGAACCGTTATAAATATTTTTGTATATATAGATGCTTTCCTTCTTTCTCTGATCCCTTTGGAGGTATAGACCTAGTAGTGGTATTGCTGGGTCAGAATGTATCCATGGCTTAATAGCTTTTGGGGCACAATTCCAAATTGCTTTCAAGAATGGTTGGACTAGTTCACAGCTCCACCAACAGTGCATTAGTGTGCCTGTTTTTCCCACATCCCCTTTAGCATTTACCAGTTTGCTTTTCTGTCATCTTAGTCAAACTGATGCATGTGAGGTGGTACCTCAGAATTGTTTTAATTTGCATTTCTAATTATTAGTGATTTAGAGTATTTTTTTTGGTGTGGTTATTGATAGCTTTGATTTTTTTCCTCTGAAAACTGCCTATTCGTACCTTTTGACTCTTAATTAAGGAATGGTTCTTATTCAAGTAGCTTTTACTCTGTTCCCTATATATTTTAGAAATGAGACATTATCAAAGAAACTTGTTGCTAAGATTTCCCCCAGTTTCTTGCTTTTTTCCCTAATTTTAGATGCATTGGCTTATTTGTGCAAAAACTTTAATTTTACTTATCAAAATTATCCATTGTGCCTCCTGTGAATCTCTCTATCTTTTGTCTGGTCATGAAATTTTCCCCTATCTGTAGATTTGATAGATAAATTCTTCCCCGTTCCACTAATTTGCTTATTATATCACTCTTTATATCTAAATCATGTGCCCATTTTGAGCTTCTCTTGGTATAGGATATAGGATGAGTCTATGCCTAGTTTCTACCAGGCTACAGTTTTCCCAGCAGTTTAAAAAAAAAATTAAATAGTGAATTCTTGTCCTGATAGCTGGGATCTTTGGGTTTATCAAACATCAAGTTATTGTGCTCATTTGTTTCTGTATATTGTGTTCCGCTGTTCCGCTTATCAGTCACTAATCTGTTCCACAAATCAACTTCTCTCTTACCCAACAACAAATTGTTTTGATGATTACAGCTTTATAGGTTGAGATCTGATACTGCTAGACTCCCATCCTTCTAATTTTTTCCTCACTGATTCCCTTACTATTCTTGACCTTCTGTCCCTTCAGATGAATTTTATTATTTTTTCTAGGTCTGTGAGGTAATTCTTTGATAGTTTGATTGATATGGCTTTGAAAAAATAAGTTAATTTAGGTAGCATTGTCATTTTCCTTTCAGGGCTTGGCCCGCCCATGAGCAATCAGTATTTCTCCATTTATTCACATCCGTCTATTAATTTGAAGCATTTTGTAATTGTATACATATAGTTACTGTGTGTGTCTTGGCAGGTAGACGCCCAGGTATTTTTTCTGTCTGTAGTTATTTTAAATGGAATTTTTCTTTTTATCTCTTCCTGATCAGTTTTGTAGGTAATTTATAGGGATGATGGTGATTTATTGAGTTTATTTTATATCCTCCAATTTTGCTGCTGTTGTTAATTGTTTGATTAGTTTTTTTATTTGACTCCCTAAGATTCTTAACTAATCCATTATATTATTTGCAGAAAGTGATCATTTTGATTCCTCATGCATTGACTATATTTATTTCTATTTTTTTTCTTGTCTTATTGGTACGGTTAGCATTTCTAGTACAATATTGATGGTGATAAGGGACATCTTTGCTTTACATATAATCTTATGGAAGGGTTTCTAGCATATGTCCTTTATAGAAACAGTTGTTCTTAGTTTTAGATAGATATTACTTAACATTTTGAGGAAAGCCCTGTTTATTCCTGTGATTTCTAACAATTTTTTGAAAACGGTGTTGTATTTTTGATTGTGTTGTATTTTGATAAAATATTTTTGACTTTTTTGTATATCTATTGAAATAATAATGATTTTTGTCATTTTAGTTATTGACATAGACAATTACGATTATAGTTTTCCTAATATTAGACCAGCCTTACATTTCTGGTTTAGGTCTAGCCTATAGTGTATGATCCTTGTGATATATTGCTATAATTTCCTTGCTAGTATTTTAGTTAAAAAATATTTTTTTTTAATCAATATTCACTAGGGAAATTGGACTATACTTTTCTTTTTCTGTTTTGGTTCTCATTTGCTTAGGAGTGGAGGCCATGTTTGTGCCATGGAAGAAATTAAATAGGACTCATATACCTATTTTTTCAAAGTTTATGTAGTATTAAAATTAGTTGTTCTTTAAATGTATGGTAGAAGTCATTTATAAGTCCATCTGACCCTGTGATTTTTTTTTCTTAGGGAGCTCACTTACAGCTTGTGGAATTTCTAACATAGAGTTATTTAAGTATTCTATTTCCTCTTCTATTAATCTGGGCAATTTTTATTTTTGTAAATGTTCATCCATTTCATTTAGACTGTCAGTTTTATTAGCAGATAGTTGGGTGAAAAAGTTCCTAATAGCCGTTTCCATTTCATCTTTGTTGGTTGTATTTTTGATACTGGTAATTTGGTTTTCTTTTTTTCTTTTTAAAATCAAATTAGCCAATGGCTTATCTGTTTTTTTCTTTAAAAAACTTTCTATTTTTATTCATTTTTTTCTTTCAATTTTATCAATTTCTCTGTTGATTTGCAGGATTTCTATTTTGGTGTTTAATTGAGGGGATGCTAATTTGTTGTTTTTCTTGTTTTTTTTTAGTTGCATCTCTATTCATTAATCAATTCTTTCTTTCCTTTACTGATGTAAGCTTTTAGAAAAAAAAAATTTTTCCTATGTATTGCTTTGCATTCCATGAATTCACTATATTGTCTCATTGTTGTCATTATCTGTAACAAAATTTTTTATTGTTTCTATGATTTGCTCTTTGACCCACCCATTCTTTAGGATTAGGTTATTTAGCTTTCAATTAATTTTAAACCTATGCCTCAAAAGTCCTTTATCTAATGTAATTTTTAATTTTATTGTGGATAAAAAAAGATGCATTTAATATTTCTGTTTTTCTGCATTTGTTTATATTGGGCTCCACTCAGTTTTGGGGGAGAAGTCAAGCCTGAGCTTCTGTCTTTTTTATGTCCTTCTGCTGTATTCACAGCTCAGTCTGAGAGCCTGTAAATATTTGGTGCTTCCAAAGTGGTGTGATCTGAGAAGAAACCTGTTTACTGCCCACTTGGTCAGAGCTCTGCAAGTTCCTGACCCAGGTTTGGGTCTGTTGGACTGTGTATGGTTGAGTTTCAGTAGAGTGATTCACTTTTAGCCTGCTGGGAGGTTCTGCAGGTTCATACTTGAAACAGAAAAGACACAGAAAGTTAAAATAAGAGACTAAAGCAAAATCTATCATGCTCTGCTAACATGAAAAAGGTGAGAGGTAGCAATCATGGTCTCAGACAAAGCAACATCAAACAAAGACTGAACTGCTGGCTCCCCTTTGGTCTTGGGCTCCTGGCATGATTGTTCTACTGCAGTTTATGTGTATGGTTAAAGGTTCAAACTGAGTCTCTCCTCTATTCTTGGACTCAGAGTCACACAACCAGATTTCTGGAACTTGTTTCTTGCTTTGTACACAATTTGGGCCCCACTCACTCTCCACTGCTCCTCTCTGCCATAACACTGTGACCTGGAACTGGGTAATGGGTGACAGAGCTGCTAGCTAGCACCTGTTCTTGCTTCCCTTCACTGGTTCAGAGATTGCTTGGGATCTTTTTCTGCCTCAATGCTTCCTTCCCTTGTGTTTGATCTCAGACCCCTTATTGTCCCTAGGTGTTAGAATGCTCCTTACCACTGCCACCACAATGTACTCCTGGGAACCCTCAGCCCATTGCCCAAAGAACTCTGTATCTTCCTAAGTTACCTTTCTTGGCTTTCCTGATTGGAATTCCTGGTGCACTTTCCAGGTTGTTGTGGAGGAGGTATGCTAGGTAAGCTGAGCAAAAATGCTGACTCTCACTCTGCCATCTTGAATCCTCTTTGTTATTTTTTTTTTTTTGCAAAAGTGCCATAAAAAGATGAAAAATAAGTATACTCCTTTCTATTCCCATTCAGTAATCTCTAAAGGTCTATTGTATCTAGTTTGCCTAGAATATAATTTTCTGGATATTTTTTAAAATATAATTTTCTGAAAAATTTTCTGAATTCAGGTTCTTCACTTGTTTTTGCGTATTTTTTGGTTAAATTTATCTAGGCCTGACAGAGGTAAATTGAAATCCCCTACTAT
>CM053592.1:123362698-123385128 GCA_028646515.1 Pseudochirops corinnae
TCTGGTAACTGACTAGGTATGGATGTAATGGTCAGACGGTTGGAAGCCCGTCTGCTGATCTGTTTCTTTGTTTGCTTCTAACTTCTGCTTGTAATTTCTGTTTGTATTCTGTTTGTATTCTCTGAAGTTTAGGGGGCTGATTTTTTTCCCCTGATCTAGGTAAATTATAAACGTTTGATTGATTAAAGTGAGATTGTTAACCCATTTTGAGTTGCTTTCCTTTAGAAAAGCAGATCTAACAACCTGTGCTAGCAGCCACCCTGGGTATGCTAGGGTGCTTGCTGATACATGGTTCCAGCCCACACTCCAGAACCCTGGGGGTCTTCACAGCTAAGGAGAGATGAAGCTAGAGTAGTAGCAGAGATCGAATTTGAAGTAGGAGAGAAGGGAAATTTAGAGAGTGAATATTTGACCTATGAATATTGATGAATAACCAGGTGGCACAGTGAATAAAGCACCAGTTCTAGAGTCAAGAGGACTTGAGTTCAAATCTGGCCTCACACATTATCTTTATGACCCTGGGCAAGTCACTTAACCCTGTTTATCTCAGTTTCCCCATCTGCAAAATGAGCCGGACAAGGAAATGGCAAAATCATTCTAGTATTTTTGCCAAGAAAACCCTAAATGGGGTCATAAAGAGTCAGACATGAGTGAAACAACTCAACAAAAACAAAATCATCACTGATCTCATAAGGTTATTGTAAGGATCAAATGAATTAGTATTTATAAAGGGCTTAGCACAATACCTGGTACATAGCAGGAACTATATGAATGCTTGTTCTCCCCCTTCCCCCACTGTGTATAGCTTCTCCCGCAGCTATGACATAATGGGGAGAGTCCTGGACTAGGCTTATAACAGATTCTGCTATGAATTTGGGCATCAACATAGGGAAGTGGCTTGACCTCTCCAGACCTTGGTTATATTATCTAAAAGGAAGGACTTGGGCAAAATAATGTCCAAAGTCCCTTCCATCTCTAAGCATAGGTGATCCAAAGTCAACATTGCTGTTTTTAATTCATAAATTCCATCCCTATCCCTAATGGAATATTGGGCTTTTATAGGCTTGTCTTCTTGCAACTTTCTTTAACGTCTCATTTTTTAGCCATCTAAATCTCTTTTCCAAAATAATTGTTTTCTTTGCATCTTTTAGAGTTCATTCATTTTTCTGATCTCATGCACCTAAGAATGCTGCAGCTTCCTAATGGTCCAGCCTTTCTTGGTTGACATGAGGCTAATCACAAGTGGCCATAGTTTTGGAAATGAAAAGAACCTCAGAGACTATCTACTACAAACCACTTTGTTTTACTGGTGAGGAAACTGAGGTCGAGGAGAAATAGCCCATTTTGTGGAATCCGCTTGAGTTCCTTACCTTCACTACAAGATTCCTATAGCAGTTCAAGTTGGCATAGACCTAGAGACCTTAAGAAAGTTGGACCAGACCTCAGAGAATGAAGTGGGAGAGAAAGAGAGAGAGAGAGGGAAAGGAAGAAAGGAAGAACTGACAGTTCTTGATGTCTTTCATTTATGGGTCCTGGTTATCAATATATGAATGGACCTCCGCTTCTCCATTTGTAAGATTAAGGGGGCTGGACTAGATGACCTTGAAAGTCCTTTTCAGGTATAATATTCTGGGATTTATTCTGACTATATCACTGGAAGGTGTGGAAGGGGCTGAAGAATATTTTGTACACCTAGAAAATTTTTACAGACCTCTATTTATATGTGTTGCACCAACCCACAGGTCCTATTTTTTTTCCCTTAGATTTTGAAAATCCACGGTTCTTATCTTCCAGATGCTGCATTTAGCTAGATTAACCCGTGGCTAATTAGTGGCAGCTCACTGGATTCAAACAAATGGGTCTCCATTATGTTTTTGACCTCTCCGTTCGAGCAAGAGGGATTGGTTCAGATCTCCTGCCTTTGTTATCAGATGATTAACTGGGAGAATATGATGGCAATTTGGCTGTGTGCTCTCTCTTGAAGGAGAAAGCATTACTCTGGGAAATTTCTCAGGCACAAATTCTGCTCTTGGTCAAGGCAGCAGTGAAGAGTAGACTTCTCTGCAGGGATGTTTCTTGAGCCTGTGTGGCCCCCTCCCAGAATGTCCTGTGCCTTCTGGGGCTCAGCACAGGTCTCAGCAGGAGTGCCAGGTGCAGCCTCACATGGAATGGATTTCCAGGGGACGCCTTACCCCTTAAAGGCCTCATTTAGAAATCTGCTACCCACAACTTACCTCATTCTCAGAAGCCAGACAGAAAGAAGTGGGCAGCTACAGGACATAAGGAAACATCTGTCTGGACACTGTGCAAGCAGGGATTAGAGGATGGAGGAAGCTTAATTATGTCATTCGCTTTCACAGAAAATGTGTGCTAAAGGGAGGAAAGGATCAAGCCAGTTGAAATCTGGCAGCAGTTTTCTCAAAGGTGGCTGCAAAGTGATTGCTATATCTTGTATCTCACCTGCTTCCCACAAGCCTCAGGCAGCATGAGAAGTCTACCAGACCCTGCTTGGTTTGGAGTTGTGGTTTTCAGAAAGGCTTTTGAACTGGTGCTGGCCATTTCAAAAGAAGAGAGAAACTGAACACATAAGCTTTAATAGTTTCCCCAAACTGATATCCAGAGGAAGATGGAGAGCTTATTGTCCTTTGGTTTTTACACATTTGGGTAATATGACAGGCAAAATAGATGAATTCCCAGATCACAGCATAGAGACAGGTGGCACCAGCTCCCAAACTCTCTCCCTTTTTCATCTTCTGAACATTTACTTATGTTCCTGGGGGCTGTCTAGCATGCAGAAGAAAGGCACAGACTTCAAGATCATTTATCATTTCACTCTCCCATGTACCACTTCACTTCCCAAATATCTCCAAACCTGAACCCAAACAGAAAGGACACGCTTTTGTCTCTCTCTGCCCTACAAATTGAACTTGGCTGTGAACTTCTTCCTGACAATTTTCGTACTTTTGAAGAATGATTCTGAAAGTGAGGCTGAATTTCTTTCCTCTCATCCAGAACAACATCTTATGTCCCCCCAAATAACAATACATTAAACAAATGGGCTCTTGTTCCCCAACATACCTGGATTAGAAAACGGGTTATGAAGAAACAAAATATTAGGTCTACAAAAATATTACCCAGGGCTCTCGGACATCTGTGTGTCCCTAGAAATGGTGTTGATCACCGAAAAATGAATCACATTTTCCCATAAGAAAAATGCTAATTGGTCGTTCTCCTGACCAAGGTGTTGACGTCAAATAAAGCACAAACAAGACCAACACTGTCATCTGTCATAAATGCAAATATTGAACAAGAACTGTCTATAGTTTTTTCTTTTTATATTCCAGTTATTTCCAGATATGCCTCCCTACTGCCACTATACAATAAGCCCTCTTTTGTTAGAAAGAAAAATATATAAGCAAAAACAGTTGACCCAATGACTTCCCAGCCTTCTCCACAGCCTTTTGTCTACCCTCACCCCCTCCTGCTGTGACAACTGAGTTTTCACCTTATTTTATCAGGTTCCTGGCCATCTTCCACGCCATTTTCCAGCCCAGCTTCCCTTGTGTTGCCTTCTCCCAACAGAATGTGAGCTCATTCTCTGAAGGCAGGAATTGTTTGCCTTGCATTTATATCCCCAGGGCTCAGCATAGTGCACAACACAGAGTAAGCTCTTAATAAATGTTACATCTATCTATCTGATGACCACGTCTGATAGCACACAGCAGCATTCTTTAGCTGAAGTGGCCTGCTTTTCTACCCAACTGCACGCTGTGCCATCTTTTGTTTGGGGCTAACACTGACAATTGGACACATTCAGAATTCATCTTCATTCTAATTGAGGTTTTTGTTCATTATACACATTGTTCTCCTGGCTCTGCCCAACGTGACTCTGTATCAGCTCCTGTTTAGTATTCAAAAGCCCTTCCTAACCTGGTCCTTTCTTAGCTTTCCAGTGAGAAGTAAGCTTAGTGAATAGAGCACAGGGCCTGGAGTCTGGAAGATCTGACCAGAAATCCACCCCCAGACACTTACCAGCTGAGTGACACTGGTCAGGTCACAACTTCTGTTGGCCTCAGTTTCCTCATCTGTAAAATGGGGATAATATAAACACCTACTTTGAAGGTTTGTTGTGAGGATCAAATGAGATAATATTTGTAAAGAGTGCCTGGAACATAGTAGGCGCATAATGTTGTCTTTCCTTCTAGTCTTCTTATACCTAACTCCCATCCATATCATTTGTGATCCCGTGACACTGGCCTCCTCTCTTTTCCTTAAAAAGGACACTTTATCTCCTAACTCTGAGCATTTTCACTGACTATATAGAACCTGTGCCTGGAATGCTCTCTTTTCTCATCTGTGACTCTTGGCTTCCCTGGTACCAACCAAAATTCCATCTTCTACAGCAGTGGTTCTCAACCTGTGGGTTCAACCCCCCCTTTCACAGGTGTCACAGGGATCACCTAAGACCATCGGAAAACACATATTTCCAATGGTCTTAGGAATTGAGACCCAAGATGCCACTCCTCTATCCGTCTCCAAGAGGTCCACCCACATGTAGATATGCCCACATACGAGTATTAAAGGGCAGCGGGATTAGGAAGGTTGAGAACCACTGTTCTATGGGAAAACTTCCCTGATACACCTTAATTCTAGTGCCTTTTCTCTGCTGATTATCTCCAATTTATCCTGTATATTGCCTCCCCTGAAAACAGGGCCTGTCTTTTGTATCCTCCAATGCTTGGCACATATTAGACACTTGATGATTAATGCAATAATAATAAATGTTTATTGGATGATTGCTGATAGAGTTCATACGAGTTTTCCCATTTTTTCTCTGAATCTTCATACTCTGCTTCTTGTGGCCCAGTTGTGTTCCATTATGTTAATACACCATGTTTGTTCAGCCACAAATAGATGGAGACCTGCTTTCTTTCCACCTTATAGTCATTCTCAAATGGCAAAATTATGTTTCAGGTTTTCTAAAATGGGCTACTATAGTCATTGATTATGGAAAGAACCCCTATATCTGATGTAGTGTACAAAGGACATGGGAAAAATACAACTCAACTGTAAACTTTACCCAAAGCTAACATGCTAGCAATAATAAACATTAATTAATCTTTTAATTAACAATTGGGGTTACCTTCTGAGAACTGAGAAGAACTGACAACTGAGACTTGTCCAAAGTCACATGGCTAGTAAGTGGTAAGTGTCTGAGGTCAAATTTGAACTCAGGTCCTCCTGATTCCAGGGCCCATGCTCTATTCACTGTGCCACCTAGCTGCCCCCAGGTGATAGGATTCTTAAAAAAAGAAAGAAAAAAATAAGCTATACTGGTCATTTTTAATTGTTGCCTCCTTTTTCTCAGTCAGATTTTTGTGTAAGTAGCAAACATATTCTAAATCATTCCATTGAATTTAAAGCTGGGTTCTGAGCAGCCTCCATGTGGTATGGAGAGAATAGAGCCCTCAATTTGAATCTTAGATGTGAGCTTTTCAATCTGTCTGATATAGACAAGTCACTTCTACCCTCGAAGCCTCCTCTCTTTGGGAAGGAGAGGTAGCAAACCCAAAGCCTGCTAAGGAGCTGGATTAAAATGCAATTGGGAAATGTTGAACCAAATAAGTAAAAATTGAATGCAACATAGATAATGTTAATTTGTGGTTTTCTAAGTCAATATGAGGACTGCAGAGATGTGTTTCCATTTGAGTTTGATGTTAAATGTCCTCCAAGGCCTCTTCCAGCTCTAGAACCCTGGTTCACTAAACAGTTGCTATGACTGATGATGGCAGGAATGTTTCTGTCTCTGAAAAGCATTTCTGAAAGTCTGGGCTGACACCACATCCTTCTGCATTTTCTTACCTCCTTGTTTACTTTGAAAGCTGCAGGTGCACCTGCTCAGCATCCAACTGAAGCAGTGTCACCTGGGGAAAGAAAAAAAAACCCTCCATTAAATCCGTCTTTCTTGATGTTCACTGCACAGGAAAGTGATGCTTCAGTTGCCTCTCTGAGTACTTCACACCCACTTGAAAAGTCATAAAAATAATTACAAGGACATTAACTTGCCTATGTGGCAGAAAAAACCCTGACCAGCCAATATTTATTAAGAGCCTACTATGTGCCACGCACTGTTCTAAGCACTGGGGATATAAAAGGGGCAAAAGACAGTCCCTACCCTCAAGGAGCTTATAATCTAATAGGGGAGATATTATGCAAACAGGTACCTACAAATCAAGTTATATACAAGATAAATAGGAAAAAATTAACAGAAGGAAAGTATGAGAAGGAAGAGAGGTTGGGGAAGACTTCCAAAGGCTTCCAAAATCTTGGCTCTGTGTTTCTCAGCTGTACGACCGTGAACAAGTCCCCTTGCCTTACTATTTATTCCTTTTAAAATGGTGCTTATGATAAAAATGGGATGGTCAGCTTCAAGTGGGAAGAGTGCTAAGAAGTTGTCAGAGATCAGTAACTCCTCTCACAGGAAGAAAAAGGACAGTAAGTATCCAAAGACTGCAGGAAAGTGGGGAAAGCCCCACATTTGGAGTCAGAGAAGCCAAGTTCTAATCCCGGCCTCGGTTCCTTCCTACCTCTGTTGCTTTGAACAAATTTCTTTGCCTCTCCTCTTCTCATTCTTTTCCTTTTTTTCTTAAAATTTTCATAATGCTTTCAAATTTTCTATTCAGTGGTATTCTTTTCCCTTCCCCAAAGTCTTCCTCAGAGGGCGTGGAGAGACCCAACACTAGAGCAGCTCAGTGTAAGCTCTCACAGGTCCTAGCCATGTAGAAAAGGCTTTGAATTCAGCTCTATTTTATCATTAGCTCTTTTTTTAAAAAAAAAATTACTATTTTTTAACAGATTAAGCCTCAGACTAAGGCTCCAAGAAGTTAGGTCACACATCTAGGAAGTACAGACTGCCTGTTGTTCCCAGGTCCAGCCAAGCTGACTTTGGAAAGGTTCATCACCAGCCTGGTTGCAGTGTAATGTTTTTCTGGCCATAGCAAATCACCAAGACCTTCTACTAGTCTTAGGAGCTTGTGATCTATGTTGGAAGAGAGAGTTCCTACATGGATCTTTAAAACATTAGAATAAGTCCAGCATAAAACCTTGGTTGCAACTTTTAGGGTTCACTCCTATAAATTTCTCTGGCTTGTACACTGAACCAGAGAAACCCTGGAACATCAGTATTTGGCTCATTTTACTTTCCAAAAAGGACTCTTAACTCCCCTTCAATCGCTCAGGAAAACAAGTCATTAACATAAAAATAGGTTTCACATGAGCAGCAAAAGATGGAAACAACTTGGACATTGTGCTAACATATCCATTATTCCAGCATCTCTGGGCTAGAAAGGACATTAAGGGCCATCACATTTGATCCTCCCAACAGCCCTGTGAACTAGATAGGTCAAGTATTATTCCCATTTTACAGATGAGGAAAGTAAAGGTCAAAGACATCTAGTGACTTTCCTAAAGCTTCAACTAGCCAATAAAATAGGCACAGCTAGAGCCTGAATAACCTGACCCCAGGTCTATAGTTACCCCAGAATGTGCCTCTCCTTCTTTTTGCATTTTTTTTGCTGTTGATGTTACTCATTTATGCTACTGGGAGACGACCCCGGTGTTTTAATGAAGTGCTGGGTCATGAAATCAGGACACTTATCCAGCAAGCTTGCATGTCACTCAGTTTTCCGTATGGAGGGGAAGTTTTCTGTAGTGCGAAGGCTCTCTTAGGAGCTGTCCTTTCAGAGTTGTCTATGTTCATCACTTCCCTTCCTAGCATCTCCATCAGATCCACACTGGTCGTGAATGAGATGTTGCATTTTGTGAGATACTAGGATTTACAGCTATACGAAAACTCAGAGACCATCTAGTCTAGCCTCCTAATTTTATAGATGAAGAAACAGACACCAAAGTGTCGACCTGGCCAAGAACTCACAGAAGAACCCAGATCTTCTGACCTTCAGAACTATTCCTACTAAAGTTTTGGGAGACATTTCACTGTTCCTCCCCCTCTCCCCCGCAAATTTCTAATAAAGGGAGGGAGGCAGTATGGCATAAAGGAAAGGACATGCTTTGGAGATGGGAAGCTCCCTCTCTGACACACTGACTATTCTTTCACGTCCCCAGGCCAATCTGTAGGGCTCTAAGTTAGAGCAGAGTTGCTAATCTGAATTACTGGAAGGAGTTTCCACACCAGGAGTTCCCTAGGATTATGAAATCCCAGGTCAATACCATTCCCCATCTTCAATGTCTACCCCCCAAAAGATAAAGTGAGCCAATACTTTGACCTCCTATTGCTAGGCATTAACCTTCTCTGGAATGTTGGCCCTTTGTATCCAACTGAGAACTCCTTGAGTTACAAAGGAATCCTACTAAGAATCACTCTTGAGTGATGTAGAGAGTAATAACTCTCTCGACTTCAGCCTGCCTGACCATTCTGCTGTTAGGCAGTCACCTCTTGAGCTCCCTCTTCTGATTGCCTATTGCTGAATTCCCATGAAGTCAACCAGGAAACATTTTTCCAAACCCTGGCTTCTCTGATGTCCAGTTCCTTGGGCTGCCTTGAGGTTTGATGGAGATTGCTTCTCTTGCCAAATTACCCATAAACCCTCTTGAGCTTGCCCAAATACCTCCTCACTGAAGAGTTCTTTGCCTTGGAGAGGAAAGGTGACCAGTGGCAACAACTCCTGAATTGGAAGCAGTCAGCCTTTAGTTGGTAGCCTCAGGAGATATTTGCAGATGAATTGGAAAATTTACCACAAAAATAAGGCCATATGGTCTCCTGGGGCATGTTTGTCTTACCAAAGATATCTTAGCATCTTTGAAGAAGTGGTTGCACTGCCAACTTGTCAATTAGTCAGCATTCCCCAGGTCAATGGGGACATTGCAGATTGGGTCTGGGTGAAATGGGCCTGAAGGAATTCACTTTAATTAAAGGATTTGTGCCAAAATGGAATCCTCAAATCCTTTGAGCGATGTTGCATGAACTGGGCATTTCAATCCCTGTGTGCATTTTCCATAGCTGCAAAATGACAAATATCCTAACCCAGCAATTCAAGGGAAGGAGCTGATGCTAACTCACTTAGAAAACCACTGTAGGTCTCTCAACTGAGAAATATGGCCTCCCCAAACACACACACACACACACACACACACACACACACACACACACACACACAATGCTTGTGCTTGAAAAGACACATCATTCCTTCCTTCATTCAGTTACAATATTATATACCTATTATGTGCAAGGTATTGTGCTATATACTGGAGATATAAAGAGAAATATAGTAGACCTTGCTCAGTGGAGCAAGGAGAATTATCCTAACTACGGGCTCAGGCAGAGTTCTTTATGTTTTGCATCTTCTATAAAGAAAAGTAAAGTCTGTCCTCTGTCCTGTATATATTATTAGCTTGAGAGTTTGCCTGAGAACTGAGGTCCTTTTACCTACATCTGAGTAGGCTTAAACACAAGCTAAATTCTGATATCCCCAGTGAAAATTCTAAGTTTAGAATGACTCAAACTATGATTTGGGAGAAACCCATAACGTAACATTGAACCTAACTTGCATAAACCCAGAAGCTGAGGTTATGAACCATAGATTTCAGGAGCTTACTACCTAATAACTGTAATTCAGGAGAAGGATCATAAATGCATAAGAGGAATTTAGATGAAATGCTATGAAAAAAAAAATTAAGAAGGGAAGTGAGGAGTCAAGGGAAGTTTCACAGAGGAGGTGGCACAAGGGAGAAGAGACAGGACCATCGAGGAGATGACAAGGAAGAAGCCAATTCAGGCCTGAACGAAAGTATGGAAATGGGAAAACTCAGGATAAGAACAGGGATCAGAGAATAGCTCCATCTGGCCCATATTTTAAGGTTCTTGGTTTTTTTTTTTCAGATTTGTAAGTACATTTCTTACAGGTAACCTTGGCCATTTTAAAAAAATGTATTTATTTTTAAATTTTATTTATTTATTTTTAGTTTTCAACATTCACTTCCATAAGATTTTGAGTTCCAAATTTTCTCCCCCTCCTTCCTCTCCCCTCATCCCAAGACGGTGTGCAATCTGATGTAAGCTTTACCTATACATTTACATTAAATATATTTTCACATTAGTCATGTTGTAAAAAACAGTTAGAACCAATGGGAGGAACCATGAGAAAGAAGAAACAACAACAACAAAAGAGATAAAGAGAGCAAATAGTATTCTTTGATCTGTATTAAGACTCCTTAAATCTTTTTCTGGTTGTAGATAGCATTTTCCATCATGAGGTTTTTGGAGTTGAATCTTGGCCATTTTTGTAGAGAAGGTTGGTAACTAGACTAATATTCACTTAGCCTTTTATTTATAGACAGAACATCACAAGGAAGAAAAGAGGGCTTTCCTTTTTAAAAAAAACTATCCTTTAAATTTTAAACTAACAAAAATTGCCCCCTCCTCTGAACATTTCCATATACAAAATAGAGCAGAAAAGGAGAATTAAATATGAAGTCATTAATCTCTATTATGTACAGCTTGGTTTGAAAAATTCAACATGTTACTTTCAAAGTTGTCCTGATCATATTTCTTTTTGAACTTCCTTCTGTTCTGTACATTTTTAATTTTATTTTATCTTTTTCGTTTTGCAGGGGGGAAGGCAGGACAATTGGGGTTAAGAGACTTGCCCAAGGTCACATGGCTAATAAGTGTGTCAAGTGTCTGAGGCCAGCTTTGAACTCAAGTCCTCCTGACTCAGGGTTGGTGCTCTATTCACTGAGCCACCTAGCCACCCCTGTTCTGTACATTTTTAAAACTGCTTCAGTGACCTTTTCTTTCTTCTCTTTTTTGGGGGGAAGGAGAAACACTATTGCTAGCTCCCCTCATCTCCCTGAACGAGCATAACAAAAAAGCAAGGTCAAGCAAAAAAAGTTCACACATTTGCCATGTCCATAAACGTAGGTCTTATTTTGTGCTTTGAATCCGACAGTGCTTTCTGAGTAGTAACATGCTTCATCATCAGTCTTTGGAGCTGTGACTGTTCATAGAAATGATCAGCATCATTAAATCTTTCAATGTCCTTTTAGAAACAATACTGTTGCTATGATATAGATTGTTCTCCTGATTTTTCTCTCTTTACTCTGCATCAGTTCATAAAAGTCCTCCCATGTTTCTCTGAATTTGTTCAGGAAAAGGCTGGTTTTCATCTTGAATTTATTCCAGTTTTTTCCTTTTGGGTATTGACCATAGAGAACAATTCAGTTGTGTTTTTAAAACTTCTAGCTGAGCCCATCCCTAGGTCTCAATGTAATAGAGGCTTCCTAACATAATAGCAAAGTTTGGCATCAAGAGGTCAGGGTTCAACTGCTTCTGACATTTTCTAGATGTGTGACTTTGGGCACATCATGCCATGTTTCTCAGTTTCCTGATCTATACAATAAGGATCAGGATAGTAGTATTTGTCCTAACCACCTGACAAGGGACCAGGTTGTTGTGAAGAAAATGCTTTCCTTTGAGCATTAGGAAAAAGAATGAAATATCATGTAGATGCTATCTAATAGCCTCAAGGGAAGAGGGGAAGGGAGGGCAATAAGAAGTTACAGATCAACTACTGTAAGTCAGACACTGTGATGAGCACTTTACAAATAGTATCTGATTTAATCTTTACAAGCCTCTGAAGTAGGTTCTGTTATGGCCCCCCTCTTTTATAGATGAGGAAACTGAAGCCAGTGAAGATTTAAGTGACTTCCCTAAGGTCAGATTTGAACTCTAGTCTTCCTGACTCCAGATTTTATCCACTGTGCTGCCCCCAAGGTCATTATTTGGTAGTGTTCTGGGAAGACTAACACTTATTTTTCACTCTTTCCTTGGGAACCGACTCAGATTCTGGAAGCTTCCTTGCTTCTGTTCTTCCGTAAGATTACTTTTCTCTCAGAGCCATGAGAACCAAGACAGTGACCCAGGCTCCCAACATGAGTATCATCTTCAACTCACTCTCTCACACCCTCATATCCAATCAATCTTGCCATTTCTCCCTTCTTATGCACCCCCTTCTCTCCTCTGACATTACCACTATCCTGGTGTGGGCCTTCATTATTTTAGGCCTGGATTATTGCAGTATCCTGTTGGTTAGTCTCCCTGCCTCAAGCTTTTCCCCACCCCAATCCATCCTTCACTCGGCTGTCAAATTGACCTTCCCAATGCTCATCTCTATGTTCAATCAACTCCAGCGATTCTCTTTCCCCTCCAAGATCCAATATAAAACCCATTGGTTGACTTTTAAAGCCCTTTATAACTTGAATTTCTCCTACTTTTTAGTCTTCTCAGACCTTACTCCCCTCCACACACAAACACACACAGAATAAATAAGGGGTTAGTGTCAGAGGAGTATAAGGTTGATTACATTCTTTCCTCACAAGAATTTGCATTGAAGTAGACAAGACAGATATTATTATCCCTATTCTGTAAATGAGGAATCTGAGGCTCAAAGAGACAAAGTAACTTACCCCAAATCACTCAGTTCATTCGTGGTTGAGCATGCACACCAATCTTTTTCAAAGGGAAACTCCAAAGTTCTCTTTTTCTAATTTTTTTTAGGACAGTAATACAGATGGGAAAAAGTCACTTTGGGGGTTTCTTTTTAAGGAAATAATGAGCTTCATTTGAAGCTTGCTGCTTCATTTTGACTCCTTCAGCATCACCACCACCACCACCGCCACCAGCATCAGCATCATCAGCATCCCTTTCCTTTTTTTCCTTCCCTCTTCCCTGGATGAGTTCATCATCAGGAAACTCATTATTATGGAGGTTGCTTTAATTTTGATACTCATACCATCATCAGTACTCTCACTTACTTCTTTCCTTCTGATTGGAGTTCCTCCCATAGCCTCCTATTACAGAGAGCTTAAAATCTCAACCATCTTTCATCTGCCATCAAGTGCTTTGCTTGGTTTCAATGCCACCATAGTCATGGTCATCATTATTACCCTTAAACAAAACCCCTAGGCACTCCCCACTTTGCTATTTCACAAACAAGAATTTCCTCTTGTGTATTATCAAACCCCATTAGATTGTAAGCTCCTGGAGGGCAAGGACCACTGCTAACAGGAGACAAGTTGGGATCGCAGTAGTCCAAAATTTTACTTATTTTCTTAGCCCAAACTTTACTTATCCAAATTTATTTATCTATATCCCCAGTATTTAGGACACATGCCTGGTACAGAGTAGGTACTTAATAAGTGTTTATCATATCATATCTTAGAGAATAACAAAAAAGAGTTTGCTTACAGATAAGAAAGAACTTTAGCTTTAAGGATGATTGTAATCATAAGATTTAGGACTTTGAGGTCATTTGGTTTAGCTCCCTCATTTTATGGATGAAGAGATTGAGACCCAGTGACTTTAAATGCCTTGCCCCAAATCACACAAGTCAATCAATCAATAAGCATTTATTAATCACCTACTATGTGCAAAGCATCATGCTAAGTTCTGGGGATCAAAAATGAAACAAAGCACAGTCTCTTCCCTCAAGAGCTTTCAATCTAATGGTGGAGACAGCAAGCAAAGAAATACATATGAAATAATGAACAGAGAAAGCACTAGAATTAAAAGGGGTTGAAGAAGGCTTCCAATAAAAGATGGGATTTTAGTCAGGACTTAAAAGAAGCCTGGAAAGTTAATAAGCAGGGCAGAGGAGGGATAAGGGACATGGGGGACAGCTAGAGAAAATGTCCAGAGTTGAGAGATAGAATTTCTTGTTCATAGAATAGCTAGGGACCAGCGTCACTGGATGGAGCAGTACATATTAGAGAGTAAGGCATAAGAAGAATGAGAAAGATAAGAGAGGGCTAGGTTATATGGACTTTGAATGCCAAAGAGAACATTTTGTATTTCATCCTGCAGGCAACAGGGAACCTCCAGAGTAGTAAAAAGCAGAGCCAGGATTCAAACTCAGGTTCTATGACATCAGATCTAAGGTTCCTTCTATTATGGCACTCAGACTAATGCTAGAATGTGCTATGAAGGAGTTTTTGACATCTTCATCTCTAGAAATCTTTAAAATAAGATTGATAAATCCCTGTTTTGGTTAACTCAGGCGTTCATCTATCTGAGGGCAAAGGACTAAGCTGGAAGACCCCCTTGAGGTCCATTTTAGCTTTTATGGTACCAATTCTTCACGCTTCCACTCACCCTCCCAGAGGGAAAGAATAGTTGCATAATTCTCTGCTGGGAGATTTGACCTATTTTTAGAGGATCACTCCTACTGAATTCAGAAGCAGAGAAATGGTATATCCACATATAGGCAATGTGGCATAGTGGGAAAAGGGTTGACCTCAGAGTCAAGAAGGTATGGGTTCAGGTCCCACCTCTGATCCAAGGACTTCTAGCTAACTGTCATACACAGCAAGGAGTTCTGTGCCTAGACACATACTGGCCACATAACTCTCAGAAGTCCCTTAACTTTTCAGACCTCTAGGAAACTCTTAGGTTGCAGCAAAGGTGCCAATCTGCATTGATAGAGGGAGTTTCCTTACTGGGAGTCACTCAGAGTAATGAATTACAGGAAAGGAGGCTTAGGGATTCCAGTCATAAGGAATGATCTATCCAAAGATATGGGAGATTAAGTATGATGGAGAACAGTTAACAGGTCAGTTTGACTCAGATGAACAGCTCAGGACAAAAACATAGGGTTTATTTCATTTTTGTCTTTAAATCTCCAGCATTTAGCACAGTGCCTGCCACAAAATAGGTGCTTAATGAAATTTTCTTGATTGATTTCATGTGAAATAAGACTGGCAAGAGAAGTGCAAACCAGCTTGCAGAGGGCTTTCAAAACGCCAGGTTGAGGATTTCATATTTTATGTAATGGTCTATAATTGACAATGATTTGACCACAGCCCATCATGGGGACCTGGGGGTAGAAGATTTGGGCATCTGGCATAGGCTATGGAAGTCAAAGCTTGCCATCAGAATGTCTAGGGATGTCCTGGTTCAATGATGATGCTAACAGGGAACAAGTTGAGAGCAGAGTAGCCCAAATTTTTCAGAAAGAAGTCTTAGAAATAAACTTCATGAACAGATACTCCTCCAGAGGTGGAGGGAAAAAAAAGAATATAGTCCACTTGCTTGGGATAGCCATCTCATCCCTGTTCAGTTAATGATGTCTATTGGGAGCAAGACCTAAAGACTTCTAGTTAATGTCATACGCAGCGAGGTGTTCTGTGCCTAGAAGAGCCCAACTTATTCCCCCCTGTAACCAGTGAAAAATACAAATTTTTTTTATTATACTATGTTGTGGAAATGCTTGGGTTATTTTGTAAATTAAAAATAAAAGAAAAAACTCAAAAGAGACACCCAATGGACTAACTTGTTAGCTATCCTTCTAATATTTGAAGGACTGTCCCAGGAAAGAGGGATTAGGCTCTTTTGCTTATAGCCAGAGGGCAGAACTAGGAACCTTGAGTGAAAATCACAAGAAGTACATTTAAGGTAAGGAAAAGCTTCCCAATAATTAGAACTATACTATACTGGAGCTGATCGTCCCCCAATAGAGGCTGTCCAGCAAAAGCTAGATAACCTCTTGTGGGGTCTGTTACAGAGGAGACCCTTTTCCAGGTGGGAGTTGAACCTATGATTCTGAAAGAGGAAAGCAGGCTTTAAGGGGAGGACGCAGCTACTCTCTACATCCAAAGGAAGCATCTACCCAGGTCTAACTTCCCATTCATAACTTGTAGTTCTGTCCCAAACCTGGTGGCTCTGGTTCTTGGAATGCAGGGAAAGCTGGATTTGACACCTTTTCGTCCCCTTCTTCTTTTATCCTCTGATTGGGAGCACAGAGAGGCATCCTTCTTCTGACTAGAGGTGGAGCTGAACAGCTGGAATTGCAGGCGGGAGTCCTTGTCATCAGGATTCTTCTGTAATCAAGGGAAGCTTAGTACACACAGGGAGGAATAACTGCCAGGTTGTGAATTGGTGTAGCTGTTCTCATCAGGCTGTAATCGAGGAGGATGAACTCTCTCTGACCTGAAGAAATGAATCCTGCTCCCGTTGCAGAAAACACTCTACTGCCAGCCTCCAGAAATCCAAGAGTTTCAGAATTCTGTAGACTTACATCATTTTAAATTGGTCACATAAGGAGCACATTGTTGTGGCTGCTGTTTTTAAGTGGGTGGAAGATACTTTAGAGCTGAGACCTTTGTTTGGCAAGTTGCAGCCCGGAACAAATGTTGTGATCAAATTATGATCCCCTGAAAGTAGGAGCCTAAATGGGAAATGCTGACGCCTTCTAACCATAGTGGCACAAATGGCATTGATATAATATCTGAAATAAATGAATACAGCAAAAAAAAATGTACTGAGGTACGGGTTTCCTTAATACAGTAGAACCATGTGGCTCTTAGCCTACCGTGTATAGGTAAGGAAAAGAAAAGAATATACAGCATGTGATAGGTAAGTCTTTGCTGACCTTTGCATAGTATTGTGTTGTGCTAGCATTGTTACAAGAAGCCAGGGCCAGATCTGTAATGAGGTCTGTGAATAAGAACTGTGTCAGAGAGAGCTACATCTAGAACATCATCCTAGCAGCTGAAAGCAACAGAGCTGGCTGGGTGAATAACATCCTGTGTGTGTTGATAGCCATTTCCAATCAATTCAGCTCAGCAAAATTAAGCACCTACTTTGGACAAGGCCCAGAGGCAGAATGGGGTAGGGGATAGGCACTGGGATAAGTGCAGAGGATACAGAGAGAGGCAAAAGGCAGTACCTGTCCTCAAGGAGCTCCCAATCTAATAAAGAAGACAACTATGTGCAAATAAGCTGTATGTATTCTAAATTGGGATTAATCAACAAAGCAGGAACTGGAATTAAGGTGGGAGTGGGAAAGATTTCTTACAGAAGATGAGATTGTAGTTAAGACTTCAAGGAAGCCAGGGAAGCCTGTAGGCAGACACAAGGAGAGAGGGAATGCCAGGTATGAGGCACAGCCAGTGAACATGTACAGAGTTGGGACAAAGAATGTCTTGTGGGAGGAGCAACAAGGAAGCCAGTGTCACAGGGAGGAACAAGGCATAATAAAGCTGTAAGGTAATTGTAGGTCAAGTTATTAAGGGCAGTGAATGCCAAATAAAGTATTTTATATTTGATCCTGGAGACAACAGGGAACCACTGGAGTTTATTGAATAAGGGGGTGACACCAACTTGTGCCTTAGAAAGATGAATTATGATGAAGACACTCTTTAGCTGGGAGAGATTATGTGACTTGCCCAAAGTCATGCGGACAATAAGTGGCAGAATTCAGGTTTTCTGACTGCTAAGCCAGTTCTCTTATCACTGTACCAGACTGTCATCTGATGAAATAACACATCTGTGTATGACAAGATGACTTTACAATTCATAGCACACAGTCAGGGCCCAAGTCAAATGCCAAAGCTTGGAAAAGTGACATTTACACTCTTTTAATTAACCAGCAAAATGAGTTCTTGTCGACTTGCTAAGCAGTTCTCAAACAGAGCAAGAAAACGTAATTGGGACATGCACAGAACAGCAATGGCTCATATTTTTTTTATGAACAAAATCAGCACAGGTGAGATGAGTCCCCAGAAGTTTCCCACTGGAAATTTCTGACAAAAGAAGAAAACTGAAACCTAAGCTGTTTTGTAAGAATGAAAGGATGACACGAATATGACATTCCCTTTTCCCTCAATCTTGATAAAATGAATTTTTCCTTCTGACTCTAAACATCGGAGCTTCCACACAACTAAGGTGCTGTGTCTCCTAACTTCCTGACAACAATGATCATATTTATAGGCATCTAGTGTGATCTTCCATTCACTGGAATATTTGAGGATATAATATTTGAGACTATTTTCCCTTACCTCTTCGCAAGTATTTTCTTCCATGAATTAACAGACACCTGTTTCACTAGTGGTCTTCTTTTGGTTTTTCTTGTTTTACAAATTTATCTGAAAACTTTCCCCTCAATTTTCAGTGTAATGATTTTTTGATCAAGTTGGCAAGTGTCCAGTCAAACCCAACCTTACTAGTCCTCAAGATACAGTCTCTCTAATCAGGAACCTTCATTTAGATATTTAAAGTCATGGCATCAACAGACTTCATAGTGCCCCTAGATTAAGTTCTAGCCTTTGAATGGCACCCGCTTCTTAGCTCCTCAAAACCAGGGGCTATAATTTCTTCATATTCTTCCACAGTCCCTAACACATTGGATCCTCGATAAATGCTTAATAACTATTAAATGATGAACAAAGGAAAAGATTTCCTTGATACTTTGAAAGATCTAAGATTTCACTGCAATGGGAATTCCCTCATCTACTCCATGCCTTCTTTCTCCTCCTATATAATTCTTGTGCTTGTTTTCTCATGCTTCTTCCATGGGGGATCTACCCAAAGCTCTGTGGTCTTGGTCTTCCTCTTTTGCTTTTACTGTCTCTGAGGCAACAATGTGCCACTTGCATTGGCCATCTCCTTAGTCTCATTCTTTTTTTTTTTTCTTTTTGGAAGGCAATTGGGGTTAAGTGACTTGCCCAAGGTCACATGGCTAGTTTTTGTGTTAAGTGTCTGAGGCTAGATTTGGAATCAGGTCCTCCTGACTCCAGGGCTGGTGCTTTTCACTGTGCCACCTAGCTGCCCCTATTCTCATTCTTACTACCTGACTAACTCATATGCTTCTTCAATTGATTAATTAATCAACAAGCATTTATTAAGCACCTATTATGTGTCAGGCACTGTGCTAAATGTTGGCAATACAAACACAGAGACAAAACATCCCCTGCCCTTAAGGAGCTTACATTCTAACAGGAGAGACATCGTGCACCTTTATCAGTACGTACATAATACAGACAAGGTAATTAATATTGGTAAGGATGTAGGAAGAAGAAAGACACATTAACACCTAGGGGGACAGGAAAGGCTATATGCAAAAGATGGCACCAAGCTAAGGCATAAAGGAAACTTGAGGTCCAAAGGGCTTGAGGTGTAAAGAGAGAACATTTCAGGCATGGAGACTTTAGTTAAATGGAGAAAATCTGGTACAATGGAAAGTATTTGAAGTCAGAGGTCCTGGGTTCAAATCCCTGTTCTGCCAATGACTGCTTATATAACCTTAGGCAAATTGCCCAACCTCTCTGGGTTTTAGTTCTCTCATCTATAAAATGAGAATTTTGGACCAGAACTTGTAAGACCCCTTCTAGCACTAAATCTATGATGGACATTTTCAATGAACATTTTCAGGAAGAAGCAATTATTTGACTCAATCCCAAGACAGAGGGCCTTTGGATCCTCCCTAACCAAAAGTAACAGGTTTTGTGGGATTAGAAACTGGAAGGAAACCTAGAGATCATCTAGTTCTACTCTTTCATTTTTAGAAATGAAGAAATCGAGACCCAGAGAGGGAAGTCTTTCCTACAAGGTCACGCAGATAGTCAGGAGCAGAATCAGGATTTGAATCCAGGTCCTTAGACTCCATATTTAAGACTCTTTCCTCCATGCCATCCTACCCCTATAAGGCTTGGAGTTTGGGTAGGGTGAGAAGATCAGGTCTATTAGGAAGAGAGGTTCCAAGTCAGGGAAAAAAGCCACTTGAAGAAGAAATTCAAGCTCAAATTCCTCAAGAACTCTGAGGAGCATTGCTGGCAGAAATAGATAAATCTCAGCATTAATCCATTTGTTTAATTTGTTAGTAGAAGTTTTAACTTAGTGCTGTTGACATCTTGCCTATGGTTAAAAAAAACCCAACTGACTTTCCCGGTCTTTATCAAAAGAGAGTCAACTCTTCAAACAGGCTGGTTTCTGCTCTTGGTGCTTTAGTCCTGGCTCAGAGGAAGAGTACCACCTACTGAATTACCTGTTCTGATTTTAAGCATTTGGAACCTTTCTAAGAGCTTCTTGCTGGTTCGTGGGATAGGAGTGCTTTCAAGGAATCTAAGCAGCAAAATGGAATCTCAAACTGACCTCCATTATTATCACAAATAATAAGTTATTACTAAAGTATTATACAATTCACAGAGACAGAGGACTGAGTAACAGTGAAAACTAAGACTCACTTCATTTAGGTCTGGCCACTGTGATCTTGGGGCAAATGGATAACTCAATGGGGAAACTTATTGTTTTCCAATTTGCATTAACCTCTTATATTTTTCAAGTAAGTCTTACCATTGGATGTTACTTGATGGTGCCATGATTAATTAACATTAGCTAAGACAGTATTTTTACTATACTATTTTCATTTCAATTATCAATACTTTGCTAAGAAACTCGGCTTTGGTGTTTAAGTCAAGGAAAGAAAAAAATATATGATTTCCATGATTGACAAGTTGCTGTTTTCATATGCCCCTCTAGATGTGCTCTAGAGAAATGATGCTTCAGCTGGGTCTCATAGGACTTGATAACTGAAAAATCACATTTAACTCTTCTCAAATATCTGTTCCCTTTGATGATGATATGCAGAAATGAATATGGCCTTCTCAAAATTCCCTACTTATTTTTTGCTAGACAGGAAGTGCTATGGAGCAATGTTATTAAACCCCATTAGGCTGTCAATCAACTGTTTGTTCCTCCCTCTTCCCTTCCTCTCTATTTTTTATGAATTCCACCCGGATGGGCAGAGACTCAGGAGATTCAGTCATAGTTCTGCAGGCTTCCCTTAGGCCCTGTGGCAGCTTTGGGGTCTCACCTTTGCTCTTTCACTTTTTGCCTTGATTCTCTGAGCCCTGATTTTCTTTTAGTACATTTTGCTTTGTTTTGTCTTTCTGAAAATGCTGAATAAGTTTATTACATTGGCTTGTGAGGAAATGATGGAGTAAGTGAAGCAAAAGGTTATTCTCAAATGGAGAGTATTAAAGGGAAAGGTGTTTTGAGTGCATGTGTGTTTTCTAACTAGACCAACCCAGACAACATGACTCATATGTAACCTTGGGCTTTCCTTTCTCTGGACTTACTTCAACTTTCAAATGAAGAAACTGGACTAGACAACCTCTGATGTCCCTACCAGTTCCAATATTCTATATTCTATGATTCAATCAAGTTCGACTCTTTACTTCTTAGGTGGAATGCACTCCTTCCTTACCACTACCTCTTATAATTCCCTGTTCCCTTCAAAACTCAGTTTAAACACCATATTCTACAGGAGACCTTTCCTGATTCTCACCTCTCCCCTTTGCGAGTGTCTTACCACAAAAACTTTGCTATATATTTTTACACGAACATTTGGTTCTCCATTGGACTATATGCTCCCCGAAGATGGGATGTACTTTATTTCGTTTTTATATCCCTAGTTTCTTGCATGATTCAGGGCACATAATATTTGTTGACATTGGTTGATGGATTAGAATTCAAAGTTCAAACCTAACTCTTTCATCATCTTACCTGAGTCAAAATCAAGAACTTCTCTTTGTTTTCTTTGTCTGCTGTCAGGACCCTTCTGTAATTAAGGGAAACTTAGTTCACATAGAGAATGACTACCAGGTGGTAAGTATTTGCTCTAATACTGGTGAAGATTAAAATTCTAATCTCATTCAAGCCGCTTCCTCTTTGAAGCCTTCTTTGACCCTCTCTGACCAGCGGGAAACTTCGCCCTATCTCAAGTCCAGTACTAACGATCATGCCCATCATTTGCCATTTATTGTAGATTGTTGTTCTGTTAGCTACATTTATTCTTATCCTAAATAAACATTTACCAATCACCATTAGGTGTTAGAATTGATGCTTGACTTTTGTCTGTCTTAAAGTATTTGAAGGGCTGTTATGTGAAAGAAGGTTTAGAATTCTTTTTGCTTGGTCCCAGGGGACCAAATTACAAGGAATGAGCAGATCTTAAAGCCTTTATACAGGAGGGTTATTATTGTTGTTGTGATTTTTATTTATAGAGACAGATTTCTAGGAAATTATCATAACAATCAGAACTGTGCTTAAATGGAAGGGACTACTTAAGCAAAAAAGATGTTGTGAAGAGTATTATTAGCGGGTGTGAATAGGGGATGACTCTTCCCATCCTAAGAGTCTTTGATTTTGTGAGAACTTGAAACCTGCTTTAGGAAGTTTTCAAGCTATTTGAAGGTTGAGTATGAGAACAAGGTTTAGATAAGTGGAAAGGAAGAAGGAAGAGTATTTCCTTTTCACCAAAAAAAAAGGGGTGGTGGTGGTGGGAACTACTTGATTTGATGAAAAGATTTCTGTAGGGGAATGGGGGAAATAATTTTGAAGATATAGGAAGGGGCCATATCATAGAGGGTCTTGAGTTCCACGCTGAATTGGAATTTTGGAATTTGATACTCTAGTGACTAGACTTTTAAATTCTTGGAATAGTTTCCAGCTTCTGGTCTCTCATCTATCTAACTCATCTTCCACTCAGGTCCCAAAATAATTTTCCTAAAGCACAGATCTATCTATGTCACTTTCCTTTTAAAGAATCTTAACTGGCGGGGCGGAGCCAAGATGGCGG
>CM053592.1:123385628-123455155 GCA_028646515.1 Pseudochirops corinnae
CACACACACACACTCACTCACACACACAAACACACACACACATCACCTCCACCCCCCCTCTTCTCATGAAACTGATTTTTTGGACCCAAATGTGAGTCTCTACATTTATCCCGATTACAATGCATCAAATTAGATTTGGCCCAGTGTTCTAGTCTGTGAATACCATTATGGATTCAGATGCTGTCATAAATTCTTTGCAAGTAAGGATCTCTCATTTGTTTGAATCCATAGTGCCTGGCATAGTTGGGGCTTAATAAATACTTATTGATTGATTAGCTGGAAAGGGAGATAGCTCCTTTCTTCAGCAAAAGTAAGGGACAGCCTGAATATTGGACTGGATATGACAAAATATTAAAATAGTTCAAGAAAGCGAGACCTCCAGAAGAATGGGTAGATATTGTATGAAAGGACAAGACAAGATTGTCAGAGGGATGAGTAGACATCTATGTCCTTAGAAGGCACACATACTACAATGATGAAACCACAGATCCATCAAAGGATGAAGCAAATTAAAACACGATTGCCAATCTGGCAAAACAATGACCTTTAGCTCTCAATGGTTATGCCAGCAGTGTACACTCCCTGTTAAGTCTAGTCAAGCTGGAAAGACTTCAGGTCCAGACCCACCAATTGTATTTTTGACTATCAGCTGAAAATCGACCTAACAACAGAGAGACTCATTACCAGAAGACAGGGTAAATTTTTTTTTTATCCATAGAAATTCACGAAGACTGTCAACTAAGGCACAGAGCAGCTGTGATCTGAGATGATTAAGGGAATTTCAATGCCACCAAAACAACAGAATCACAGATTTAGAACTGGAAGGGACTTCAGAAGTCATCTGGTTCCTATACACACACCCCTTCACTTTATGGAGGAGGAAACAGAGACCAGAAAGGTTAAGTAATTTGACTAAGGTCACACAGATAGTGTCAGAGGTGTGATTTGAACCCAGGACTCTAACTCCAGAGCCAGTACTATTATGCCACACTGCTTTTCCTAAGTTAGAGATTTTTGAAGTAAATAAGCACATTGAAAGTAGAAACAATGACTTTTTTTTGTCTTTCATCTGGCTACACAGAAGGCAGTAAATATTCATTGCTCATTCGATTTCAGTTATTTGATTTTTAACAATTAAGAGTTTGCAGCAATTATTCCAGCTTGCTGGCCCACAGTAATTCTATATTCAGCTGGACACCAGTGAGCCGTTGACACAGGACCTCTGGGTGTGTTTGTTTATTTTAGTCCCTGCTCATTCCAGCTTGCTCCAAGAAAGGGGTCTATGGTGCAGAGTGCTAGCATTCTGGAACAGTTGTCATCACCCTCACCATGCTGAGTTGTCACATGTCACTGACCCAGCCACACTAGGAAGAGGACATTTCTCTGAGGAGCATTAAATAAGTCAGTTCTAATAATTAGCATCTTTCTACTGTGTTGGGCAACAACAAATCTAAATGAACGAACCTTCAATTGCTTCCCGTTTTAGTCCCATCTAATTCGACACTACCTGTTCCCTTAGACTGTTTATTAACATACTTTTAAACTATTGTACAGTAAAAGTATATCAACGTGGATGATTCATATTTTGTGATAATTCAAATAATCTTCTATCCTCTTTATCTTGCAGACAAAGAAAACAAAGTCTAGCAATTATGTGACTTACCCAAGAACACACAGTTAATAGATGGCGGAACTCATACTAGAACCTAGCTCTCTTCTCAGGATCCTTTCTATTATGCTACACTGAATTACCTTTTTTTTTTTTTTAAACCAAGTTTCTTTTAACTCTCTTATCCCTCAGGGATGTGGTTTTCCCTTTCCCAGAAGCTTGTTCCCACTCCCTTCCTGGGAACCTAGAAGTTAAGAATTTTTTTTTAATTTCTGAAGTAACAAGTATTTTTTAACCAATTATTTTCTTCCCACTATTCTTGCCATGTTATCCCTTGGTCTTCCCTATTGAGTCAATTTAAAAAAAAAAACACCAAAACCCCAAACAAATCCCTCAAGATACACACACACTCACACTCACACCCACACCCACACACACGAGTCTGGCAACACAAATCCCAACATTAGCTGTGTCTCTGGACTTTTAATTTATCACTTCTCTTTTAGGAGATAAGTGACTTATTTTATCTTCATTCTTTTGTACTCATGGTTTTTCATTGTCTTGATTAGGGTTCTAAAGTCTTTCAAAGTTATTTTTCTCTATAATGTTGTTATTATTGTTCTCCTAGTTCTCCTCACTTTGCATCAGTTCATAAAGGTGTGCCACCCTCCTCTGAAACTGTCCATTTCATAATTTTTTTAATGGCACAATACTATTTGATTACATCCATATTCTGCTTTTTGTTTAGCCATTACCCAATAGGAGTATGGTGCCTTAGTTTCTGGGACTTCCACAAAAAAAGCTGTTACAAATATTTTGGTATAAATAGATCTTTTTGATCTTTCTTTGATTTCTTTGGGATATAGGATTGGTAATAGTATAGCTGGGTCAATCAATATACGCAATGTAATAATTTATGGGGCATAATTCCTAATTGCTTTCCAGAATAGCTAGACCAATTCACAGCTCCATCAACAATACACCACTGTGTCTGTTTTCCCACAGCTGCTCCAACATTTCTCATTTTCCTTTTTTATCATCTTTGTCGGAAATATGTATGATATGAAACCTTAAATTGACTTTAATTTATAGTTTTTTTTTTCATATAATTGTTGATAGCTTGAATTTCTTCCTTTGAAAACTCCTTTTCATATCCTTTAGCCATTTATCTATTGGGGAATGGTTCTTAGGTCTGTAAGTTTGAATCAGTTCCATATATATGTATGTATTCATATATGTATGTTTGTATGTGTGTGTGTGTACATATATGAAATGAGACTTTTATCAGATAAATTCATTACCAAAAATTTTCCCCAGTTCCTCTTCTTACTTTTGCTACCTTAGATTAGTTTGTTCAAAAACTTTTGAAATTTCATATAAATAAATTGTTAGCTTATCTTGTGTGGTCCTCTTTCTCACTTGGTGTAGTCATAAACTCTTACTTATCCATAGATCCAAAAGATAATTTCTTCCCTGTTCCTCTAAACTGCTTATGATTCAACTTTTTAAAAATCTAAGTCATGGATCATTTTGAAGCTTATCTTAGTTTATAGTATGAGGTATTAGTCTAAACATAATTTCTAACAGACTACTATCTAATTTTCCCCAGCAGTTTTTGTCCAATAATGCATCCTTCCTCTGGTAAATGAGGTCTTTGGATTCATCAAACATTATGTTACTGAGTTTGTTAACTTCTATATGTTGTATACTTAATCTGTTCCACTAATCGATCTGTCTCTCTATTTTTTAAAGCAGTACTAAATTTTCTACAAAAATAGGTTAACTAAGCAAATTCATTGCAAATGCATCTTTTTAAAAATGCAGATTGTGGAAAGGGGATTTTTGCTTACCTAAGATAAAATATTTTAAATATTTGGCATCTTCCTTTTACAAGCAAATAATTAATGTATCATTTACAACTTATCCTTATTCATTAAAGTGTGTTTGGCAGAATCTCCCCTTGGCAACACTTTGTTTACCATCATCTTGTGCTAATGTCTATACTTGAAAGTAATAAGTTTGGATTTTTTTTTTTAAAAACATTCTATAATATTCTATAATTTAGACATTTCACTCATCTGGGTTGGCCTTTCTCCAAAAATAGTCACATTTTAATTCTAATTCAGGATTATAGATCAAACCTCTCTAGTTACAGGTCTCTAAGTGCATTCAATATTGTCCTTTGCCTTTGTTTTATGAGGATTTGTGACATTAGAATCACTTACTGCTGTGAGGTTTTGTCTTTCATTTGGTGGGATGGGGGATGGACTACAACAGTCATCTTTCTTTAGAATTATGACTTGCCTAGAGAGTTATGTGACAGCAGCAGATGAGAATGGCAGACTAGTGCAGTACTAATGCTGAGATTCATTTTTTTTCCATTCAGTTTCTAGTGGATTAATCCAATTCTGACATTCTAATACTACAGCCTCTTAATTGTCCACAGCCACTCGGTACCAAAAAAGAGCCATTTGATGGAGTTGTTGATTTTCCAGTTATGCAAGATGGTTTCTCTTACAGCCAAAAAGCAAACTCTTTAATAGCCTTTTGTCTGCCAATGTGCCTGTTAGGAAAGCTTTACCTTTACTAAATAATATCAATATAGAAATGAGGGGACAGATTGGACCACTATTCAGTGTATGGAACTGACAATGTTCTTTCCAGTATGTGATATAAGATGGTACATTCAGGCCCATGAATACAACACAGATGTTCTAATGAAGATGTTTATAAGAAGGCAGTCTGGAGTGGTAGAAGGAGGGCTTGAAGTCAGAGTATTTGGGTTTGAATCTCACCTCTCCTACTTCCTGCCTGTGTCACCTTAGACAACCCTTTGAAATTTCTCAGGACCCCAGTGTCCTGACTTGTAAAATGAAAGAGTTTAACAAGATTACCTCTAAGGTAAAAAATTAGATACCTTAAAAGATTAAAATGATATTATTAGATGTTGTAAGATATGATGGTTTTGTATAAGATTACAGAAGTCTCAGACTTTGGAGACACACTGTACATGCCACAGGCACTGCCTCACTTTTGGCAACTAATGCATTTCAACAAAGTTGGCTGTAAAGCAAATCCTAGCTCCCCTTTGAGTTTATTTATAAAATCAGAGCTATGTTCTGATGGAAGAAAAATCCCCCAGTAGATTGATTTCATTTAAATGCACTGAGACAAACATTTATTAGGCACCTACTATGAGTGAACATTTTTAGCTGACAAGGAATTAATGTAGTAGTGAAAGCCTCTGCCATACTTAATATTTTAAAGTTGGAATTATTTTATCTATGCTTCTTAATTTGGTGCATTTTTTCCTATCTGCTTCCTGTGCTTTTCCTCTGTTGAATCATAAGAATGTCATCTGTGCTTATATGATCTCCTGAGTAAAATTCACATTTCTTTAGAATATACCTTTTCACCTTTTTCTCTTTTTTTGAGTATTCATAATGTCAAATACCTTAAGAATCTGTCATCATCTCTTCAACATCCCCTCCAGTCTTCTCCAGCAGACTGAACCCATGATCACCCCCATTTTCTCTAATCTTCAATCTTACCCTATCTACTAGCTCCTTTCCTGCTGTCTACAAATACCCTTATCTCTCCCATCCTTTAAAAACCCTCACTTGAGTTTATCATCCCCACTAGTCACTTTAATATAGCTCTCCTCATCTTCTTGGCTAAAGTCCTTGAGAGAGTCATCTACAGTGGGCACCTTCACTTCCTCTCCTTTCCTCTCTTCTAAAGCTTTTGCAATTTGACTTCCAGCCTTATGACTCAACTGCAACTGTTCTCTCTGAAGTTAGTTGATAACAAATCTAATGGCTTTTTTTCAATCCTCATCCTTCTTGACCTCCTTGCATTCGACAGATCTCCTCCTCCTAAACACTTTTTCTTCTTTAGGTTTTTGTGACATTGTTCTCTCCTGCTTCTCTTCCTGTCTGACCAATCTTTCCCAGTCTGTTTTGCTACATCTTCATCCATGTCTTGCCCACTAATATAATGTATACCCTAAGATGCTATTCCAGCTTCTCTTTTCCCTCTATATTATCTCACTTGATGATCTCATCAGCTCCCAGGGAGAACAGTCATGGCTATGCAGATGATTCCCAGATTTGTATAGCTAGCCCTACACACACACACTCTCTCTCTCTATCTCTGTCTCTCTCTCTTCTTAAAGTGGCTGATCCTTAGGCACCTCAAACTCAAAACCAAATTTATTTCATCATTCCTGGGACTATTTAGAAGTTCATTATCTCTAGGTAGCATAGTAGATATCATGCCAATCTTTAAGCACTATTTAATTTTAGTTATTACTAGTAATATTATGATAGATATAGAAGAACTGTTATATAGGCTATTAAACATCATTTCCATTAATGCAGAATAGATTTTTTCCCCTAAGTTGCTAAAACATCTGGGATGTTCCAAATATGGAGAACCTTCTATACAAAGACGTGAAGGTAGGCAATGGAATGTCTTCTTGTCTTTTAAAAAATATATATTTATTTACTTTTAGTTTATAACATTCATTTCTACAATCCCTTGAGTTCCAAAATTTCTCCCCTTCCATTTCTTTCCCCTTCCCGCTCCCATGGTGACATGTAATCCAATATAGGTTCTACAAATACCTTCATATTAAACTTTAGTCAAGTTGCAAAGAAGAATTATAACTAATGAAATGTCTTGTTGCCCTCCTTGGTCTCAATCAGGTCAATTCAGTGGATATCACTCCTCCACTGGCGAAAGTGAGAAAGAAGTTACATCACCTTCATCAGTTGATACTGGTGTACCCCTAAGAAGCCCTGCACTCTCCTATACAGAGTGCTAAGGACATAGAGCAACCAGATGCCCACCTACTTCCCATTTAGAACTCCATATCCTGATGGAGCCTAGTCTAGTCAGTTGTACATGAAGGGGAATATCCCAGAAAGGATATAATACCATGTCAAACACTGTAACAATACTTGGGACACCATGATTGATTGTTAAAAGTGGGCACCATCCACTTTGTTCACAATGTTAAGCCTCCCCTGTTTGACCCATCTCAGATGTATAAAGATCCAACTAATTTACTAGTTTAAAATATTTGCTCACTGATGGATACTTTCTAAAAATATAGGCCTACCTACTTTACAGGGTGAACGAGCTAATATATTACAAAATACTGGGAACTCTTCAAAGGGAAGATGTTAGGCCCTATGTAAACTCCATTCAAGTCTCCAAATATTTATTGAGCTTCTGCTCTGCTAAATGTCAGTGATAATGCAGGTGCTGATAGTGTGGTTACTACAACTGCAAGAACGATAGGCAAATTTACTTTCTGTCACCTTCCATTTGGAGCAAGTTAGAAAACCTGCAAAATAGTTATTTGTAGTCCCCATGAGGCACTGGTGCATTGGTTCTAGTAATCCCTTTGACCTTTCTTTAGTCATACTCAAACCAGGATGTCTAGAAAATGCTAAATTCTTAGGGGATAATCTAGTAGCATGATCAAGTGGAAAGAACCCTGACTCTGAAATCAGAGGAACCTGAATCCAAATCCTACCTTAGATACTACCTGTGTGAGCTTTGGCAAAATCACTTTACCTCCCTCAGCCTCAGTTTCCTCATCTGTAAGATGAAGGAGTTTGACTGGATGTTCTCTGGGATCTGAGAGAGAGATTTTATACTTTATCTAGGAGACTCAAAAGGGGAAAGGGCTCCTCTTAGGGCATATTTGGCTACATCCACCACAACAGCATCATTATTATTACAGTTAGTTCCCAATTTACAGAGGTCAAGCTGCAAGCATCCATTGCTACCACTACTGGGGACTTTGGAGTTCTAAGTATCAGTAAAATCAGGTATGAAGGTTTGTTTGTTATTCATAGTATCCTTCCTTGGGTCCCTAAATCACATCACACAGATGACCTGTTGCGCTCATTAATAAGCCCTGAAATAAGAGTGTTGATCTAATTTTGTAATAGAATAGACTAAAAATATTTTTCATTCTCTAAAAAAAGATAGAAATTAAGATTAGGGAAGGAATGACAGAATATTTCTGATGACAGGTTTAAGCATCTGCTATCTGTTAGGGCAATCACCAAAAGAGAAGGTATATTTGAGATTATAATGGTCTCGGGAAAAGAAATATACTCAGTAAAATTATGAAGTTTCTCTTTTAGTGCTCCCAGTCTTCAATTTCCATGGTGCTCTGGCCTCCCCTATAACCTCCAGTCTCTCAATGCTCTAAGAGATCTGCATTCCATACTTAGTTCTGATACCCCCTGCTATATGACCATGGTCACTATTTAAACATCCTAAGCCTCAGTTTCACAGTATCCTAGAATTACACAGAGATTTCAAGCTGGAAAGGGACCTTAGAGGCTACCTCACCTGACCCTCTCATTTTAGAGTAGTCCATAGGAGTTAAGCAAATTGCCCAACATCACACAGATATTAAATGGCAGAGAACCTAGGACCCATGACTCAAGATCGAAGATTCTTTCCTTACATGAATAATCATGATAGTCATATTGACTATTTCCACAGATTTTTGTCAAGAAAATCCTTGAAAACCTTAAAACATTGTGTCAATATGAGTTTTGGTCATTATTTCAATTCACTCAGAACAAAGGATCCAATATACCTTTGTGTGAATTAAAGGTAGTGTTCTCTTTCACCCCAAGAATATTCTACTCCAATATTTTATCGTGAAAATAATGTGACAGGGCCTACCAAGCTGGAAAGTTTTCAAAGACCAAGTTGAGCCAGGTATTTGTCATTCCAGGACAAGCTTAGATAAATGTGAGGAAGCTCCTCACTAGAGGGTTGGCAAGCATTAATAAATATACTGCAATTACGACAGCTTTGACATTGAGGCAGGGTGGCCTGGTGGATGAACTCTGAACTGGGAATCCAAGAATGATGAAGGCCTTCAAGATCATGCCGTGTGAGGATCAGCTGAAGGAATGAGGGATGTTTAGTCTAGAGATGAGACAACTTAGAGGGGAACACAACAGCTGTCTAAACATTTGAAAGACTCATGTGGAAAAGGGATTTGACTTGTTCTGCTTGGTCCCAAGAGTACAAAATTAGGAGCACTGGGTGGAAGGGGAAGTGATATTAAAAGGTAGGAAGTTGGGGGAGGGAGGAAGCAATCGAAAAAACATTGAAAAAGAAAGAGAAACAAGAAAGTTAATCCTGGAAGAGACCTTAGTAACTATCTCATTCTACCCCATTATTTTATAGGCAAAGGAAACCAAAATCAGGAGACAAGTATGTAATTCAAGGTCACATAGCAAGGTTTGGACTCCAATCTTCTGTTCCTAGGCCAATGTTCTTTCCAGTATGCTAGAATGGGAATAATAGGATGTTAAAGCTAGAAGGAACTTTAGCAATCAGTTGATCAAACCCCCTCATTTTGTTCACTTCTTTCATAGTATTATTATTGCTATAGTTGTTTTAAAGTACAGGGGTTTTATTTATTTTGAATTAACATTTTTTTGCATCAGTCATTTCCAATATACCAACCCCCACTCACCCACCTAGTGAGCCTTTCCTGCCAACAAAGAGTTAAACCCAACCTATCATAAATTGTATTTGTACTTTCCTACATCTTCAAGGAAGAACAGAACACATTTCCTCATCTCTCATTCAGGGGGTCAAGATTGATCATTTTATTAATCATTTTTATTATAAATAAAAAGCTTTGCCAATATAAGGCTTATCTTTGTAAGAAATGAAATAAATTTCTTAATATGAAATGAAAGTTTCTCCTTAGTTTTTCTGGCATCCAATTTGACTTGTCAACTTCTCTTTGGGTACAGTTCCAAAGATAGCATTTCTTCCATCAAGAGATGAGTATTTTGGTGGGGTTTTTGATGATGTGAACTTGTTCTTGGAGCTTTAGACTGAATTCATTGCAAATATGCCCAGTTTTCTCTTTCACATTCAAGGTACAGAAGAGAGAAAATATTTCTTCTATCTTCCTCCTTGATCCTTCCCTTTGGTCATTGACCAAAAGAGAGAAATGTTTATCTACAGAAGAACCTTTGAAAATAAGCTTGCAATAAGCCCTGTAAGAGTTCATAAGGGAACCAGAGGTTCTCTTTAGCCTGTGTTCTCTGGTTTCCACACCTCCCCACCACAAATATAGCGAGTCACCTTCCTTTCTAAGGCTGCCTGCACCAAACACAAATCTGCAGGGTGTCTCTGTACACTGTATGTTTTGCCCTCCTCATTGCTTAAATAAATGCTGGCACAGGGTAGGGCTATGTTTTAGACTCACTTTTCCCTCTGTCCCCCTGCTATATCCCCATCTTCTCTTCTTCTTCTTCCTCTTCCTCCACCATCACCACTGACAGTCATACACATTATTATCATAGAATACATAGAACCCAGAATGCTCTTCTGGAAGCTGCAATCATTCCCAGAAAACTTTGTTGGTATAGAAGGTGGTTAAAAGTAGAGTGCTAGGAATGATGGGCACAGAGTGGTATGTTTGTTGGTTTTATGTCTCCTAAAGTCTGGGACTTCATTTCTTTGCAGGGTTTGTGAAAGCACATGTTGCACCTCTGCCCTTGGTCATACCCAACCTGTATCTAAGGGTTAGTGATTGGGGAAAGGGAAGATTTTCTCTTTGCAAGTACCAAAGTCAAGTGTCTTTCATTCTGAGGCCAAGTTAGAAAAAGGAGAAAGGAGTTTGGGGAGAGGGAGGGAGGGAGAGATACTCTAGATTTTTTTTTAACCTGCTCAGAATTTAAATGAAACAAAAATTGTTCTAGAAATGAACTGGAACACAACTCTTCATGGTTTTACCCTGCTATCTGATGTGTCCACATAGGGGTAAGAATCAAACTTAATAAATTAGATCAACAGGTGAAAAAGACTTTGAAGACATTCAGATATTTTTAATCAGCTTCATATAATTTTCCCTAGATCTGGGATGTCTGAGACCTCAATCTCATACTGAAAATGTAGGATGTAGAATTTCAGAGCTAGAAGGGACCTTGGAAATCATCTAGTCAGAGGATAATAGGTCAGAGTTAGAAGGGATTTAAGTCACTAGAACAGGAAAGGACCTCAGTGGTCATTTAGTCCAATACCCCTCACTTTATTGATGAGAAAACCAAGGTCCACAAACAAAGACCAAGTGACTTGCCCAATAGTACATGAACAATAAGTGGCAGTCCTGGAATTTAAACCCAGATCCACTAATTCCAAATCTAATGCTTTCTACTAAACAAGTGGTTCCCAACACTTTTTGTTCCTTAGAGCCCATTTAGCAACAAAAAAAATGTCACAACCCCCATGATAATTTAATAGATTATTCATAACATTTTTTTAGATTTATTTATTTGATGCTTCCAGTGACAATGATAACTTTAGCCCCCAAAGTTCCAAATTTAAATTTACATTATATAATTACAATTGTAAAATAGAAAATTTCATTTTATATACAATTATGAGAATTTGAAATATTTATCAAATTATAAAACTCTTAAGTATAAAATTATTTGGGACATTCTGCAAAAATTAAAAGAAGCAATACAAAAAAGACTTCATATGGTTAATATTAATCTATGAGAATTTACATTAAATTCCTGGATTTTATAAATTTTGTTGAGCACAAATAACATTTTAGTAAAATAAGCTATAACTTGGAGGATGTTTAATATAATATAATAATATATAAACTTAATTTCTATGTTGGACTTTTTTTTGAGCAAAAGGTTGGTAATATCTAGCTTAATACCAAACATATTCTTCAACTTTATTCTGTATTGAATTTGCTTCTGGATCTTTATTTAAAATAAGAATGTAGTGAAAATGCTTATTCACACAAATAGAATATGGAAAAATGGTAGGAGAATGTTATAAACCCGCTTGCTGAGAAATAGAAATTCATTTTTTAAAAATTTTTAACCAACCAATTAATGAAAACAAATATCTAGTAGATATATTATTTTACTGTTCTGACTAATGACAAGTGCTGTATTAAATGATTAATGAATTTAAAGTTCAATTGCCTACACTGCTTAATTCTAAACAACGTTTATCTATAAATTAGCCTTTATAAGGAAAGACTCACTTCAGATGTGACTTTTTTTTCTACTACTGGTATACCAGTTACTTTTTCACAGAAATTCTACAGAACTACTGACCAGCATTGCCAACCAGTTCCTTTGAAAATCCACCAGATAAAAAAATAGTAACATAAGTAATGAATAAATTTAAATTGGATAACAGCCTTAATACAGGAATGAGAGCAATATATGGTTTGTTTCTGTAGTATATTTGTGATGGTTTCAGGATGGCTTGTCATGCACATGCCCAGGGACATGATTTTTAAACAGCCTGACATTTACCCTGCAAGAACCCAAACGCTGGTAACACCTTGATAATGTAATGATAATAGCTGATGAGGTATGGTGACCAAGTAATAGAGGAGAACCAAGAAGCTGCTTTGGTGTAGTGTACAGAAGACAAGTGAGGGCATGTGAATTCATCTGATCATCTTTAGAATTAGTTTGCTTTCAAATGTCAAATCCTTGTGGTAGTTTAGAAACAATTTGATGACAGGTTGAGAAACTAAGAACATGTTGCTTAGTCAGAAGTGGCTAGAGTTTGATGTGGTAATCAGTAGACAAACACCAAAATCATTATAATAATCATTAAAATGATCATGGGCTCAAATTGCAGCTGAAACAGACCTATAAAGCTTCAAATAGGTGCTGACTTGTTGCCAAAGAGAAAATATCTTTTAAATATAATCAGGCATTTATTTGCTGCTTACAGTACCATTAAAGAAGTTCTAGCATCAATCCCTCAGATCAGCACTTCTTAAACTGTGGTTCTCAACCCTGTATGGCATCAAGCAGTTGAATGTGGGGGTCTTGCAAAAATTTGGCAACAGTAAAAGGTTTCTGAACACTAAATGACCATGCTCATCTTCCCGAGCTCAAATGTGGCCTCAGACACTTCCTAGCTGGGTGACTCTGGGCAAGTCCCTGTTTGCCTTGGTTTCCTCATGTGTAAAAGGAGCTGGAGAAGAAAATGGCAAACCACTCCAGTACCTTTGACAATAAAACCCAAAAATGAGATTACAAAGAGTCAGAGACAAATGAACAACAATAATAACAACCAGACCACTTAGTAGTCTCTAAAATAGTCATTTGGGTAGGAAAAGACCTTTATTTAAGCACACCAAGCTTACCGTGAATTGAGTAGAGACAAACAGTTTTGGTCCTATGCTTACACCTGTTTAAACTCTACATCCAGAATGTAGGTATTTGTAAGCACCCTACAGTACTGTATTCCTCAGGCTCCATATCCCTCATCTACCTAACCCCAGTCTTAACCCCTTGGAGGGGGCAAGAGGGGGTGGTGCAGGAAGCACTTTAAAATGTGCCCTATTGAGCAAGGACAGTTCAGAATATATCCTTGTGATGATCCTGAAAGTCCACCCCTAGGTCAAATCTAACCCCATCACTGCTCTTACCCCATGTCCTTAGCCATCCTTTGGTCACAACCTTGGCACAGCCTTGAATAAAATTAGAAAATAATAGCTTTTTCCCTACTCCCTTTGTCCTATTTTTCATTTGACTGACACTGATAGCTTTATACCATTTTAAAATGGAGATTTTTTGAAGTTCCAGCAGGTGATCTCTATTTACTACAATAAAATGAGTGATTTATACAAAGTCAGATTTCCACAATCCCCCGAACTCCTTTTATCCCTAACTACTATGTCAACAAAGCACCCAGCATCAAAGGTCTGGATTATGTAGCAAAATAAATCACTTTTAAAATCCCAATAGTAATGTAGAGTGTAAAAAATCTTAACTGGAAATGTGTAAAGAGGAAGAGATCGTACAAGAGAAGCAGATGCAGCCAACCTTGGCTGTGGTATATTACTTAAGTTGCTATGGGGCAGAGAAGATTGGATATTTAATGTCAATGTTACCATGAGAGGGGATGAAAAGCAAGAAACTCCAAGACAAAACAAAAAAAAAAAAGGGGGAAATAGAACCTTTTATAGACTATAGACTACAGCTCTCCTTTTCTCTTTCTCTTCTTCATTTCCCTTTTCTTTTCTCTCCTCTTTCACTCCTCTTCTTCCTCTCCTTCTCTTTCCCCCTTTTTCTCTCTACTTCTTTCCTTCCTCCCTCTCACCCACAGAAACAGATGTGATGTGATAGAAAAACTATTAGATGGTGCCCGAAGACCTGAGTTTAACTTTTTGCTTTGACACGTATGAGCTGTTTTTACCCCTAGGAAGTCACTTAAGCTCCCTGAGTCTGTTTCCTCCTCTTGTAAAAGGGAGAGAAGCTTTGCATTCCCTACCTGACAGGGCTATTCTGAGAAAAGTACTTTGTAAACCTTTAAAAATTATATATTTGTGTGTATACTTATATAGTACATACATGTGTATGTATTGGGTGTCTTTTTTTTTCAAAGTGGTGGTGGATCCTTCCTTCTTTACTCTTTTGTTTTCTTCTGTATTTCTATCACATCCGTCTAGTTTTGGAAAAATGACTAAGGGTTAGAGCAGTTAAATGCCAGCTAGTTAAGTGTCAGAATTGGGATCTAAACCCAGAAGGCTCTTCCACAGTCAAAGTATGAACATTAGGTTTCTAATACTGAGGACTACCCTGAAGTTCAGAAATGAGAGAAAAAAGGCCTGGCCAGAGAGGCTCTTTTTCAAAAATCTCCAAGATCTCTGCAGCCAATCAAAAAGCCTCTTCTTCGCCACGTGGTTAGCCAACCAGAAACAGTTATGCAATGTCAATGGGGCTCCACAGTCTCTCTAAGACACTTTCCTTACACATTACCACGATGCTCCCCAGCATCCTTCATGGGGAGAGGTTGCATCAGCCAAGAAAGCTAATAGGATCTGTTCCTACATCAGACCCCTTTTACACACAAAATCAAATACATTGGATTACAAAGGAAGCCAATTATATTGAAATAGTTATAAAAAATTAAAAAAAAACAACAAGCCAAGGACCCCAGGTTAAAAAGTCTTATTCTATAATCTCTTTTGTAATTCCTTCCACTATATCCAAGGATTCTTTACTTCAACTCTGTGATAGAAGACAATATTTGTATTAGGCACTGACTAGGTAGAATTCCTCTTGGAGATCAATGACTTTCCAGTCCATAATACTACAAATATGTGCTTTCATGTATCGGATCAGAGTTCCTTTGCTGTTACTAGTTAAGCTGATACGAGCAACATCCTCTACTGCAGCAAATATCTAACTTCATCTGCTCTAGCAAAGACAGAACAGCTGCAGAAAAGTCGATAGAAAACAAAGGTACCTCAGATAATAAGCAATAGAACAATTCCCAACAATTCTCTATTCATAATCCATGTCTAATTCAAAATACAAAAGGATTTGTTTAGAATCTGGCAGGTTTTTAATGGCTCTTCTCTACAGCAGCATCTCTGAAGTGGTGGAGATGTCAAGCAATTTTTGACTCTTTACCAAAGCAAGGAATTAAACACACAAGAGAAACAAAGGGTAATGATACAGCAAATGATAATGCGTCCTGTTGTTTGGCGGTGTCTAGCAGGGTGCCACAGGGATCAGTTTTCATTCTGGTCTAATTTAACATCTTCATTAATGATCTGGAAGAGAAAGTAAACAGCACATTAATTATAATCACGGGCTATGCTAAATTAGGATGTACTGCATGCACCAGAAAAAGGGATGCAGAAAGGGCTTCGAATGGAAAGAAAATAGCAAAATGAAACTTAGCTTGGAAAAGTGGATTGTATCTGTGAAATAAATATCCCAAGGCAGTACTATTGAATAGGAGAAAGACACCCAGAAAGAAATTATAATACTGGGCAATATACATTACATTTTATAGCACTTTACAAAGCGCTTTTACATCCATTATCACATTTGATTCATTGGAACCCAAGGGGAACTTACAGAGCATCTAATTCACTCACCTTCTAGGAAAGTGAAGCTACCTCCTCAAGGTCACACAGGTAGGTAGCAAATAGAAGAACTGGAATTTGAACCCAGATTCTCTTGTTCTAAATCCACTGTCCTCTCAACTATGTTGAAAATTTGAGACCACAGAGGTTAAGTTCTTTACCCAAAGTGAAATGGCATAGGTCCAAGGCCAGAATTTGGGTCTCCTAATACTTACCTCTGGGCTTCCTTCACCATAACAACACAGCTCACTAGCTGAAAAACAGCAGAAGGGTAACAAACATATAGGGTGGCATTGGTATACATCAGGAGAGAGAGATGGGGAAGTCATTTGTAGTATAATGTACAGAAATGTCACTAGTGGAGTAAGCTGTCACTGAAGACGGAGACAATCACCCTGACTAAAAATATTTCTCCTACATGCCTAAAATTTGACCATTAGCTCGTTCTTTACTGACCTTCATAAAGAGATGTATTTTTAAATTGACTTAAGGCATTGTATTTTTTGATAGTTAACCAAATAGATTAGAGATGGTGTGACAGTGAATAAAAAGCTAGAGTTAGAGTCAAAAGAACTTGGGTTCAAGGGATACTTCTGACTGTTTGATGAAGGGCAAGTCACCTAATTTATCTCTCCTTGCTCTCTGCTAACTCTCTAAGACTAAAAGTTTCTCATATGGAATTGGATGGGACCACAGAGGCCATCTAGCACAGTCCCTCATCTTACAAATAAGGGAACTGAGGCCCAGGAAAATTGTGATTTCCAAAGGTAATAGTAAGTACAGAAGTGTGATTCCAGCCAAGGTCCTCTGACTCCTAAACCAGTGCTCTTGCCCCTGTCCCATGTTGCTGATTTGCTGTCATGAATAGTCTCCACAGTGGGATTTGTCTATACTGATGAAACCATACGTCTCATGTCTGCACCACCACAAACAAAACAAATACATTGGCTACCAGTTAGGGAGTTTTAAGAGGGGGCAGGAGGAGGGGCATAATTGGCATTGTCTTAGACTAGGTTCAGTGCTGCATGGTCAGGTCACAATCAACTAGATCGATGGGGTAATCTTAGATGTCTGAGGAAGGGGTCGTTGGTAGAAGAGCGATGAGAGTATAGTACCTGGCACATAGGGAGCACTTGATAAATGTTTATTGACTGACCGGCCTCACAGCCCTGCTTTGGGCTGATCCTGGATGTATAGTTATTTCTCCTAAAGGAGGACAGGATTACACTGATCCATCTACACTTTGTCACCTGGTCCTTCTTGTAACTAATGGTATGTTTTCACAAGACAGCTGGCAAGGGTAAGGGTTGCAGGTTCCACAGTGGAACCCAAGACACTGAGAGATCAAGCCTATGACCTTGGCCACATTAAGGCTCCACTGTAAGCAACTGAGCAAACAAGGTCATGTAGCTACAGTAGGCGTAATGAGATTAGATGGTGCTAAATTTAGACAGTGAAGACTTTCTAATGATGAATTCTATTGCAGTGCATAGCAGCACACTTCATGTAACCTTTGAAGCTGGTAATGGATATTTCTCAAGCACAGAGATGAGAAAAGTCCCTTGGACCCTTCTCTTTGTCCAAATTGTGGACAGTTCAGCAATGGTAGAGAAGACCCTTGAGGTTGCTACTTGGGATAGTGTAAAAGAGAGAGCTGACAGGAGTGAGCTGAGATGGTTAGGCAAAATTATAAATAGGCAAAGTTTATTTCCAATGCCTTCTAAATTCCTTCCCACCCAGTTTCCCTTACTGAATGTCCCAATACATAGTCCAGAAAGATCATGATCACAAATGACTATCAACTAAGGTATTAACTGACATCTTAAAAAAGCCCTAAGGATGACTTGCGTCATAGTAAGGGAATGGCAAAGAGCTGTCAATATGTATAAGAAGGAAACTATAATGGTGGAATGACAGATACTGGGATTACTCTGCCCACACACACACATTGAGACATTGAGCTTTCAGGTATGTGTATATGCACATTTGTCTTCACCTTCTTGTTTAAGGGGTCTTCCATTTTTCCTCTGTGATGCTACTAACAATGTTGTTCTACCCTCTCTTGGACCACCAGAGATCATGCCATGGAGTAGCTGAGCCACTCTGATCTGCTCTCCCTAGAATCATTGGTTCTCATCTTCACTTCTCCCCCTTCACCCCTCCACTCACATAATCAAATCAACACTATCATTACCTCTGGAAAGATCATATCAATAGACTATTCTATTGCTCTATTCAGTAGTTTTGCCACTTTTCAGACTATAACTGCCTTCCTTAGTCACCACTCTCCTACATATGTGATCTCCTCTATTAGATTGTAAGCTTTTTGAGGGTAGGGAACGTCAGTCTTTTATGTCTATATGCCCAGGACCTACTGGGCCATCTCCAGTTGTCCTGATCTACATCTGGCCACTGGACTCAGATGACTCCAGAGAGGAAAGTGAGGCTGGTGACTTTGCATAGCCCTCCCTCACTCAAATTCAATTCACTTGCAAGTCATAGTATCATCTTGCTGATGTCATAGTCTTTTTTGAGAACTAAGGATCAAACCATAACCTAGCATAGTACTTAGCAAAAGGTGTTTAATAAATGCTTTCCATTCATTCATGTGAGAGATATATATATACATACATGCATTTATGTATATATATATATATATATATGTAGTAGAAATAAGAGGGAACAAGAATTATGCGGGCAATGTGGTTCCATGACAATACAGGATATGGAAATTATAAGTATTATGAGAGTGGAAACCATGTCTTCTCACCTCTCAGCTGCAATTTGAGCCCATGATCATTTTAATGATTATTATAATGATTTTGGTGTTTGTCCATTGATTACTACTTCAAACTCTAGCCACTTCTGACTAAGCAGCATGTCCTTAGTCTCTCAACCTTCACTATAATCCCACCCTCTGCAAGAAGTCTTTTTCTGATTCTACCTTAATGCTAGTGCCTTCCCTCCAAGATTAGCTATGATTCAGCCTGGTCATACACTGTTTGTACAGAGTTGGGTTTTTTTCTTTCTTTTGTATGTTGTCTCTCCCATTAGACTGGGAGCTCCTTGAGAGTAAGGACTGTTTTTAATCTTTATTTGTATTCCCCAGCACTTAGCATAGTCCCTGTTATACGATATATAGTATGTATTTAATAAATGAATACTGAATTATGAGCTTAATAGCCTAGAAGAAATCAGCAGAAATAAGGAAGTTTGTATAATAGTGGTGGTTTGGGGATGAAAGATAATAGAGGGTTTTTTTGTTTGTTTTGGGGTTTTTTTTTGCTTTTTGGAGAGGAGAGGGCAGGGCAGTTGGGGTTAAGTGACTTGCCCAAGGTCACATGGCTAGTAAGAGTTAAATGTCTGAGGCCGCATTTGAACTCAGGTCCTCCTGATTCCAGGTCAGGTGCTCTATTCACTGAAGATAACAGAGTTTTAAAACTGTTGTGTTTGAGCTGCACTGGGGAGACCCAGTTTGAAATATCCAGTAGGCATTTGGTGATGGCAAATTCTCCCTTGTCCTAGGAAAGAGTCTAGGGCTAGATATGTAGATCTTTGGACCATCTGCATAGAGATATTAATTAAACCCCTAAGAGCAGATGAGGTTACTAAGCAAGAGAGTATAGAGAGATAAATCCCAGTAGTAATGATGCCTTCTGAATAGATCAAGAAAAGCTTCATGTTTGAGTTTGGGCTGTTGGAATTTGAGTTGCAATTTAAAAGATAAATAAATATTTAAGAAAAGAAGGAGAAGAAGAGCATTCCAGGTATTAGCAACAGTGTGAACAAAGGCAGGGAGGCAGGACACAGAATTCAAGTACAGGAAAGGGATTAATATGAGATAAGGCTAGAATGGTTAGGTGGCACCAATTTATGGAAGGTTTTGAACCGAAAGTAGAAGAATTTGAATCTAACTTAACAGATCATAGGGAGCCACTGAAGGGTTTTAAGCAAAAGTGTGCCTATGTCTATGTATAAAAAAAATAATTCTAGAACTGATGTGAAAACTAAATTGGAGAGAAGAACAGGGGAAGATAAGAAAACTTGATAAGAGATTATTACTGTAGTAAAAATAGGTATGAGGACCTGTACAAAGGTGGTAGTAATAAAAATAGAGAAGAAAAGATAAAGGTAAGAGCTATTACAAAGGTAGAATTGATAGGACTTGGTAGCTAATTGGACATAGGAGTTAATGGGGAGAAGAATAAAATAGAATACCAAGATTTTTAGCATCAGAAATTAGGAGGTATAACTGGCAGGAATAGCAAATTCAAAAGAAAGAAAAAGTTTGCATAGGAAAATGTGCTTCTATCCATCCCCAGAGAAAGAACTAATGGAGTTTGAACACAGATCAAAGCATACTTTTAAAACTTTATTTTTCTTGGTTTTTTGTCTATGTTTTCTTTTATAACATAATTAATATGAAAATTATTTTGCATGACTCTACATGTACAATATATATCAAATTGCTTGCCTTCTCATTCAGGGACAGGTCTTGGGAGGGAGGGAGAGAATTTGGAAGTCAAAATTTTAAAAATGAATGTTAAAAATTGTTTTTACATCTAATTGGTGAAAAATAAAATACTAAATAAATAGTTTTTTTTTAAAAAAAAAAAAAGAAAAATCTGCTTCATTTTGGATACATTTGATTTGAAGTTCTGGTAAGATATCTACTTGGAGATATCCTGAAAGATGCTGGAAATATAGGTCTGGAGCTCAACAAAGAGTTCAAGACAGGAAATATAGATGTGAGAATCATTTGAATATAAGTAATGGTCAGACTTATGGGAGTGAAGGAAATTGTCAAAGGATACCATGTAGAGTGCGAAAGTGTCAAGAATCAGTACTAGGAGAAAGGCTTGGAAGGTCCATGTACTAGGATAGATAGATAGATAGATAGATAGATAGATAGATAGATAGATAGATAGATGGATAGATAACAATATTTTCCATATAATTGGTTTCCTCTATAATCTTATGAATTTTGTTTTATGCATTTAAAAACATTATTCTGCAAAGGGGGTCCATAGACTTTCTATGACACAAAGAAGGTTAAGAGCTCTAGTAGGAGAACACTCACACAAAGAGTTAAAGAAGAGGGTGAGAAGCTAGTGAAGAATATAGAGAAAGAAAAGTTTGAAAGGCAGGAGAAAAACCAGGAAAATGGGTTTTCTCAGAAGCCAAGGGAGAAGAAAGTATCCAGAAGGAACATCTGCTTAATGTAATGAGAGCTTTATCATGCTTTTTGCCATCACACTCCTAGTCATACTTTCAAGTTAAAACATTTTTCTTCCTGACTCAAGAATGTATTAGTTGCAAGATTAACAACAACAACAACAAAAGCTTGTAAATGTGGAGGCATAAAATAATATGAGTTGAAATGCAAGATTATGTGGTTTGTAAACTGACTTTCAGTATTTATTTTTTTTCTCCTTTACAACAAGAATTTATTATTTGAAAAGAGTCTTAGAAAAAAATCATACTATCTATAGGATGCTTCTTGGTCCCTGTGAGATCTTTTCTTGCTCCCAAGGCAAACTAAATGCTTCCTGTACAGCACAAGAGTTATTCATATACATACAAATAAATTAGAAAGCAAGATAAGAAAGTACCAAAAATTATTTTATAGAGTCAGAAAAAATAATAAAATTCATCTGAAAGAACAAAAGATCAGTCATGTCAAGAAAATCAATGTAAAAAAAAAAAATGTAAAGGAAGGTGACCTAGCTGTAATCAGATCTTAAACTGTATTATAAAGTGTTAAACAGTCTTGTACTGGCTAAGAAATAGAGTGGTGGATCATGGGGTAGTTTAGGCACATGATACATTGTAGTAAATGACCATAGTAAATTAGCATTTGATAAACCCAAAGATCCAAGCTTTTAGGACAAAAAAATCAGTATTTGAAAAAATGGATGGCAAAAGTGGAAAACAGTTTGACAGAAATTAGGTACAGATGAATGTCTCACACCATAAATCAAGATAAGGTCAAAATGGGTACATGATTTAAATATAAGCAAATTAAGGGAGCATAGAATAGTTTACCTGTCAGATCTATGGATAAGGAAAGAATTTAGGACCAAACAAGAGACAAAGTGTATTACGAAATATAAAATACATAGTTTTGATTATATTAAAATTATTAAAATTGTTTTTTGTACAAACAAAAGCAATGAAACCAAAATTAGAAGAAAAGCAGAAAACTGGGGGGGGGGGGCAATTTACATCAAGTATTTCTGATAAAGGCTCCATTTCTCAAATATATAGAGATTTAAGTCAAATTTAAAAGAATACAAGTCATTCCCCAATTGAAAAATGGTCAAAGGATATGAACAGGCTGTTTTCAGACAAAGAAATCAAAACTATCTTTAGTTATGTGAAAAATGATCTAAATCACTTTTGATTAGAGATAGGCAAATTAAAATTCTGAGGTATTGCCTTATACTTATCATATTGGCTAATATGATAGAAAAGGAAAATTATAAATGTTGTAGGGAATGTGGGAAAACTGGCACACTAATGCATTACTGATGGAGTTGTGAACTGATCCAACCCATTCTGGAGAGCAATTTGGAAGCATACCTGAAAGGTTAAAAAACTATGCATATTCTTCGATCCAGCAATACCACTACTAGGTCTATAGCCCAAAGAGATTTTTTTAAAAGGCAAAAAGACCTATTTGTACTAGGATATTTCTTGCAGTTCTGTGATGATTAAGAATTGGAAATTGGGGGGAGGGGGAACCCATCAATTGGGAAAAGGCTGAACAGGTTTTGGTATGTATTTGTGAAAGAATATTATTGTGCTATAAGAAATGATGAACAGGACAGTTTCAGAAAAACCTGGATTTACATGAACTGATATAGAGTGAAGTGAGCAGAACCAGAAGAACATTGTACACAGTAACAGCAATATCATACCACGAACAATTGTGAATGACTTAGCAATTCTCAGCAATACAATGATCCAAAACAATCCTAAAGGACTTAGAATGAAAAATGTTGTCATCTCCAGAGAAGGAACTGATGGAACCTGAATATAGACTGAAGCATTCTACTTCTCTCTCTGTCTCTCTCTGTCTCTGTCATCTGTCTGTCTGTCTCTCTCTGCCCTCCCCCCCCTCCCCCCGCTGTTCATGTCTTCTTCCACAAAATGACTAACATGGAAATATATTTTACATTTTATATGATTGCACATGTATAACCTATGTCATATTGCCTACCATTTCAGGGAAGGGAAAAGAGAGGGAGGGAGAAATAGAATTTGGAACTCAAAATTTACTAAAAAAAAAAAAATGTTAAAATTTGTTTTTACATGTAATTGGGGAAAAAATACAATAAAAAAAGAACGCAAGGTTAAGACCAAGTTAGATAAACTCAACTGAACAGGGCTTCAGCTCACCAACCAACAATTGAGGTGCACAATCCTAAGGTAAACGAAACATTCTCCTATTCAAATAGAATTGTTAATAGAGATTTCTGGTGAAAAGAGATTTTCTTACCTTCTCTTTAGATAAAAAAGATCTTATGCTGGCCATTTTAAAAAATATTTAGATAAATGAATTTCAATATAATTGGTTTCCTTTGTAATCCTCCGGCGTTTTTAAAAATTCATTTGAAAACATTCTTCTGAGATGGGGTTCATGGGCTTCACCAAACTGCCATAGGGTCAGTGACAACACAAAAAAGAACTCTTGCTTTAGAGAATCAAACGCGATAACATGGAAAGTACTTGACAAATCTCAAAGTGCTATATAAATGCTGGCTATTATTATTATCATTATTGTTATCAGTATTATTGAGTTCAAGTATCAGCCATACCTAATGGGTAGCTTTTCTTCTTCTTTCAAAGGTAAGGGTGCATTTAAATGAATCACCATCTGACTTTGTAGGGGGCACTCCTGTTAATTACGAAGCATGTAATTATAACATCTGAAGGATAAACTAGCCTTGTGCTTGGTTTCCTTATTTTCCTTCAGTCTCCTCCGAATCTATCAACTATCTTATCTATCTCTCTAATGTTCATATCTAGCTGTCTTTCTATGTTGGGCACTAGTGATTGGGAGATTTAATTATTTAAAGGTTCCCTGACTTTAGAACTTCCTTATCAGAACTGGAAATGAGAAAAGTACTCAGCTATCAGACCAACAGATTTAAGGCAGATATGCTACAGCCAAGAGAATTAGAAGACTCTGATTTGGTCATTGAAAATCCAGGAATAAGAAGAGGATATTGGTCTTTTCTAATGTTGAAAAACTTCCCTTCCCCCCCCCCCCCCCAGCGTATGTATTTTATGTACATTTGAGCTTTTTATTATTAAGGATCAATTTGTTACTAAAGTAAGTTCAATTATTTTAAATTAATACAAAGGCATAAAAGCAAATTTCCAAATCTCAAACACGGGTGAAAGAAGACTTACAGATGAATTTAAATGCCATGGGCCATGGAAAGTGTGTAAACACCCTTAGCACTTAGGATCTCCTAAAGATAGGTGACTGTGTTGGTGGGATGACAATGGTCTGGGATACACGGATGAAATTCAAAGTGATCTAACAAAAGCCTGATAAAAATGGCATGAAATTCAAAAAAAACTTGTAGAGTGGTGTATGATACTGAAGAGGAGCATTATTAAAGCGTAGGAGAGCAAAGAAATTCAATTCAACAGCCATTTATTATGGGCTTACTATATTCAACATTAGGTTCTAGGCATACAAAGACAAAAGAAAAAAGAAATACAGCCCCTGTGCTGAAGGAGCTAACATTCTAATGGAAAGATGCAATATGTACCCAGACAGGTAGTTTGAGGAAATAAAGTACTAAGGAGCAGAGGAGAGTAAGTAAATAGGGAGGAGAAGGGATCAGGAAAAGCTTCCTCTTAGAAGAAGCTAACCTAAGTTGAACCTTAAAGAAAGATAAGGATTCCAAAAGTCAGAGAAAAGCAAGGAGTCGGTTCATTCCAGGTATGGAAGCAGAAGCTAGAATGTTCAGTTCTGGGAATAGCAAGCAGGTCCGTTTAATAGTAATAATAACTAGAATTTATATAGCCCCTCGTACAGGCCAGGCTCTGTGCTAAGCACTTTACAAATATCACATTTGATCCTCACAACAAACTTGGTATTATGATCCCCATTTCACAGATAAAGAAACTGAGGCAAACAGAGGTTAAGTGACTTGACCAGGGTATCACAGCTAGTAAGTATTTGAGGCTGAATTTGGATTCAGGTCTCCACGAATTTAGACCCAATGCTCTGTTTACTGGGCTTAAAGCCAGGAAGACTTGAATCTTGGCTAGAGTGAAGAGGTTATAAAGAGAAATAATACAAAATAAGTCTGGAGGGGTAGATGGGAGCCATCTTCAAAGACAACTTTAAAGTTGTAGTATTTATACATATAGTATTTGCATTTTGTCCTAGAGACAACCAAGAACCACTGAAGATTCTGAGTAGGGAAGTGACCTAGTCAGACTTATGTTTTAGGAATATTAATTTGGTAGCTGTGTGGAAGATGGATTGGAGAGGGGAGAGACCAGAAGCAAGGAAAACAAGTGTGACAGGATCCCTATCTCCCAGGTAAATTAGATTTCTGATGACCTCTGGCCAGATTGATGTGCCTTAGTGGTCAATTAAGGGCATGAAAAGGCCCACCCTCAAGGTAACAAGGCCCTTCACACTTGGTGGATGGAGGTGCTAAGGCCATACAAGTCACCACACTCCTTCCTTGCATCATAAGTGCTTCCAGGGGGCCCCGGTCTACTTGACTCCTGAAATGTTACTATATCCCTGTTAAGTGTCCTTTCCATGTTAGAACCATGAAAGCTCCTTTTGTTAACTATTGAATGAAAGAAGAGTCTCAGTTTATTTTGTAAGATTTTGACTTGAGATAGGAGACAAATGTGAAAACATATTGTTGGTGTTGCCTGAAGTGTTCTGTGGAAGTTGGTGTTCTAGACAGTATTAATTTAAAATATTTTTACACTAGGAATGATGTTCTGGTGATAAGAAACAAGGCAAGTCACTTTGTGAGGAGGGAGTGAATCAATGATTATAAAGTAAGGGGAGAACAGTGAAGTTCCCCCTAATTATAGCTGCAGAGGCAGGAGCACTGGAGATGAGCCACAACAATGAATGGGTCAACAAGGGTCATTGAATGACCTGGAAGGGGAGTGTAGTAATGTCGTCAAGGGAATTTCAACTGTGACCAACTTTGAAAAGTTATCTTATAAAGAGAAGGACTAAAATGAAAGGTAAAAGACCCTGAGAATCAATGCAGAACCCTGATAGCTACTGAAAAAAAAAGATGAATGTGCAATGTCAAGCCTTCCCTTTAACTTGAAACACTGGTGGTCCCTGTAGCAGGCTGAATATCTCCATAGGGATTGTTTCCCAAGATGATGGCTGAAGAAGTAGGCTGGAAATATCACTACTCCAGTGGCTTTCAGGTTCAGGGTCCCAAGCCATCTCCATCAGGGTCCAAATGGAGATTGTGGTCAAGATGTTGGTGGCAGTTTGTTTGCCTGGATCACCTCCTGTCTCTCCATTAGGGAGTCTCAGTGTTTCAGCTAGTCTGCCCTGTGGGTGGCAATTGGTTAGCATGGCCAACCCCATCTCAGTAGGTGTTTCCCCAGATGATAATTATGAGGCTTGGGCTGAAAGCAGGACCAGTGGTCTGAGGAATGCTGCCAATCGTAGCGCTCCTTTGCCTATTTATTAATAAGTGATTGTTTCCTTCCTCCCAAGGCATCTGGGTGCTGTACCCTAAACTGTGGACCCAAGTATGCTGTTTGGACCTGGGGAAGCTTGAACTCTGAGAAGAATTTGGTTCCCTCTCTCACATTTTAGCTCTTTAACCCTCTTGCCTGACACTCCAGGAAAAATTCATTTATAGCTTAGGTTAAGGCTTACATCTAGCGTGGTCTCCTCTTCAGTGCTTGATATGAATTAGGTATGGGACAGGTCATTTTTTCCTACATACAAAAGAAATACTAAACATAAAACACTTTCAGCATACATTAACAAAAAGAATTAAACATAGGATTCAATAACAACTTACAACTACTGTTAAAATTTTTTGGGAGGCTGATACTTACAATTCATTAGAATTTAAAACATTTTCCATTTCAGCTCTAGAATTGGAAGGAACTTTAGAGATCATCCAGCCCAATCATTTCATTTTTACAGATGAGGAAACAGTCTCACAGAAATTAAATGACTCACCTAAGGCCATTCAGATAGTAAGTATGTTGCAGAATTTGAGCACAGTTTCTCTGATGCCAGAAGTGTTCTTTCTACAATCACTATGCTGCTTCACTAAAGGTACTGTGGTGTAGTGGATATAAAACTGGCCTTGTAGCCAAGGAAATCTGAGCATAAGTCCTGATTCTGACACACAATACTTGTGTGATCTTGGATAAATCACTTAGCCTGTCAGTGCTCTAAACAACTCTCTAAGACTATAAATTACAGAGAAGGTGCTGACCCACAATAGCTGACTACCTCTTCCAGGAGTTCCCCATACTAATTAAATCCTAAATTCAGTGCCTATCCTCCCATTTTACATTGGTTCTGCATTGTCTAAACAACTCCTGATATATATATATATATATTTTAAAAGCCTAAGCTTGGACCAGGGGCGGGGAACCTATGGCCTTGAGATCATATGTGGCCCTCTAGGTCCTCAAGTCCATCATGTGAGGTTTGGATTCAGTCAAAGGGTTGCACTTGAAGACCTAGAAGGCCACATGTGGCCTTGAGGTCACAGGTTCCCCACCCCTGGCCTTGGACCAATCTTCTTGATGATGGCTATGGTAATTGTTGAGGATTCCTTCCTGATGCCATTCAATGCCAATCTAATGTACCCTCAAACTCCTAAGTTGCATCTAAGTCAGGAAATGTTTGTCTCAGGATATGTACTCATTTATCTAAGATCAGGAGAAGACAAACCCAAAAGCCCTGCCCCCCACCCCCAGTAGTCAATGGTTCAGGAATAAGCTTTCCTGGATGAGTTCTACCACATTAGATACCACATGAGAGAGGCTACTATGATGCCGGAGTGAAGATAGGTCAACCCTTCCCTGCTCCTCGCAGAAATTCTCAAAGTTACATAATGTCATTTAAAGACTCAAAAGAAAAGAGGCTAAGTCAGAAGTTATTCCTCTTTAAACTGATAAAGTACCCTAATACCTCTGCAATTATCATCGAGGGTGGGAGGGAGAGAACCAAAGGACCTTGAGGGTTTTAAAGCCACCAAATACAAAATCCTTTTACTGATAAATCAACACATGGCCAAAGGAAGGTCCAGAAAACTCCCATATGGTCCATAAGAACCAGGAAGTATACATTCTTTGGGGTGAATCTTATAAGCCAATTCATTCTCCAGTATAGAACAGGAAAGACCAGAATATGTTTTAGCAAAAGGAAAAAACCACCAGAGGAAAGAGTGGAAATGAAAGAAAGAGGAGAGATTATTGTTGGAGCAAGTTCCTAACAGAGGGAGGAATAAATGGAATCAAAGAAATATGTGGCTAGTAGCAATGACAAGGAAGAAGGCTGCCTCTTCCTCTGAGACAAGAGAAAAAGAGTTGAAGATGGGTGAAAGTATATAGAAGTTTTTAGGTGTGGAGGAGAGGAGCTGAGTGAATTTACCATGGATGGTCTCAGTCTTCTAATAAAAGTAGGTTTCTTCTCAGCCACTTCCATTTATCTGCCTCTTCTATATTTAAGAGTGAAAATACTATGTTAAGGAAGAAATTATAAGGGGAAATACACTATGCCTTCCCATTGATAAAGAAAAGCCTACATTTAATGACTTCTCCCCTTTATAGGCGCATAAAATTATTTATGTTACCACTGAGATGGGGAAGCTCAAATGACATTGCCCTTAAGGGTCTTCAAAAGTTAACAAACATGAAATTTGGGGAAAGTGGTACCTGGAATTCAAATGAGTTTGTCTTCTCTCAACTACATTTTGCCTTATCTCATCCTGCCTTTCTTCCTTCTTGTAACTGTTGTATTTGGCCTCAGTCTGGCTCCCCTGATCCCTTCCCCTCCCCCCATTCTGCTCTAGCCAGCCATCTTCTTCCTATTTCTTCATGGAAGTAGACTAATTGGCTGCAAGACTCCCCAAAGTTCGTAAAACTTAAAATGTATACTAGTCAATCCTGCTGTAAAACCTCTGCTTATGCACTCCCTGACCGTTAAGAGTCGGGAGTTGCCTTTATATAGCAGTGATCTCCCCTTGGTCAAGTCTGTTTGATTTGGGTGAGTTGCCCTGACAGTGCATGCTAAATAAAATCCACTTCCAAAATTTGCACTTTGGGTCTTACTTGCTTCTTTCAGCACAACAGTAACATCAACACATATTTCTTGAGTACTTATTATGTGTAAGGTACCATGTGTCCTTTTTAAATATTCAGACCTTTAAATAAGCAATTGTGAAGAAATAATACTGCCACTTAATTTCTCTGGGTTTCAATTGCTTAATCTATAAAATGATGGAGGTAGACTCTAGATGGCCTTTAAGGTTGAAGTTAAAAGAGACTATTTGTTACATGGACTTGCTCACTACCAACTGACTCAACCTTATGTAACCTGGCATCCAGAGGGAGAATAATCATAATGCTAACAGAAAGAGCACAGGATTTGGAGACAGTGGAATGGGATTCAAATCCCAACTTTAATATTCAAGATTACACTACCAATATGTGACCTTAAGCAAATTATTTTACTCTTCTTGGAGTAAAGTTTTCTTGTCTATACCATGATGGGGTTAGAGTACATAGTTTCTAAGTTTCCTTCTAGGCCTAGAATCTATAAATGATGAATGATAAATATCTATATTGTTTTATAGTTATGAAATGCTTTATATTCCTCATCTATAAAATGAAGGTCTTGAACTATATAATCTCTAAATTCCTTTCCATTTATATTAAGGGATAGTCAAGTGAAAGAGACCGACTATTCAGCCCAGCATTCTTGTAGTGGCCTTATGGGTTTACCATATGTAAAAGTCTGAGCCTCAGCTCTTTAGAGTCAGAAAGATGATATGTTCCACCCAATTAAAAGTGGTAGATAGGGCCTGGGGATCTAATTCATACCATTCAAATTCAGGAAAAATGGAATAACAATTTGCGATGGCATGATTTATCTGGCAAACTAATCCGCCTATCTTCACATAGCACAATGGGCAAATTATAACACACATAATGGGAGCTACACATGGTGTGAAGATTGAAATTAAATGTCTATGTGGGTTTCCTTTGGTCAAAAAAACAAATTAGAGACAAAAGTTTGGGTGGTGAGCGCAGAATTAGAGAAAATGGAGTTGTATATTCTCAGACATAATTTTCTTAAAATGATTGTAGTCTGATAACTTGTCCTTCTCTACTCCTGGAATACATAGGAAGGGTTTAGTTTAGGTAATCTCTGTCTTCTTGATATTGTTCATGAAGAAGTGACTTTCAGTCTGAAAGGAAGTGGCACAGAACTGATGCTTCTATCTAGCTTTCTTTGCCCTCCTCCACTTTTTGGACTAGATAAAAAAACCTAGAGCAGACCCAATCCACAACGGTGCAATGTCAGACATTCAAAAACTGGGAAACTGTCAAAAATTAATGATGGGATGACCTAGGTTTTAAATAATGGAAGCATATGAAGGGGTAAGGTTCAAGGTTCAAGGGAGTCAGGGGCAAAGGACAACGCATAGCTGAATTGGTCAGCTAGTCAAGACTGTTAAGGAAGGCATGTGAAGTAAGAACAAGGGTAATATACTGGGAGTAAGTACTAGGAGAGAGGGAAGTTGTAGTGAAGATAAAGAACAAGCAGGTTTTAAAGGAGTAAAAAAGAGAGGGAGATGAAAGGACGGGAAATTATGATTAGAGAGAGAGGATTTCAAAGTTCAAAACCAAGGAGGTATCACAGTTATGGGTGATGGTGAGATAAAATATGACCATCTCTGTGGGTAGAGTAAAGCTGTAGATCACTGGAGTTGATGAAATTGGTATATTGGGAGTCCAGGATACTTGAGAGAACATCCACATATAGCCCCAACCATAAGTGCATTGATTAGATTACAGAAAAAAGTGAGTGTTCTTGAAAAAAGAAAAATGATGACCTTGAGGATGGGAAATGACAGTGACAGGGATCTCAACCAGATCACAGATGCTGTCTATGTATAACTTGTTCTTTAGCAAGGTTGCCCAAATTCAAGACCTGAATTCAGACACTTACTAGCTGTGGGCCCATGGGTAAGTCACTTCACCTGTATCTGCCTCAGTTTCCTTGTCTACAAAATGGGAATAATAATAGCACCTACCCCCAGTGTTGTTAAGAGAATAAAATGAGATAAAGTATAAAGCACTTTGAAAACCATAAAGCATTACAGAAATGGTAGCTATTATTATTATTGTTTTACTTCTGCACAATGGATTCTGTCATTTATGTTAGACTTGCCTCATTTCTTTTTATCTTTCAAAAGAGATAAAATAGTCACAGCAGTTGGCATAGCTGTAGAAAAAAGTTTCATAATCATGCTGCTGCTGAAGTTAAGAATTGGTTCGACCTCTTTGAAAAGTACTTTGCTCACCTTAAAATATTATATAAATGTTAGCTATTATTATTCATAGCTATCATTTCATGTAGCAGAATAATATTAGATTACATTCATATACCAAGAGCAGCATGAATAATGGATAGACCACTGAACTTGGAGTTGGGCAGATCTGGGTTCCCATCCTACTTCAGATACTTATTAGCTGTATGACTCTGGGCAAATCACTTCACCTCCTCTTAGCACCTCACTATCTTCATCTTAAAAGGAGGGGGTTAGATTCAGTGGTTTCTATGGTCCTTTCCAGTTCTAAATATATGATCTATAATTTGTTCAGCCATTCCATAATCATTAGACAGGTAGTTTGTTTCCAATCCTTTGCTATTATAAGTAGCTTTATCAGGAATATTTTTGTATGGATTGTTTTTTTTAAATCCCATTGACAACCTCCTCTGGTTGTAGGCTGTAGCCCTGGTAGCAAGATTACTGGATAACAAAGTCTGAAGAGTTTTGTAAGACAGTATATAGGTTCATTTTGCTTTTCAAAAAGATTGAACCGATCCACAAATTCTACCAGCCATATAACTGTGAACCCCTTTCTTCCCTCCCACTCCCCGCTATATTCCTGCTAACTGCTGAGGGCATTTTATCTTGTTTTACTATTTTTGCCAAAATGATAGATATAAGGTCATGTCTAAGTTATTTTTATTTGGAGGCCCCTAATTTTAGAATTGTTCATTTATTTTAGGGTAGTTATTGATAATTTTTGTTTCTTCTTAGAAAGAACTGCCTGTTCATATCCTTTGACCACTTGCCTATTGGTGAATGGCTCTTACTTTTATAAATTTGTATTAGCTTATTGTGATATTGATTTGCATTGCAGTTAATCAGTATGTTAATGTGAGCAATGTCATCTTTTCTTGACCTATCAGGTCATTAAATTTTTCTTCAATTAATTAATTCCTCCATTGTCTCTATGACAGTTATCTTACAGTTGTCTTTACAGAGATTCTTTGTGAGTTTTAATAGGTTAATTCGCAAACAATTCATTTATATTTCCATCTTTTTCTGGTTTCTGTTGTTTGCAATATTGTTGATGTTTCCTTGAGGAGAAAGTAAATAATCTTATATCCCATAATTTCTGAAACTTTTTTAAAAATCTGAACCTGTAAATTTAGTGGTATAAAGCACTCCTGATAAAGAAACTCCCTCCACTAATAAAGATCAGAAAATGTTCTATAACAAATAGTCTTAGATACAGTTACCTTGGGCACTGAGAAGTTAAAAGATTTGCCCAGGGTCACATAGTCAGTATAGATTAGAGGTAATACTTGAACCAGGTGCCTGACTGAAGTAAATTCTTTATTCATTATGTCACAGTAACTCTTTCTGAAGCTATTGTTTTTAAAAATATTTCTAATTAATTTTTAAAATTTGTTTTTAAAAATTTGAGTTCCAAACTCTTTCCCTCCTTCCCACCCCTCCTCTACCCAATGAGATGGCAAGCAATATGATACCCATTATACATATGAAGTCAAACATATTTCCATATTTAAAAAAGCAAGAAAAATAAAGAGAAAAAATCATGTGAAGCTATTACCTCGACGAATTTTGAGTGTATTGAGTTTCTTGGGCATCACATATTTAACTTCCTCTTTGATAATGCTAATTCTTTATTTTCATCTTCTTGCCTTATTGCTATACCTAGCATTTCTAGAACTATGTCAAACAGTAAGTGCAAGAGTTAAGAGCCTTGTTGTACTCCTGTTTCTATTAGGAAAGTTTCTCATGTTTCTCATGTTTCTCATGTTTCATATAATACTAGCTCTTAGATTCAAATAAATACTTTTTGTCTGCTTTATGTAACAAAGTCAGAGTATAAGAACAGGTTCTGATATGTTGTGGGGGAAAGTAGAATAGACTTTAAGAATGCCCTAACCAACATAAATGTTGCTATTTGCATAGAACAGAGGGGCTGTTGGGTGAAGTTAAAATGATTTCCCTACCACAATGTCTCAAAATCCCTTTTCCATTTGAAGAAATTGAGCACTAGAGAGATTTACCTCAGCTAAAGATTATGATAAGACCTAGGAACTAAAAAATAAAATAAATATAATAATAAATATATAATATATAATAAACTAAAATAAGTTTTGTTTTATTTTGCTTTATTTCTACCTCAAGTTGGGTGATGGTTGAATTGAGAGACCCAGGGGAGAAAATAAAAGATAAAGCACTTACAAAACACTCACCAAAACAGTTAACAAAAGAGTCCTAAGGAAAGCTCAAGGACAGACCTCAGTCTCTGTAATTTCTAATGCAGTCTGGCTGAAGAGAACAGAGCTTTAAAACCAGTAGTTGAAAATTCTGGCTGAGAAGAGCCATGGTCCTCTCTGCCTGACAGGTTTACCAGACATAGCTCTTCCAAAGAAATGGAGGAGGACCACAGGTAGCCTTGTAGATAGCATCTTAGAGGCACAGAAGAAAGCTGTGAGGCAAGCTAACAGAGCTGACATAGAACTGCGACCTTTGCTCTGCAGGGGGAAAGCTTAATAACCAAAGGATCTTCAACTAGGTGGCAGAGGTAGCTGAAACAATCTATAACCATAACATCAATAGTGAATATTGTGTAAGGTATTAAGTGACACTGAATAAAATTGGAGTTGATGGATAACCAGATATAACTGAGAGCAGTGCCTAGCAAAGAGCAGCTGAGAGCAATGTCTGGCACAGAATAGTGGAGTATAATACTTGGCAGGGAGTAAGTCTGGCAGAGAGCAGCTCAATGACATCAACAGAAAACTTTAGCAGCTCTGCATTATTGGAGGCATGAGTTACTCTTAGGATTACCTGATTGCTTACAGTTTATCAGTGGTTAGTCAATTTACAGTCCTCTTAGAATGATAGCCCTAACTAACTTCAATGACTGACCTCATTGTATTGACTTCTGCACTGTTTAGACACCTGAAATCTGAAGCCCCATTTCATGGCTTGTGGTCAAATGATCCTTGGGATAACCTGGTTTTGATTTGTGATACCATCTGCTCTTTACCCTCTAGGTTTTTTTTGTTGTTGTTGTTGACATCTCTTTGTAACATTAGTATTCCCTGTTGACCTCAAAATAAAACCAAATTAGTTGGTAATGACTCTTAGTTATAGTCTCTAAACAAATATTTTTGACTTGGTCCTTGATAAAAAATGTTGAAAGGAGAAGGGCCAAGAACAGAACTCAGTTATGTTCTGCTAAAGCCACCCCTCAAATTTTATACTGGCCCATTAGGATTCTTTAGGTTCAATCAGTAAATCAATTCCAAATCTACTATAATGTTCTACCGTTTTTGTTGTCATTCAATCATTTTATGTAACTCTTCATGATCCCATTTGGGGTTTTCTTAGCAAAGATGCTAGAGTGGTTTGCCATTTTCATCTCCAGTTCATTTTATAGTTGAGGAACCAAGGCTAATAGGGTTAAGTGACTTGCCCAGGGTCACATAGTAGTAAATATGTGGGGCCAGATTTGAACTCATGATGATGAGCCTTCCTGACTCCAGGAAAGTTCTATCCACTATGTCACCTAGCTGCCATATCATCTGCATTAATCTGTCTTGTCCACAAAAATAACTTGGGAGATTTTGTTAAATACCTTGTTGAAATCCATGTATAACATATCTATAGAATTAATTTGATCTACCAGTTTAGTCATTCCTACATCAGTTGAATATGATCAGACCATTGATCTGTTAGAGAAAAGATTGAAATTAAAATAAAGCTAGAAGAACAATAATGAGAAAGATGTTTTACAATAGAAACAGCTCCATCTTGAACTTTTTAAACAAGTTATTAATAATGAAAAATAAGTATAGGTACTAGAAAGGTACCAGTGATTACAATAATTTTATAAGATGTATATATAACAGATACAATTAATTGGGAAGTAGTTCTCCCTTGCCAGACTTTTCGTGAGGGAGAGAAGACAGGGATGGTGTCCTTTCCCCTACTCTGGTAACCTGGCAGCTGCAGACAGGTGAGTTAATTCTGATCCTTGTCTGCCTTTGTTTTTTGCCTGAGAATAAGTGACAATTATTAGCCTGTTATAACCATTCCCAGCCTTGGAAGCAATGTTGAAAGCTCCAGAGGTTGGAAATTGAAGGAAGTTGCAATGTGAAAGGATGATCACCAACAGGAGGAAGAGCCCAATTCCTGTCCTGGCTTTTCAGAAGCTATGAATGTGGAAGGAATTATCTGGATAGTGCAGATTTGAGGTGAAATTTGAGTGTTAACTTAGCAGTACTACAAACTGTATAATGGTATATTCAAATGGAGTGTAAGTTTTTTTCTGTCAATGTGTAGTTTTGAGTCTTTTAAATTAGCATTTATTTTGTGTATAGAGGAAATAGATAGTTGTCCTATACCTGATTTACATTTTACACTTACTACTTTCTACTCAGGTTAGTCAAAGCACACTTATTAAATGCTTACTATGTGCCAGGAACATAGTACTAAGCACTGGGTTTACAAAGAAAGAGAAAATCAGTCTCTGCCTTCAAGGAGCTCACATTCTAGTGGGGAATAGAAACATGAAAAGAACTAGGTACATAAAAGACATAAATAGAGCAAGATGAAAGGTAAGCTCAGGTGAACACACTAACAGCTTGTGGAACCAGGAAGGGTCTTTCGTAGGTCAGATTTGACCTGACTCTGGAAAGAAGCCAGGGAAACTAAAAGGTGGCGGTGAGTGGGGGGAGTATTCCGGATATAGGGTTCACCAGCAGTTGTTTTTACTACACACAAGTATCACTCAAAGAGGAAGGGAAAGGCACATAGTGGGTGTGAGCAGGCTTCAATATAAAACAAATGAGGACATAGAGGAATTGAGGAATTTTTAAGAACAGTAGTAAAGAATATCATTAGGTTAATATATGCTAGGAAAATGAAATGGGTCAGTCCTGCTGTGAGTCTGAGGGATGACAGCTAAGGGCCCAGGTACTCCAGTGATATTTTTACGATGTTAAGAGAAAGGAAGGAAAACCTTAGATATATTAGATAAGTTCCCTTTGGAAAATTCATGGGAACACATAGACAAAAATGGGCAGTATGGGCAGGCATGAATGGGTTGCAATCTGCATTGTTGCAGGGATTATACAAATTGATGAGATCATAGATCTGTTTGAGCATCTGAGAATACCATTCTAGTGAATATCTCAAAAAAGAAAATGTGGTTTGCCAGAACTTTTCTTAATAAACCCATGGTCTGTAGAAGAAGAGTTTAAATGGACAATTTCTAGTGATCACCACTTTCCTTTCCTCATAAACCATCTGTCTAATAACCCATTCTACAGTTTTGTCTGGAATTGACATCAACCTAATGGTGGTAGTGTGAAGATATTCTATCTTCCTCTTCTCTCTCTCCCTAACTCTCTATCCCTTCCCCTGCCCCACCTGCTGTTGGGCTCAGAGGACACCTTATAACATACTTCAGACACAAGTCTTTAAAAAAACTAAAGTCAATCTCGTCTGTGGTTGTCAACCCATTACAATGTGATTAACAGGATATGCCTCTGGATCCATCCAAACCTTTACAATGTGATTAACAGGATATGCCTCTGGATCCATCCAAACCTCTCTCAATATTATACACATAAAAACAAAACCCTGAAGTAGAGTTCTGTTTTCATAGAATTAAAGAATATCAGAGCTAAAAGGGACCTTAAGGATCATCTAATTCCTTCATTTTGCAGATGAGGAAATTGAGGTCCCATAACATAAAATGACTTAGACAGGGTCACCCAGCTAATAAGTCATTGAGCCAGACCTGGAATTGAAGTCTCCTGACTCAAAATTTTGTGCTTCATTCCTCTACCTCTTGGAATCATAGACTTAGAGCTGAAAGGAACTTCATAAGTCGTTTATAGACATCTCAACAAATCACGAATACCATCTAAAATCTTCATCAAGTGTTATTCCACTTGAAGACCCTTCCATATTTGGAATTCAATGCAGTTGGAGCAGTCTATTTTATGTGGGGGCAGCTCCACATCTTCCTCCTTATAATTTCTACCCACCAGACCTACTGTTCCTCTTCAGAACCAAGCAGAACAAATTTATCATTCATATGATGAAAAACCTCCAAATTCTTGGAGAAAGATATCCTATTTCCAGTAAGTCTTTTCTTCTCTAAACAATTCCAGTTCCTTCTATTGATCCTCATGTGTTGTGGTTTTTAGTCCTTTTATCTTCTTGGTCATAACCTCTTGAATGCATTTTACTCTGTTAATGTACTTTCTAAAATGTAGTACCCCAAACTGTATACAGCACTCAAGATATGGTCTGATCAGGGTAGAGCACAGTGAGACTCTTATCTCTTTCATTTTGGATAATACACTTTCATTAATAATGCAGTCTAAGATGATATTAGCTTTCTTGACTGCCACATTATATATTAAGCTTTCAATACCCTAACCACTTGAAGACTTTTTTTTTACCTATATGGTCCACCATACATGCTCATATAGTTTTTTTTTTTTAACATAAGGGGAAAATTTGAAATTTCCTCCTTATTAAATTTCATTTTGTTTTCTCCCTCTCATCCTTATAATCTGTCAGGATGTTTAGTGTCTGATTATCTTAATATAGAAAATACCATTCTTAGTTTAATGTCAAATACAAATTTGACAAATGAACCATCTATGCCTTTTCAAAATATTTTTATTGATCACTTCTGTTTTTACATTGCCCAGATTTGCCCCTGTAACCTTTCCTTTTCTTGCTCAGAGAGCCAATCCTTATAACAAAGATTTTTTTTAATAGAAAAAAGAAAAGGGGGAAAAGAAAAAAATCAGCCAAACAAACCAATACACCCCCCCCCCCAAATCTGAAATTCTATGGAATATTCCACACCTGTGAATCCCTCTGCCTCTGCAAAGTAGGGACAGGAGAGGTGTCTCTCATCTTTGGGGGCAAGCTTATTCTTTAAACCATGTATGCCTGCTGATAAATCATTGATACTCAGAAGAGAAAATAGAGCTGGGTATGTAGATCTATAGAGATCATAACGGAGCCCATGGAAACTGATTAGATCACCAAGAAAGAGAATAGACTGAGGGGTTCTAGGACAGAGCCTGGCAGTAAACCAGTGGTTAAGATAGCTCTAACTCACTATCATATACTGTGTAAAATTTATCTTTCCCTCTTTTTTTGAAAACTAGGATAAGATTTCCTTGTCCCCACTCTTCAAGACAGTTCGAATGACACAAGATATACCTTTTTTTTTTTTCTATCATCAAGTCCATACTCTGGACTTCACTTATCTCCTACAGATTTAGAGCTGCTATCTCTCATCAGTTTCTCAAGTTCCTCTAACTCAGCTGGTCATGAACGTGAGTGGAGGGAGTGTGACTAGCTTCTTTTCAACACCTTGTCCCCCTTCCAAGAATATGCAACTTTTCTCAGGCTTATATTTTTTAAAAGGTTTGCATCTATGTCAAATTCTCATGATTTGAAAGGTCCAAGTATATTTTGGAGAATTTCCTAACTTCTCTTAGCTCAAAGGCCCCAAACAGGAAAACTGGTGAAATGTACAAATAGTAATCTTCAGTATTCATAGAATATTGTCGTTTTCAAAAACAAAGAGGATACAATATAGGGACCCTCCAATGAACTATTAATGTCAAAGATGTATAAAAATCCCCACTAATTTATATCTCTGTATTTGAAGGCTCCTCCCCTACCTCAAACCCACACCTCAGTTCTAGTTTGGCTGTTGCTCTGCAGTGGGTGGAGGAGCAAAAGGCAGTTTTATTTTTCTTCTGTTTCCTACCAATTTTCATTTTCTCGTTCCTTTCTCTGGGTTCATGCCCCTGGCTCTTCTACTTAAAAAAATATTCTTCACTCGTTATCATCTTCACTCTCTTCCAAGCATGCTATTAGGTAGATGCCATTTATTTTACCTAGTCACTCAAAAGAAAGAGGGAGAGAAAAGATTCTATTACAATATTACAGTTATGGACTATGAACTGGGTTTATCAATGAAAATTTGAGAAGGAAACAAGCATTTTTTTCACAGATGCTTTTAAAAGAGATCACAGGTGTAAGGTCATAAGACTGAGAGATGTAGATAACATAAGATGCTATGTTTATTATTAAATGACTTTTTAAAAAATGAACTCTGAACAAAATGCATCTAGGTTCTCTTTAGACAAGATGTTGCATACATATTTAAGTTATACGATATTTTATGGCACACATCTACAAAGATAACTTTATTCAAAGGTCCCCTTGAGTACTGATAATCAAATGAGGTTAAATACAAAACAAACAAACAAAACACATGGAGATATAATCATCTGAGTAATTCACTATGATCATAAAAACTTCAGAAAAATTTTTAAAAAGTTGAAAAAAATTACAGACTATTTTAATTGAATCAAACTCTAGTTCACCAAACACACACACACACACACACACACACACACACACACACACCCTATTAAATGAAATACATAGCAGTACAAATCATCTACAGAGGGGAAAAAAAGTAGTTGAGAAACATATGTTGCCTAGATCATATAGCTGGATGGACAGTCCATCAATTTACAGCTGGGTTCCAATTAGTGCAAATAATGAGTCCTATAAAGTGGTTGCATTTATTTGAATTCACAGTATTCCAAGTAATAATTATGTAAAATGTAGTAATTGGTTCCAGCACAATGGAGATATGCAGTGTGAATTTGAACAATGCAACCATTTCATTGGATCCATTATTCATTTTAACAAAGACTTAAGTTGTAGTCTTGTGGGTAGCTAGGTGGCACAGTGGATAGAGTGCCAGCCCTGGAGTCAGGAAGACTCTTCCTGAATTCGAATCTGGCCTCAGATACTCACTAGCTATGTGACCCTGGGAAAGTCCCAACCCTGTTTGCCTTAGTTTCCTCATTTGTAAAATGAGCTAGAGAAGGAAATGGCAGTATCTTCTCCAGTATCTTTGCCAAGAAAACCCCAAATGAGATCACAAAGAGTCAGACATGACTAAAATAACTAAGCAACAACAACAACAAGAAGTTGTAGTTCATTAATAGGTATATATGGAAAATATGCTATAGCTAGAAAATAAGTTAGACCCAGCTCCAGATACCCTCCAACCCTCTAGCTTGGAGAACAGTAATCAAATAAAGGTTACCACTCACTATCACCTGACCAAAGCAAACCTCCCTGGCCATCACTCTCCAATAAATGTGATCTTCCCTAATCAGAATGTAAACTCCTTAAGGGCAGGGACTATCAAGGTTTTTCTCTTTGATCCCCAGCACTTAACACAATGCTTGACAAGATCAAGAGCTGGAAGATACCTCAGAGAGCAACCCTCTCATTTACAAATGGGGAAACTGAGGCCCATAGAGGTTAAGTGACTTGCCTAAGGTCACATAAGTAGTAAGTGGCAGATCCAGGATTCAAACTCAGGTTTTTTGACTCCAAATGCCAGGCCTTTTTTGCTGTACCATGTTGCTTCATCATTGTGCAAAGGTTTAATTCAAAACTAAAGTTAGATTATAAACCAAGGGAAAGACCTAGGGTAGGCAGAAAAAGGCTTCAGCAAGTTACCTACTAGCATAACATACATTGTCATGGTATAGTGGAAAGAATATTGGATTTGGAATGAGAGCATATGGATTCAAATGCTAGCTCAGCTACTTACAACCTGTGTGCCTCTGGGTAAGGTGGTACAGTGCAAAGAACACCTAGAGCAGTGGTTCTCAACCTTCCTAATGCCGCAACCTTTTAATACAGTTCCTCATGTTGTGGTGACCCTCAACCATAAAATTATTTTAGTTGCTACTTCATAACTGTAATTTTGCTACTCTTATGAATCATAATGTAAATATCTGATATGCAGGATGTATTTTCATTGTTACAAATTGAACATAACAAATTGAACATAACATATTCACTCAGCAGCATAGAAACAACTGAGTTTAGTACCTAACTAGCAAGAATGAAGTTAAAATAGGAAACCATCAAATGACCAGCTTTCTGCTCTTCACTCCCACCCTCATCTCCAATCCAGCAGCCTCCAAGGTGGAATTTTCAGTGTTCAGGGTATCTACCATCACAGTCTTTTGTCCTGGAGTCTTTCTCCACCCCTCAACAGAATTAGTTTTTTTAAAAAAGCTAATTTGAGGGCACATTTTGTGAAGCTTGCTTTGGGCCCCAAAGTTGCTAGCCTAAGGGGCTTGGCCTGATCATACTTACATTGCTTACCATGGAAGCACACTCTGCCTCCTGTGTTTTCCCACCATGTTAATGGGTGTAGCCTCCTTTTACTGGCTAGGTGGCCAGAAAAGGCTACACCTTTAAAACTAGTCAGACTGAGAGTCTCTCTTTACAGCTCACCGTTTCCTGCTGTGTCCAGAGGGTCCAGTTCACCAAAAGTCTGGACACAATGAACTTAACTGGAAAGAAGATATACGCTCCTTTTACCCTGGCTCCAAGAAACAGGCTTGAAGTTTCTGTTCTGTGTCACTTGTCCTTCTTAGTTTCAGGTGCCAGTGGTGATCACCATTAGTGTGAGTGTTCGAGTCATAGTTACCTTGGAACCAGGAGTCCAGGAAAGATATTGTAGCCAGCCAATCTGGTACAGAAAATCTGAGAAGTCAGGGTGACTGGGACTTGAGGCTGAAGCAGGTTTGGACTTGAAACTGAACTGTGTTTTATAGGAACTGAGCTAAGCTATGAATCTAATCCCCTTCCCTACTCCAGAATGTGAGGTGGTGAAAAGTGGGGTAGGGAAATATTTTCTACCTGTTGGAGGATATGCCTGTATATTTGTTTGTTTTATCTTTAAACTTTTATTTATTTTAGTTTACATCCTTCATTTCCATGAGATTTTGAGTTACAAATTTTCTCCCCATCTTTCCCCTACCCACCACCCCAAAACAGCCATCCCATTGTATAACCCCTCCCCCAGTCTATTCACTCCTATGTCTTCCCCCATTGCCCCTCTGACTTTCCAGTAGGGCAGGATGGATCTCCCTACCTCAGTGCCTGTGTATCTTAAGTTCCAGTTGGATGTAGTTAATAATAATAATTATTATTATTGTATATATATGTATATATATATTTTTTAACATTTGATTATAGAACTTTAAATTCTAGATCCTTTCTCTTCCTCCCTCATCACCCACTCCCACTGGAAGGACAGGCAATCAAATGCCTGTATATTTGTTATTATACCTTTGAAGTAAATATTCCTTTATAAGGGCAAATGTGACTGAGACATAGCTAAACAGACCTGGGATGTATGGGATCACCCCCTACCCTTGCAGAAACACCTTGGTGGAGGCTGAGGCCATTAGCCAAGAGCCTAAACACCCTACACCATCTAAAGTGTACAACTCTGGGGGAGAGGTGTGACTTGGACTTCAGGCCAGGGTAGACAGTATTACACTAGTAATACCCTTTCTAAAACACTTTAAAGTAAAAAGAGTAGGAGAAAACAGTCAGTGTATACCTCCCATGCTAGATAACATAGATAGGAGCTATAATATAGGAAGAATAGCAGTAGAAACACCTAGTAATTCATTTAAGACAAAATTCAAGAAAAGAACAAGCAGCATGGCTTCATCAAGAACAAGTCATGCCAGACTAACTTCATTTCCTTTTTTGACAGTTTTACTAGACTGGCAGATCAGGAAAAAAACTTATACAATTTAGATTTCTGTAGAGCATTTTGCAGTCTCTCCTATAAATCTTATGGATGAGTTAGATGAAAGTACTCCTTTCCACTATATTTTGATGTTCTTCAGAGCAGAGAATAGTTCAAATCTGGGACCAATCTGATGGGACACACTAGGGTTATCATTGTCTTTCTTCCAAACTTTTGCTCAAAAACAGCCTTGTGGCATAAAACTGGCTTATTTTCCTAAGTTTTTTTTTCTTTCAAAGTTCATAATGGCTTTATTTATGCTTTTGAGTTTTATTAATGATTTTTGATTTTACACCTTATTTCCAGGTCTAAAGCTCCACTCCAACAACTCTTCCCATTTAAAAAGAGATTTACTTTTTAAAAGTTCTTTTATTTTTAGATCACCTTCATTCCTAAATCTATCCTTCTCTTCCCCCCTACTCAGAAAGTCATCCTTTATTACAAAAGAAAAATAAAAAAGGAAAAAAAGTTCTCTAAAACCAATACATTATATGAGACTGACAGTATATGGAATGTATTTAGAATATAAGCTCCTTGAGATTAAGACTATTTTTGTTTTTTGCTTTTTCTTTACATCCCTGGCACTCACCACAGTGCCACAGGTTAAGCACTTAATGGCTTAATTAATCAAGTAATTAATATTATATACTTATAGTCTACCAATTCTGCAATGAAAGGAAATGCATTTTCTTATCTCCTCTTTGGGAGTCAAGCTTGGTCATTATACTCATACAGCATTTGTTTTCAATTTTTCTATTGTTTTTCCCATTTATATTGCTATAATAATAAAAAAAGTTATATACAAACATAACTATATATATATATATATGACTTTTTGAAAACATTTTACACATATTACCTCATTTGATCCTCACAACTATGTGGGATGTTTATTATTATCATCTCCATTTTATAGTTGAGAAAAACTGAGACTGAGAGATTGTGACTTGCCCAGGGTCACACAGTTAGTGTCTGAGACAAAAATCTCTATCTAGTTTTTCCTGACTCTTTCCCCTAGACCACCTAGCTATTTCAATTTGTGTATGTTATTTTCTAAGTTCTGCTTATTTCATTTGCCATCAGTTTATTCAAAAAGCTTCCAGTGTTTCTCTGTATTCTTCATATAAACTGTTTCTTACAGCAAAGCAATATTCCATTGTATTCACGAACCACAATTTGTTTATTTCCCAACCTGCAGAAGCCTACTTTGTTTCAAATTTCGTTTTTGTTTTTTGTTGTTATAAAAGCTGACACAAACATTTTTACACGTAGGGAAATTTTCTTTCTTTAACCCCCTGGGAATATTTCTCAGTGCTCAGCCTTGGGATCTGCGGATCAAAGGATACGGACACTTTAGTCAAAATTCTAAGTCCCTTTCCAGAATGGTTGTACCACAGTTGCAACCACTAGGTACTATTAGTATGCCTCTTTTCCCACAATGCCTTCAACATAAACTATTTCCACCTTTTGTCAACTTTGAACATTTGCTGGGTGTGAAGCTGACTCTCATTTATCAATAATGATTCGGATCATTTGTTCATGCTTATTGACTTTTAACATTTTTTTTTCTTTTGGGAAGTTTGTCCATATCCTTTGGATATGGGTCTGGAGGTAGTGAGCTCCTCCCACAGAAAATCTGCTTTGTTGATGTCTTCTTGCCCAGCACACAGTGGGCAGCCCATAACTGCTCGTAGATTCCCCGGCTGGATGGCAGGGGAGGTCCCTTCCATGTCCCAGGTTCTGCGGTTCAATATCTAATGAGGAAATTCAGGCACGGAGTGGCGACGGTCCTTTCCCACGCTCCTCCTGCTGGCAACAATGTGGCAGGTAAGCCTGGGAGGAGGACTCCACCTTTTTGTGCTTGGACTGCCCTTTCCTTTCATGCAGCCCAACTTTCCACAACACGTGGGGTTCCCCCCCCAAGCCTCCCGCCACTTCTCCAAGGTTTTCCTTCTCGTTGAGAGGGTGGAGGTGACACCGAGGTAATCTTCCCAGTAGCCTTTTCGCGTTACGTGCCCCATCACGACAAGCCTAGAGGGCGGGCGATTTCTTGCCCCTCCCCCTCTTCTGCTCTTCCCAGCAAAAGGCGGGAGGGGGTTGTACGGCAGGCGGCTGGACGAATGAGCGAGAGAGAAACGGCGAGGAGCGGCGCGGCGCGCGCGCGCACCAAGGCACGCACGCACGCAACGGAGGCGCGCGCGCAGGCCCGGTCCTTGCCGCCGCCGCCATTTTACCTTCTGGTCCTGGCCGCACGGCGGAGGCTGTTGTAGGTGGGGGGGCGGCCCCGAACGAAGGATCGCCCTTTTCCCTGTTGCCGGCGGGCGCCCCTCATCTTGTTCCCTCTCTCGCTTTTTAAAATCCCTTCTTCCATCGCTGCTGTACCAGGGCGACTATGTCCAAGCGGCACCGGTTGGACTTAGGGGAGGATTATCCCTCCGGCAAGAAACGTGCAGGGACCGATGGGTAAGCGAGGCCGGCCCGAGGCGGGAGGGAACGCCGGGCTTTGTTGATGTCGGGGCGGGCGGAGGCGAGGTTTCGGCTGGGCCAGACCGGGCCGGGGATTACCGGCATTTTCTTTCGGATCTCGGGCCTATGGCAGACGGCCTGGGGGAGGTTTTTCTCTCCCGGCACCCCCGCGGGTGGTGGCGCCAGCACCAGGCCCAACCCCAGCCGAGGAGGCCGGAGGGCCCGGCACGAGTTTTCTTCCCTCCCCAGGCTTTTCGGAACTGTTGGGGAGCAAGGCCTGCCGGGGGAATCGGGGAGCCTCGTGGCTGAATCTCTTCGGCCACCCTGGGGTGGAGCGATTCTCGCAGGCCCGGGATTTCCCCCTTCCCCGGCCGCCCTTCCGGGGAATCAAGAAGCTGGAGGCCGTGGGAGAGAGGGTTGGGTCTTCCCGGGTGAACAGAGGCCGAGTCCAGGAAAGGGAGAGCGGAGCGTGGGCCCCAGTGTGGGCCGGGGAGGGTGCGATTCTGGGGGTGGGGTGGCGGCGCGACTAGGAGAGGTCGTGGGGGAAGGGCGCGCGCGCGGTGTGTGTGAGTGTGAGAGTGTATGCAGTCCGTGTCCACACACGCTCACCCTCGCGGAGGCCCGAGCTGCAGACGCGGGGTCCTGGGAACTTGCCTGTCGATGTTGCTGGCGGGAGCTTGGTCGGGCTGTATCCATTCAAAATCTTTCAAAGTGCTTACTAAAAGAGCACAACTTCCGCTTCGTAGGCCATGCTCCCGCAGTCTTCTGGTTTTGCTGGTACTAGTTTGAAAGCTTGGTCCTGGTCATCCTCGGGCAACAGTGGAAGCATTTCTGGTGGTATCCACTGCTATCTTTTTTTTTCCTCCAAGTTTTTGACATTTTTATTTAAAGTAATGCGTTCGAAATTCTATCATTTTCTACATCTCCTCTACCTGGGACTGTAAGCAATCAGATATAGGTTATACATGTGCAATTATGTAAAACATTTCCATATAAATCATTTTGTACAAGACAACTGGAGTAAGAGAAAAAAATGAAAGAAAGTGAAAAGTAGCATGCTTCAGTCTCTATTCAGTCAATATCACCTCTTTCTCCGGAGACTGATATTATGCTTCATCATTAGTCCTTTGGGATTGTCTTGGATCACTGTATTGCTGAGAATAGCTAAGTCATTCGCAGTTCTTCATCGAGCAATATTGCACTTAATGTGTACAGCGTTGTCCTGGTTCTGTTCAATTCACTGTGCATCAGTTATTTAAGTCATTTCTGGTTTTTCTGAAATCATCCTGTATGTCGTTTCTTATGGGACAGTAATATTCCACTACATTTATATACTGCAGCTTGTTTAGCCATTCCGCAATTAATGGGCATCCTTTTGATTTCCAGTTCTTAGCCACCACAAAAAGAGCTGTTAGCAATATTTTTGTACAAATCGGTTCTACCCCCTTGCCCCCCCTCCCTTTTTTGGATGTCTTTTGGATTAGATCTAGCAGTGGTATTGCTGGATCAAAGGTATGCAGTTTGGTTGCCCTTTGGATATAGTTGGAATTTGCTCTCCAGAATGGTTGGATCAGTTGACAACTCCACCAACCAAGCAGTAGTGTCTGTTTTTCCATATTCCCTCCAATATCCAAAATGTTCTTTTTTGTCATATTAGCCACTCTGATAGGTGTAAGGTGGTACCTCAGAGTTGTTTTAATTTGCATTTCTCTGATCACTAGTGCTTTAGAGCATTTTTATATGACTATAGTAGATTTGATTTTTTTTTGTCTGAAAACTTTATATACTTTGACCATTTATCAATTGGGGAATGACTTAAATTCTTATAAATTTGAATCAATTCTCTATATATTTGAGAAACGAGACCTTTATCAGAGATACTTGTTGCAAATTTTTTCCCAGTTTTCTGCTCTCCTTTTAATTTTGTTTGCATTGGTTTGTACAGAAAACTTTTTAATTTTATATAATCAAAATGATGTGTTTCGTGTTCTGTAATGCTCTACATATCTTCTTTGATCCTACATTCTTCTCTTATCCATAAATCTGACAGGTAAACTATTCTATGCTCTTTTAATTTGCTTATTATATCACCCTTTATGTGTAAATCATATGCCCATTTTGACCTTAGCTTGATACACAGTTTGAGATGTTGGTCTATACAGTTTTTGACAAATAATGAGTTTTTGTTCCAAAAACTTGGATCTTTGGATTTATCATATACTAGATTACTGTGGTCATTTACTATAATGTAATTTGTATCTAATCTATTACCCTGTTCCACCACTCTTTCTTAGCCAGTTTCAGATTGTTTTGATAATTACTGCTTTATAACACAATTTGAGACCTGGTACTTCTGTTTCTTAGGCAGTACCAGATTGTTTTGATAATTACCACTTGAGATCTGGTACAACTAGACCACCTTCTTTGGCATTTTTATCCACTGCTTTTGTAAAAACTCTTACCCAGAGTATTTTGAGATCTGAAGTAGTAAAGTCTCATATTTGCAGCTTGGCCTTTGAGACCAGAAGCTTAATTGGGTCTTGAAGGTTTTTTTTTTCTTTTTCTAGAAATCTTGGGTAAATTAAATCACCCATTTGGAAGGCAGATATTTTGGAGGTCACATTTTTGTTGAAACATTTGCTCAAATTGTTTTCTCTTCCTGTATTTTCTTGGAGAAAAGACAGTATGGATTTTCCTAAAACTCATTCAAATAGTCTTGCCTATAATAGGTACTTAAGAAATGCTTGTGTAATGAATAATATTCTGCATCCCAGATCTAAGGTTATTGGTATAATTAAGCAACAAAGTCATTCATATGTTGTTTTTTGTGCCCATCCAATGCCCCAACTCTGCTACTCACCTGTATGACTTTGAACAAGTCACTTGAGTAGGTTTCCTCAGCTTTAAAATAAGTGTTTTGTTCTGTAAGGTCTCTTCCATCTTTTAATCCTGTGATCCTATAAATGCCAAAGCTAATTGCCTCAAATTAACAATTTCACTGAATTTATTCTACAATTTAAGATGAAGTACACCTTTTTTTTCCTCTTTAAACATTTGATCTTGTACTTCAGGCTGATATTAAGTGGATTGTGATTTCTCTGGTATCGAAGTGTAGAATAAAGCAAGAGGGGATTTCTTACTAAAGAGTTTTTGTTACCTAGTTTTTGAATATTTAAAACTATGTCATATTTCAATATATTTCAAGAAGTTTCACAACTTTATGGACTAAAATTACTTGTATTTCTAGGATTTTTTAATGTCTGAAAAGTTTGTTTCTTGGAGGCCTTTATTCTTTAGTTCTGAAATTATATGTTATCTGTCATATCCCAGTGAAGGAGAGAACAGTAGGCTCTTAAACTTTTGAATCAGAACAGACTGCTTTTGTCATCCTTAGGGACGGAAATGACTTTGTCTTCTGTAGAGAGAAAACCAAATATTGTTAAAAGTATTTTGAGAAACTAAAACTAACATTTGTTAAGGCAGGTTTATGTTCGAGGGAATATTAAATTCACTTTCTCTTTCTCTTTTAAATGCTTTACTTAAGTGTGGTGGTTGGTGCATCTTTGCAGTAATGTCTCATGTCCATGTAGCTAAATTATGTCTGCTTAAAGAGACCCAAGGAACAATGAATTTTTAGAATTCAACCTTAAAATTATTTGACACTGTCAGTTTGACCTGTTTACTTTTGAGTTAAGTTGTATATGTCTAAAAGTTTAATTTTTCAGCTGTTGGGATCAGCTATACAGTAAGTCCTGATCTTTAGAAGTAAGACTTCATCTTCATAAAATGATCTCAGAATCCATATGGTTATATACGATAGAGCAAAAAGGGCTATACAATCGTACATTGACTTTGAAGGATCAGTGTAATAATTTAGTCAAAGGAACATTGGATTTGAAATGAGAAGACCTGGGTTTGAGTCCTGGATCTACTCCTAATTTAATCTGTGTGATGTTGGATGATTTAGTAAGTATGAAAATACCTACTCTGTACTAGACACAATAGATACAAATAGAAAATATAAATTGCTCCTTCCCTTAAGGCACTTACATTCTATCAAAGGAAATATGAAGTACACATAAGTAAATGTGTAATATAGACATAGTAGACAGTAATTTTGGGAATGAGGGATGTCAGGAAACTTCTCTTGTAGGAGCCAGCACTTGAGCTTTGAAGAGAGCTAGGAATTTTCAGAGTTGGAGCTTAAAAGGAAGTTCATTCCAGGCATAGGGGTGGGGAGGTGGGCTGCAGCCTTCTTGAAGGCACTGAAAATAGGAGGTGGGATGAAGGCTGATAGTGGAAAGAGTTCTGGCTCTGAAATCAGAAGTACCGAGTTGAGATCTTTTTCTCTTACAGTTATTGTGACCTCCAGCAAGACATTTAGCCTTCCCAGACCTCACATTTCTCATCTATAAAATGAGAGGATTGAACTAAGTAGCCTCTGCTCTAGATCCATAATCCAACATTATGTATGTGGGACAGCAAGGAACCCACCCAGTATTACTGGAAGGTAAAGAGTGCATGAAGAGGAGTTACGTATAATATACTTATCAGACTGGTAGAATGAAAACTGATTTTCAAAGGTTACAAACAGGAGTCTGTATTGTATCCTAGAAGCAATAGGGAACCCCACTGGAGCTTTATAAATAGGAATGTGGTATGGTGAAACCTGTGCTTATCACATAACACTTTGACCAATATGTGAACAGTGGAATAATGTGAACAATGGCAAGTAGAGATTGAAGATTTTTCTCATAGTCTAGACTGATGTGACAAGGTTTAAGCAAGAGTGGTGGCCATGTGAATTGAGAGAGATTCTAGAGATGTGGTAGAGTTAGAACTGACTGGCAATTAACTAGATATGGGGAATAAGGGAGAATGAAGAGTCAGGGTTGCTAACCTGGGTGACAAAGAATGGTGCCCTTGGCAGAAGTAGAGATGTTTGGAAGAGCAGTGTTTAGGGAAGAAAGACAGTTCTGTTTTGGACATGCTGCTTTTCAGTGAATTATGTATTAGGACATCCCCTGGGAAATATCCAATAGGCAGCAGGTGATATGAGACTGAAGCTGAGGAAAGACATTTAGGACTCAGTATATAGATCTTGAGCATCATCTGCATAGAGATCATAATTGAGCCCTAGAGAGTTGGTGATTTCATAACCTCAGAGAGGTTATATATAGAGAAAAAGACCCTGGACATTGCTTTGGCCTGCTTTCACATTTAGAAGGCTGGACATGGGGTGGGAGGTGATCCAGCAAAGGACACTTAAGAAGGAATCCCCTGCTAGGTGTATGTAATACGCTGTCTTGGGCATTTTTATTCTTTTTCCTCTCTGGACAAGTGATGAAAGCAGTTGAATTATTTTTCTATTGTTGCTTTAACTGGCTGTCCAAAACATTCTAACTGGATTTTGTAATTTAAGACACTAGTTCTGAAATATGTAGGAATTTTCTGAACTAGCTATTTAACTTCTTTGAAACTTCATTTACATTCTTGTTTAAAATGTGAAATTGGATTAGATGATTTCTAAGGTCCCTAACTTCCATTATTCTTGGATCTTTCCAGAGGATTGGCAACTTTTGTACATTGTCATCTTGCAGCGCTGTGATAGTGTTCAGGAATTTTTCGTACCTGCTAATTGACTTAAATGCAGTTCTTTAGGTTTGTTTTTAAAATCCTGACTGTTGGTGAATAGATTTTTCTTTTTAATGGTTCACTCTTGGCAGCCTCGTGAGTGCCACTTCGAAAAGTCTCTGCCTTAATAGATACAGGTAATATATTTTTCTGTTTCTCTGCCTGGATCATGAGTTACTAGTAGACTAGTCAACACGTGTTATATCCCTTTTTCCCCCTTCTCACTTTCCTCCTTTCCCCTCCTACCCCCTTTTACCTGCATCTGTCTAGAAGTCCTAGGAACATAGGAACATAGATTTAGAATTAGGTAGAAAGAAAGGTTAGATTTTTGCAACAATGTGCTGCATCAAACCAATGAAACATTCTTGAGATGAGGGCATGTTAAGAAAATGTTGTTTGTCATTCGTGCATTCAATATTAAAAGCTTAGATTTATGACATGAACTAAGTTGTATTTATCTTAAAATTAGACTTTTATTTTGAGAAGGCTGTTTAAATATCATTGATTCTACTTGTATAAACTCATAAAACACATGAATTGTTCCTATATTCAGTCCTATAGATCTCATCACAGTTCATGTAGTTAAAATTCTTTTACAATTCCCACTGTAAAGGGTGGCAAGGTGATTTAAAAGGTTTTGTCATATTTTATACTTGGAGTAGGCTGTTTGTAATTGCATAATAAGTGGGACAAAATACAAATTGTACTGTCAGTTTGCATCAGCTGTCAGAACAAGTGCCCTTCACATATACGGTGTTGCATACATTAGATGCTTAATAAATGTTTGAATTTTCCTCTTTGACCAACTTGACTGGCTAAGACCTAAAAGTAATTCTAATTTTATATATTAGATAGTCATTATCTTCTGTCCCCCCCATCCACCATGCATTTTAACATAAAGTAAGTTTCAGACTATTAAGCAATTTCCTTACTCCAACCCTAGAATAACCAATAAATACACTGAAAACCTTGCTCCTTCCTCTCTCCTTCCAATTTTTTTTTAAAGGAAAGGGAAATTTTTATTGTCCAGGAAGTTCAATGTATTATCAGCAATACATTTCAGAGGACTCATGATGGAGCATGCTATCCACCACCAGAGAAAGAACTGATAATTGACTGACCACAAACTGAAGCATACTCTTTCTTTTCCCTTCATACCTCTGCCCTCCCTTCCTTTCCTCCTCCCTTCCAGTTTTCTTGTACAAAATGGCCAGTGTGGAAATGTTTTACATTATTGCAAATGTATAACTTACCTTGGATTGCTTATCATTGCAGGGAGGGATAGAATTTGGAACTCAGAATTTTAAAAAACCCCACCAAATGTTTAAAAAAAATGTTTTGACATGTAATTGGGGGAAATTATTAAACAAATAAAAATGGTAGCTATTAAAATAAATGAATGCATAGGAGTAGTTGATCTCAGTGATTTCTTCCTGTAATTCCTATTTTATGAGTTGGTTCCTTTTAAATTTGGTTTGAAAATGAAGATCTTTATGCTTGAAGCTACTAATGAATAGTAGGGATGGTCTTTAAAGAAAAGGAAGTGGGTTTGTCATCTGTCAGGGTGTTCTTTCTTGAATTTCTAAAGCATTTTCTCATTTGTATAAATCATTTTTGTGTTTAAATAGTGTCATACCTCAGTTAGCTCTGAGAACAAGGCTCCTTTATAACTAAGTTAGTTGTTTTGTTTTGTTTGAAACACAAAAATCTTCACTCTAGGGAGAGGGATGGCAAAAATGGTGCTCCACTTTGTCCCTGCCTTTTCAAAGGTAAATAGGCTAGGCTCTAGGTAAAATTGATGGGAAATCTCTATTTGTCTTTACCTCTACTGCTTTTCTGGGCATAGTTTCTTTGATTCTTTTATCTGTCATGGTAGGAAAGGATCTGATGTCATTTATATTGATTGATTGTGTATTCTATGAATAAATGTCAGTCATTGTGTGAGTTATGGAATTCAAATGAAAAAATACATGTGTTTTGCAAACCGTAAAGCACTATATACTTGTTAGCTATTATTTATTATTCAGTCCACTGTCATGCAAACCCAGAAAGTTTTTATATGGCTGCAAAGCTTAAGATCATAAATCTAGAATTGGAGGGGATCTCAGAGCCCATCTAATACAAATGCCTCATTTTCTGTGTGAGAAACCTGGGACCCACAAAGATTAAGTGACTCGCCCAGTTTCCTCCAGGCAATAAGGGTCAGCTAGGATTTCTTTCATTCTGTCCAAGTCCTCTGAAACCTTCAGAGCCATTGTTCTTTCCACAGCAGCATATTGCCTCCCTAATCCTGTGTTTGATTCCTGATTCTGCTACTTTTGTGAAATTGAACTTAAACAGATCTCTTAACCTCTCTGAGCATCAGTTTCTTCTATAAAATGAAACAGTGCAGGCTGGATGATATCAGTGGTTCCTAACTTAATGGTGTGGAATTATTGCAAGAAGTCCTTCTCTTTAAGTGACTCAGTGTAATAAAAAAGCAAACACATGATTTGTAGAAAAAGTAATATCTTATACTTCTTTTAATATTTGTCAGTGCTTTATGATTAAATGTATTCATTTGAAAGCGTTATGACCTCATAATAATTTTTTGTCATTATGTAGTTTAATCATTGTATATTAATAGAACAGCCATTAGTATCATGTTGAAGTCCTAAAAAGAAGTTACTAGACTAAATGACCTTTAAAACACCCCTCCCCTCTTCTGTGGACCTTATTTCTTTAAAAAACAACTGACTTATTCTTTTTCTTTTTCTTTTCTTGTTTACATCATTCATTTCCATGAGATTTTGAGCTACAAATTTTCTCCCCATCCCTCCCCTACCCAACACCTCAAAACAGCCATCCCACTGTATAATCCCTCCCCCAATCTGCTCTCTCCTATGTCCTCCCCCTCGCCCCTCTGACTTTCCGGTAGGGCAGGATGGATCTCCCTGTCACAGTGCCTGTGTATCTTAAAACTGACTTATTCTTTTGCCCTGTGTCTCCTACTTTCCTTGATCCCTCCTTCTAACTTCATCATTCAGTTGAAACTGCTCTTTCCAAAATCCAAAATGAACTCTTAATTGCCAAAACTAATGACCTTTTTTCAATCCTCATCCTTCTTGACCTTTTTACAGTCTGACATTTTGACACTGTTGATCACTCTATTCTCCATCTTTGTTAGATCTTTATGTAGTGCTTATCCTGGGCCCTCTTTTCTTCTCTGTATATTTCATTTAGTGATCTCTTTAGCTTCCATAGTTTTGATTATCTCTATGTAGTTGATGCTCTGATATACTTGTTCAGCCCTAACTTCTCAGCTCACCTTCAGTCTCACATCTTCAGTTTCCTGTTGGACAGATCAAACTGGATATCCTCCAGGGATGGGGAACCTGTGGCCTCAAGGCCATCTGTACTCACCTAGGTCCTCAAATGTGGCCCTTTGACTGGATTCAGACTTCACAGAATAAACCCTTTTATTGTTTGGATTCAAGGGGTCACATTTGAGGACATAGAGGGCCACATGTGGTTCCAAGGCTGCAGGTTCCCCACCCCTGCTAGACATTTTAAATTCAGCTAGTCCAAAACTGAACTCATTGTCTTTTCCTCCAATCCTTTCCTACCTATCCCCATTTTCCAACTTCCCTATTACTGGCAAGGGTGCTGCCATCTTAGTCACCCAGGCTCACAACCTAGATGTCATCCTCCACTCCTTGCTCCCTGCCCCCCCATCCAGTTAGGCATCAAATCCTGTTGTATCTACCTTCCATAATATTTTTCATTTATGCCTCCTCTCTGACACTGTCATCCCCTTGTTCAGGCCCTTATCACCTCACATGTGGACTGTAATAGTAGCTTGTATATAATCTGGTTAGTGTCGTTGTCTCAAGTCTCTTCCCTCTCCAGTCCATCCACCACCGAGGCTTGCATTTTACACATACACCTACACTCTCTCCCCCCCCCCTTTCTCTCTCTCTCTCTCTCTCTCACACACACACACACACACACACACCCCACATGCACACCCACACACACCTACCCACACCCACACCCAGTGACTATTCCCGGATCAGATATATCACATGGTCCATCTTGTGAAGCTCTTCATAGCTTGGCCCCTTCCAAACTTTCTGGTTTTCTTACACTTTTCTACCTTCCATGTATTCTCCAATCCAGTGTCACTGTCCTCAATATTCCTCACACAGAACACTCCACTTCTGGATGGCAGGCAGTTTCACTAACTGTCCCTCATGCCTGGAACTTGCTCCTTCATCTCTGCCTTCCAACTTTAAGTCTGAGCTAAAGTCCCACCTTGTATATATCTTGTTTGTACATAGTTGTTTGCATATTGTCTACTTCATGAGCTCTTTGAGAGAAGGGACTTTTTTGCCTTTCTTTGTGTCCCCAGCACTTAGTACGATGTTTAGCAGATACTAGGTGTTTATTAAATGCTCAGAGATTGACTCATTACTTTAGTTCATGCTTTCTGCCTAGACTTTCCTAAGGCAGAATCTTCTTATGTCAGTCTTTAGTATTATAGTTGGAATTAGGAAATGATGTCCTAGGTTAAGTGATAGCCTAAGATCACATACATTTAACCATACTTTTAGATTTTAAGCCTTTCTGCCTTTTTTTTTTTTTTCAGAATGAAATATTTTATCTCCTAAAAAGCAATCACAAGCCTGGGCATGTCTGTTGTGCTGAGAGGCCAGATAGCATCCTGAAATCACACTTTTACTGTGTAGTAGCTAAATTTGATGGGAATGAGAGGGAGAAGGGAAGTAAGAAAAAATATCAGGATATAACTTCTGAAGGTCCCTGTCCCCTTACCCCATTGTTGGAAGACTCCATATTTGGCTGCTGTAGTATATTCCTAGTAGTCCTAAATTCCTTCCTTAAGCTTCTTTTAGTACTCTGCCCTAGAAATAGGTTGGGCGTTCACCACTTTGCTCCAGCCCTAGCACATTTCATGTTGTTTCAGTATTTAATTCAGTAGTTTCTCTACTGAAACTCCTTTAATTGTTTTGAAATATAGTCCTGTGCCATCTATATGATTTCTTCCTCACATAATGAACTTCAATGTAAAGCATGTTGCTAGAGTTCTTGTAGAACTATGAGTATGTCTTATCTCCCCAGGCATATTGTAACCTCAGTGGAGAAGAGGGACTTCATAATTTCTACTCTCTGAATGAATAGCTTTAGACTATATACACAATAGGAATTTGGTGAATATTTTGTGAATGTGCAATGAGCACTGTACTAGGAGTCCAGAGATCAGGGTTATGTTAATAACTTTTCAGTAACTTGTTATGTGACCTTGGGTGAGTTGCTTACCTACTGTTTCTTCTCCAAAATGGGGGAGTCATACTCAAATGTCTTGAAGATCCCTTTCTGCTAGAATAGCCTATTTGATACATTTGTAAACCTTAAATGCACATGTGGGTTGTTATTATCTAGTTTCACAATCTGCGAGAACTCAAAAGTCTACACTTGGGAGACTTCAGATTAGTAACAGTGGTAAACAGTTCCCAGTAATTAGGCTTGCTAGTGAAATTTACTTCCAAAATATTTCCAAGTTACATATTAGGGGATGATGAAAACACCTTCCTCTTGTCAGTTTGCTTGATTCAAAGGTGGATGTCAGGCTGGTCAGGGATAGTGAGGAAAGAACGTCTTGAAAATTGCAGGATGGAAACTGTTCCCATAGCATGACATAGATGGACCAGGATCTTCCTTTTGGCAACCTTTTGTCAATTATGAGATGTGATTTTACATTCTCCTTATGTTACTACTTTGGTGTTTCTCCTTTTATTTTTTGTGACTTTTAAGATTTCTAGGTGTAATGAAGATGATAGCTCTTAATGCTTATGACTTCAACATGTTATGTTACTGTGTAGACTGTAAGTACTGAGGTAGATAGTCACTTTGCTTTTGAAAATGACTTTCTTTTAGTGGTTTGTGGAGGGTGGCACCCTTCTCCTTTCCTCCCCTCTTCCCCCCCCCCCCCCAGTAGAATTTTGAACACCTTGGTTGCAGCAGGACAAGAAACACGCTTCCTTTCTGATAATAATCTACAGTTAAGCTCATGTCAGCCTCTATACTATCATTGCCTGCCTGGGGTGGGGAAGCTGTGGCCTCGAGATCACTTGCTGGTCCTTGAATGCCAAGTTTTAAAGAACAGATCCTTTTATTAAAATCAGAGGGCTGTACTTGAGGACTTAGAGGGCCACATGTAGCCTCGCGGCTGAAGGTTCTTGACCCCTGCCTCTAGCTGGTTCAAAGGCAAGAGCCCACAAAAAGTTATTTATTTCCATTTGGAAGAGAATGTAATCTCATTCCCATCCCAGCTAGCAGTGCATAAGGGAGCGTTCTATGCCTTTCTAGTCAGTCCAGCTGTGTAAGGCTGCTTCCCTGTTCATTGATCTTAAGGGGTAGACACTCACCCCCCTGCCCCCCAGCTGCCATGTGGTTCAACAAATTCAGGCCTGAGACTACCATATCTTGTTACAGGTTTGCCTGCCATAGGGAAATAGAGGTGAGGCCTTATATGGATGGGTTAGATTTTGATTATAATATATTTCATTTTTATTTTATTTATAATTATAAGTATATAAGACTAATATAAGTATGTAATATAAGTATAAAGTCAGTAAGACTAATATAATAAAAGTATATTATACATAAGTATGTAAGTATTATATAGTTACAGAGTTGCTTGACCAATATAATTGTGAAATAATATAATCTGATTCTGCCAAGTATCTGTTGAACTCATTCCCTATAACATTGTTTGGCATACTATTTTTGTTTTCCTGGAGCTAATTAATGCCAGTGGTATCAAAAGCATTGTTAAGGCACATTTATAAGTGAAAAAGAATTTATAGAAATGTGTAGACAGGAATTTCACAAGATTTACATACAGTGAGGGGTTTTGATTTGCATCATCGGACGCATAATCCAAGATGAAATGGGGTCTGTGCCTATAGGATATAAGTAGTAGAAAGGGAATGTTAATGTAACTTATTAGAATGGTAACAAGGACTCACAGACTCACAGACTAGTGAGTTGATGGTAAAAGGATACTTTGTTTCAACAGAGCTCCACTGACAGGATTTATCAATCCTCAGGAAACAGACCATGAAGGCAGTGTTAACTCACCATATACAGATCCAAAGGCTTTTGTAAACATAATACAGCATTTAGTAATGGCAATTGATGTTTCTGTAATGCTTTAAAGTTTGCAAACATTTTATATATATCATCTCTGAGCCTCACAACAACCTCATCAAGTGGTATAGCTATCTCCATTAGCTGTACAAATGAGAAAATATGCAGGATTTGAGCCTAGGTCTACCTGATTCCCAGTGCTCTACACCTTGAATTTTATAACTTTTATTGTGGAATTAAAGATTCATCGCCATTAAAAAAAATTTCATGAACTTGTAGTAGCAGGAGATCTGGGGATGGACTGAGGCAGGAAAACCTAATTATGATTACAGTTCTTTTAGTTTAGTTGGTGTAAATAGAAATCCCTTGGGACAGTTTAGGATTCAACTATCATCTCTTTACAAGTGAGAACTAAACTTGCTTTTTAGAGAACTATTTCCAATTGATAAAGAAACATTTTAACTGTAAGAAGCCATTTGAATGTATCATACTTACAAATATTTTGCTGTTTATTATAGAGTGAGATCACAAACACTTGGTGAAGTATAGCTAATATTCATTATCTCCATTTTTTCTTCAGACAATATGTTCATGAATTTTAAGGTACAAGTTGCATATGCACTGCTAGGTGGTGCAGTAGATAGAAAGGAAAACCCTGAGTGCAAATCCAGCCTCAAGCACTTAATTGTGTGACCCTGGGCGAGTCACTTAACCCACTTTGTCTTAGTTCCTTGTCTGTAAAATGAGCTGGAGAAGGAAGTGGCAAACCATTCCAGTGGTTTTCATTTTGCTAGGAAACCCCCAAATGAGGTCAGAGAATCAGACAACATTGAAGTGACTAAACAACTACAGAAATGACAAAGTTGCATATGGATGAAGAGCTGGGATTCCTACCTAGTTCTTTATTCTTCGTTAAAGTCTAATTCTATTGCCTCCTTGTGTTAGGAAACTATTTTAGGGTTTTTGAAGGCCATATTTGGCTATAAGTTCTGGTAGTTTCTGCCAAACTAGAAAGTTTACTCTGGCTTGGTGTTTATCTTTGTTGCCTGAGGGCCAACATAACTGCTAGAAGAGGTTCATCATTATGCCTTGGGGAGACAGATTTTTACAGCTACTGAAGTTCTCAAAGACTTTATGTCTACTAAATTTTATGTGGCATGGCCCTTAAACTTAAAATTGTGTAATTGAGTTTTAGAATCATATTTTATCTAATATGGGACAATTGTTGAACTATAGGCCTGTTCATCCTGTTTTTACTTTTCTCAACGAACATGTGTTGAGCACATACTACGTGTCTAGGGACTATGCTTGGTGCTGAGGAAACAAAGACAAAAACACTCTAAGCAAAGAAGTTACATTCAGTTAAGAGAAACAAAATATACACCTACAAGTGTATTTAAAACATACAAAATAAATAATACGTAGTTTTGGGTTGGGAAAACCAACAACTAGAGCAATCAGGAAAAGCCTTATGTAAGAGATTACGGTTCAGCTAAACTTTGAAGGAAATGCAAGAGGCAGGAATGTATTCAAGATATGGTAGACAACCTGTGCAAAAGCATGGAACTAAAATATCATGTTTGACAAATAGTGAGAACTCAAGTTTGGCTAGATTGTAAACTATGTAAAGTAATGTATACGAGACTAGTAAGTAGATTGGATTCGGTTTTTTGAGGCCTTTCACCGCCAAGCAGAAGTTGTAGTTAATCCTTGTGTCAGTGTGGGAGCATGATTTGGTCAGACCTATTTTCTCAACTTTTGTTTAAAAATTATATTTTTCACTTCATGATTTTTCAAGTATTCATGTATTTGAAAGGTCAGTCAGTCACTGAACATGATATTTTTATGTTCTAGTCATTGTGCAATTGCTGGAGATAAAAAGAAAGGCAAAGGACTGTTCCTGCTCTTTAGGACCTCACAATCTAATGATGGAAGAAAACTTGAAGCTTTGTGGAAGCTGAAAGAGGAGTGGGAGGAGGTTGGGTATAATGAAGTCCAGAGAAGAAATTTCCCATTTTTGAATGGAAGATGAATAGATGATTGGCCTGGGCGCTCTCTCCTTAAATGGAGAATTTAGAAAGCTCTAGACCCTCTCTTCCATCTTACTATACCCCAAAGGTAGTATGGTATAGTTAAAAGATGGCTGAATTTAAGAGTGAGTAGTGACCTGGGCTCTAATCAATTCATATTTTCTAGCTATGTGACCATGGCTAAGTCATTGAATCTTTTTGTACCTCAGTTCCCTTATTTTTAAAATGGGGGTGGTACTTGTAATATCTACTTGTTATAAGTACATGAGGCTCAAGTGAGATAATCTGTACTTTGCAAACTTTAGAATGCTATATAAAATGCCTCCTATTATTATCATATGCTTTATCCTTCCACTATAGGTTCCATAAGAGCAAGGACCATATTTTATGAACCTTTATATTTCTACCAGTGCCTAACATTATTAGATATCCATTTGTTGTTCAGTCATGTCCAACTTTTTGTGACCCCATTTGGGATTTCTAGGCAAATATACTGGAATAGTTTGCCATTTTCTTCCACAATTCGTTTTACAGGTGAGGAGCCAAGGCAAACAGTAACTAACGGCTAAGTGATTTGTCCAGGGTCACAGAGCTAGTATGTGTCTTAAGGCTAGATTTGAACTCAGGGAGATGAGTCCAACTGACTCCAGACCAGCATTCTATCTATTGAGCCACCTAGCTACCTCTGATCTGTACCTAATATAGATAAAAATTTACAGAATGTTGAATAACTGTTGACAAAAATGTTTCAAAATCATAGAGCAGGAAGGGATTTTGTGAGGTAATTTTCTCTGTTGTGCAGTGCTCTCTTTTTTCTTTTGCACCAACTGTTCAACAACACCCCCTCTTCCCCTGTGAATGTACTTATTTTTGCCTTATAGAATCTCTACCTTCAAGATGCAGCTCAGTGACTGCCTTCTACCAGAAATCTTTGCTGATCCTCTTGATCTCTAGTGCCTCCCTCTCAACTTACTTTGTATTCAACTATTTTACATTCATTTGTGTTCTCTTTATATTTATTTTGTATCTGCCTATATATGTATATCTTTGTCCTGCTAAGTAGAGAATATTTTGTGTATTTGTATCTGCAGCACCTAGCAGAGAATGTAAACTCTTCACTAGTGGGAAATGTTTCGTTCATTATATTTATAGTATGGTGCCTGGCATATATTAGGCAACTTAATCTTGATAGTTTAAGAAATAGTAGGCCAATCCCATGCAGCCCAAAGCAGTAAAATGGTAAGCAATTAACCAAATAATAGAATTTGGAAGGACCTTGTAAACCATGTACCCACCCCATACCCTGAAAAATAATTCTCACTACAGTGTACCCAACAAATAGTCATCCAGGCTTTTCTTAAAGATCTACACTGGCAGGGAACTCACTCTGCCTATAGTCAATATAGATTCCTTAGCACTGGAGAACATAGTTTCATTGTTCTAAAGTGTCATCCTTAATCAACTGAAATTTCTTAACCTGCTTTCAATAACTAGGCACTCTTATATTCTTCTATATTCTAATAGAACTCACTTTGGACAAGTACTGTATTGAAGCCTTCCAATTTTTTTGTTGAATGGAAATGTCTAAATAAACCTTAAGTTAGCAAAATCTGATTTCTTAATTTTATTTTTAGGAAGGATCGAGATCGTGACCGGGATCGTGAAGATCGTTCCAAAGATCGTGACAGAGAACGTGACAGGGGAGATAGAGAGAGAGAAAGAGAGAAAGAGAAAGAAAAAGAATTACGAGCCTCTACTAATGCTATGCTGATTAGTGCTGGGTTACCACCTTTAAAAGCATCGCATTCAGCCCACTCAACACACTCAACACACTCAACACACTCAACACATTCTGCTCATTCAACACACACCGGCCATGCAGGACACACATCACTTCCACAGTGTATTAATCCATTCACTAATCTACCCCACACCCCTCGTTACTATGACATTCTAAAGAAGCGGCTTCAACTCCCTGTTTGGGAATATAAGGATAGGTTTACAGATATTCTGGTTAGGCATCAGTCCTTTGTACTAGTTGGTGAGACCGGTTCTGGTAAAACAACACAGGTGAGTTTGTGCATTGTGAAGGTGCATGCTGTCTGTGTCTCTGTGTGTGAGGTTTTCATTTTTAGTTATCTCTTGAACCTTATAACAGTTAAGCAAAACAGCCACCACAGTGACTGAGTTGATAGTGTATGAAGCATTTTGACCAGTGGTCTCCATCTCTGCCAAAAAGAGGGGGAGGTACTTAACTCATCTCTTCTCATCATCACTATCAGCATTTGGCCTTGTTTTAGTAGGGGATGTTTTATGCTTCTGTACCATTTATATTCATGTAGTTTTTAATGGCTGTTTTTCTCCTGGTTCTGCTTGCTTCAATTTGTAAATATTTTCATCTTCCTCTGAATTCCTTGTCATTTCTTATGACACAGTAAAATTTTATTATGTTTGAATACCAAATATTTTGTTTAACCATTCCCTCAATTGATATGTATTTACTTGTTTCCAGTTTTTTGATACCACAAAAGTGATGCTGTGCATGCTTTCATTTATATAGAACCTTTCTGTCTTTGATGTCCATAGGACTGTATGTTTCATATTTTATCCATTAATGTTTAAAACACTTAAATACCCTAATCACTCCCTTTGTTCATTTGTTGTAGAATTTGTTGGGGAGTGTTTAGAAAGTAGTTTGTGGAGTTAGGCTGCCTATACCACCCTAGTGGTAGGAAAGCAACCTCAGTTGTATTTACAGTGGAGTAAGGGAGTCATCAGGGAGTATCATGGGCACACTTAATGTCCGTGAACCTGTAAGAGAAGAATACTGCTTTGTTGGGAAGATCCTTAGGAGAGAGAGAGTGCAGTAAAGTAGAAAAGCCATAGGGTAAGCTCTGCCACTTAATACCTTGTGACCTTAAACAAGTCACTTAATTTCTCTTTGTGTCAGTTTTCTCATAAGTATGATGTCACTCAAATCACCAAATTGAAATAGATTTCCTGGTTACTGATTTTTGAGGGATACATTTGCAAATAGTTTACAAAATAATTGCATATTTGCAACATTTGGAAAATTGATTGCAAGTTGGAAGCTAGTTCTGATTTACGATGTTCTGTCAATATGCTAGAATTTTAAGATATTTTTTTACCATTCTAATCACTTATTTGGGAAAGTATGCATACTGACCAGTCTACCTGCTTTTATCCCTCATCTTGCTTGATTTTTATCCTTATTCAGAAATTTGTTTGAATGGGTTTTAATTGCTCCAGGAAAAGAAAGAAGAAAAAGTAAAATAGGCACTTGAATTTAACTTTGTATTTTTCTCTGTGTTATTTTGTAGATTTAGTTAAGGATGTAAGAGAGAAACTGTAATTAGAAGCTGTAAGAGTCATAGGTCTATAGTCAGAAGTGACTCAACTAATGGGCTTGTTTTGGCAGTCTTTCAAATTTGCTTTCTCTTGATATATTTTGTCAGTCAGCCATCTTTACCTTTCATCTCAAATGTTGGTTCTGTGCCTTCCACTCACATACTACCATCTGCCTCCACTACCCCAACATGAACTCCAACTTCTTGCAATCACAATGCTTGCTAATAGCTTGGAAAAAATCTTTTAATAACTTAAGAATATAGGCATAAGCTAATTTAATCTTACCACTATTTAGAATTGCTGATTATTCTGTATTTGATATAGGAATTAAGTGGACATCATCTAATTCATCTCTTTTTCTTTTGATAGTATTCTACAACATTACCTTGTGTTTTCTCATTGATTATTTATCCCTTTGTTTTCTCCTAGGGAATCTCTACCACTCCACCCCACCCCCAAACCCTTCACCCACACCTAAATTGATGGTACAGTTGTTTCTCCCACTAGTTTTCACTTGCCTTTATTGAAATACATTGTTATCTTGTATCCTTCCTACCTCATATAAAGCAAATTCCTGCCACTAAACCCTTCCCTTTGGCCTACTGAGAAGAGAGAAGATGGTGATGTCAGGACAGTTGTTGTTTGTTTTTGGGTGCCACCACCATTTCTAGTTTGCCTTCTGCATTTCACCTTTCACTGAAATGGTGCACATTGGATAGACTTAGCATCTTTGAGGAAAGGGAGTTTCCTTTTTTCTGCAGATAAAGAAAAGGAATCCTGCATCTAAGACTGTTTATGCTGTTACAGTAATAAAGCTTAGGTTTACTTTGTATTTAAAGGTCATGTGACAAGCAAGAAAAGCAGGATATTTTGGTGGAAAGATCATTTGAACTAGAAGTTTAAGTTCTAGTTCTGGCTTGGTACTAACTAGCTAGCAACCTTGAGGAAATCACTACTTCAATTTTCTTGTTGTCTTTCAAGAATGAGGGAATTGAACTACATGATTTCAAGGTCTCTTCCTGGAGTTAGACTGAAGGAAGAATAGCATTGTGGCAAGCCACAAGTATTGGCAAGATAAGCCTTGATTGGGATGCAAAGGAGAGAGGATTTAGTGTGACAAACACTAAGCTAGTGGGTCTGGATAGAAAAATGAATTAGTTTGAAGAACAAGACATTGAACTACAAGAGAGAACCAGGATTTTAGGAATTGCACACAAGAAAGTTTAGTCTATCTGCATTATCTTTTTCCTCTCTTCTACCCTTTCCCTCCCTCTCCTGCCTCATGTAGTAGAACTTTTTTGGTTTTGTTTCTAAACAATTTTTTGATCTTGTAAAATGAATAGAAGTGTTGGATAGCCACATGAAAGGAAGATTCAGTGTGGTTGGGGAGGCTTTTGAGGACATGAATATTACCTGTCTTGCTAAAGGATTGCTTTGAGAGTATAAAACTTTTTGAGTAGTTTCTAAATATGATACTTACTAATTCCAGATTGTGTAGATTAATTTCTTTTGCTGTGTATATAGAATTCCATAAAATTGGTCATGTTAGAGAATGTAGATTCTTACTTCAATGGAGATTTAACCACAAATTAGTTCCCTGTGGTTCTCCATCATTGTGGTACTTTTCTTATCAACCCATTTAACTTCATGACTCCTCTTAACTTTAGTTCACTATGAAAGAAGGAAGAAATGCACTGGTATGGTGTTGTATTTTTATCACCTTAATGGTATTCTTCTGTAGTAGTATAGCTCCAACGCTAGTCCAGGACTTCTTAAAACTTTTTCCATTCTAGATCTCTTCAGTGCTTCTATTATGGGCCAAGACCCAATCTAGACCCTACCTGAAGCAGGTGCAGTGCTCTTGACTAGACGTGGAGCACAGGTTATATTTCTTTTTTATTTGTTTTGGTTTTGCTTTTTGGAGGGCAATTGGGATTAAGTGACTTACCCATTGGGGTCACACATCTAGTAAGTGTTAAGTAAGTATCTGAGGCTGGATTTCAACTCAGGTCCTCCTGACTCCAGGGCCAGTGCTCTATTCACTGTGCCACCTAGCTGCCCCAACAAGTTGTATTTCCTGAAGTAATCCCCTTCCCTGTTGGCAACAGTAGGGTTATTCTGGAGAGAAAGCAAGATATGCTGGCTGCGTAGAAGGATGTCTTATTGCATAAATAGGTTTAAGTCTTCAGGGACATAATTTCCATTATGTTGTAGGTGAATCAGAAAAACAAGAAGCACTAGAACAGGTGTACATGCATAACTTCTATGCTTTTCACATAGTAGACACAAAAGAAATGTTCATTGAATTAAATTGTTAAATTGAAAGAGGATTCTTATTCCTATGTTATCTTTCACCTTTATTTAAAATCATACTCTTTTGACATAATTTAAGTGAAGCTATTTTAAAATGTTAAAGCAAGGCATTTTTATTAAATTTCATTTACTGTGTGTGTGTAAAGTAAACCAGTATTTTCATGCAAACCTAAAAATGTTTTTGATAGATCCCTCAGTGGTGCGTTGAGTACATGCGTTCCTTACCTGGACCCAAGAGAGGAGTGGCCTGCACACAGCCCAGGAGAGTTGCTGCAATGAGTGTGGCTCAGAGAGTTGCTGATGAAATGGATGTGATGTTGGGCCAGGAAGTTGGGTACTCCATTCGATTTGAAGATTGCAGTAGTGCAAAAACTATTCTCAAGTAAGTGATGTCACTCTGCTTTCAACTGTGAGCTTTCTTTATAGGGATCTTCTGTCTCACTTAGAAGTCCACTAAGAAAAAGTTATTGGTTTCTCGAAATTAAAATGTAAAATGGAGGACTAGTGGAGTTTGGAACTTTCTTTGTCTGCTAATAATGCTAATTGTCCTCTTTGACAGTTGTGGATTTCATCAGCCCACAGGCAATTTATTAAATGTCTACTGTGTATTAAAACTTCCGGTGCAATATATAGTTCCCTGCGCTTAAGAGTTTGTCTAGTGAATTTCAGCTATTGCATGGTGATACTCTTACTTAAAAAAAAAAATTAAAGATGAATTTTTAGTGTACATTCTAGTCACAGTATACAGTGTAGTGAATGGATATTGCAGTATTATCAAAGTCCCTTGTTGTGTTCCAGTATTTTAATCTATCTAGTGCTGGAATGCAAGCCTAAAATATACTTGGAAATTAGGAATAACATACTTTGCTGCAAATGTATAGTTTAAAGAAGTTGTATAATTTTTCTGTTATCCTATTTGACATAGTTACTTACTCTTTGTTTAAGGTGATGTCCAGAATCCTTCTAACTTTAATGATTTGCCTCTTAAAGCTTAATTTTTCTGCTATTAAAATAATTTGGTTTTTTTAGTATAACAGTATTTGTCACATTTGCTTCAGCAGTCTTAGTTGAGAACTGTCCAGAATGACTAATACAGGTATTATTAGTGTTAGTATTACTATCTCTGCTCTCTTCCATTCCCTGTGGTTTTTGACATATGATCTCTTCTGGTACATACACTCTTTATTATAAAATTTCAGTAGCTCTTAATTAAAACAAACTCAGAGGTGAGATTTTTTAGTGTTTAGTGTTTAGTGGTTGTGTCTTATAGACAAAATATTGATGAAGTGTCTATAATAGTATGGAACATAGCAAATGTGAGTAGCCTTGTAAACAAACTTGTTTGTAAAAATGAGTTGCCAAATGAACAGTTGGTGCCAATTTTATTTCTTTTATCTGAACTATCTTGAGGGAAGATGTTTCTTTCTTTTGTCTTTTTGTACTTTTAAGATTAGCCACTCGTACAGACTAGCTCCAACCATAGACAGGCCACTTACCCTCTCTGAAGCTAATAATAATTGTGTTTACTTATTTCACAGATGGTAATGATCAAATGAGATAAGAGATACGAAATGTTTTGTAAGACTTGAAAGTGCCACATAGATGTCATTTGTTATTAATGATTTGTTGAGAGGGGAAAGGCCTTTTTTTTCCTTTGCTTATATGTATTTCTCATGATCCATATTCCTTTTTACTGCAGCAGGAAGTACATTTGATTTATTTACAGATATTCTCTAGTTTTGCTTCTTTAAAACTTAAGTTTCTCTATTATCTACTTCATTTAGTATCTCCACCCTTACTAATGCCACATGTGATGATCTTCAGCAAAATGTACCAATGTCTTTGTAGCTCCTGCTTACTCTACACCCATGCCATTTCTTTCTGTTTGTCAGTAATTCCATTGTCACACTGTGATAAATGTTTTGTTTGAGATTTTCAGACAATTTCATTACATTGCCTCAGGTTTGATAATAATGCTGACTGTAGTCTCAGATACTAGAGTTAATATTTGTAGTTTCCATTGATACATATGTTGAAATAAGGGACATATATTATTTCACTCATCATTTGTTTAATTATAATGTTATATGTTGGTTATTTCATAATAATAAGCTTGTGTTAAAAACAGTTAAAATCATTTAATGTTTAATCTCACAGTGTGATAATTTTGTCTTAAATACACCTGGGTTAAATAATTCAGTACAGTTCTTTAGTTAGTTCTCTGATGTCACCTAAATACGTCAGTTGTAATTATAATGTTCTCTAGGGAGTAGTACTGCTAACAGGGTTTGTTCTTTTAAAACTATTATGTGTTTTTATATAGTGCCACAGCAAGCTACTACAAGCTGCTACATTAACAGTTAAATTCAGGGATTTGGAGACAATGTAGAACATTTAACCTGAGCAGGACTCATTTGATTCTGTAGAAATAGAACTATCCATTCATGTTGGCAGATCTAAACTATGTTCCAACTTCTATACGTTTTTCTTAGTGTGCTCATGGTTTTGTGAAAAGCAATCCTTAGAACACAATTTGGAGGTTGGGATGGTTTGTGTATAATTTTTAAAAGGATGAACTCTTGATCAAGGTTTTGGCTTTATGAAAAGTAAATGACTCGCTTGATTTTGATTATCCAGTCTCGTGCTTTTTGACTGCTGTGTCTGGTTCTGCCCACCCCTCAAGGTATCACTCTTGTTGCAGAATGTTTTCTTCAGTGTGGAACCCTGGTCAATCATTATCCCAAGAGTAGTAGCCTTTGTGTAGTAGTAGTACTAGCTCAAAGTTAGGAAAGAGTAGACTGTCTCTTCAAATGTTATGAAGGAGATTATTTCTGAGTTGTAAACATTCAATTATTAATATTAAAGCTTCAGTAGGTCCGAAATGAAGGGTAAGTTTTGGACCCTGAAGAATACCTGTTTCTGTTTGTTAATTGTAAGATGAAGTTTTAATTGAAGTAGTTATTGTATGTAACTTCAATGTTGCTGTTTTTAAAATATAGTCAGTAATCATCCATTTGGGGCAGTGAGGAAGCACGGTGGATAGAGTGCTGGGCCTAGAGTCCAACCAGGGTTCAGATGTGATCTCAGACACTTACTAGCTGTGTTACCATGGAGAAGGAAATGGCAGACCACTTCAGTATCTTTGCCAAGAAATCCCCATGGACATTTGGTCCGTGGAGACTTGTTTGCAACTGAAAAATAGCCTTTTTAAAAATACTGATATCTTCTTCTGTCACCAAAATTCTTCCCAGTATCCTGCTTCTCCCTTCTAGATAGCATCCTATATACCAAATGTTTTTAAAGGAAAAAAGTAGAGAAAGGAGGGAAAATCAGTCAAACTGCTTGATCTATCAAAAAAACATGAAAATATATACAATGCACCATGCCTGTAGACCTCTTATATTTGCAGATAGTGGAAGGGGTTGTTTTTGTCTTCTTTGAAGCCATTCTTCTTTGTATTTTTGCAACATTTACTTCTGATTGTCTTACTATTTATGTTGTTGGAGTCATTGCATATTTTGTTTACTTGACTCTACTTACTTGACTGCATCAGGTCTTTCCGTAAATCTTTTCCTACTTCTCTCTATTCATATTCATCTTTAGAGAACAGTAATATCCCTATATATTCATGTACTATAGTTTAATTAACCATTCCCCATCGATGGGCATCTACTCTCTAATTTTTTTGAGTTAGTTTTTAAATTGTCTCTCCTGGATCTATTTTCCGGGTCAGTGGTTTTTTCAAGGAGATATTTCACATTGCCTTCTATTTTTTCATTTGTTTGGA
>CM053592.1:123455655-123468358 GCA_028646515.1 Pseudochirops corinnae
GGTAGTCCAATAATTTTTAAGTTGTCTCTCCTGGATCTATTTTCCAGATCAGTGGCTTTTTCAAGGAGATATTTCACATTGCCTTCTATTTTTTCATTTGTTTGGATCTGTTTAATAGTATCTTGATTTCTCATAAAGTTATTTGCTTAGGAAGCCATTTATTATTCTTTAGTTATTAGTACTCTCTCTTTCCTCATATTATTTGGTATTTACTTATCTGTTTACTTTTTGCATACCTTTAGCAGAATTAGACCTCTCAAGGATGGGGATTGGCTTTTTTTTCTTTTTGTCTCCAATGCCTATCACAGTACTTTATACCTAGCAGGTATTTAATAGTGGCTTTTTTAAAAAATTGAATAATATTCATGTTGAGCAATAAAGCAGCATGGAAAAAGCAATGGATTCTGAGTCAAGAGGATATGAATATAAATCCTAATTCTGCCACCTACTGGTTATGTGACCTTGGACAAGTCACTTCCCTAGGTTTCAGTATCCTCACCTGTAAAATGAGGGGGTTGAATTAGATGATATCTGAAATCCCTTCTCACTCTAAATCTTATGACTTTTTACAAACAAATTCCATGCATAAATTTTTAAACACAAGGCTGTAATGACACCACTAAAAATGTCCTACTGCCTGCTGGTGGTCACTGATTGAAAACAGATGTAAGAGTCATGGTGCCTGGGCAGGAATGATAAGTAACTAACCCCTCCCACACAGATCAATGTGTGATTGGTCACCACAGCCTTCCTCCTAGGAAATTAATGGAAAAGGAGAGTCTCTTCAGAGGAACAGCACTGAGTTAGGGTGTAGGTCACCTTTTTGTGTGAATCGATAGTTTATTAATTTTTTTAAGTTTTAAGAAAATAAGAAATGTTAGCTTTGATACTAAAAGCTTTATCAAAACCTTCCCCTGGATCCTTTGCCAGTCAATGGACCAGCCATTAGGAAATACTGGTCTAGTGAGAGAGCATTAGATTAAGAATCAGGAAACTTAGTGTTAGTCTGTACTACTCCACTAAAAAGCTGTGTGGATTCAGGTAAATCACTTAACCTCTCTTTGCTTCAGTTTCTGCATTTATTTTCAGGATGTGTAAAAAACTTTCCATGCCTCTATAATAGGATGGCTGTGGAGAATTAATTAGACTCAATGTGAAAACAGTTTTGCTAAATTAGAAAGCATTCTATACAAAGATACTAGCCCTCTGATTTCATTAATATAGGGATCTCTTGGCCAAGAAAACTCCCTCTAGGAGTGTAGGTCAACACTAGCTCTGCAGCTTAAAGTCTTAGAGAGTTTTCTAGAGCATTGTTAATTAAGTGACTTGCCCCAGGACACATGGGCAGTATTGGGAGAGCCAGGGGTTGAACTCACATCTTCTAGGCTTTACCAAGAGTTCTCTCTCCAGTATATGACACCATCTTTGTCATAATTACTAAAACAGGGGCTAGCAAATATGTATGAACCATATTAGATTTTTCCCTTTCCTTTGTCTATCAGATTTAGTGCCATTTCTTTTCTTCACAATACTGCTCATATTAATACCCTCTTCTCCATTCCTATTGTCCCCATCTTTATACATATGTTACAGGACCTAAGCTCTACTACTAAAGAAACTTATGCCCTGAAGCCCTGCTCTTCTGATTGGTGACTCCTTCCCAGGGACTACCATTTCAGGAAGAAACCCCACCATAATTTATCTGACTCATAACTGGACTCAGTTCCCCACCAGCCATATCATGCTTTCCATCTCCACTATATGTGCTGTCTTCTCCTATTAGAATTGTAAGGCGGCTTGTCTGGGCATGCTCAGATCACTTAACATGGAGGCACCCTAAAGAGACTTGCTTGAGCATACCCAGATTGCTAGTTATGGAGGTCCTCTTCATACCCTGCTGAGCAGGTTGGGGTGAACTTCCTAGAAGATGTCATCTTTAAAACCAGCCAGACCTAGACAGGCGATCCCTTTCTGGTTTATCTTTTTTCCTGCCTGCTTGCTGTATTTTCATGATACTAGGTACCTATCTGCATTAGTCTCATTGCCCAGCCATGAGGAACTCAACAGGCTTTTCCCCTTTGTAATACACAGTATCTGAGACAAAATTAGCATAGGAATTTTCTGATCTGTTCCCCTCAAATGTCACAGCTAAAGTTTGCATATATTCACATCAGGTAACATTTGGCCTTACCTTTATGAGGTTATCCCCTGCCATTGCACCTATTCCCTTAGACTATCTGTCAGTCTCATCACTCTGTCTGGCTCAGGGGTCTTTCAATGTCTCAGGTACATCTTGTCCATCCCATCCAAATGTGTTCTTCTGGGGAACATGGTTCATGTGCTATGACATGTTCCTGCCTATGATAGTAGGGCCTCAGCCTTACTCATTGATGAAGTAGAATTCCTGTATTTAATTTTGACATTCAATCTCTCTGTAGAAATGCTGCCTTTGATTAGAAGGGGTCCTATCTCTTTAAGCAATGCCTCATCCTCAAGAAGGTGGACAAATCTGAAATTCCCAATTGTATTTCCATGGTCAAAATTCTCAGACCTGACTAGAAAAATTTCCTGAGGCATCTCACCTGCTTAATATCCATGGCCTTACATTCTTCCAATCCTTTAATTTTTCTGCCTAATATCCAGATGTCCATTTTAAGGTCTGGTTCAACTCCTAATGTTCAGAGACCTCTATCCTTTTCAACTGCAAAAGTAAGATCATACTCCTCACTCCCCCAACTACCTTAGCTTTTACCTTTTCTAGAGATTGTTCCAAACATGCTCATGTTAATACATAAATATTAATGTAGTTGATAAATGTAGAGCATCACAGCAATAATGGTCTATTGGATTAATATACTATTCATAAGCAATACAATGGCACAACAAAAGATGAATTCAAATCATGAAAACTGTACCCATGATTTTTTCATGTATCATGGGATGGCAATTAATCATACATACAGTAGCATTCAGATTTTAAAAGAAATGCACCATATCAGTAAATTCAGCAATTGAATAACACTATTTTCATGAAGCCAAGGCAATTTGGATAAACTTGTCTCACCGCCAAAAAAAATCCCTCCAATTAAACAAACAAAAAATTACATAATAAACAATTCTAAGATTCAAATTGGGGGGTCAGGAAGTGTCAGGACTGAAAAGATGAAACAACAACAAAAAGGATTCAAGTAGGAATAAACAAAATTATCTGTTACACTAAAGAAAATCTGCTTCCTATGAACAAATTTTTTTTTAAATGCAAGCAAAATGTGCTTTCCAGAATGAGAAGACAAAATCCCTGAGTGAGACAGAATTGACAACAGCAAACAACACACACACACACACACACACACACACACACACGAAGCTTTCTAAGACAGTTTCCCAATCACTCAGCCTGCTTGCAAGAGGCAACACCCATTCAGATGCAAAGGACAAGGTTAAACACAGAGATGACCTTAGGATTCCTTAGCTCACACACACTGACAAATTAATCTAGAAGAAAAAAATCTTGCCTTCAAGTTGTCCACAAAACTGCTAGCAAATAGACTACAAATTGTAAATCAAGCTGTTTGTAGAAAACAATTCCTATTTAAACTCATTTTGACCAGAAAAGTATAAACAAATCTAAAACAACGGACCTTATAGGTGTGAAAGCTGAAGCTTTCACTGGCCATTCAATAAAAGCCTGAGGCAATCTGGGTTAAAGGGTTTACTTAAGTAGCCTAACCCCTCTCCTTACCCCAGAGACTAAAGTGGTTTGGGGAGCTGTGATTAGTCCCTCACCAGCTATCAGTCAAGGGAGTAAGCTGGCATATTTGTTATTACCTTTTGAAGTAAAAGCAAAAGCTAATTTGACTGTTGGTGGCAAAATGTAACTGGGGTTCAGGAGACCACTGCTGCATTCAGGGAAATAGCTTTAGTGAGGGGTAGAGCCGTTTACAGAGAGCCTAGATATCTCCAAGTCCCTTAAAGGTTCTAGACCAGCGCTTCTCAACCTGTGGGTTATGTTCAATTTGTAACAATGAAAATACATCCTGCGTATCAGACAGATTCATAGCAGTAGCAAAATTACAGTTATGAGGTAGCAACGAAAATAATTTTATGGTTGGGGGTCACCACAACATGAGGAACTAGGAAGGTTGAGAACCACTTTTCTAGATAACCCTGGGGGAAGGTTGATCTCTTCTTCTCTTGCCTCCACCTACCTAAATGCAAATCATGCTTTCAGTCATGTCTGATTCTTCTTGAACCCACTTGGGTTTGTTTTGTTTTTTTTTTCTGGCAAAGATATTAGAGTGGTTTGTAATTTCCTTCTTTGGCTCATTTTACAGATGAACAAACGCAGGCAAACAGGGTCAAGTGACTTGCCCAGGGTCAAGACACAGCTAGTGTCTGGATCTGGATTTGAACTCAGGTCTTCCTGACTCCAGGCCTAGTTCTCTATTCACTGCACCACCCAGCTGCCCAAAATACTGGACTGTTTTGCCATTTCCTTCTCCAGCTCATTTTACAGATGAGGAAACTGAGGCAAGCAAGGTTAAGACTTTTCCAGGGTCACACAGCTAGGATGTGTCTGAGACCAGATTTGAACTCAGGAAGATGTCTTCCTGATTTCAGGTTGGTGCTCTATCTGCTGTCCTACCTTGCTGTCCTTGGTGCTAGAGATTTTCTTAGTTTCCTTTTGTGTGGTTTGAGTACAATGTTATAAAGGCTATTTTCATGATCATGCAAGTGAGCAGATTTTAGGAGTATCAATAAGCACTTAGTAAATGAACTATCTATCTTTCAACCATCAGGCTCTTCTAGTGCTTAGCACAATGCCTGGCCCATAGTAGGTGCTTAATAAATGTTTGTTGATTGATTCTAATCTTCTCAACATACTATTTCCCAAATGATCTTTTAAAAATGCCTTTGTTATAGACACTCCTCCTCCCCAATTTCAAACACTCCCTATTTCCTATTATAATAAATCAATACTCCTGTTCAACTATCTAGCCTCATTCTAATTCTCTAATCTTATCTTCAGCTACTCCCCAACATATACCCTCTGTCCTAGTCAAGTCTGGTTGTCTCTCAAACATACTTATCTATGTCTAAATTGATCTCTCAGTTTCTTGTCTCCATCTACCTAAATGCAAATCATCCTTCAATTTCATCTCAAATTCTACCTGTTCCATAATGTTTTTCCTAATAAGAGCATATGTTTTGAGTGGTAAGGGGCCTCGGAGTTCACATAATCCAATTCCTTCATTTTATAGATGAGGAATATGAGACCCCAGAAGTAAAAAGACTTGTCTAATATTACACTGGTGCTTAAATATTGTGAAGCTAGGATTTGAACCATGGTGCTTATTACATTCCAGTATGCTTTCCACTGGGCCATGATACTTCTAGCAAGGTAGAATGCTGCCATGGAAAAGTCCTGGAAGGTTATGTAATTCAATCTCCCATTAGTGCAAAGAATCCCATGGACAATATCTCTGACTGGTATTCAACCAGTTTCTGCTTGAATACTTCCAGAACCCAACATTTCACTACTCACTAACAAAACAACACATTCCATTATTGAGACAGTGTGGTATGAGGAAATGAGCTTGGCATAAGAAAATATGGATTAAAATCTTAGTTCAGATAATTACTATGTATGATTCAGAAACAACAAATTGTGTATGTGTGTGTGTATGTACTTAAATAAATCATCTGGGCTAAGTTTCTTCATCTAAATTAGAGGTAATAATTGTTTTAACCACATCATTGGGTTATGAGGAAATAATTTTGTACATTTTAAAGTGTTATATAAATGTGCTACAAATAAATCGTGGGCACATCAGACTGTTATCTGCCTCCTTATAATTCCCATTCAATGGTCCTACTTCTGGCTTCTGGAGAAATGCAGAACAAGCTTGCTATGCCTCCCAGGTAAGAACCCTTGAAATTACATATACATACCTCCTCTTTATCCTCTTTCCTTCTTGAGGCTAAACATCTTTAGCTTCTTCAGACATTTATCATGCGACATAGTTTCTAATCCCCATACTATTCTGGTTGTTTTCCTTTGGACATGGTTTCAATCTCTCTTAAAATGCAAAATCATTAACTGAATATAGTACTCTGAGTATTGTCTCACCAATGAAGAGTATCCTAAGACCACTACTGGTTTTTTTACAGTTTTATAGCTGAAGCAAAGGACCAGGAAGTTGTAAGAATGGGTTCAAACCTCTCTCTACCTTAATTTTCCCATCTGCAAAATGGGGTGGCTAGGTGGTGCAGTGGATAGCATCCTCATCTTAAAGACAGGAAGACTCATTTTTATGAATTCAAATCTGGCCTCAGTCACTTACTAGTTATGTGACCCTGGACAAATCATTTAACCTTGTTTGCCTAGTTTCTTCATCTGTAAAATGAGCTAGAAAATGAAATGGTGAACCAGTCCAGTATCTTGGGGTCATGAAAAATTGGACATGACTGAGCAACACAAAATGGAGACATTAATGTCACTTACTTCACAGGGTTGTTGCCAGGATTAAATGAGATAAATATAAATCACTTTGCAAATCTTTTAAAAAAATTTATTTATTTACTTTTATTTTACAACATTCAGTTCCACAATCCCTTGAGTTCCAAATTTTCCCCCTTCCTTTTCCTCTCCCCTTTCCCCCATGGCAGCATGCAATCCGATATAGGTTCTACAGATACCTTCACATTAAACATTAGCCATCACTTTGCGAATATTAAAGCATTATAAATGTTGGCTAATATTATTTCTTCAGTCATTAATCTTCCCAGAATATGTTTTGACTGTACTACACAATTTTGCACTGAAATGTATATTGTCTTGTATATTAGAATTCCTTCTACTAACTACAGCATGAGAAGTTTTTACTTGAATACTTCTGTGCTCAGGAAGCTCAGCATTGAACAAAACAGCTCATTTCATTAATCAGGGCAAGAAATATTGGAAAGAGTCAGAAGATCCGAGGTCAAGTCCTGTTTCTGTTCCACCTGTTTCTGTGACATCAGATGCGTCTCTAAACCTCAGTTTTCTCACCTGAAAAATGGGAATAAGAAATGTTTGCTCTACTCACATCTTGTTGTGAGGAAAGTGTTTTGTAAGATGCAAAGTACTGAATTTAAATCATAAAGGAGTTATCTTAATTATCAAAATCTATTTTCTTTGGGACTGTAAATTCCTTAAAGCTAGGAAGCCTCTTGGTTTCCTTTCCTGTGGTTTGAATACAATGCTATAATGGATGTTTTTATGATCATGTAAGAGAGCAGATCTCAGCAGTATCAAGGAGCAGATAGGCTGGGCCCAATCAACTTCTGCTTGGCATTAAATTTGCTTCTGATGGGTATTAAATTGCTTCTGATGGATAGGCCTAACCAAAGTTGTAATTGTTAAACACAACTGCAACAATTGGACCATTCTGTCTCTACAATGGAGCAGCCATTCACTGAATGGTACTCTGGTGGCTTGACAGGGTTAATGTACCTCATTTATAAACAAAGAAAATGAACTATCATTATCTGGCTTATTAAGTGGTTTAAAATATATGGAACTTACAGCAGGACATTTCTTAGGAGAAGAATTTTTGAATAAGGATGAATTTTCTTACTAATTCAAATAAACAATTTTAAATTAAACATTTTCATCCTTAAAAATCATCCTGTGTTCATAAGAAAACCCTAACCAGTTCAAAAGAAAGCTTGGCTGGCCTCAGAGAAGGTGGTCAGCAACTGACCTCTTTTTTTTTTTCTTGAGAGTCTAGATAACAAAACACTCAGTTCTCCCCTCCACCATTAAAAAAAAATTGAATGCCACATAACCGGGGGTTGGGGAACTGTCTGGAGATGATCTTTTCTCAATGAGCGCTCTCTGCTTCCTGGTCTCTCATGGGAGTTACTCCATCTGTGCTGGGCCCCAGAAGGAGGAGGTGGCTTGTTTTTGTGCAGCCTGAAAATGACAAACAAACCTCCATATTATTGTTCCCACAATTACCGAATAGTGACAGGTTAGCAAACTTTCCCGGGGTAAGGAAAGGGAATCCTCGGGCCCTGGGGGCTCACCTAGGAGTAGGGGAAGATAAGTAGTCAGAAAGGCATTAACAGAAGTCTAGGAATGGTGCTCCCCACCCCCACCCTCTGCCTCAATATTTTTTTTTAAAAAAAGGAAAAAGGAACTGGGTGAGCAAAATGTTGATTTGAGGCCAGACTTCTTTATAGGTGCTCACAGAATGTGGTTTGGTTAATGAACTGAAATTCATTAAATTTAGGAAAAGCTTTGTCTTCCAATGTTTATGATATGAGACCTGAAAAGGAACCTCAGAAATCATTGAATCTGTCATAGGGTGACCAAACTCTCTGATTCCATTTGGAAGAACTAGTCCTGTATACCTGTTGTTTACAAGGCTACCCTTTCCCTGTGAAAAGGGCCTGTGGCTGTGACCAAGCACAATTAGATCTAGTTACATCTTTATGGGGCAGTAGCTCAGGAAAACCATTTGAGCTGCAGATTAAAATGAACCTATGGACAAAGTGAAAATAGATTGTGCGGTGTAGTAGATAGCTGAATACTGACTATGTGACCTTGGCCAAGTCATTTAACTTTTCAGCGTCCCAGACAACTCTCTAAGATCTGTTGGTGGAAGGGACTTTCACACTTGGAAAATGAAGTCAAAAATCTGAGCAGAAAAAGTACAAATGTAATAACAGTCAAGAAATTTAGAGATGCCCCATTTGAAGGAGAAAATAAATTTGTGTGTCTAAATTGAAATAAAGTAGAGAATTTAATGAAAAAAAATTGAACATTAGGCCTGAAAGTATTTCAAGACACCTTTCTTTCTCTCTTCCTCCCTCCTTTTTATGGTTCCCAGGAGACAGATGGGGGTAAGGAATCTTTGTGGATGGTCTTTATATTCTCTTAGTCTGGTAATATGGGGGAAGGAAGAAAGAATGGAAAATGAGCTGAGGGCAGGTGGGTATGGATATGAACTGAATGTAATTTTTGGGAACATGTTAATTTTGAAAACTATTTTATCTTCAAAGCTTCTCAAGGACTGTTCAGCTTTAGGATGAAGGCATTAAAATGTGCCTCCTCATGTTCTTCTAACGTCAGATTTGGGCACCAATTTCAGGAAATTCTGTTTTCTTAATTGAAATCTGTCCTAACCACTCCCATTAGGGACCAGCAGTTCAAAACACCTTCCTTCACAATCATACAAAAGAGTGACAACCTATTTTCTTAAAGATCAGTGGATATATTTCTGAAAAACATGTATTGACCATCTTAATAAAAGAAAGACATTTAGACAGATCTCTGCTGCCTTGTCTTCTGCATTTCTATTATTGCTGATGCCATTGGAAAGAAAATAGTGTCATTCTTCCTTAAGGTACTTTTTAGTCCTGTTTTATTTCCCATCTGAAATCACAACATTATATTTGTGACATCACTGGAGTTGCTGTGGAAATGTTTATGTCACGGAGGATTATGACTTCAAGTGGGGAATTTACAAGAGGAACAGTTGAACTCTTGGGAAAACAAATATGTTTGCATAAAAATGTACAGTTTATGGAAAAATCAGGAAAAATATGTATTCTATTTATCTTCAAGATATCTCCCCAAGTTTCCTCCTGGAGGTGCAATTGTTTGTAAGAGCTTTTTGATATGAACATAGTCATTTCTCTACTAGTTTTATTTATTGTGAGCATCTTTATGGAAAGTGAAAGGCCAAGAGGAAAGGAAGTTGTCACTGCAGATGTTACTTTCAGCTATCCACTTATTAGGAGAGAGAGGCAGGGATGGTCCTAGAATTCTGCCTCACTAAAATGTTCATATTATTCCTATCTTTAAAAAAAAATCTAAGAGGGGGCTCTATTTAATAAATCTCCTTATATAATACTGACTGGATCTTAGTGAAGAAGGTTAGAACGTTAAAAAAAATTATTTTCATGTTATTTTTACAGTTAAATCAACAGAATGCCAGACTAGAGATGGAAAAGACCCATTGAAGCCATCTAGCCTTTCTCCCTGCTGGGGCAGCATTGTTCCCTAAATCTACTTTCCAATTCTCTGCCTAGCCTAGTTTGATGTAGCATAGACTTAGCTTTACTATAGCATACAGGGGAAAAGGAAGTGGGGTTTAATTTGGGATGGGAGGTATTGGGGTTTGCAGGGGGCGTCGGCTGCTGCATAAGTGTATTGGGAAGTGGAGTGGGGGGGGAGATAGAAAACTAGACGTATTAACTGTGTAAAATCACGTCCCCGAGGGAGGGAGGCTCTGCCTTGTCCATGAAAAGCGAACAACACAAGAAGGCATCGCCAGAATTAAAAGTCTTTAATGAGAGTAGAATGAAACTCGGATTTGGAGACAGAGGGAAAGGGGAAAGAGACCTGAATCCCCGGGGCGGCAGGAAAAGCACCTGTGCGTCCTACCCCTCCCCCGACCCTTTCCCTTCTCGGTCCCCCCCCACCCCCGCCCCCAATTCGCCCCCGCCCCCCAAAGCCGGTGCAGCAGCGGGTCCAGCACGCGCCCCACTAGTTCCTTTACGCAGCCTGCCAGCCTTGGCCCGGAGGGAGGGCGCGAGAAGGGGGGGCGGCAGTGGGGGGGATGTAAAGGTCGTGCGGCTGTGGGTGATTTAGTAGCAGGGTCTGTAGTACAGGCTGTCCCCAGCAGCGGAGTCAGCGCGCCCCACGTGACGGCTCCGTCTTCAGGCTTTGGCTCTTTCGGTGAGCTCCACAAACAGACGCACATACACACACGCACACACACATACACACACTCTCTCTCTGCTCTCCATCCAGTCTCTCATTTTTCTCCCTTCCTTATCTCTTCCCCTCCTCTCTCTCCCTCTGAATACACACACGCACGCACACACAGACACACAGACACAGACACACAGACACATACCCACCCGTACCGGCAGCAGCGGCGGCGGCAGCAGCCCGGCAGCAGAAGTCAGGGCAGACCTCTAGGTTTAGTCTTTAGTAACGGCAGCATCAGTGAAAAATCCTAGGAAGGGAGAAGAGTTGAGAGGTTCCTTTTGCATTTCTTTTCTTTTCCTTTTTGGAGAGATTTTTTTTTGTTGTGTTGTTTTTTTTCCTCCCCATTTTGTTTGCATCCAGAGGATGGCAGGCTGCGGGCTATCGGAAGATGCCTTCTTCTCCTCTTTCTTTTACAACTACAGCTCCTCCTGGGAAACCTCCTACAACCAGGTAAGAGCCCCGTGGCTTGATGCTGTTTCTTATCTCTCTCCCGCACCCCCCTCCACCCCGGTCCCCTCCTCTCCTCCCTGTCGCGAACCCACTTAGCACTCCACGGGGATGCAAAAGGCTGGAGAGGGAAGTGGGGGGGGGGTGGCGGCGGCGAAGTGGGTTGCTCAGTCTGTGTATGTGTTTCTGCAAAACGGAACGTCGTGGAAAGGGGGGATAGGAATGATAGCTTTCCAATCGCGATGGATCTTTGTCGCCCCTCCCTCCCCCGCCCTCCCCAATCTTCTATCAATTTCACAACCTTTCCCCCCCCTCTCCTTAGTAGCCCCCCTCCCCTTAGTAGCCACCCCCTCTCTCCCCAGCGAGATCCAGAGGATGGAGCTGGTGCGTTACCCCGAACAACTCCAGGCACAACAAGGCAACTCAAGCGAAACCTCTTAAGTCTCCTTCGGTGCTTTTTGCCCGTTCTTTCTTGCAGCCTGGTTGCCTGTTAGTTGGGACCTGGAGGTGGATGGGTGGGATCCAAGCCCCAAGCTGCTCACAGTCAGTGGAACCTCTCCCCCTTTCCCTGTCCCATTTCTCCCCCCCCCGCCCCCAACCCGTTTCTTCCCCTAAAATGGCTGCATATGCAAGTAAAGCATCCCTGACCCCGTCTGGGTGGGAGTAGTTGAGGCTTCTCTTTACGCCCCCGCACCTATCCCCCTCCCACCCCCACTTAACTTTGATGACTGTGCAATGCAGTCTGGCTGCATCCCTTCCCTGGGAGCTGCTCTGTGGCTCTAGGTGTACATGTCAGTCTGCCTTGGGGGTGCCGGGGGAGGGCAGAGTCGTCGAAGTGAGAGGGGATACCGTAAAAAGGGGGAGAGGGAGCAGGCAGACGGGGTGTACAAACCGGGTGGGTACCTGGAGGAGATAGCAAGGGTGCATCGTGTCTCCTGGTGTAAAAGCTATTCTGGGAGCCTAGGAGAGAGCCCGAGCGGGGGGGGGGTGGGGGTGGAAAAAAGCCTTTTAATTAAGTAACTGTTGTAGTCTGCTGCCCCCACTGCTTGTTTGGTGAAAGTCTCCAGGCATCTGTCATCTGTAAACTACACGGTGAAGTAGAGAGGGAGGGGACGAGGTAGGGACCGGGAGGAGGTAGAGAAAATGTGAGTGTGTGTGTGTATGTGTGTATGTGCGTGTGTGTGTGCGTGTGTGTATGTGTGTTGGAGGGATGGAGGGAAGAGGGCTGGCGAAAGGAAAAGTTAAAGCCTTAGGAAAAAAAAATTAAGGAGAGATGCTGCGTCCAACTTGCTAGGCAGCAACGTGCCGCCTGCTTGGAGCGGCCTCCAGCGCGTGGGATTCCCAGGTCATGTGTCCGCGTGCCTGTCAGGCGGAGCGCGCACTGGCCGAGATGTGTGTGTGTGTGTGTGTGTGTGTGTGTGTGTCGGTGTGTGTGTGTGTCGGTGTGTGTGTGTCGGTGTGCGCGCGTGCGTGTGTCCGCGCGTGCGTGCG
>CM053592.1:123468458-123482696 GCA_028646515.1 Pseudochirops corinnae
CCCCCCCCCCCCCCCCCACACCTCAGTCCCCCCACCTCTCCTTTCACCCCCAGCACACCAGTTTCCAGGAAACTGAAATCCCCAAACTAGCAGTTGCCAGTTTAAGGTTTCACCTCTATAGCGAGGGATCAAGAAACCACACACTGCCACGGGAGTTAATAATACATAAAGCCGGCCGGGGGAGCCTTGGAGAATTCTTCTTGCAGTAGAAGCAACTAGCAGGCGGAAGAGAGCCCCAGACAGGCAGCAATGCCAATGCCAATGCCGCCGCGGCTGCCGCCGCCGCTGCTGCCCGTGAGGGAGGAGGGAGTCTGAACAGCGTCTTCTTTTTATTCCTTGGGGAAGGACTGGGGGAAGTTTTGGAGCTCCGACCCATGTGTGCCCTTAAACAGCCCAATAAATATTGAACTTTGGTGTCTGGGATTTGAAGCATACAACCAAGCGGGTGGAGAAAGGCAGAGAGGCAAATCTATTAGTAGAAACTTGGAAGGCACTTGATGTCTGGCAGAAGCCTTGATGTTAGCTTGGCCGACCCTGTAGTTTTGCGGGATGGAGAGGCAGGGAAAGAAAAAAGATGCGTGTGATTTGTGGGGTGGGGGTGGGTAATGGAAAAAGCTCCCCAGAGTACACAGGATTGAAGGGGGCTAGCTGAAGGGAGGCTGTGGGATTGTCACTCAGTTTTGTTTATTAGCAGCAGAACTGTCTCTCCCCCCCCTCGTTTTCTTAACTTCCCCTATCCTGCTCCAAATAGAAAAACAATTAAAAGATTTGCAAAGCCTGCCGTTCCGAGTGTGTGCAGTGTGTGTCGTCTGTGGATCTTTCTTGGGCTGGTTTTCTATAAACCTAACGTGAGTCAGAACTAGCCTTGCACGCGGTTAGGACATTCTCCTATTGAAAACCACGGACTGTCAAAATCAGAAATCGTGATTCCTCAGCAGCGCCACGCGCCCAACTAGTCAAAGAACCAGATGCATTATGATAAGTTTACAGTGTGTTGCCTGTGGCCTGCACCTGCTGGCCCTGGGTACTCCTGCTTTCGAAAAGGCAGAGAGTGGAGAAAACATATCAATGACACACGAATGGCACAGAATTACAATTATATAATGTTCCATGTACGTTTGAAAAAACTGAGATGTAAAGAAACAAGCTATTTGAAAGATTTTAGGAAGGGCTGTTTTGCCTGATTCTGCAAGACTGGCAATCACGTGAAACCTCCTTAGAAACCAAAGGAAGTGGGTAGGATGAAGGGGGTGGGGGGGGGGGAGTATAAAAGGAAATGGTGGCGAAGGGGAAGGAGAAAGAGAAGAAAAGGAAGATTTTTTAAAAAAAGATAGAAACATTAAAAACAGGTCTAGACCAGTTCCATTTTTATAAAGTTAGTTTAACAAGATTTAGGGAAAATCACCCCCTCCCTAAACTTAAACATTTTTTTTTTTTGGAAAATATTCATATTGAAAAATGTTCATATTGAAAAGAAAAGCAGATAGAATTAGTGAAAGGCTTGCAGGTGTTGCCTTTTGTGTCTGGTTAGCTCTGGGTGATATTGGAAGGTATATGTTATTGCTACTGCAGTTTAATTGTATGGTGGGAAAAGGAAGATTATTTGAAATACTGATTTTTTTTAAAAATGGGATTATATGAACTTTTAAGACAAAATACAGAAACAAATGAGATACCTGCATCATTAGGGAGAAGAAACTGACACATTGGAGAATCTCTATAGGGTAATGCAAAAAGGTAAGCCTACTAAGTTGGTAGGTGCTAAACATAGCAAATCAGAATGTTCAGAACTGAGAAATAGGTGCTTGTGTGTATGTATGTGTGTATGTATGTATGTATGTGGGTGTGCATATGTGTATATATTTTATAATACTTTATTGATCTCTAGTTTGCATTCTCAGTCTTATTCATCTTCATTGGACTATGAGAAACATTATTTTAGCTGCTTGGATGCAGTAAAAAACATAAAGTTTTGGTATAAAATTCCATTTTTAAAGCTTTATCAGAGCTATTAAAGGTAGACTTGGCCTAAATTTAAAAGAGCAACACTTATTTCATGATTTTACCTGAATTGCTGCCAAAAAAGCTTACAAATCTTCAGTTTGTCACTAAAAAAAATGCTCTTCAAATATAATTTGTTTACTGTACTTCAGTTAAAAAAAAATCCCACAACTTTGTAGTGTATTTAAGTGCTTATGAAGGGAAGGGCTGACTACTAAAAAAAAAAAATCAAGCTTTTTATTTTCAGATCAATATGATATGATGCATTCTGCAGATCTAATGTCATATAAAAGAAGCCTTTTTACAATATCAATAGCATCTTCACTAGAACTCAGTAAGACTATCTCTTCCTGGCATTATAAGGCCTTTTGATTAGTTTCATTCCCACAAAAAAAACAAACCAAAACACCATGATTATAACACCTCTCAGTATAAACAAACAAGTGAAAGAGAATACAAAGGCTTCTTTGTACACAGATAACTTAATTTCTTGATCATTTGAAATAACCAAGACACTTTATTATTACTCCCAAATAAACTGCTTTTAATTTAGCTCTTTCAGTTTTTAATATGAAAATTTAATATTCAGAACTCAGAGTGTAGGTTTTGTCTTGTGGGAAGACTCTAGGATGTGATATAAATAAATTGTATCTATTATAGAAGAAAGGTTAAGCTTGGCATTTTTACTCTATGCCTGGATGGACCCCCTGCCAAGTATTTTGAAACCATTTCTTAAGGTATCTGCATGCCATAGTTTTGCAGAATAATCTGAGTAAGAAAAGCAATGTAGTAAGAAAAGCATGGATAATACTGATTTAGAATTTATTTCTTGAATTAGAATCTCCACTCACCCCCACATACAGAAAGAGCACTGGCATAAGGTTTCTTATTCTCAGCAGTGTAAGGCAAAGAGAGAGACCCTCCTCTGAATTACAGTTTCAGACCTAGGGATGGCAGTACTGCAAGCTTCTTGTAAAGATTTTTTCCCAGTCACCTTTTACATTGTACTTCCTAACTGCAAGTCTTTTGTGCTGTTACCCTCCAGCCTGGAGCCTCTATCAGGAAACTGTCAGGAATACATCTTGAGTCCTGGTTGTTTTGGCCTGTGTAGTCAACAGATTTCAGTAGTTACTGTAGGTTCCCTTGTACCAACTATCTACTGCCAGAATTAACTTTAGGCAATCAGCCAATCAAATCAGGTTGTGTATATATCAATACAGTCAATTACAAAGGGAAAATTAGAGCCCCTTCATTTTTCACTATGCCAAGCAACTAGTTTGGTTTTCATCTTCCGTCCCCTCCCATCACTCATTCCTCCTCAAAGCCCCCTTGCCCCTTCTCTACCCAGGAACCAGATGCTTTGTCATCGAGTTTTGGAGAGCACTTCCCCTATAGTCCCCTCAATTTGGGACCTTCCTGGACCTCCCCGCCCCCATCAGATTTCCCAAAGTAGAGATATAAAATGACATCTTTGTGGGATGCCCACTATCTAGTCAAAGTAGGCAGTAACTATTTTGAATTGGGCCCTGGACCTTTGTGAGCTAGGTACCTGTGCCTCTTTGTACTCACTCTATCTTTTCAAGCAGGGTAGAAGTTTCAATGTAAAATCCTTAATGGATGTGGGTGAGTTGTTGAAAGCTTGTGCTGACTGCCTGTTTTTTTGGCTTGGCACGACTTCCATGAATATGGAATAGCCAAGGCAAAATCCAGCCCAGGGAGGAACATTCTTTTCCACCTAGTGCGAGTACTGTAAAGAATTCAATGTGTATTTTCCCCCTCCTTTCTGGACACATCACAATTCATAAGCTGTGACAATGTTTTGATTCATAGAGATGAACCTGAACTTGGACTGTCCTGTCTTCAAAGTCTCTCTTCTGTACAGGACTCTATATTAAAATATGATCTCTTAAAATTCAGAAATATATGTGTATAAACTATGCATCCATACTTTAAAAGCTCTTCTTTTTTTTCCTTCATATTTATGTGTTTTTAGATAGCTTTTTAGTTTATTGTACATAGTAGGTCTTTAAGGAATGAAATCTGTGAACAGGTAGTTCATGTAGTTCATAAATTGGAAGAGTAATCTGGACTGAAAAAGGGCTAAATAAACTTTTGCATGCTGTTGGGTCAAGAAATTCTACAACCAACCCAAAATCACTGATGGCATTCTAATGTTGTGCCCATGGAGCTAGAAATGTGAAGAGAAAAATAGATTTATAATATTCTGGTACATGTGTATAATTTCTCTGATGTAGTCAGTCTCCCATTATGCTGCTTTACAAATGTTTTCCCTTGTAAAGCAAGATCTACTTAGATTTTGAGAAGCAAAATACATTGTAGTAATTAACTATGCTATACTAGTAACTTGCTTAGACCAAGTACATGTCTAAAAACAAATTTTGATGATGTAATTTATTTGTAGACATTGTAAAATGAATAAAATTCCCTCCTATTTTTGTAATGTCTGCCCATTTTTTATTTTTATTTTTTTTAAAGTAACTGGATGGTAGTGAATGTGGAGCAAAAGAATCTAGGTTTATTTCCCAGCTCTACCACTTACTATGTGTGTCACTGGGCCTTTACTTCTCTGGGCCTCAGTTTCTCTGTAAAAACATGGATTAGGTGCTTTTTAAAGATCCCTTTTAGCTCTCCCTATGATTCTGTGATCTTATTTTAGCTAAAGCATAGTTCAGCCATACTAACTGCTCCATTGCCCAAGAAGCCCTATCAGGGCTTTCTTGTCTGTATTGTAAAATTTAGATTCCTGTTTTGCATTCAAAGCCTTTTCCCAATCTGGCTCTAGCCCACCATTGTAGGTCTATTGCATGCTATTCTCCTGCATGTCCTTTGAGTTCAAACCCAGTTGGCTTACATGTGGTTCCCAGCATACAACATTCTGCTTCCTATCTCTGTACCTTTGAATAGGTTGCCTCCTAGAATCCTTAGCTTCCTTCCATAGTCAGCTCAATGGGAGGGATTCCCCACTCCCCACCCCCCTCCTATAGCTATATACATGTTTTCTCCCCCAAACAACTGGTTTGATTTCCAATCTCTTCTTGTTCTTCCCCTCACCCATCCACCCCTACTCCTTTAAGATAGGAACAGATTCCTTTAGGTGCTTAAGGAATGAGTGTTGAATGACTAAATAAGTGCCTTCTCTTTAAGATCTCTTGCTGTGTACACTGGTTCTATCTTATATGTTTATAGTTGTTTATATATTATTTCCTTAATTAGAATGTGAACTCCTTGATACCAGGAGCCACATTTTTACCTCTCTCTGTATCCTCAATACTTAGCACAGGGGCAGGGAACTTTTCGTCTCGAGACCACATGTGGCCCTCTAGGTCCTCAAGTGTGTGGCCTTTTAACTGAATCCAAACTTCACAGAACAAATCCCTTTAATAAAAAGATTTATTCTGTAAAACTTGAACTCAGTCACAAGGCTGCACCCAGGCACACAGTAAGTACTTAATAAATGCTTGTAGCTTGATTATGAACAAAGCTATGTCTACTTAAATAACTTAATAAATTCTTTTTTCATTCCATTTGAACTGGCTGGTTTGTCGACTGAACCAATCAGTTGTATGGCAGTCAAAGACAAAGGGAGTAGGTTTGGTTGCCCCGTCTGGCCTTAGCCTCAGAAAATATTCTTTATTTTTAGATTTACTCTGACAAATAGGTGTGATCTAAGTGGAGATAGGAATTCTCTATTTAGCCAAAATAACAAAGATAATGGAGGGGGGCAGAATGTCATTGATAAACACTTGCACAAAATTTGTTCTGCAGAACGAGTGGTTTAACATTGTAGGCTCACATCACTGGTATTCATGAATGTTGTGGACTAACCATGTTTTGTTAGGCATTTAATATAAGCAGATATGTTTCAGGGGAGATAATTTGGGCCACAGTTTATCTATGCAATAATGAGCCACATGGTAATAGTTTCCACTGTATTAAATCATCAGGTAACATTTGTGTCCATGATGAACTATTACCTTTTGGTAGTTCTAACATTATACTGTGATCTTCAGAAATATAGTTGTATGAAGGCGGAAAAAAAAAAAAAAACATTAAATGTCAGTAGTTACAGCAAGGCTTTCTGGAAGAAGAGGGCAGAGAGTTCTTAGCTGGTTGCCCGTTCATGTGGCCCTAGCGGAAATGTAAAAGTGCAGGGTTTGCAGTGGAATGAGAATGGGGTCACCCACCCTTTGTACTCATCATCAAGGAAGCAGGACTTTCTTCCAGAGAGACCATAGGAAATCAATGAGCACACTTTGCCAGTGTGGAGATAAATGTGTACTGCAGAGGGCATTAAATAAAAGGGCAGCAGTAAAATGATTTACTACATAAGGCAGTGTGACTTTTGGGTCACTTCAAAGAATTCCCATTTTTGAGATAATAACTGTATTTAAATATTTCTTTTCTATGCTATCAAGAAATAGGGCAAGGGAATGCTATTGGGTGGTGTTACATATCGTTAACTTCAGGAATGTTGTTCAGATAAACCAGACTGTTTCCAAAAGGCTCCAATAGCATATTTAATGTTATAGAGGTTAAAATGGTTAATTGACCTAATTTACTCCAAGTTTCTGGATTTCTTTGACAACTTACTTGTTTTAAATTTTCCCAGAAGCAGAATAGAAACTTGCTATTAAGATAGGCTCACCATGTCCAGAAGGTATCACTGAGGGGTACCAGCACAGGGGAAGCACATAGGAAAGAAGACCGCTGATGTAAAGGGAAAATGTAGAGGAAGGAGCCTAATGAAATGTGGAAAAGCAGGTGTGTGGCTTTAATGTGCTCTCTTTTTCAGCTTACACTTCTGTTTGCTTTGTGAGCAAATATTCCTGTAGATTTGAAATATAGTGCTGCAGATAATAGCTTAGGGGCAAAGGAAAAGTCTGGTTTGTATCTGGAAGAAGGCGAGAGTCATTTAATCACCTGCCTGTAAGAGTGTTAGAAATTGTGCTGGTTGTCTAACAACAAAACAAAAACATGCGGGGTGGGCGGGGAGGGGGGAGAACTCTAAACAAACCCACATTTTGCTGTAGTTTATTATTTCCAGTAGCAGTTTAGTCCCCAGTGTTAACAATGAGTGATTATGATTCTAGAGTTTCGTTTACAGCAGAAATTAGCATTTTGTTTTCTGTTACAGCTTTTGAATGAGGAATTATAATGTATAATTTGCCGAAAATAGATGTTATCATCTCTTAGGATGAGGACAACCACATAAACTTGAGCAAATGATAAAAATGAAATCAATTACATTCCGAATGGAAGTAGTTTACACATCTCCAAATACAAAGTGGCGGTAGTAGCTGGTTATTGTGACAAATAATTAGGTTTTTTTTTTAAACAACATTTATTGAATTCCATTGACAATTCTGTAATTGTTCGCAGTTGGCTGTAGTAGCCCTCCTTCTTCCAAAATGAAATGTGGCGTAGAATGACTGCACTTTATAAATTGCTGTTTGCCTCATTATTCAGTGTGTAACTTGAACGCCTATTTGTTTGCATATGTATTCCTTTCAGGGCAATATGGAAGCATTGTGCAACTCTGGTGTGCTGAATGGTATCCCAATACCCATCTTGGATGGCCACTTGACCAAACAACTATGGCGATCCCTCTACTAGATTTTTGGACTCCTACGAGAAGAGAGAGGAAAGGGGGACCAAGTGTTGTGGGTGGGTGTTGAAGGAGGAAACATTTTCAGTAATATATCATATTATCAGATAGAAGGAGAAGAAATGGCAGTTACTCTTCTGGGCCATTTGCTGAAAACAGTAGTTTGTACATGACATCCTACCGTGTTATTTATCATTTTTGGTTCTATCTCTTGATGAGAGGAAATTCTTGCTATGGCATTAAAAAAAAATAGGAATTTAATGTGGAAAATGAGTGAATTGCAGTTCCATTTTAAAGTCCCCAGGATAAAATAAGACTGATTACTGACAGGCTCACTAAACCTTTAAATTTTTTAAATAAAAAATTATAAAATATATACTTAAATTAAATTTTTTTTAAATGATAAAGAGAAAGGAAAAAGTGGTAATTTCAGGGTTTTAGTTTTTTTGTTTGTTTTTTTGCAACTGCTACATGCTAAATTTATCATTCATATTTGCTTATTTCTAAAAGATTAATCTATTTTTCTTTAAAGTTAATATGCAAAGGAATATGTTCAGCATGATTTTATTTTTAGTTACCAAGTTTTAAGATGAAACAAATCAGTGGTGCATTAGAAAATATACAAAAGTATGTACAGTGACAGAAAGCCAAGTAGAACAGATGCCAAAACCCAGGGTGATTGATGTATGCTCTAAAGAACCACATGAGGGGAATGGGAAAAGATCTCTAGAAGCACAATTGCTGAGTTTACTGCCTAAATATCTTTTCCAACCCTTATTATTATACAGGGTAGGTGTTTTTGTGACACGTCTTGGGGAAGATAGCATTTTTATTAGTGGTCATTAAAAGTTGTCCATTTTTCATACAGATTTTGTCTCTTTACTCAACATTGAGACTTCGAATGAGTAAGATTGTTGGCTTGGATTTAGATGGTTGCTTGTATAACTGGTCCAGAACTAGTAGAGAACACTACTTATTTGGATTTCTGGAAGAAGACAGGAAAACTGTCAAAAGGTGGTTTAGTGTTGAAGGGGAGAATATTTTCAGTAATAATTGTCATTCAGCTCATCTGTGGCATCCCCTGGTCACCAAGAGACTCCTGGGTTATATTCAGAGCTGTGGCAAGCAATTTTGGGACCAGCCTGGGACCAGCTTCTCAAAATATCTGCTGAGCAAGTAGTAGGAATCATACCTTCAAATAACTTTATAAATATGAAAATAATGCAAGAATGAACTAAGACAAATATACTGGAATAAATTGAGAGAACTGGTTACCACAGTGATTTCTACTGATGAAGAAATATACATGTCTAATTTTCATGCCCTCAGATTTCAGTACCCTAAGCTAAAATCCCAGGTGCACCACCTTGGTTATAGCTTTGGTTTTATTTATGGTTCTGCCATTAACCAACTGTGCAATGTGGAAACAGTCACTTAACCACTTAAGGCCCCAATTTGCCAATCTATAAAATGAGATGGTTTGATTCAATGATCTCTAAGGTTTCTTCCAACTCTCAAAGCCTGTGTGCTTTTTTGTGATGTAGCAGAGGTCAAGCTAACAAAATTGATGGTGTTTATGGATAAAATAGTTAACCACATATTCCACCTAGTCCTTTATACAGTTTTATTCTATTATTTTTTCTTTTTGGAAGGGGTAAGGTAGGGCATTTTGGGTTAAATGACTTGCCCAAAGTCACATGACTAGTTCTGTCTTAAGTGTCTGAGGTCAAATTTGAACTCAGGTCCTCCTGACTCCAGGGCTGGTGCTCTATTCACTGCACCACCTAGCTGCCCCACAGTTTGATTCTATAGTCCCTTAAACACATGCTTTAAAAAAAAATAAAAAGGATCTTTGAATCTTTTAAAGTATGATCTGTTTCTAATGTCAAAATAAATTCTTTATTATCAAATAAAAAATAAAGTTGTATTTTTACTTCAAGAAATGGTTAGATTTTTTTTCATGCTTAAAATAAGGTATTAAGGCTAGAGAGTAAAAATAACATGTAGTCAAGAAACACAGGCTGAATACACATGCCACGGTGCTAATGGAATTGTTTACATTTTTCCTTATGCTATGTCAAGGCTGAAAAAGGTTACATAGCTTTGATGACAGAGTCCTAAAAATTGTAAAGAGAAAATGGAATAATCTTTACATATTTATCAAAGGACTTTTATTTTAGGAAGTAGGACATCATTGCTAATTGATTTTTTGACCCTGATACCAACAGTCACATTAGAAATAATTTACAAAGGAATATTTTTTTCTTTCTAAAGCTGAGCCCTAAATAATAAATTGCTAAAGGAAAAATGGGAAGATTAATGGTGTTGAGTGTTTTCATGAATTTACAAACACATTGGTGAAGCTAATATTTGTTTATTTCTCAAAACCATTGTTAGTAACCAGTATTTAATTATAACAGCATGATGATAGGATGGTGTGCTTGCTTAAAATGAAATCACTTTAAAAAGCTACTTTACCAGGGCTGAGCTTCCATCTACTATTTAGGAGTTATTGGGACTGAACTGATTTTCTTCTGTTGGGTATGTAACATGTAGCTAGAGAATCTTGTTATATTTTATTTAAATTTGGTTGATATGCAATGGAAAGGACAGAGTCAGAATTGGAAAGAACCTCTGAGATCATCTAGTCAAACTCCTCCCTCCCCAGGAATCTCTTCTACATTATTACTGACAAGTAGTCATCCAATCACTATTGAGGGACTTCAGTCAGGGGGAGTCCATTCTGCTTTGTGATAGTTTAAATTGTTTCAAAATATTTTTCTTATGTCAAGCAGAAATTTCTGTTCTTGCAACTTCTACCCATTATTCCTAGTTCTGCTCTTGGGAGCCATGCAGAATGCTCTTAATCCCTTTTCAACATCAAATTTAAAAGGATGTACTTTCAGGTTTTTGAAAAGACCTAATGTGTTCCCTCATATACTTCTCTTTTTCAGGCTCAACAGACTAGTCTTTTCATCTGAACCTACTTTTGCATGACTGGTAGTCCCCTCATTATGTTGATTATTCTCCTCTGGATATTCTCCAGATTCATTTATGTGGTTCACAAAATATAGTTCCCCAACCTCAATGCAATAATTCAGATGGACTGGGCAGGTCAACAGGACTGTCACCACCATCATTCTGTAATTGTTAGAGTTGAATTGTTTCAGTTGTGTATCACTCTCCATGACCCCATTTGGGGTTTTCTTGGCAAAGGTACTGGAGTGGTTTGTCAATTCTTCTCCAGCTCATTTTACAGATGACGAACTAAGGCAAATAAGGTTAAGTGACTTTCTCAGGGTCATACAGCTTGTATGTGTCTGAGACTGAATTTGAACTCAAGTCCTCCTGACTCCAGGGCCAGTGCTCTATCCACTTTGCCACCTACCTATCCTCATCATTTTACAGACTATGTTTCTATTATTAATATAACATGATACTGCACTCACTTTGGCATTTGTGTCTCACTGTTAACTCATACTAAGCCAATAGTCAAACAAGGTGCCCAGATCTTTTTCACTGAAATTGTTGTCTAGCCACATAGCTCCCATCTTCTAATCATGCAGTATTTTTTTAACCCAAGTATAGAACTTGGGTTTTCTAATAACTTAGGGGCATATATTAAATTTCATTTTTTTAATTCTTCACATCATTCTTCCTATTGACAGCATTATTCCTCCTGACAAACTTTTGGTAGGAAGTTAAAGAAAGGCAAAAGGGAGAGAGAAAAAAGAGAAGAGGCTAAAGAAGAGGAGTCATTCACATACTACTGTTTACCTTATGTTCAGCTCCATGTGCCCTTTGTCCTCTTGCTGCTTTTAAGCTTTTCCTTTCACACCTCCCTCTTCCTGACAGTATGTATTGGAATCGTGTTATGATTTGGGGGCAGAGAACAATACATAAAAAGTGGTTTTCTTTGTATTTTCACTTCTCTCCCTCTTCTAGTCTCTATGTATCATATTTTAATGTCTGATGAAAAGTATATACTTCAACTTAATTTTCTAAGATACAAAGCTTTTGAATGTCATATGCTGAAAAGGTAAGATGGTAGATGCTTCATTCACTACCTCCTTTGTCATTGAAAATTTGGAATTAAGTCTGATCATGGTCATACCTGGGAAGAAGTGATTTATTGTAGTGCTGATCTTCTTTCCTTATCACTGTTATTTTTAGTTGCGGATAGTCTGGATAAGTGAGGTAAGGAAATAAAATTCCTGTCCAAGGTATTTCAGTGATTATTACAGGAGACCCCATACTTCTTGAAAGCATGGTAACAACCTTGCAAATGATAACCAGTTAATCTTCTGTGGGGATGGAGAGGGAAAAAAATAGTTCTAGTTTCATTCATTTTATTGCTCACCATGTAAATGTAAACTGGTGCTGCCTATTTGCTAGTAGCTGTTTGCAAGTCAGAAATAAATATGCATTTCTGAAAATAGCCCAAGGCGAGAACAATGGCAAAACAGGATTATCTTCTGTTATACATTAGGAGACTGTAGTCTTTCAAATGATCAAATTGTCATTGTCTATGGAGCCAAGCAAAACTTCCTCCTCAGAAAATATTTTGAAATTTCAATGACTCCGTGACCTCACTGATATCGGTACTGCCATTGGTTGGAATTGCCTCACTCTCATGTAGGATTGGTGTGCAGGTCTTCCCATAAATCCTTGACAGAGGTCTATCTAATGTGAGCATTTTCTTCATTGTCTTTTCATATTTCAGTGCTGACAGTCAGGCTATTGATCTGTCGCCCCAGTCAAATCAGTGAGTGTTAAAAATCCTCCACCAAAAATCAAGTCAGATTGACAACTGCAAAGATTTGCCCTAAAAGACAGTAACTTTGAGATCATAAGATTTATGGTTTATGTTTTTCATTGAGGTTTGCAGATACAGGTAGGGGTCTTTTTGCCTGACCATCAACAACTTGGTAAAGATTTTCTTTCTGTCCTGCCATGGTACAGGATTTCTAGAACATTGGTGAATGTGGATGGCTTATTGAGGTGCATGTATGAATTCAAGTGTGAGACTGAAATTCATACATTTTCTTTTTGGATGCTTTTAAAGACATCATTTAATGACAAGTATTATTGACTTTAGTGAAAGGAGAAGAGTCGAGTTAAACAAACAATCGACTTGACATTGGCCATGGAGGCAGTTATTTTATCATTGATTCTTTCATAATCATTGCTAATAGGTCTTCCCTGCTGTGGATGTTAGCCAGCTTTGATCTTTAGCTACAATGTGGACATGAACAGAGAAGGAAAGAATTCATAGTTTTTAGAAACTAGGGCAGTGAACTCTGCCCCCTCTCCCATTTGTAGAATTTACTTTCTTCTCATCCATGCCCATGGAAGCCTGAGATTCTTTGAAAATATAGCTTAGGTGCCACCTTCTTCGTTAGGGCCTTTTACATTTCCCTTAGTTATTAACACTTTCTCTCTCTTGAAACTGCTCTCTTTCAATTTGTATATATTTCTGCACTTGCTTATTTGTATGTGTATACACAAATGTATATATGTATGTATACATATGTGTATATATGTAAATACACAGATAAATACATATGCACACACATATACCATATACATATTCATATATGTATACAGAGTATTCTGCCAGAAGAATGTAAGGTCTTTGAGGATTCTGACTGACTCCATTTCTATCTTTTGTATCCCAGGACCTTGGACAGTGTCATGTACCTTGTAGGTGTTGAATGAATGCTTGTTGGATTGAATTTGATCAATTCCAGTTACTTGCTAGACACAATTCAGATATAAACCCAGTATACATTTTTATGAAGGCTTTTGCTCAAAGTTTTAAAATGTAGGCCAGGAAGAGGTATTAAAAATGTTTTAAAAGCCAACAAAAATCAAAGAAATATCTGATTAGGAACTAAAGCTGAAGGGCTGATTATCTCGGCTTAGTTATCTTCCTTTAATAATACTCTTAGATCTATTTGTGATACTAATCAAACTCCCTGTAGTTTCTTCTCTTTGAGCAAGCTAGGAGAAGCATAAAAAGAAATAATTGTTTTCTGAGACAGTCTTTGTTTTCTGAGACGGTCTTTCATAAAAGAAGTGATTTTAATAGATGGTCATTTGAGAGATGCCAATATGCACGAAGCCAAATTTCCATTGAACCTTGAAAATACTTAAGGGTGAGGATTTGGGAAGTTGCTGTTTCTTCTTCAAACTGTCAAATGTACAGTTAATGAAATAATATCTTCAAAGACATCTGCAGGCATCCAGCCCAGATATAATGTGTGATGTCTGAAACTTAGGAAGAAGAAAGAGGTTACTTAGAATAACAAATAAAACACAGTGTTTATTAATGCTCTAATAAAATTTTAATGAGGGGCAGCAAAGGATAGTTGATAGCAGGTCACTCTGGGAGTCAAATCTCACCTTGGACACATATTAGCCAAGTGGCAAGTGAGCAAGTCGCTTAACTTGTCAGTGAACTAAGACTTTATGTATCAGTTGCTGATCTGCCTCTGTGGTGGGAAGTTTCAATAATATGAATTTCTTTTATTTTTTATTTATTTTTATTTATTTTTTGCTTTTTTGGAGGTCAGGGCAATTGGGCTTAAGTGACTTGCTCAAGGTCACAT
>CM053592.1:123482796-123551048 GCA_028646515.1 Pseudochirops corinnae
GGTACCTTTGTTGGAAGTCAGTCCATAAATATTAAATTATGTGTCAGGCACTATGCTAAGTGCTGGGGATACAAAAAGAGACAAAAGCCGGTCCCGTAAGGAGCTTATAATCTGATAAAGCACCTTCAAGGAAGAAAATAAAATAAGAGGCCATAGACTACTTAAGTTCTTTTCCTGGCAGAATTCTAATCATTTTGTAAGCATTCCATATTGTTTTATAGTTTTAGACTTTCAGGATTAAATTTTAGCTTTATAAAATTGAATGATCAGGATGAAGAGGAGGAGGAAGACATGGAACACGCAAAAAGTTAAGTCAATAGGCATTTATTAAGCACATTCTGTGTGCTAGGCAGTATGCTAAGTGCTCAGGATATAAAGAAAAGGTTAACTATAGGCTCTGCCCTTGAGGAGCTCACAGTCTAATGGAAGGTGTTGGGAGTGAGGCTGGACGGGTCTTTCTGTAGCTTGTGTTTTCAGTCCACGCTATAGAACTTGGTCTTGATTTATCCTCTCTGTTTTGTCTTCATGAAGGTTAAAAGGATATTAATGATAAGGCAGAGTTGGAGTCTGACTAGATGTGTCTCATCAATCACAATGAAGTCTTTGGGAAACCTTTCCTAAAGATGCAGAACATAATATCAGTTTGAAGCAAATAATTTGGAGGGAAATTTTGTAGGATTCAATTAGTTGAATCCTGTATTTTAAAGCTCCATACTCTCCCCACCAATTCATTCTTTCCCAGAATGTTTGCCGTTTCATTTGGAATTAGATTTCATTTTCCTACTTGCAAAGAGCAACGGTGTGGTGGGAGTAGGAGGGATGTCCATTTATTTGTAGGGAATAAAAACATGTAGGACAAGAGAAGATTAGCAGGCATACTTCTAAATAATGTGATTCTTTGGGAAATGTAATCCATTACTAGAAGAATGGTAATATCCAGTTCTTTTAATGTTGAGTGATCATAAATGCAAATTACTTAGATATTTAATATAGAGTAGTATTTCAAAACCCCATGCTGACTGTTATGCCTTTTGAGGGGAAGCTATGCTCCAGTGGAGAGAATGAGCACAAATTCTGGCTTCCAAAGTCTTAGCCCTGCTACTTATTAGCTCTCTGAGCTAGGGTAAGTTATATTGCCTTTCTGAGTCATATTTTTCTCGTCTTTAAAATGGGGATATTTTTATCATCTACTTCAAGAGTATGCGAGGAAAGTGCTTTGCAAACTTTGAAATGTGATATAAATGTGAATTGTAGTATTATTTGTTGGTATATATAGGAGTAGAAGCTAGGTGGTACAGTAGATAGAGTGCCAGCTTTCGAGTCAGGAAGACTCATCTTCCTGGGTTCAAATCTTGCCTAAGTCACTTACTGGGCAAATCACTTAACTCTGTTTGCCTCAGTTCTTCGTCTGTAAAATGAGCTGGATAATGAAATGACAAACCACTCCAGTATCTTTGCCAAGAAAATCCCAAAGGATCTTAAGATAGCTATAATTTTCTTCAGGTAAAAGGCAGATAGTCACTTTTGGTAGATTGTAGAGAGCTTTCTTGTTTACTTATGGGTTGGACTAGATGACCTCTGAGGTCTTTCCAGCTCTGAAATTCTGTATCTGATTCTAAGCTATTTAGGAGCCCCCTGTTTCATTTTGTTAACCCAGATAATAGTATTTTGGATATACAAGCTCACTAGAATTGAGAACCCCACCCCCTCATGGGTTTAAGGATAGATTTTTAAAAATTCAATATAAAATATAGGCTTGGGAACCAGATTATTGTCTATGTAAATCATAAGATTTTGAATTAGAAGGGACTTAGAGATCATTTAGTCCAATGCAGTCTTACAGGTAAGGACACTGAGACTCAGAGAGGAAAAGGGGCTTCCCCAGGATTATGTGAGCAGAGAGTAGACCAACTGGGATTCTTAGAGATTTGTGGTATCCCATATTATCAAAGCCACATAGCATCCTTGGGATGCTTATCATTGTTAACAAAGAAAATATAGTTCTTTGTTTTAGGAAACAGCGTGGGGCTGAAAGTACCATGAGGTTTAAAAAATAAAAACTTGGCTGCTGTATTTCTCCTTTTTAATACTGGTCCCAAGTTACTGTTTTATCCGAAGCATCTATCTAAAATAGACATACGTATATATACACATACACATACATGCTTGTGCACACACAACACACCCTTATAGCACACAGTGCACATGTGTACATGTGCCTATACATGCAAACATATATGCACACACACACACACATAGGGAGGTACCTACATACAAGCATAACTACAAATGGACCAGGTCAGTAGACTGTCCATCTAATTATGTGTTGTTGTTTAATTTTTTTCTGCGTGAATTTTTGGACTGACCTCTTGAGTGGTTATTAATCCCATTTAAGAGGTGTTTTTTTTTTCTTCCCTAGAGCATGATATAGTTAGTTCAGTATTATCCAAACATAAGAGCATCTGAAGGATATCAGAACTCCTATTTGGACTCTTCTCTACGCATCCTCCATCATAATGTCAAGGATTTTTGGGGAGGATGCCCCACTTTAGGGGTAAAGACTATATTCAGACCAACACGATCCATTCATCTTCATTAATAAATGTTTATTGAGTACCTACTCTGTGAAAAGTACTGTGTGAGGCATTTGAGATGCAGAAAGGTTTTAAGATACCAATAGTAAACTATATTGATACCTCATTCATGAGGCATCATTTAGGAATGGGGTGACATATGGGAATGGATTTTTCAGCTTACTGGAGTTAATCCTTTTAAGCTCCCAAATTTTCTGATGATGTTTTTGGAGACCGTCAACATCAGTAGGACTCTTCATCCCTGCACTTCCGTCTCCTTTTTGTGATTTTTAAATTTCCTCCATTTCCATTTCCTTCTCTTCTTTACCGTCATTGTGCCTGCCTCTAGTTGCCTTCTAGGTCACTTGATTGTTCTATTAATTGGCTGTGGTGTAGGCAGGAAAAGAAATAATTAAATTTCTTAGTGTTATGAGTAAATTAAGAGTAAATAGGTCCTGAGTAAATAGCTTTGAGGACCTTCCAATGAATAAAATGAATCACTTGGACTTTGTGGTATCTCCTTTGACTGCTCTGAGTCCTTTTTTAGACATATTTCCTAGTCCTCAATTATTTTCTCAATAATTTAGCTCACCAAAGAAAGGGACCTCTAGAAAAGTGCACTGTCCTTGTTTTCATTGTCAAACTTGGGGTATTTTGTTCTTTTCATTTACCTGTTACTCAGTTTGTAACGAGATATCCCTCACTCTTCTTGGTCCCACCAACCCCTCTTTAGGTAGTACTTGTGAATAGTGAGAGGCAATGTGGTATAATGGACAAAAGGCCAGTCTTGGAGTCAGGACAACCCAAGTTCAAATTCTGTCTCTGATGCATACTAGCTGTGTGTATATTATATGGGGATTTTACCTACCCTTTTTGTGTCCTGGACACCTAAGATTATAACTTATAAATATATTGCTGATTTCTACTGATAGAGTTTCCACACCATGAATTCCTCATACTGATGAAATTGCATACCAGGTTCTGATTGCCTACCCTTCTTTCTCCACCCTGCCCCCTTTGAAATAGTGACTAGCATACCAGGATAGTCATACTTTAGTGAATAACAGAAGGATTTCTTTTTTTTAATTAATAAATTAATTTATTTATTTTCCTGTTTACATCATTCATTTCCATGAGATTTTGAGTTACAAATTTTCTCCCCATCTTTAACAGAAGGATTTCACATAGGACTCAGCCAATTGGGGACCCTCAATTCCTCCTTTTGTCAAGGCCTCTCCCCACTTCAATCCCATCAGCACCAGCAGTGTCTTTGCCAATTTTCCATGAGATGCATTTCTACACCTTCCAGGGGCCTAGTTAGCATGCCAGGGTTTGCTTTAAGGGTAGCTACATATAGAATCTTGTCTTACAGACAATGCTTTAAAACTCATTTGATACCTGAGACTTTGTTGAGGTTTTTGGATGAGTTGAACTCCAGGTATGCAAAATGTTTATCATCTTCAAAGAATATTTTTCTATTGTTTGATGCTGGAAATTGCAGAGAATTGGAACACAGGCCACAAGGCATAATAAGCAGCTCTACTTGGTTGTGGTATCAGGGCAGACACACAAGATAAGTTAAGGAACTTGCATCCACACTAGCCCATTGACACACACTAATGAAACACATTAAAAAAAATATCATTTGGGAGAAAGAGAATTGTAATAGGTGTGAAATATAGAATAGAATATTAAAATAGATATTCTATATTTATTAGAATATTCTATATTTATATTATATATTAATACATAATTAATATATAATATATATTATAATATGTATATATTCTAAATATAGTTTAGAATCTTACTCAATTTCTATTCTTACCAAGTTATGGCATTTGGATTATTTAGGTCATTATTTCAATTCCTTTAACCTTTAAAAAAAAGTTACTTTGCTTAAAGAGATTATTTTAAAGTTAAACCACTTTATTAATTATAAGAGATTTATTTTACTTTTACTGGCTGATTATTTAAGGACTATTATTTTCAAACAAATTCAGATACAATTCCTCTTCTTATTTAAAGGCATGACTACTCTTTTCCTAGGATTCTCCATCACAACCTCAGATCAGTATGCTAGTCTGATGGTAGGTATAAAAGTACCTCAGATGTATCTTTTCAGTTCAGTTAGGTTGTCCTACTGTGGAAGCCTCTTCTTCCCAACCCCAAGGACTTACTGACTCGTAGCATCTCAGTGTTGGAAGGAACCTTGGGAAGAATCCAGTCCAAACCCTACTTGAAGAGGAAACTGCTTTAGCACAGAGCTGGTGAGTAGATGCAGAACTTTCGCTGGAAATCCTCCACGAAGGGGGAACACCTTACCTCCTGGGGCAGGACGTTTACTTTTAGAGAGGTGCTTCTTTGCAACTTCTGTCCACTGCTCCTAGCTTTGCTTTTGGGTCAGACAATAAATGTATTCCCTCTTCTATGTGACAATGATTAAAATAATGTCCCTTTAATGTCTTCTTTCCAGGCCCCTCCCCCCCAACCTCCCAATTGCCCAGGTCCTTTAGACCATCTTCCTGTGGCATGAACTTGAGGGCTTTTGTCATCACGGTTGCCTTCTTTTGGAATGCCTCTAGTTTCTCAATGTCTCACCTAAAATGTGGTTCCTAGAAGTAAATGCAATGCTTCAGATGTGGTTTCATCTCAGCAAGGTCTTGTGGAAGTATTTTATAACTAATCCCTAGTCTTGGATACTTGACTTCTCTTAATGCAGTCTAAAATTGTAGTTTGAAAAAAATTTTGCCAAAGAGCATTTTTGATAGTGAGCTGGCAGTCCACTAAAGCCCTCAGATCTTTTTCAGATGAACTGCCCTCTAGTCAGGATTTTTTCCCATATTATATTTGTGAAATTGACTTTCTGAAGTCAAGAATAAGGACCATTTCTTTATTGTCCTTATGTCTCTAGCATCGAATATAGTGCTTGGCACACAATAGGTGCTAATAACTGCTTGGTTGATTTATTCAGATTAAATTTCACCTTATTAGATCGGCCTGGTGTCCTAACTTGTTAGTATCTCTTTGAATCTCAGCTCTTGTCATCCAGTATGTTGCTATCCCTCACAGGTTGTTGTTATTTGCAGGCAATCATCTATACTTTTATCCTAGTTATTGATAAGAAGGTCAGGATATCACAAAATCAAGAATAGATTCCTGAGGCATTTCTTTAGAGATCTCTCCTATCAAGCTGACATCAAATCATGAATGATTTCTCTTTGGGCTTGATCATTTATCCAGTTAGGGATCAACCTAATTATATTACCAGTTATAGATAATTAGATCATATACAATATTGTTTATTATTATTTTTATATAATATTGTATATAATTATATTATCAGTTGACTATATCTTTATCTTTTCTGCAATAATATCTTGAGGACTTTTTTCAAATGTTTTGTTGAACTCTAAGCATGTTATCACTACAGCATTTTGAAGATGAACCAGTCCAGTAGTAATCCTTTCATAAAAGGAAATAAAGTTAGCCTTGGCTATTTAGTAGGTAGAATTTAAGTGCATGAAGAGGAATAGTGTGAGATATGATTGGAGAGACTGAATAAGGACCAGTTTTCTGGTGTCCAAATGCCAAAGGAGGCATTTTGAATATTACTAAAAAGGCAAAGGTAAATTCTTTTTTTCTTAAGGTTTTTTTTTCAGTTAACAAGCATTTACTTTTCTCCCTTTTGACTCTGTCCCTCAGGTAAAAAAAATAAAAAAGAAAAATAATACCATTGTTTAAAATATGCATAGGCAAGCAAAACAAATTCCCATATTGACCATGCCCAAAATATATGTGTCAGTTAGGATACTGATTAATCACTTCTGTCAGAAGGTTGGTAGCATTCTTCAACATAGGTTCTCTGGAATTATGATTGAACATTGTATTGAGCAGTTCTTAAGTCTTTCAAAAGTGTTCATTTTAGCAATGTCAGTGCTATAGTATATATTTTTCCTTTTAATAGTATTTTTTGTATACTATAGTATTTTATCATATATTTTTTGCTCACCTCACTCAGCATCAGTTCATTAAAGTCTTCCCAGGCTTCTCTGAAATCACCTTTATCATCATTTTTTATAGTATTCCATCACATTCATATACTAAGAATTTGTTTATCCATTCTTTAACTGATGTTCCCCCAAATTAGTTCCCCAAAAGGACAACTAATGGAGATTTTGAAGAGGAGAATGACATGATCCAAGCTGTGCAATAGGAACATTAGTAAGACAGTGGCGTGTTAGAGAGCTAGTAGACTTGCAAGATTGGATGAGCACAGAGGGCTCTTAACTTTTAAGTGAATTGAAGTAAGACACTAGTTAAGAGGCAATTTAAATTATTCAGGCAATAGGTAATGAGGTTTTGAACTAGAGTAGTAGCTGAGGGAATGGATGTGAGATGTGAGAGATACAGCAGAAGTAAAATAACTAGGTCTTGGAACTGAGGGGATGTGGTGGTAAGAAGGTAGAGGCAAAGGTGACATTGAGGTTTTGAGCATGTGTCATTGGGAGAATGGAATACCATGAACGGGAAAAGGGAATTCAGCCATAGCACAAATGGTGGGTTTGGTTTCAAATGGTGGAAGGAGAATTTTATGCTCTCACTGACTTAAAACATTGTAAAGTTTCTTAATAGAGTGTAAGATATTCTTTTAATCCAATTCAGTGAGCATTTATTAGTACCATACTGTGTGCCTACATGGTGCTAGGTGCTAAGGATATGGAGTAAAAAATGAAATAACCCTTGTCCTCAAGGAGCTTACATTCTTCAGGGGTAGGAAGTGAGAAACAGGAAGATAAAATCATGTATAAAGAAAAAAGTAAATACAACATATACACAAAGCAAATACAGAAAATAATTTTGGGACTGGGAATATGAGAGAGTTCTTAACACCTCGGGCATCAGGAAGGTAGAGGATGGATGGATGGATGGCAAAAAGATAACAACTCAGGATATTAGGGGAAAAAACTTATCCTATGGAACTAAGTGTGACATTAGAAGTGAAAGTAACTGAGCCACCAGGTAGAGATGTCATTTTTTTCAGGTTGCAAAAGCATCTGAAGATAACTAATCTAGAATCCATTTAGGAACTTAATCTTGGGTAGTGTATGAAATGATCATCATCATGAAGAGACATAGTAAGACTGACAGAGAGAATTTTTACAAAGGGTATATATTGTTTATAAGTCATTCAGCTTGGCTTTGAGGACCTTAGAGTTGAATCAAGAAAATTAAAGCTCTTAGATCATAAAACCCGAAGCAGAATGAAGTATTTCACCACCACAACTGGAAATAAAGACTTGGGGTGACTCTGTAGAGCAGGACATCCATCATGTCTCAGTCATAGTGGTGCCAGAGATGGAGTTTAACCTACCAGCACTAACATATTTTGTAACTTGCGCAATTAATTCCACACCTGTACAGCTCTGTATCCAGCTTTATAAAACATGCCTTCCCCATAAAAATAAATGTATGTGGCAAATAGCCCTTTTGTTTGCCAAGAAACAGATTACCATCAGGAAGGCCGAGTTATCACCTGCTGTCAACAAATGGATTGCCCAAGTTAAGGTCATTATATTTCCTGTCATTACCTTATATATTAAGGTCATTATCTATGAGAGTGGGAATGAAATAGATGATTCTGAATTTTCCTGGATTCCATATTAGACCTTCTTGAACTTCATTGCATGCTTGTTAGAATATGAATTAAAACTATCCATGCACCTCTCCTTTTAGAGAAATTGCCTTCATTTAAATGAATGCTTTCTTTCATTCCTAAAAGTGTTGGATAAACCCAGTGTCCCATGAACCTTTTAACATTGTCACCCATTGACATTTTTCTCTCTGGATTTTTATAAGCATGGTACAATGTAAAAGCATTCAGAGCAAAACAGTAAAAGATATAAGGAGGTGAACAATCGTCAGGACAATGTATTTAGGTTACTTTTATTAGAGGATTGTAGTTTTCCTCCACCCTCCCTCCCCCAGTATTTAAGCCTAGTTTTAATTAACTTCAATTCCTATGATTTTTATTTTTTTTTGTTAAACTTTTTGAAGTCTTCTCTTAGCTGAACTTAAATAAAACATGACTTAGGATAGAGTGAATATAAACATCTTTGCATAACTGATATGTTGAAAAATGCATGACCACTTAAATGTCACAACTCTGAAAAGCATTTCTTATTCACTCTAGCACTATTGAATTTTAAAGACAAGTTATACCTTCCATTCCTTAGTTTTCCTGGAAGCAAGTAGCAACATTTTTCTCCAGGCCCCCAAATTTCCCAATAAATATGTTGCCTTGATCTTGAAGAATTTCTCTTCTCAGTGTTTTGGTCTCTGGCAAATAGTCAAGACTATGGGAATGGCAGATGCATGGCCAGCCTTGGGGTTAGGCAGCTACCCAGGGCATCTGATTCGGGGCTGCTTTGGCCTCCTCCTGCCTCCTGTCCCTTCCAGGCCTGTTATTCTGAGAGACTGACCATCCTGCCAACTCTGCTAAAACTCCCCTTATATTGCTGAATCCATTTGGATCTAACACTGCTTTCACCCTACCTTTAGTCTTTAAGTGACTACTTACCTCCCTGCTATTCAGCAGTCAGGTCCAAGTGCTCTTGGCTCCAGGAATGTGGTAGGATCTGATTCAAATGTATGGCCACAATCCCTTGTAGAGAAAATGAAAAAGAAAAAAAAATCAAAAGGAAGGAAAAAAAAAGAGAGGCATAAATAGTATGGTAAGAGACACAAGTGAACCAGACTTAAAGAGGAGTGCTTCAGAGATATCTAATAAGAAGGGCAGAGAAAGAATTTCAATTCAATTTTAATTCAGTTCAAAAGATTTTGCTGTATGCCTACTATGTGTAAGGCACTATGGCAGAAGCTATGGGAATATAAAATGTAAACTATCGCCTTTTATCTTCTCCCTGGGCATGCAGTGCATGAGAACATGAAAAGCTTAATAATAGAAATTTTAAGTAACAGGTAGAGACAAAATGAGAAGAGTTGTCAAAAGGCTGGGTAAAAAGGAATTAGCAGTTGATGAATAGAACAGATGATAAATACCTGAAGGCACTGTGAAGACAAAGCATTGGGCCTGGAGTCAGGAAGACCTGAGTTTAAATTTGACCTCAAACACTTAGCTTTGTGACCCAGGGCAAGTCACATAACCTTTTTTTTCTGTCCCAGTTCACTCACTTGTAAATGGGGTTAATAATAGTGCTAGCCTCCCACTGTGGTTGTGAGCCCCGAATGAGTCAATATTTGTAAATTGCTTAGGATAATGCCTGGCACATAGTAGGTACTTAATAAAAGCCCATTTTCTTCCTTCCTGAGAAAGGATTTCTGAAAAGGGAGATTAACTTGAGTCTTAAATATTGATGGGTTACCTCAAAATGGTTAGGAAAAAGATAAAGTGAAAGCATTCCAGTCGGGTCAGAGCTAGGGGGGAATGTTTCAGAACTGAATGTTTCCTGACTGTTCCCCTCCGGTGAATCTGGAGCCTTTTTTCCCCTGAATTTTCAGACATTTTGTCCCCAAAGACAGGCTTTGTTCTATAGTATAGAACTATATATAGGACAGTTAGTTCAGGACTAGGAGCAATGGTAGAAAACCTCAGAAAGGTAGAGTTTGACTTTATCAGAAAAAAAAAAAAAACACTAACCACCTTGCAAACAGTTAGAACTCTCTTAAAGTAGAACGGGCTGTATCAGGATGTTCCCCAGCAGTTAGGTTTCAAGTGGAGGCTGGATGACTCTTGTTTCATTAAATCATTTTTTTTCAATTAGCAAGTATTTTTTTCTCTCCCTTTCCTCCCTCCCCGCCTTCCCAGGAACAGAATCTGTGTAAAAATGTGCATAGTCGAACAAAACAAATTCTCACATTACAGTAATAGCTGCCACTTATATGTACCAGGCACTGTATTAAGTGCTTTACTATTATTTTCTCATTTTATCCTCATAACACCCCTGGGAAGTAGGTGCAATTATTACTCTTATTTTACAGATAAGGAAACAGACCAAAAGAGGTTAAGTGACTTGCCCAGGGTCATACAGCTAATAAATATCTGAATCTTCCTGAATGCAGAACTGGGATTCTATCAAATGCACTGTACTTAACTGCCCCATTGAGAATCCTCATGTATAGAAGAATGTCCCCTGTTTCTATTTGACACCACTGTCCAGCCCCCTCCATTTCTGAGATTGCCCAAGATCATTTAGCTAATTTGTAGCATAGACAAGGCTATATCTGAAGTCTTCTCACTCTTGGCTCTTTCTACCACACCAGCACAGCCAGTGATTCTAGTAATCCTAGAACATTATAACCGGGAAGGACCTTACTCCTTTAGCTCTCATCTAACCCCATTGCTTTATAGAGAAGGAAATAGAGGCTCAGAAGTGAAGGGATTTGCTTCCAGTCATACAGCTAATAAGCAGAGTCAGGATGAGAAGCCAGGTCTGCTGACCCCCAGTCCAGTATTTTGTCCACTGTACCATTGACTGCCATTTTACTTTATGGTTTCTTGGTAGACAAAATCTGAGGCAATTGTAAAAGGGTTATGACTAGGTCAGGAGTTCTTGATCTAGGATTTGTAAACTTGGTTTTCTTTTTTTTTTTTTAATATTCTGATAACTATTTAAATGTATTTCTTTTCCTTTGTAATCCTATATACTTTATGTCTCTAAAAACACTATTTTGAGAAGGGCTGTCTAGGTTTTGCCAGGCTAAGGGTCCCTGACCCATGAAAGCTTAAGTACTCCTGCTCTAGATGGACTCTAGGTCCTTTTAGTGAGTTGGTCTAGGCTTGATATCAGATAAGCATAAACATTCATTGAGTCCATTCTTTGAAGAAAGAAGAACTAAGTAATTCTTCAGTCTGAAGTACTGACAAGCCTCAAATCTATTAAATAGTATCCAAAAAAGCTACTTCTTGCTGTCAGGTACTCTTTTATACCGCCTCAGCTAGGAAAGGAGCATAACAATGTATTTTTTCCCCTTTAGGTTGAATTCTTGGTATTTTTTAGCCCGTTTTAACTCAGTGCAGTTCAACAAATATCTTATTTTATTTATATAAACATGTTGACTCTGATAAAATGAAAACTCCTTGAGAATAGGCATCAAGTCATTCTTTGTACTAGTCACCCCAACACTTAGCACAGAGCCTGGCAAACAATGGATTTTAAAAAATAATTGCTTGTTAATTGATTAGTGTACCCATTGTGTGCATGGCATTGTGCTTCATGCTATGGAAATACAGTTTAGATAAGACATCTCCTCACCCTCACAGAGCTCATCATAGTCTAGTAGGAGGCCACATCTCTGGTGTACAATATGACAAGAAACATGAGAAAAGTACAAAACCAAGCATTTTGTGAGGTTCAAGGAGCAAAATATTGTTAATAAGTGATCTCTAATCACTAAAGGCTTCATGGGGAAAGTAGAGATTGGTTTGAACTTTAAAGGCTGGGAAGGATTCAGCAGGTAAAAAGGGAGACATGAAGACATTCCAGGAATAGAGTATAGCATGAACAAAGATACTGAGGTAGAAACACACGAGGGATGTTTGAGGAAACAGTTGGAATTAATAGTTGAATATTTTGGATGAATGAGACTGTCAAGGGACAAAGGAATAGAAGGGAATCAAGGACAGAGCCCATTGGAATGCTCAACTTAAATGATCAGAAAGGGAATGAAGAACCAGGGAAGGGGTTTGAACAATGATTAGAGTAGGACAAAAACATACTAGCAAACTCAGAAAAGAAGGAAGAATGGGTGGTGAGTCTGAAGAGCTTCAAGTCCTAGGGTATAGTCAACAATGCCACATGAAAATGAGTGCTCAGAGAGGGGGGATCAATAGAAAAGGTCATTAGATTTAGTAGTTAGGAGTTCATAGGTGACTTTTGAGACAGCAATTCCATGAGAGTGATGGAAAATTAGGTTGCAAGAAGTTGGGGAGAACAGGTAGTGGGGAAGTGGATGCATTGGGTATGAACAATTTTTTTCAAGCAATTTATTCATAAATTACCCTTTACTGGGTAAGGTAGAAGAGTTGAAAGAAGATTTTCTTTCTTTCTTTTTCTTTTCTTTCTTCCTTTCTACCTTCTTTCCCTCCTTCCTTCCTTCCTTCCTTCCTTCCTTCCTTCCTTCTCTTCTCTTTTCCTTCCTTCCTTTCTTTTAAAATTGGGGAGGCCTGAGGGTGTTATTTGGGATAGGGCCAGTGGGGAGAGAGATATACATGGGGAGAAGTTATTGAAGAAGGCAGGAAGGGTTGATTGGGTCAGGAGAAGAACAATTAGGTTTTTCAAATTATTTTTTTTTTTCAAACAGCAATCATCTGTCCTCTTTCTACCCCCACTGAGAATAAAAGAACAACAAAACATTTGTTATTAATATGTATGGTTAATCCATTTTTTTTGCATTTTATTGTGGAGTCATTTCAGCTGTTTCTGACTCTTTGTTACTCCATTTGGGGTTTTATTGGCAAAGATATTGGAGTAATTTGCCATTTTCTTCTCCAACTCATCTTGCAGATGAGGAAACTGAGGTAAACATGGTCAAGTGACTTATCCAGCTAGCAAGTATATGAGACCATATTTGAACTCAGGTCTTCTTGACTTCAGGTTTAGACCCAGCCCTATCCACTGAGCTATCCATTGTATATACACCTCTGTCTCATTCTGTACTCTGTCTTTTACCTTTTTATCAGGAGGTAGGTTGCATGTTTCATCATTAGTCCTCTGGAATTGAGAGTTGGTCATTTTGACATTCAGAGTCCCCCAAGTTGTTTATGATATTATCATCTTTATATAAATCGTTCTCCTGGTTATCTTTACTCTACATCAGTTCATATGGTATTCCCACCTTTCTCTGAAACCCTCCTCTTCATCATTTCTTACAGTGCAATAGTATTCCATCCCAGTCATATGCCATAATTTGTTCATCCATTTCCCAACTGATGGGCACCCCCTCAGATTCCAATCAGAGCTATTTGTTTTAAGAAGGAGTTGGGATACTTTTTCCTCTGTTCCTCAAGAGAAGGAGGAGAGCAGCATGACAATGCTGACATTTAATGAGAAGTACTGAGGGGAGGAGTTGTAAGGGAGGTTTTTAATCAATCAATAAGAATTTATTAAACATCTCCTCTGTTTCAGTCGCTCTACTAGAAACCAGGAATAAAAAAATACAAAAGTGAGATAGTCCATGGCCTCATAGAGCTTAAATTTAGCTGGGTTCTGTCCGATGAACTGAAGCTTTTCAGTGAGGTAGTAGGCTCTATTAATTGCCTGTAATTGTGGGGCAGGGACTGGAGAAGAAGGGAAAAGGTTTGGAGCAGTCTCTAAAGAATGATATAGGGAGTTGATAAGAGCAGTGAGGAGTCAACTGTTACATAAAACAGAAAGCTGCAGGGGATTAAATCAGCTCTACTTTGTGACTTTGTCCAGTGATGTTTAGCAGTCTGAATGTAGGAATAGAAAAAATGGATGGGGAATCATCCATACATGGAATGGGCTACCTTAGTTGGTTGTGGGCTCTCTCCCCCTCAGTGGAGGTCTTTGAACAGATGTTTGTCACAGGAATACATTAGGAAGGCTAGAAAAAGGATTTTTATTTTGTTATGTGTTGGACCAGGCATCTTCTGAGGTTCCTTCCAATCTGGAAATTCTGTTATCTAAATGTTCATAGAGAATGATAGTCTTGGCCTGTCCTCTACAAGATATGACATCTATATGGAAAAATGCCCACTTCATAAACAGGCATGGTATGTACAATAGAGACAGATAATTAAGGTGATTTAATACACACACACATATAGTGTGATATAATAGTAAAACATAATACAATTCCTTATCTCCCTCAAGAACTAGATCAGAATCATCATGAGGTTAAGACCAAAGATACTTAAACACTTTCTGTGGCTGTATTTTTGGATATTTGAGGTCCCAATACAGTCATGATAATTTGCTGTTTAACTTTGTTTATCAGTCTTTGCTGCTACCAATGATCATGACCCAATTAGCTTGGGGTGGAGCATAGTAGCTTCATTGGCCTTGTAGAGATAGTTGTGTAAGGAAGACTAAGTCCAGCTTAGAATCAGAGTTTAATGAAATACTACTTTGAGTTATGGTGCGTGAGAAGATTTTGGTGGTGGTGGTGGTATGGGATACTCAGAAGAAAGAAAGAGAGAGAAATGTTAAGTTAAAAAAAAAACCCAAACAAAATGAAAACCTGATTCTTAAGATGAATTTTGGAGATGGAAAGATGGATATTACATGTCACTTACCTACCAGATTTCTTTGGAGGCATTTTCTGAAATAGCTTACAGATTGAATAAGAAAAGTCCCCATTCTGTAACGTTCTGTCAAGTTAGAGCTAAGCAGTAGCAGCATAAAGAAAATTCCCTTGTGTGTTAACATTTCTGAAGCAAAACCTCTGGTGCAAACAGGACCTATTTTCCTGCTAGGTGGCTGAGTTTTTGGACCTTAAACATTTCAGTGGGTAGTATATCTCCAAGGGAATTTCATGAACGGGCAAAAAATTTGGTCACAGGAAAAGTGAGAACCACTGAGCTTTACAGGTAACTAGAAAAATTCTTTAAGTTGAATTTTTTTGTTAATAAAATATTTGAGTCTGGCAGCATTAGAAATTCATTCCCTTTGTGTGTGCATAGAACATGTGGGCCAGCATGAGTGGCTCCTTGAGCTTGCTGTATGCTTCTCCAGGAAAGGTGTGAACTCAAGTGGCCCAAATTTCCAGACCTGGTCTGTCTGTGGACTTGGTCTAAGACCAGCAATGGTGAGTTGTCATTTTCTTTTTTTCTTTGAAGTGAACATTTAGTGGCAGCTGGTGCTGTGCTGTGATGCTTATGGAAAGGCCACCAGAAGGTAATGTCTTTTCTTGGCCTTTTGGATTTGAACTAGTGACCTGGAGGTGAGAAATTTTGTATTGTATTACCAATCCTTTGAGCCCTCCAGTGCACCCTGATATAACCATGACACTTGTTGTCATGTATGGCATGTCACATCCGTTCATGAGGAAAACCTACACCCGAAGGAAAGAGAATACTCTGTACAAATCCCATGATAGCAGCTTGGTAATTAACAGCTCCAGCTTCCCTGATAGGGAGATGACTAATATTAACTCATTGCCAGACTGTGTTAATAATCATAAATGGGGGGTTATCCCATATCAACACCCCCTTAGCGGGCTCTTGTTTTTGTTTCTCATTAACTAAAATGATTTTTCTTGTTAGTGGGAATAATTTTAATCATTACTATAGAGAGACCAGAGAGGCTCCAATGAGGGCTCCATGATATTCCAAGGTGGTTGTAATGTTCTCATTTATGAGAATCAGCAGTCTACAGGTAACAACTGGCTGTCATCTTCACTGATGATTCTCTGAGGGCAAAAAAAAAAGTCATTACAAAGACTGGTGAGGCTCAGTGTTGTTTTGTTAATAAAGGCTTTATAAAAACCAGTAGTAAGCCATCTGGACCTGGGGCTTTGCCAGGCTGGAGAAACTTAATAGCTTCTTAAGTTTCAGCAGTAAAAATTGGGTTATCTAAGGGATCAGCCATGTGGTCAGGAATGGTGGGGAGTTATGGTTTATTTAAAAAGGTGAGAGGGCTTAAGATAACTTTAAAAATTGGCAGAAAGTAAAGATGGACTCTTTGGATGAGCCCAGTTTCTAGTATCTCTGCAAAAAGAAATAATTTATGGCTTCATCTCAGCAACCTAGTTTACCCAGCTCATCTTTAGAGCTGCAAATAAACATGGGGAGGGAAGTTGCTACATAAAGAATTGTCAAATAACCTTTCTTCCAGGCTACTTCATTCATAAACTGAATGCCTGTAGAAAGACAAGTTGTTTGAGGTGAGTGTTAATGTGTCGCTTTGTGCTCTTGAGACTTTTCACCCCCTGGGTGGTGTTGGCGAAGGGAGAGGTGAATTTTCACAAATGCTTATGGGACAAACTTAGCCCTGGTAGCCTGTATTAAGAAGCAAACTGCCCAAGAGGTAACTGTCACCCCTGAGAGCCATCTTGTCTTTCTCAGAGCCAGGGGAAATCTTATTTATGCCCAACATTAAAAAATGTAAATGGAGTCATCTAATAGTCACCTCCTGAGAAAGAAATGCAAATGTCCAGGGATGCTGAGTGGAAATGTGGCCACAGACTAGGATGGGGGAGGCAATTGAGGGACAGGGAAAGGAAGAGGGAGAGGGAGAAGGAGAGGGAGAGGGACAGGGAGAGGGAGAGGTGGAGAGAGAGAGAGAGAGAGAGAGAGAGAGAGAGGAGAGAGAGAGTCAGTCTCTACTGAGCAAGATGGAAAGCTAAAATATTTATAAAAAGGTTTAGAGCCATCAGATATTACCCAAGTGGACATAGCTACAGGTAATTATAGAGTCTCACTAACAAAAACAACTTTCTCTGTCTTCTGTCTCTCTAAGGCATCAGAATAGGTGAAACTCCATTTCAGGAAGAAATAATTGAAAAGGATTCCGAACTTGTTTTTCTATAAAATATTCTTATTCAGTAGGTCAGGGTTGTAATTTTCATGTAGTAAGTACAGATTTGGGTTTGAATACCAGCTCTGTTATTTACTTCTCATGTTACATTGGTCATGTCTCTTGACTTAACATCTTCATTTGTCTGGATTTCAGACTCTTCATTTGTAAAGTTAGGACATCATTAGATGACCTCCCAGATCCCTTCCAAATACATTTAATGAACTAACTACTCATATCTTGGCTCTGGTAACCTAGGTTGCTGAGATGAAGCCATAAATCATTTCTTTTTGCAGAGATACTAGAAATTGGGCTCATCCAAAGAGTCCACTAGTGGGATCTGGGGATATGAGAATGAAATAGTCCGTGTCCTCGAGCAGTTTACATTTTGCTGGGGCTGAGCATGGATACAAATAAATCATGTGAAGAGAGAGAACTGTGAGGATCAGAACTAGTATCATGCTTGAGGTGGCAGTTCACCTGAATCTCCTGAAAAGAAGGATTTTGAAAGGTGGCTATGAGCAGAGACTGCATTCCAAGTATGTGGAGCAGCTGAGGCAGGGGATGTTATGGCGAGTGTATGGGCAACAGCTAAGTAGTTCAATTGAACCCAAACATCTCACTCAGTGAAATAAGTCCTAAGACTATGGAGGACCTTAAAAGCCAATTTGAGAAATTTGTCCTTTGTTTTATAGTCAACATGAAGTCATTGAAGGTTTTTAAGGAGAGAAGTAACGTGATCAGATCAAAGATTCTTTTGGCAGTTGTGTGAGGATGGAGTGAAAAGGGGAGAGACTGAGGGAATAGAGACCGATTAGGAGACTATTGGAATAGTCTAGGCAATGGGCGAGTATGGAGTAGTGGAAAGAATTCTAGACCTGATGTCAGAAGGCCTCCTAGCTTTTTGATTTTGGGAAAATCACCTAATTTCTCTGTGTCAGTTTCCTTAGCTCCAAAATAATGTGATTTGATAAAAAAAATTAATTTTATGATTTGATCCAAAATAAGATTTATATATGAGGAAGTAGTATGATTCTTATGATGCCTATCATAAGGGGATGTTTGTTGTAAGAGTTAAATGAGAGGACATAATCTGAACTAGAACCAAATTAACATAATCAAAGAATGGCATGAGTATAGGCTATTATTATAGAACTAAACTAATTTACCTTAAAAAGATTATCATTATTGGCCTTTAAGAAAATAGGCCAGGGTGCTTAGCTGGTGGGCCAGTGTAGCCCTTTGCCCAAAAGCTGTTAAATAAAACTTTCTACTGTGCTAGTGAAGAAGAATTGAGGAAATTGAGAATGAAGAAAGTCAAGCAAGTGATGTTTGTAAATGAACTATTTTCTTGGAAGCAGGAGAAAAATCTGTGAATCTAGGAGCAGGGAAGAGGACTAAAGATTCTGCATTTTAGTGTGTCAAATAGAAAGCAAGACTCAGACTTACTAGATTGCCCATTTGCTCATTTTCTTTCTCTTCTCCTACTGTTGTGTTTTTAAATAGCTTATTTTCTTTTTCTTGCCTTTAAATTAAATTAAAAAATACTTTTTGTGGGTCTGTTTCCTAGGAAGTGTCTGAAGTCTGGTTCTCTTTGCCCATGACTCTACTTAGAAGTCACCAGCACAACCTTCAGAGAGCTAGTACTTGCTGATAAAGCTGTAGAACCTGTCTTCTGTGGTCAGGGGAAAGAATGACCTTGATGTCTTTACATTGAATGTAGCCTACAAATTACATTTCCTTCCACTTTGGGTGAGGGAGGTTATTTCAGGAATGGGAATGTTCTTATTTGTTCACCAAAGGGATTGGGAAGAAATAAAGGAATCTACTATTCCTTAACACATCTGAATAAATTCTAAACATGTGCAAAGTGGTGGTGGAAGTTAAGATCCAAATGAATCGATAATGAGGGCATGACAGTTGGAGGATGTGTTCATGTTAGAGCTTAGAGCATAGACAGATCTGGGAAGCAAAACAAACTTAGTTCATTGCAATTGCAATTCTAATTATGTGTTCTTATCTATGGAACATCTGACTTGCCAGCTGAAGCCTTCGTAATACATCTACCCCATTAGAGTGTGAGGTCCCTGAGAACAAGACTTGTTTGACTTTCCTTTTTGTGTCTCCAGTATATAGCACTGTGCTTTGTACACAGTAGGTGCTTAATAAAAGCTTCATTCATTCATTCATTCATTTTAGAATGAGGATGGTACATTTTAATAGGAACATGCCCCCGCCCCTCTCTGCCCCATCATTTTACAGAGATTCTGAAAAAATGAACTAAGGTTCCCATAGCATTCCTGTCCTTTGAGGATATAAAAATATAAAATATTTTATCAGAGTACAAGTGTTATAAAAACCTTTACCTGCATTACCAGAACCTGCTTCTGCTGTATGTTTTTCATTACGATGGTCTGGGTATTTCTCTTTTTTTCAGTGTGGCACTGTTACCTAAAGGTACATATTTTTTAGATCGTTATAAGATTCCTAGTGTGATAACACTGGAGAAGGAAAAGCCCACACATGCAGGCCAGCCTCGGAACAGCATGAGCACCGATGGAGAGATTGGATGACTTCTTTCTGGACTGCACATCTGCAAAGAGCACCAGGCCCTACTTAAGCTGTAATCTATGGTTTTAAGGTCACTCCCAGTTATTATCTGACCGGTAATGACCACAGAACTATACATTATTGCTATTAGGAGCCATTTTTGTACTATTTTCAGTTTGTCTTTTTATTGAGAAGCTGCTGACACCCTCAGAGTTTCCCAGAGCCGGATTAGTGTGGCTAAAACTCAAAGCAATTTCCTTGGGTTGGGTGTTTGGAGAAGCAGACTCTTCTATGTTGGTTTTTGTTCACATGCTGTCTAAGAGGTGGAAGCTGGTGCTGAAATCTTACATTATTATTATTATTTTTTGCTGCCTGGGACTTCCAGCTTATAGAAGCTCGGTTTTCCTACCTCCTTCCCCCTTTTAAACAGTTCACAGGGTTAAGAGAGGAATGAAGTTTGTTTCGTTTCTATGCTGATTCTTTCCCCTGCACAATGATTTCCTATTGCTTAGCAGTAATTACCCCTTAACACACCAAAACCCACATTCCAGAAATTTTAAATAGTGTGGGTAAAAATGGAAGTATTAATAAAACATCAAGACCTTTAAAGCCAACTGTTTGGTTGAATATCCTTAGTAATATTTTGGAGCTTGGGGGAGGGGTAGAGAATTCACACCTGGGTGGGTCAACATTCTTCAGGTTTTTGCTTCTGGGGAATTACTTTGATTTTTCATAAATCTCAGAATGTTAATTTTATTACCTCTGAATTAGGAATTTTGCAGAGCAAAAATAGTAGAGTTACTTGGGGGAGGAGTAAAAAAAAAATTCAACTGAACCTAACCTTGAGTATTATCTTGCATCTGGATACAGAGTTAAGATGTGTATTAAAAAGTTAACAACTTTTAGTAAATGTAACACTGCTTTGATTTGTAATTATGGCTCTGAATATCATAGTTACTTCTCATTTCGAGAAAATGAGACTCGTTTGAATTAAGTTGATCTTTGAGCTTCAAATACTTAAGTATTGATTTTTGAAATATTCACTGTAATCTTAGAAAAGTCTGAATGGAGCAGCATGATATAATGGACAGAGGGCTGCCCTGGGAGTCAGGCAGACTTGAGGCCAAATTCTGATGCTGTCACATACTAGCTGTGTGACCATGGAGAAGTCATTTAAAGAGTCTGTATATTACAGATGCATTGCCCATCTGTATTGGTGAAGAGTATTTCCACATGGGCAGTTCCCCACAGAGATGAAATTATAGGCCCAGGCTATACCTTCTTCTCCCCCTAAAAGCATTATCATTGTTAGCTTTATTCAACTATTATATGCTGCGGTGATTCATAGTAGCTGTTCAGAAGGTAAAATAAGGAGAAAAATCAGGAATGTTGCCCTATGACGGTTTGACTCCAGATGGGAATCTTGTTCTCTGACATTAGCTTACATTTGGATAGTACTTGCAAGCTTTGCAAAGTGTTTCCTGGGAAACCTGTGAGTTAGGTAGTGGAGTATCATTTGCATTCCCATTATATGGATGAAGACACTGAGGTTTGTAGCTGTTAAGTGAACTGCTAGGAGTGGCTAGACTAGTAAGTGCCTGAGTTCAACATTTCCCCCCTGCTTCATACTGCTTCTTTGAGGGTATCTATTCAGTGGAACAGTTGCCTAGAAAGGCCTCCATAAGGAAGCTACATTTTTATTCCTTTCCTGTTGGACAGTGAGTTCATTATATTTGCCTTTGGAATTTATTATTTTTAACTGCTTTTTTTTTTTTTCACAAACGGCCGTAAATTTCATTGATGTCTATCTTTGTTTTCACCGCAGGGCTGCCTTACAAAGGGTTGCATTTACATTTTTAATGGATAATCTTATCTAGAAATAAGGAATGACAAAGTTACATTAATTATTGCCCTTGTCCAAAGTGGAAAAGAATCTCGATCATATATCTTTGTCCATTTATATAACTGTCTAATGGCAGATAACTTATACCTTAGTTGCTGCAGTAAATTAAAATTGTAATAATAATACTGATAATCCTGCCCAGAGAAGCAGTTTTATAAATCTTTAGCTTTGTGGAAAGATTTTCGGGAGATGTTCGTGTTTCTAAAAGGCACATTTTGAAGGCAGAGCTGAGCTTTCCTAACATGGATTGTTGTCATTCAGCTATTTTGAACCGTGATAATGCCAGCCCCCTGAATGTATTATTCTTTGTAATCTGCTCTCATCATGTTTTCTTCCACAAGAGAAATCAGATGTGTATAACATCATGTGCCATGTGATTTTTGCTGTCTTTGAGAGATGTTGAGTATTTGAATGATTATCCCTTTTATACCTAAGTACACAATTCCAAGAAGGTTTAAATCAATGTGTTAATTGGTAAGTGATACTGTAATTATATGTATAATCATGGAAATTTTGAATCCAGATTATTTACTTGCTCTCAGGAAATTAATCTACAGAGGTCATATATTAGATTGCTTGTTTATTAAGTGGGACCCCTGGAGTTATAGAATCCTGATTGGCTACACCCACAAAGAAATGTTCTTAGGGTTGGATCCAGCAGGTGTCAACAGTTCAGGGCTTGGAGTGCTTATTGATCCTGATTCAAACAGTTCATTAATCTAAGCACACATTATATAGATTTTTCAATGTAATTTTGAAAGAGTTGAAAAACTATATTGAATGATGAGAGATGATTCTCAAATTAAGCTTTTTATAGCACATCTCCCTTGGGATTGTGACATTCAAACAAGGAGAGGGGCTGGAGCATAGAGTAGTCGGGACTTTGTTTTAGCTCGATCTTATGCTTATGGTTGGGTAGCTGATAACAAACATTTCACATGTGCTTTTCATTCCACTCTTAGGAGTGGAGGATAAAAAATACTTTGACCAAGAAAGGATGTTCATAATGGTTCCAAAGACACAAGATATAACCCAATCAACATAATTATCAAAGCAAAAAAGTTTGGACCCATTGCGGGACTATAGGAAACATGACATTTTAGAACTCAAAGACATCTTAGACATCAATTTACAAATAAGGAAATTGAGTCCTGAGGAGTTGAAATGACTTGCCCAAAGTCATATAGTTAGAAAGTAGCAAAATGAGGACTAGTTCCTAGATATTTTGACTTTTAACCCAGTAATTTTTCCAGTTTGCCATGTAATCTCTCAGCAAAGGTCCAGAAAATAGGAAGAGGGGGAGGGGATATTTTTGTCCTGAAAGTAGTTTATAGTTAAATAACACTTTTGAGGTTTGCAAAGTATTATTAAAGACTCTTTTCTTAACTCTCCTCTTTCCTTCCCTCCCTTCAAAGTTTTCTTTTCATTTTTACAATCATTTTCCTTGAATTTGCTTACTTCCATAGAGCCATGGTTTCGTCAATGTGGGCACTTCCAACTCTGATCTTCACTGAGCCCAAGCTACACCTTCCACTTAACTAGGTCCTGATTTCTATTTCAGCTGGCTCTCCTCTTATTAAATGCTGGGCTTAGCTAGTTGTCCATCTGAAGTATCTTTCTAAGATATATGTATCAGCACACTAAGAGAGTAGTCTACCTAAGTTACAATACATTGGAGAAATCTCCCCATTTGTAAGAAAATGGAGAATTCTCATCATCTATAAGAAAACCTCTCTTTAATTTCAACTTTGCACAAGACAGGGTACAGGACCCTATGTCTAAATATACCAAAGGTGATAATTTTAGGAGCAAATCAAATTATACCTAATGCCTTTTTATGTTACTAAACCAACAAAGTGATTTTTAGAGCTCTGAAGGCTATTAAAATTATTCCGTGTAATTTAATTTTTTCTAAAAGTTCCATTTATTTTTTCCATTTCTGGAAACTTTGCCTCTCCAGTCAGGTCAAGCTATTATTCAAGTCAGGTCAGGCCTTATCCAAAGGCAGAATAAGTGGCTGCCAATATGATGTGATTAGAAGGGCATTCAAAAATCTCCTCCCAATTTTCTCACCCACTTGCTTACATATGAAATTCCTTTAATAGGGGATAAAGGCTTTCATTACCCAGTTAAGGATAGGTCTTAAAATAGCCTTGGGAAAAGTAACAACACAGTGGCTTAAATTCACACCAAGCCAAGTGACTAATATCAGATCCATTCAGAGAAACAGGTTTTGAGGACAGCTGGTAATAATAATAGCTAGAATTTATATAGGACTTTAAGGTTTGTAAAACATTTTACATACAAATGTAATACATTTTCACATTTGCTCTGCCCTCAAATCTGGTGAAGCATGAGGAAACTGAGACACAGCAAGTGATTTGCTTAGTGTCGCACAACCAGCAAGTGCCTGAGGCAGGATTTGAACTCAGATTTTTCTGACTGGAGGTCCAGCACTGCAACTTCTGCACAAGCTTAGCCACCTAATGGCGGGGAAACCAGTCGGGCTTCGGAAAGGTGGAGGCTTAGGGTACAGAACTGCAAGAGGGGACATCAAAGGCACACGGATTTACCCCGTAATTTTGTAGAGGACTGTTTATGATTCATGCTTTCTAGAAACTATAATAAAATACCAATATTTTGTTAGGTTTTGAAGAATTAATTGATTTGAACTTTATTTGATCAGTTCACCAGGAATGTCTGACAGCATTTCATGGAGTACTTGGAGTTCACTTAGTGTAACTCTAGGCACTTCGTTCAGTAAATTTCTCCATAATCAATAATCAGTCAATCAGCATTTTTCTCCAGCTAGTCATCGGCCATACATACACAAGAAATGAAATATCTCTACATTCAAAGACCTTAATTCAATCAGGAGAGACATACAAGTATATAAAGAATAAATATGTATATGCAGGAAATGCAAAATAAATCCGAGGCTGTTAAGGGAGGAGGGACCAAGAGTTGTGAAGGTGGGTGGGGAGGAGCATCCTGAAAGGTTATCTGCAGAAGGTTGGGCTTTAGCTGCTCCTTGAAGGACGAGACAGATTCTATGAGATAGAGGAGAAAATTGAGTGCATTTCAGGCAAGAGGTGGTGGTGGAGGCCAGTGCAAAGATCCAGAGATGAGAGATTATGAGCCACACGTATATGAGGAACAGAAAGATCTCTCGTCATTTCCCTTAATCACAGCCTTTCAGAGTTGGAGTGGACCTCCATGGCCATCTAGTACATATAGTATCACCCATACTCAAAAGGAATCCCTGCTTTAATATACCTGACCAGTGGGACCTTTCTTAGGTGGGAAGTTTTCAAAGCTATTTAATAATAGAAGGAAATTGAGTAGAATGAAGGGAGGAATCAGGAGACCCAATGTCTAGTGTAAGCTCTGCCCCTTACTGTATGGGCTCCAGATTCCTCATTTGTAAAATGAATTGGGAATTGGATGAGTTGCTCTTTAAAGGTCTCTTTTAGTGCCTTAATTTGTCAAGGACCAGAATCATGTTTTTTAATGCTCAGTAATAGTAAAACAACACTAGCACTAATGGTTCTATTCGGCAAGGTTTTTTGCCTGTGTCCAAGGTGCTCTACTGAGATACCTGAGGATGCAAAGACAAAACAGAACAAAAAAAGCAGTCCCTATTCTCAAGAAGCTTACATTTTACTGAGGGACTACAATAGGGGATCATTAATCAAGAGATGGAAGTGAGCTTAGATGTCATTTCATCCAACCTCATTTTGCAGATGAGGAAACTGAGTCCCAGAGGGGTTAGGAGACTTTCCCAAGGTGACATGGGGAGTAAGTAGAAGAGCTGGGATTCAGAACAAGGACTTGATTTTGCCTTTCTTTGCATTATCAACACTTTGCACAGTGCCTGGCACCTAGTTAGGCTTTAATAAATGCTTGGTGATTAATAAATTTTAAGATAATTTGAGGAGAGAGGGAGGGATAACTAATGACTAGGGGAATCAGGAAAGGCTTTCTTTAGGAAACAAAACTAAGGACTGTAAGAGACAGAATTGAGAAGGAGCATATTTTAGGCTTCTGGGGAAGCTTTTGTAAAGTCATGGAGGGTAGAGAATGGATGGCCAAGTTTGTGGAATAACAAATAATATACAGTTGAATCTGAACATAGAATACATGGAATCTGGAAAGGGAGGTGAGAGCCAGATTGTGAAGGCTCTTTAATGTCAAACTGAGGCATATGTGTTTTACTTTTAGGCCATAGGAGGCCATCAGAGATTTAATCTGATGGCTACTCTTTTGAGTACTACTAGGTAGCACTGTGTATTTATTTTTTCTCACTACATGAATTTAGCCGTGGATAAACAATATCTAAATATTGCTGGGTGTGGTATCATGGGAAGAGCACAGGCTGTGGAGGGTCAGTGGACCTGGATGCCATTCTTTCTTTTGATGTTTATTACCTGTTTGACCTTAACTTCCATAGGGATCAGTTTCTTCATTTACAAAATGAAGAAGTTTGAACCAAATGACCTTTGAAGACCCTCCAAGCTCTTGATCTTCGATCCTATAAAATGTTTGTTTTCAAGTATCCTCTTCATTATTTGTATAATATTATGGATGTCACTTTTTTTGCAAAGGGGTAGTTGAGAAAACAGAAGCCCCGGGGTTTGAATCTCAACACCCCCACTCACCACCATGTGGTCACCTAAATTAATTTCACTCATTTGAATGCTTTGTTTCCTCATCTGTAGAATGAGGCCAAGATCAAATGGCCTCTAAGAACTTTTTCAACTCTAAATCTTATGATAACACCATGTTGTCTTCATAACAATAAAAAATTTCACTATTAAAATATTGAGCTGCTATATTAGTAAAAAACTATTGCGCATTGTTTAACCATGATTCTCTCCAAGAATAACTTTTTTTTTTTAAAGTGATAGAGGTATTATTATTTTTCAAGCCAGATTCATTTCTTTAGTTTTCTTTTTTGTTACATAATGTGGTTTGGTAGGCAGGTTTCAGTTTCTTATGGAAGGTTTCCAAGAGTAAGGCTTTGGTGTTGATTTTGAAAGTTCTAGGAGAAAGTATAATATTGGAAGGGAGGCATCAGGCACTTCACCCCTTGAGTTTAATGCAGCTGAAGGCTTTGAAAGTGAGGTGGTAGGATGGTGGTGTGCAGGGATCAGGGTGGTCTTTATATGTATATAGGTCAGTTGGGTGGTTTCAGTTGAGGTAAAAATCATGTTCCCTGGGCTATTTGAAAGTCCCACATTACTTTAGGTTGTCCGTAGAAGGTCCGTGTTAAAAGCATATGTCACCTGGCACCAGCAACACATCAACCATTAATACTGTAGTTCAAAATTAGTTTGTCTTCTTGGCAGTGCCTTGAGGGAAGGACTGGAGAGCCAGCCATGTTATGATAGGAAGAGGGACTCAGAGAAGGTTGGGAACATGGGTCATCCTTCAGAAGAATAGGCCCACTGTGGCCTCTTTGAGAAGTGGGAGGGGAAAGATTGTGTCTGGCTCAGTATAGACAAAGTTGACTTTTGCTTAATTTTGCTTTGGCAGCCAGTAAATTGGCCAGACTGGGGTGGAAATTATAGTCAGGGTGGAGTAGGAGATGAAGGCACTTGGGTAGAAATGTATAGGGTCAGCCAGTGAGTGTCCTGAAGCCCCTGCCAGAAAATTGTACATGATTCACTGGGTAAGAGAAGCAAATGGAGTTAAGTAGGGGTGTGTGGTAGGACACAAAATTAATTTTAAAAGAATCTGACTTCGTTAGCCTACTTATGCAGCTTTTCAATGCCTTCAGTGCTCTGGAAAAAATAATCAAAGGAGAATTTAGAACTGTTCTCGGATTGTCAGTTTTTCATCTAAAAATGTTAATGTACATTAAACTTTTAATTAAAAAAAGCATATCCCATCACAAACTATTTTTAATGTGGAATATTTAGCCATGGTGTACAAATTCTATTCCAAGGTATACTAGGTTATTTAAGAAAAAGAGTTTGGTTTTGAAACGAACTGACTTGTTTCTTTCCCCCCTCCCCCATTAATTGCCTGTCAGATCATTCTCTTCAAATTGCAGTCCTTGCCGTTTGTATACATCATTATGTTGTTCAATGTAAGACAAGGTTGTAATTCAATCATGAGTATCTGCTGACATCATAAATGTCAAGAGCAGATCAAGCAGTTTATGGATGGAATAAAATACCAAAATCTCATTACGAACCTTTATAGCTTGTTTTTCTTCTTTTGGTTTTAAAATCACTGTATGATTTTGGAGACCAGGAGGGCTTGAAGTCAGCTTGATTCTGGCATTAGTGTTTGCACCTGATTATTTGAGAATGCATTTGACCAAGAAATGCTAACATTGGCAGGGATTATTTTTTCCTCCCCCTATTACATCTGCCCTTTTGAGTGTTTTGCTGTGGTTGAGACAGTGGAAAAAGTCAGAGGCTTAATAGGTTAGATGGGTGATTAGTGATTCTGCATATAGGCTGGCCACTACAGGCATCTTTTCCTTTCAGCTGCCTCTTGGAGAAGAAGGAGGGATTTACAGGTGTAGTAAGTTACCCTTCTAGGAGGTTGAAGGCAAGATGAGTGCTCTTTGTTAGTTCACCTGACCACTAGATGGCACTGTTGCCACAGGGAAAGATGGTCGTGGATACATAGTTTGGCTGTGAACTATAAAGCCTCCTTGAAGGCTGCAGTTGAAATAGGGCTGCCTTTGTGTTCCAGGCTTCTGTAGGCAGCATGGTTGTATGAATGGTAACACATGGATATCCAACAGCAGGATAGGCATTCTTCTGCACCATTTATGAATCAAGGATACTACTGAGTGGGGAGGGCTTGTTTGGTTAGGAGTTGGGCTTTGTTTGATGGGGAGTTTAGTAGGTGGAGTGGGAGGTTGAAGAGGGGTGAGAGATGATGAGAAGAATTGGAACTATCACATTTCCACAGTTTCTGAGCAGGACAATCTCCTCCAAATGAGCAACAGATGGTGTCTTGATCTATGGCCTCCGAGGAAGAAGAGCTCTTTTATTTGGTGTTCGGCAGCTGGAAGAATCTGGAGGGAAGTGGTCCTATAGTCGAGGAGACCAAGCTGCCTGAAGGTGGTATGTTGCATACAGACCTTCTTTGTGTTCATATTCTTCAGGCTTGAAGTTGTTTTTTCTGTCCCTGAAAAATACTACAGCATATGTATTATTGTGAAATACACATGGCACTGTTTGAAAAATATAGTTTTCTTTTCTTTTTGAAACAGAAACCCAGTATGTAAAAACAGAAGCCTCCCCTCTGCCCCCAAAAGGAAGGAGAACCAAAAGGATGCCTGAGAGGACAGCAGAATCCATGTGACAAATTTGAAAAATCCCAACAGGATCTTAGTGAAATGCAAGAATTATTGCTTTTATGGGAAGTTAAATGATCATAATGATTAACTATTGAAAGAAATGATACTGATTGAAAGTGAAGTATGATGAGACATCTAAAAAGTGCCAGCAAATGACCAGTAGGAAGAAAGGGCATTTCCTTTATAATTAAAATAGTAGAAACAGTTATAAGAAGATCTGTGGAATGGGGCAGAACTCAAAATATTCCATAGTAGTTGAATTCGAATATGACAATTTTTTCTTGATATTACAGAGAGTGTGTCCCTGCAGAGTTCTGTGTAAGATGAAATTTTGTGTATTGAACCATTTTTTTTTCTAATTGATTTTCCTAAAAGAAAGACAAAATAGGACAAAGTATCCAGAGCTAGGTAGAAAGAGCAGTGGAAGGCAGAAGACCCAGATTTTGGTCCTGGTTCTATCAGTAACTTGGTCTGTGAGATTGGGCAAGTCACCTGATTATTCTGGATGTCTGTTTCCTCTGTAAAATAATAGGATTGGACTAGGTGTTCCTAAAGGTCCCTTCCAGAATTAATTCCATATGTTTAAAGGCATTGTATAATGGAAGGATTACTAGCCTTGGAGTTAGAACCTCTGGGTTTGAGGCTGACCTTGAATAAGTTCTTTAGCTTTCTTGGGCATCTGTAAAATGTTCCATGTGACTTGATAGTGCCTCCCTTTCTTCTTATCCCTGTTTTAACCCTATAGCTACTGTTTGGCTGTTGATTCTGATTCCCACAGAGAGATCCAGGGTCGGTCATTTGAATTAAGTTAAAACCCTCCTTCCAGGTGGGTTCTCAGATGGGTCTTCATTTTCACTTGGATGGCAATTCTTTTTCTGTACCTGTTCCTCTTTTCTCCACTAACTTGATACCTCTGGCTATCATTCTGCACATGAAAAGCAGTCCTTTCCCTCCATAAATCTCCCCTGCATCCAGTGGCTTTTCTAAAGTCTTGTCTAGGACAGGAGTTCTAAACCTTTTCTGTGTCATGGACACCTTGGCCTTTCTACAGGTGAAGCCTATAGATTCCTTTTTATGTTTTTAAATGTGTAAAATTTTAAATAAAAAAAATGAAAAAGGAAGACAATTAAGCTGAAATACAGCTATCAAAACATAAAAAAAAAAAACAAAACCAAGCTCATGTCCCCTATCTAGGTTAAGAAACCCTGGTCTAGGGAAATGATATTATCCTTGTACAAGTAGGCCTATAAGCTTACTCTCCTTTTCTCTACCCCTCCAAAAAAAAATGCTTAGAAAGGTGTTTTACAACCCCACCCCACCCCCACAATGTAGTACTGCATTACACATTTGGGTCCAAAGTTCTTATCTCCTTTAATTCAGGGATCTTCAGATATAGGCAGTTTCCTGTTGTCACTACTACCGGTGTTTGTGCAGAGCTCTCTCGGAGGAGCACAAAACACTTTGCAAACATTCTCATTAATAAGATGATTAGTAACAAGCAGCTTGTTAATGCAGGTATCCTGGTGAAATTTCAACTTGGGTAATTACATCCTGCCACTTGTGAATTCCCCATGCAGTTTTCCTAGGGGAGGAGGAAATATGGGGAGAGGAGAGAAGACTTTATTTTCTGTCCTAAAATGTTGTATGCTTTTAGACTGTCAATGTTAGTGTGTCATAGAATAATAGAATTTCAGAGTAGGAAGGGGCTGATATAGATAATCTAGGCCAGACTTTACTGAGAGAGTGAATTCCCATGAGGTTAAGTGATTTGTTCAAGGTCACATAGGTTGAAGGCTTAAAGAGAGACAGGCTTATTAAGGCACCCAGAATACCTGTGTTGGCTCATCAGACAGGCTTCCTGGTATAGAGGTACCTGGGAAATGGAATTAATAATCACCAAGTAGTCTGGTAAACCTAGAACTAGAGAAAGGAAACTAATTGGTCTTGAGGGCTGTGTTGATGGTTATCTTTCTCACAATAGGAAGGTATCTGAACTGGAGCATTCATGTTAGTTGAGGGGCCTCTCCCATGAACATTGCAGAGAGGCAAAGTTTTTTTTTCTTCTACTCTTCCTCCCCTCCCCCCAGATTTTTTGTTGACTCAGACATTGTCTAATTCCTTATCTCTACTTAGTTAAACTCTTTTTTTTTTCCTTTGAGATCTTAAGATACTTTAGAAAAGGGAAGCAGGGTATTGAGAAGGCTTAGTTATATATTCAGACACCTGAAAACATTAATTGGAGGTTGGTATTGACTGTATTATTGTAAATATGTTTAATACATATTATTGAAGTTGCTAATATAACATAAGTTACATGTTATGTATATATATGTATATAAATAGATAGATAGATATAGACATATATAGATATATAGATAGTTTTTTTTTTAATGCATGGAGGCAAGGATGATGGTCTTTCTATATTTTTATGTCCAGGATGCTAAAGAGCTAACCTGGTTATTCTCAAGGAAGGTGACATTCCAACAATCCAAACCAATAAGTATTCATTAAGCACCTACTGCATGCTAGACACTGTCCTTGGTACTGGGAATACAGAACAAAAAAGAAACAAATTCTATTCTTAAGTAATTTAAATTCTACTGGTGGCTACAAGTCATAGGGAGGAAGGGAGATAAAAGTAAAATCCTTTGAGAAGGGAGGATGCAAAAATCGGAGGGGTTTTAAATTAAATGCCTTTCTCCATGTCTACTTCTTAGAGTAAACCTTGATCACAGCCATAGGTCATCCCAAGATGCTCTGGGAGCCACAATGAGGAGGAAATGGTAGGACTCCTGGAGATTTCAATAAGCAGTCTAGCTCAGTAAATGATTTTTTATTTTTTGGTGATTTGACTTATAAGTACAGTGACTGTTTCATATTTCACATTTGCAACTGTCCTTAACCTTGTGTATTTTGTTAAAGTGATCTTCCTTTGGGTCATTTGTTTGGGGGAGGGAATCTTGTGAACTGAGAAATATTCTTCTCTGGAACTTTCTCCTGGTATCTTGCTCTTTCGGGGTTTTTGCAGCCTTTTCTGCTCTTGGGCTTCATCACTTTTATCTTCTCACCTTTCCTCCTACTGAGCGTAAACAAAGCTCAGGGCCAAACACTAATAAGGCAATAAGTTTGTCTGGAAGGGTGGAAATGCAATGCCTTTTGAGTCTTCAACATTCATTCAGTAATAATGACTCCCGTTTATGTAGAGCTTTTAGCTTTGCAAAGTTGCTGAATTATTCTACTTTAAGGTTTGCAAAGTTGCTGAATTATTCTACTTTAAGGTTTACAAAGTTACCTCCTAACTCCACTTTTAGGTTTACAAAGTTGCTGAATAATTTCACTTTCAGGTTTACAAAGTTGCCTTCTAAATCCACTTTTAGATTTACAAAGTTGCCTCCTCAATCCATTTTTGGTTTACAAAGTTGCTGCCTAATTCCATTTTTAGGTTGCTGTCTAAATTGCCGTCTAAATTCCTGTAGCACCGTGAGGGTTCCTTTCGAGCTAATCCCACTAAGATATTCAGAGATCTGAACAGGGAGTGAGAGTTGAAAGAGTCCTTAGGGAGATCTAGCCAGTTCTTCACCTGGAGTCTGTCAATTTGTTTTAAAAGCTATTTTTAACAATTGCATTTTGATATAATTGGTTTCCTTGTGGTCCTGTATTTTATGTATTTTAAGCATTTAAAAATGTATTTTATGCATTTAAAAACATTATTCCAAGAAGCAGTCCATGAGCTTCATCAGAATATATATGTTACTTATTTAAAACATTATTCTGAGAAGACATCCAAAGGCTCCAACACACTGTTCAAAGACTCCACAAAAAAGACTAAGACACAAAAAAAGGCTAAGAACCCCGGGTCTGGTTTAATCTCCTAATTTCACAGATTAGGAAAATGAGACCCAAAGAATTTAAGTGACTTTTATAAGGATATAGAGCTGATGAGTAGTAGCCCTGGAATTTTAAACTCCATATCTTTCTAATGTAACATGCAATCTCTCCCAGTTATAGAAAAAAGGGGAAATTAATAGTTATCTTTGAATTAAAAAAAATTCAGTGCTTCAAAAAAAAAAATCTGTGACTTCTACTCTGTGGGTACCAACTGTGGGTACTCTGTGGCTAGCCACTCTGGCTACAACTACAGATCACAGCTCCTCCAGCCCTTGGAAGATGGCTTCAAGACTTTCTGTGACCAAACAATCCCTTCCTTCCTGGTATACCTTTTGGTGATTAGCTTTTCTGAAAGTTGCCAGAGCTTGAGTTTTCCTAACACAGCTTTTGAAAAACCATAGTCACCTCCACACTGTGATGAACCATTAAGGAGCAATTTGGTGGCCCCTGAAATCTTTTTACTTTCTTTTCATTACCCCTTTCCTCCCCTCCCAAATGCTCTGAATTTTCCTGTAGGCAGATGCTACTTTTCCTTTTACCTACATTTTATAACACCACATTTTCTATTCAAGTATGGCTTTAAACTTAATTATTGTTAATGTTTTATTAAGAAGCTACAGTTTTTAAAAAATCAAATATATGATTTTTAAAGGTTTGCTGCATTCTTAAGTAAAACACAGGCATTCTGTTACGTCTCAGGGCCAAAATTATTTCATTTTGGAGCGTATCCTAGAGTTATAGAGTCACAGAATTCTAGAATTGGAAAGGTCTCTCTCTTGTTTTACTGGTGAGGAAACAGAAACTTAGAAAGGTCAGTGACTTGGCCCAGGTCACACAAGCAAGCTGCTGACAGAGGTGAGACCAGAAAAGACATCTATTGGCCCCTATTCCTTTCATTGCTCTCTAAATTATAGAGTAAGTCAGTAGGAAAACAGGATTCAATTTATAGAAATTTTCTCTCATATAACCATCATTTGTAAATGGGGGAGCATAACAATAGCTGACATTTATATTGTACTTTTAAGGTTTTCAAAGTACTTTGCATACATTATCCCATAAAAACATAGTTCTGGGAAGAATCAACTCCACCATTTAGGAGTTTTATTTAATGCAGGTTATTTGAGTCACCTTAATACCTTGTCAGGGTGTTAAGGATAAATGAATTATATCCTATTCCACTGGATTATAAGTAGGTGACATTGTATCTTGGAATAATAAAATCCTAGATTTGGACCTGGAAGGCACCTTAGAGGTCTTCAGGGTCAATCCTCTCATCTTGCAGGTGAGGAAATTGAGACCAAGAGAGGTTAAGAGACTTGCCAGAGTTCACAGAGGGAGCAGTTGGCCCAGCTGGGATTTGAACTCTGGTATTCTGATTCCAAATCCAGCATCCTTTGAATTGCCTTTCTGACTCTCTCAAATGACTGGATATAAAAATGGGCTTGAAAAATCAATCACGGCAGAATTTCTGAGACAGACTTTTAGCATAGCAACAGGAAAACAATTTTTCATTCCTTCTTATTTGAAAAAGGGGTTCTAAGAATTCTGGATGCTAGCTGATTTTGGTTCCTGGGATAGAGGAAAGATGAGCAAAAAGGTTCTGTTTTGTCTGGTTCTCAGCATCACATTATATATGATGAGGTTTTTCCTCTGTAGGCCCTGAGTCACCACCATATCCTGGTGAGTACAAATGGTTGGACATTAAATGATCATTATGGTGTCCCTTGTATGACAGAATCCTAGAGTGGGAAGGGACCTCAGAGGGCATCTAGTCTAATTTGTGTCTAAGGAGTTCTTCTCTCTTTCTCCTACATTAGACCTTTTGACTTTTTCTCCTGTTAATGACTATCATTTATGTCAGGTCAGTTAGGTGGTATTGTAAACAGAGTGCTGGGCCTGGAATCACAAAGATCTGAGTTCAAATTTGGCCTCAGATACTTATAAACTGTGGAACCCTGGGCAAGTCACTTAACCTCTGTCTGCCTCAGTTTCCTCATCTGAAAAATTGGGGACAATAATAACACCTGCCTCCCAGGATTGTTGTAAGGTTCAAATGAGATAATTGTAAAGCATTATTTAAATGTTAGCTATTATTATTATGTCTAATTTTTTCATATCACTCATTTACCAGTATTATATATCCAAATTTACTTTCCACCATTGGCTCCTCCCTTGTAACAAAGAAAAAAAAATTGAGAAAAATGCAACCAGGTGACCTGTTTCTCTAAGTGTATGCGTCATTATACACGCAGGTCCCTCCACTTCTATCTAGAGGAGTAAAGTAAGTTTCCTCTTTTCTCTGGTTAAAAAGTAGAAAAGTGGTTCTATAGAACAGAATAGATAAGCAAGAAACTTTCCACTTTTGAACAGCACTTATTGTTAGGAAATTTATTCTTACTCTGAGCTTAAATCTGCCTCTCAGCAGATTCCACCCACTTTTCATGATTCTGCCATCTGGGTCTAAGCAGAACAAGTTTAATCTCTTTCAAATCACCAGCACTGGATTTATAGTCTGAGTACTTGCATTGGACCCCACAACTCTATCACTTTCCTGTCCATGTGACCTTGGGTAGATCATTTCATACCTCTGGGCCTCAATTTCCTCATACGTAGAGGAAACTTGGCGTAGTAGGTAGACAGCTACCTGAGGCACAAAGATCTGGGTTCAAGTTCTGATTCTGACATACTGAGCAAGTCACTTAGGCTCTCAGAACCCCCAGGCAACTCTCTAGTATCATACATTACAGAGAAGGGGGCAGATCTACACTGGCAAATGGAACTGATGCATTGGTAGGAGTTTCTTCCCAGGGAGTCCCCTACAATGAAATCATAGGTCCAGACACTCCCTACACCCCTCCAAAAAATTGAGGGAATTGGACTCTGCAGTTTAACCTTTCATTGAATTTTATTATCCTGTGATCTAAGATAGTTATCCTATACTGTCCAGTCTTCTCCAAGCTATATATGCCCCTAAACATTTATTTCAGGGAGGACTTTCTTGATCTAGAAAGATTTTGTTTAATATATTTTGAAGTTTTTCCTCAAGATTCTTATTCCTATACCGACATGGGACAGGGCCAGGGTAGTGATCTGCTGTCTCTGTGAAAGGATGCATAAGCCTCCAGTGTTCTAAACAGTAATCCTTCTACTAGTCATATGCTTTAGTGGCTTCCTGAAGGAAGTTGCAAAGTGACAGTTTAATTTTAAAGAAAATATTTTCATATGTAACTTGCAGTTTATACATAGAGAGTAATGAGCAAAATGGATGCAGCTGTCTTTTAAATTAACCCCTGATGCATTCAGGTTTAGCCTTCCCACTGAAGTGATAATGCATTCAGCTTCCACTCTCTGCACAAGGATGTTTCTGATCTTTCCAGGATCAAAGGGACCTGCAGTAGGGAGGAAGATGTGCTCACCTTGCTGTCCTCTGATGCCTATGGCTGACATAGCTTAAAGAGAAAAAAAATTCAAAAATAGGACAGTTAAGGAAAACATCATGACATCGTTCTTGTCACCAACCAAACAGAAAGAACCAACTGTTGGAACCCTGAAATGTAACCAAAAAGGTCCCCACTCCCTGGGGAACATTTTTAAAGGAACAGCAGTATTTCCTTCAGCTCTAAATAGCATGGCTAGGAGCTGGATTAATGTTCCCACTGGGGTTTAAACAGTTAGTGATACATTGTCATGTTTGTGAGAGGCTGCTCTTGGTGCCTCTGAAACTGGTAGCCCATTACTCAGGTAGTTCTCTCCATGTCAGGTTTCCTTTACAGGGGGCCAAATGGAACAAGCTGTGAAGAGAATTTCTTCTGAGGCTAGAGATCCCTGAACCAGTCCTGTGTTTACATACCCACATACATATGTTTTTATTCTTGGCATAAAAATCATTTTTGCTAAGTGTTAGGAAAGAGATGAAACCAATCCCAGATTAATAGATGGAATGTTTCATACATAGAGTGGAGTACATAGAGTTATTTTTAAAAATTATGCCAAATGATTTTTAAAACAGTAAGCTCCCTAGGTTGTTTAATTTTGAAATCCATCACTCAAGCAGAGACAGTTTGCAAGTATGTGTGACACTGGGGAAGAAGGATTACCACTCACGTGAAGCATGAGGTTGTAGATTACCAGCGAAATAGCACAGTGAGATTAACTAAGGCAACAGTCACTTGGTATATAGATGTAACGGCTGGTGTTTATTTACAGCCCAACATTCCTGGTATGACGACAGCATTAGGAAGGGATTGGGGGTGGGGGTGAGGGGTAGGTGCAGTGTGTACAAGTGTACAAGTTAACCAGAACGTATCACGCGTTCAGTAGCAATGCATTTTTTCCTCCCCCTGCAGCTGCATCATTAAAAACTTGATGACATTTTATGTGCAGAACTGCAGTGGTTGCTTCCTTCTTAAAATACTTTTCCAAAGCACGTGCCTCTCTAATGCACAAAGAGAGCTCATGTAACATTTCCTTGTCCTAGTGTCTTATGACCTGGGAACCAAGCCTTTAGTGTATTCAAACAGCAGGAAAAAGAAGAAAACTCTTGGGAGGAAGTCTTAAAGCAAACTCAGAGTAGGCAGTTTGTTTTAAAGTTGAGTTTGAATAAACCATTGTGGAAAGAGATCCCTCCCAGCCCCCCAAAGGTTTTCCTCCACAAGTTAAGTCAGGAGGCTGGATAAGCCAGTGCCCCAGAGCTGTGGAAAGCCTGCCTGAACCCTGTTTGCACACGTGTATGCCTGTGTTCAGCAGAAGCACAGTTAGTGATGTAATGGGAATTTCTACATCATGCTTGTATGTCATTCACACAAATAGAGCATCATGGGAGCCGGGTTAGATTGATGTCCTCTCTAAGAATAGCACTGATTATAGCACAGATTTTCCCATATACAGAGCCATTTTTAATTCACTGCCTACTGCAGCTGCCAGCCTGTGGAGATAATTCCTTCTAGCAGAATAGCTCTAGATTATTATAGGGAAATCAAATTTGCATAAAAGCATTTTATCTCTTTTTTCCCCCTTGTCAAAGTTACCAAACAGATACTGTCAGTTACTTTTGGGGGAAGAACTTTTTTTTTTTTTTTGTCTGGGAGAGGGAAAGTAACTTTTTGACCAAATGGCTATTTTACAAAAGAAACAAACAAACAAACAAACAAATGAACAAATGAAATCAACTTCCAATGCAAGTCTTTGTTTACTTTTAATAAAAAAAACTTGTCAAATACTATTTAACAACAATGCTTTATACTTATGTAGTGTTTTCAGAGCACTTTCTCCTTCTAACCTTTAATTCTTTTGATTTTATGATTTGATTTTAACCTTACAAGTTAGACAAATATTGAAACTGGGAATAAATAGTTTGAGTGATATGCCTGGGGTCTCAAAACATAAGACTGGGACACAAACTGAGGTTTTGGGTGCTGAGGCTGGATTTTTTTTTTTTTTACAATTTTTTCTAGAGTTGTTTCTCAGTATAGCTGTTGTTAGATCACAGACAGAATATTTCTCCTCCTCATTTTATTTAATTTTTCAGTTAACAAGCATTTATTTTCTCTCTAGCACCCCCTATTTAATTAAAAAAAAAAACCTGGGACAGCTACGTGGCACAGTGAAAAGAACACCAGTTCTAGAGTCAGGAGGATTTGAGTTCAAATTTGACCTCAGACACTAGCTGTGTGACACAGCTAGATTACTAGTTGTGTGACCTTGGGCAAGTCACTCAAATCCAATTGCCTTGCCTTCCCTGCTCCAAAACAACAACAAAAACCAAACAAAAGACATAAATAAAAAAAAACAAAACCTTTTTGTAACAATGTGTATAGTCAAGCCAAACAAATTTTTGCACTGTCCATGACTAAAAATGTATGCCTTGTGCTGCATCTTGAATTTATCATCTCTTAGGAGGTGGGCGGCATAGGTCATCATTAGTTTAAGAGAATAAGGACTGGTTATTGCACTGAACAGAGAGCTAAAGTTTTTCAAAGTTGTTTTAGACTAAAGATTTGTACTTCTGGGGCCTTGTGCATGATGATGGCACACTGACTGTTTTTCAGTCCCTTAAATTTTTTTCCCCCAGCTCACTTCTCTTTTTAAAAGGGAGAAGAAATTATGTTTCAGTTAGATAGGTTTGCTTTATATTCCCTGAACTCAGAATTCCATCTCTCACTTCCATTCCTTTGCATATACTGTTCTCCTCTCCCTGGAATAGACACTCTTCATCCCCCACCACCCCAACTTCTTCGAGTTCCTTCCTTCTTTTAAGACTCATCCCAAGTGACCTTCCTAAAGAAGTTTCTTCCTAGTTGACAGTGCTTTTCACCTCCTCAAATTATCCTGCTTGCATGTATTCATCATGTTAGAGCATCCTTGAGATCAGGTACTGTTGATTGTTTTCTTTCTTGTACCTGGTGACACCTGGCACAGTTCTTTGCAACATTCAGAAATACATGCTTGCTGACTTGAACCAAATCCCATTTCTCTGTCATGACAGCTAGGTGACTCAACATTTACCTGTCAGTTCACTGTTCATTGAAGTCATGGTGCTTTTCTTTGACTTCAATGATGCCATTGTATTAGCCATACAATAATGATGCTCATGCTTTAATTTCCTAAGGGCTCTCACCGCAGTGATTCAGTTGCTGAACCCTTTTGAGAGGGACACCTTAGGGCAGCGATTCTCAACCTATGGGTCGCGACCCCTTTGGGGGTGGAACAACCCTTTCACAGGGGTCACAGGGGTCACCTAACACCATTGGAAAACACATATTTCCGATGGTCTTAGGAATCGCTCCAGGCGGGTCTGCCCACATGCAGATACGCCCACATATGAATATTAAAGGGTGGTGCATTAGGAAGCTTGAGAACCACTGCCTTAGGGGGATGAAGAAGAAGGTCAAGGATCATTTCTCTGTTGGTTTTGTGGATTTTTATGTGATATTACACAAAGGACATTAGATCTGCAGTCAAGGATCTGGGTTGGAATGCTACTTTTGCTCTTTACTACCTTTCTGACCTAGGCAAGTCACTGGATTGCCTTGGTAGCTGGTAGCTAGAGTCTCTTGCAGCTCAGAATCCCAACATTCTGTAGCCAATAAAAGATTCTTTTTAGTAGAAATGTGATATTTATATGTGAGATCCCTTAATGTAATTGATAAATACCAATTTGATGCAGCAGCTTAATTCAATCATTTTGATTTAGCTGTGGAAATGATGTTACACAGGTGCCTAAAAATAAACCTGAAGGTCCAAGTGACCTGTTGGGTTGATGTTTGTGCTGTGGGGTGTCCTTTGGCCAGTCACAAACCTGGGCTTGGCTGCAAGCCACTGATTTTTGCTCTAGGGAAGCCTGGATGGGCACTCTTGACAGACATTGTGGAGGGGATTCTTGTTCCACATAGTGATTTAATTAAAAAACTACAAACAAAAGTGGTTCTCTTCAGTTAGCATTTATTAAGCACCTCTTATATGGCAGGTACTGTGCTAAGCACTGGGGATATGAAGAACGGCAAAATCAGTCCATGCGTCAAGGAGCCCGCATTCTAATGGAGAGACAACACACATGTAATTAGGTACATAGAAGATATATACAGAGCAGATGAAGGTCACATGAAAGGAGAAGACATTACTAGATAGGAGGAGTTAGGAAAGGTCCCCTTTAGGGTGTGGCACTTGAGCTGAGTCTCAGAAGAAACCGTGGAATCTGGGGTGTGCAGTTGAGGTTGGGGGGTAGGGAGGGAGATCGTTCCTGGCATGGGGGACAGTCAGTGTAAAGGCAAGAAGATGGGACACAGTGCAAGTAGGGTTTTGCAGCTAGCTTGTAGCATGTGTGCAGGGGAATAAGGCATACAAAGATTGGAAAGGTAGGGAGAGGCCAGGTTATAGAGAGATTTCAATGCCAAGCTGAGTTAGATTTGATCTTGGACAGTATGAGAAGCTCATTGAATAGAAGGGTGGTGTGGCCATTCCTATACTTTAGAAAAATGGCAGCTGAGGATGAATTGGAGTGGGGGGAAGTTTGAGGCAGGAAGAACCAGTTAGAAGGTGTTGAAGTAATCTAGGCGTGAAGTGATGGGGTCCTCACTAGCATGCGCGCATGCGCACACACGCACACACACACATTCCCCTCTTCCTCCTTATCAGATCTTGCCCCCAGCCCTGCCACTTTGCACAGCATTGTGTTTTGCAAAGTAATAGTCCTGAAATGATCTCATAATATTATTAATCATCGTTATCATCTTTGGTGTCTCATCACTCGAGTAGACTAGAAGTTCGACCAGAACAGGAATTGTATCTTATTTAAACTTTGTGCTTTTCCCAGATCCTAGCAATAATGTTCTTTGTGCGAAAAGTGCTTAATAAATATTCGAATAATGAATAAAAGGATGGACTTCAAGGGATGGACTGTCTATGATTCTATAAAATGCTTTGTGGTTTGTGTATAGCATGACCACAGGAGGCACTTCTCTATATAGCTTGTTGATATTTGACAATTCACCAGCGCTTTCTCTTTTCATTTCTTTTCTTTTCCTCCTTCCTTCTTTCTTTTCTCACCTCTTCTATTCTTTTCCTTTCCCTTCCTTCCTTTATTTTTTGGCTAAGGTTGTCAGGAAAGGTTACACATTAACTCTTTGCCAGTTGTTTTTAACTTAGTGTGAAAGAGTTGATTAGATCTTTCTCTAGGGAACAAGTTTCCATAGACTACTGAGGGGGCCTTAATTGTCTTGGACATCTAAGGAAGTGGGACACTCTCCCTTGACAGACACCCCCACCTCTTTGGCTCTGGAAATGGAATTCAGCAGCAGATGCTTAGTCAGAGGGCTATCAAGTACTGCCATTGCTGCCACTCAGTTCTCTGTCTGGATCCTTGGGTCTCAAAGCTAAGAAGTTCTCTTGTCTAGGCTACGGTAGCTCATTCAAGGTCATTGAATTTTGGAGCTAGGAATCAGCCTTTGAGATTGTCTCATCCAACCTTCTTCTTTTACATGGGAGGAAATTGTAGTTGCCTTGCCTAAGTCTATAGAAGCAAAGTGCCCAAGCTAGGATTGAAACCCAAGCCCTTTGACTCTTTGCCCATTAAATCACACCTGTCCTGCCAGAGAACTTTGGCAAAGCAAGAAGATGTCTGGGCCACCTTTTAGGGGCTCTCCAAAACCTAGCCTAAAAATAGTGAGAGCATGCAGCACAGTATAGCTCTGGGCTTGGCTGTTGCAAAGTGGGAGGCAACCCCTTACACCCTACCCCTCCTCCCCCAGTTGGAATATTTCCTTTTCAGCCTCAGAAACTAACTGATTTCCATTTTAGGAAAGACTTAGGTCATTGGATGTGAGCCAGTGTATGTTAGCTTGGTATTTGGTCCTTTTTAAGGTTATGGTGATAATATTAATGAGGTTGGGGGGGAGGGAAGACTCACAAGAGAGTGACATCTGAAGATAGCATGGCCTCTATGAGGTGGTCATTAATTAACAGTGTGTGACTTGGAGAAAAGTCACTTAAACTTTCTTCTCTTCAATTTCTTTGGATGTAAAATGAAGCAGGTTGGAGATGATCCTGATTGTGTATTCCTCATATGTTCTATATCTACATATATTCTTTCTGAGATTTTAATATTATTCCCAGATATTATTAACTCATGGTTTAATTGGAGCACATTTTAGTGTAATACTGTTTATAATGACTATAATATAATATATGTCAAATGCCTTCAATGAGGACAAAAACAGAATCAGGTCAGCTACTGCACTGCTGGTAAACTATCTTGAAAAGGCTACAAGCCAAGAATGAAGTAGAGGGAGAGTTGATGCTTGACTTTTTGTACATAGATGATTGCATACTCAATGCAGCCTCTGAGACAGAGATGCGGAAAGAGTATGGATCAATTCTCTGCCACTTATTCTAATTTTGGCCTGACAATCAACACCAAGAAAACAGAGATCCTCCATCAGCTAGCACCAGACCATCCATATATGAGACCATAGGTCATAGTAAATTGGAGAAATTTTGAATGGTGTGAGTAAGTTCACTTACCTTGGCAGCATATTTCCCAGAGATTTCCACATAGATGAAGAAGTATTGCCAGAGCTAGCTCAGTATTTGGAAGGCTCTGAAAGTCTTGTAGAGAAGAGGTGTTAGACTGACTACCAAACTGAAGGTCTACAGAGCCATTATACTGTCTCCATTGTTGTATGCCTGTGAAACCTGGACAGTCTACCAGCACCATGCCAGTAAACTGAACCACTTCCCCTTGAATTGCCTTAGGAAGATTCTGAAGACTACTTAGTAAGACAAGTTACTGGACACTGAGCTCCTCAACTTGGACTGCTGAGCAATCAAACTCTATTGCAGAGAATGCAACTTCAGTGGTCTGGCCATGTAGCCTGAATGCCAGTGCCCATTTACCTAAAAGACTATTTTCTGGACAACTCAGGTACAAGAACACAAGGCAAGCACTCACACAGTGGTGAGATGAAGTGCTGTAAGGACACTCTCAAAGTCTTTCTGAAGAACTAGTATCAATTGTGAGACTTGGGAGACACTGACACTGGACCACCCAGCATGGCATGCCTGCATCAAAGGAGGTCACATGCTCCATGAGCAAGCAGAATCCAAATTGCAGAAAGGAAAGGTGAGCTACACAAACTGGATTCCAAATGTTCTAATGTACTCTTTGTGCCCAACCTGCAGAAGAGTCTTCTGAACTCATATTGGACTGATCAGCCACAGCCAGACATGCTGTGCCCTCACTCATACATCATGACATCATTGGTCCTCTTCAAAAATGAAGGAAGAACAACAAAAGTAAATTGAGCTGCTATTAGTGCTCTCCTACATAGGGTGGTTCATTGGGGGCAATAGAAGCAAGCCAGTGTATGGGGACAGGACCAAGTAAGAATTTAACATCTAAAATCAAGACATGCACCTGTTTTCCTTTTAAATAAAACTATCTTAGTTTTGTGTGACTTGGTATGGTAGCAACTGTTTAATCAACAAACATTAAGCTCATATATACACACACACACACACACACATATATACATCTGTATATGTTACATGTGAATATATGTATACACACATAGATATCTTTCTCTATGTGTGTGTATAAAATGTATATACATACCAGATTCTATCCTAGTCACTGGAGATACTAAGACAAAAATGAAAGAGCCCTTGATCTCGTAAGGAAAATAACATATACATATAAAAGTCTAAGGATAGGACTGGACCTAAATTTCTTTAGTCTAGAAAACTCCCTCAACAATTAAGATTATTACATCTTCTCTAACTTATCTTCTTCAGAATTGCCTAGGAAACTGAGAAATTAAGTGACCTCCTTGATGTCACACAGCCAGTCTGTGTCGGAGACAGGACTAGAACCCAGCTCTTGCTGGTTCTGAGAGCCTTTATTCACTCTGCCATGCTGGCATATATAAAAGCAGAGAAGAAGGACATGCAAAGCAATGGGGGCGTGTGTGTGAAAGCAAGGCAACAGCAACTGGATGTATCAAGAAGAGGAGTATAGTAAGTGAAATTTGGAAGTGGTGGAAGGATGAGAAGAACATAGCTTACATAGTTGGGCCCCTTGTTTAGTTTTTATATGCTTGGAACATAATAAGCTCTAAATTAATGCTTATGAAATTGAGTCCAGGGGATCATACCTTGTATCTTCTTCTAGAACTGCTCACTTATTTGGGTATAGTAGGTGTTTGATAATTATTTTTCGAATGTTTGAGTATATGAAAGGATACAGGCTGTTCTCCCCATTTGAGGGAGATATCCTCTAGGCCAGTGGTTCTCAGTTGGTGGGTTGTGACCCCTTTGGGGGTCAAATGACCCTTTCACAGGGGTCACCTAAAACCATCAGAAAACATATATTTCCGATGGTCTTAGGAACTGAGACACTGCTCCTCTATTTGTCTCCAGGTGGGTCCGCCCACATGCAGATACGCCCACATATGAGTATTAAAGGGTCGTGGCATTAGGAAGGTTGAGAACCACTGCTCTAGATGTTTCAACAAATCTGAGTGTGCCATTAATTAGAGACCAAACGAGAAGGTTAACAAAAGTGATCCATGCTCATAGTAGGCATAAGTTTCATGAGAAAAGAGCCACAATGAAATAGAAAGAGGTTTGTACCTGAAGATTTCTCCCTGGTGTGGTGTGAAGAACTAAATGAGGGCATTGTGCCTGTGGAGAAAGAGGGCTGAATTTGGAATTCATTCCCGTGTCCAGATCCCAGCTCTGCTATCTACCTGCTATTGTGTTATCTGGGCAAATCATCCATCTCTGTAGGCCTCAGTTTCCTCATCTGTATATTGAAGAGTTGAACTAGGAAATCTCTAATATCCCTTCAAGCACTAAATCTGATGAACCTCTGATATCAAAAAAGACAACTGTGATAAGAAAATTCAAATTCCTTTAGGGAAGGGGCTATCTGACATCACTTTGGTGCTCCCCCTTCCGTCCTCAAATTATGTTGACTGATTGTATTTTTCTACCCCATTTTTCAAATAGCAACCTGACTTCAACAACCTATAGGAAAAATCAAGGGCTGGGCAGGTTCTGCCCCCTGGTCCTTCCTTGTCACCATCTTGCTCTGGGCTGTAGAGTGACTATTGGGAGAAACAGTAGGGAAGGGCATGACTTTGCTTTAATAGAAACAACACAGGAATTGGGGTCAGGATGCCTAGGTTCATATTTTATCTCTGAAGCTTATTTGGCATGTGATGATCATGGCCTTAGCAAGCTAAGCCTCAATTTCCTTGTCTGTAAAATGAAGATAATAACTATTACTTTTGCTACGGCAAAGTGCTTCAGAAATGTTAATGTGCTCCAGAAATCTGAACTGTGATTGTTATTTTCATTAAGTTCCTAGAATGTTCCACCCCCTTTGGAAATGAGAATATTCTTAAGTATGCCATTTCAATTTTGGATTTTGAAAGCAGGAAAATGAAAACAGGAGGTCTAATCACCAACTGAAAAGGAAGAATTTAGAACCCAGTCGATGCATAAAATAATGTCATTACCATTTTTCAAAGAGTGCTGTCCTTAAATGACCATGATGCTTACTGGACCACTTAAGAGTTTTTCTTCTGGTATTGAAGCCAGGTCATTCTTATTTTGCCACCTGGTATCCATCTGTTTTCTCCCTTTCTGCTCCCCTAACTCCCTGTCCATGTTGTTGTTGTTGTTGTTCAGTCACTTCAGTCATGTCTGACTCCTTGTGACCCCGTTTGGAGTTTTCTTGGCAAAGATATTGGAGTGATTTGTCATTTCCTTCTCCAACTTATTTTACAGAGGAGGAACTGAGGCTAACAGTGTTAAGTGACTTGCCCAAGGTCACACAGCTTGTGTCTGAGGCTGGATTTAAATTCATAAAGTTGGGTCTGATTCCAAGCCCATTGCTCCATCCATTGCTCCACATAGCTGCCCTAGCAACTCATCCATAGAACACACTTAAAAGATTTTTATAAGGTTTTAGCTGGAGTCCTTCAAAAAGAAGCCCTCTTTTCCCCTTGGCAAAGAGCTAAGTGGTTTTATAGGCAGCTTGATCTTGTGACTTGCGCCTCAGCTCAGCACCCACAATGAGCTAAACTACCCTATCAAGGTTTATGAATCACAGAAAATCACTGTCTGACCAGTTGTCCCATCGTTATCATATTCAAGTCAACATTAGCCATAGGACGACACTGAAGTAACTGTGGTAACAATGATATCTAGCATTCATGTAGCACTTAAAGGGTTGTGGAACATTTTTCATTTATTTCATTTGATCCTCACTCACAAAAGCCTCATGAAGTTGATGCATGTGACCCCCATTTTACAGTTTGAGGATCTGAGACTGAGAAAAGTGACTTGTTCAGGGTCATGTAACTAGCAAGTGACTGAGGAAGAATTAAAACTCGGGTCTTCCTGACTCCCAAGTCTAGTGCTCTATTAGCTCTGCCACTTATCTGTCTTAACTATTCTGCCTTCATTAGACATCAAATTTCATGTTTCTCAAAAGGATATACAATCTTATCATTGTGAAGATTCCATCCAGTGATATGGAATGCACCTCACCCATGCCTGCATGTCTTGTCTGATTCTCATCCTCGTCATCTGGAAAGTTAACCACAGGGGTTCTCCTTGACATCTCTTACCATCTCAGGGATGGCAGTAAAGAGCATGGTCTCTCCATTTGTTTTTTAGGTCCTCATTCTTGCCATGTGACTGGCCCATCTTCTTTTCATTCATATGTTTCTTTGTGTGGTGTCACTAGAACTTAGTAAAAAGGAAAAAAAAAAAAACAACCCCAAACTGTCAACCTCATTTCTTGCAACATTTCTACAAGTTGTTTTATTTGACTGATGATAATTAGTTTCAGCCAAAAAGTCTAAAAGTTGAATTCATCAAAACACAGGAAAATGAAGATTTTTTTCTTTTGTGTGTGTGTGTTCATGTATCAATATAGAGAAATATGGGAAATATTTTTAAAGACAATTGCCAACACAAGCCAGACCAAGGACAAGGCTAATCAAGTGAAGGTGAAACTCATTAAGTAGATGTATGCTAAGTGATGTATGTCAAAGTTTTGCAAACTGAGTAAGACTTGGTCAGCAATTTGCTTGGGCTATTTCTAGTGAACTGGGAGCCACATTTGGAGATCTCCATACTAGATTTGCTCTCACCTTGTGTTCTTATAACAAATTTACTTTAAAAGCATATGATGTTTACTTGGGTACAACCATGATTAATAACAGCAATGAGATTTGGGGGGAGCCAACAGACTGGAACGGGAACTGTGGAGGGCAGACAGCATCGTCACTCTTCTCCATTAATACTGGCAGTTAAATTAAATAGCTCTTCTCTACCATCCTCTAGTTGGGACCCTGTGCTTGTTAAAGAGCTTGCCAGTTCCTTTCTTCTGGCTTACATTTCAGCCTGGGATTGTTAGCCATTGGCTGAAGCATCTGTAGACCCCATAGCACTCTCCTGCATGAGCATTTTGTGGGTAAAGCTATAGAATGGTCTAAAGTCATCCATGAGGGAGCTATCCTTAGGCTAAAGCTGAGGAAAGGACAGAAATGTGTGTGTGTTTCATATAACTACATATCACACATATGTTTATAGTACTGATGGCATAGTAATCCATTGGGTTTAGTGTTGTGCCTTCTGGTTGACTACCCTCTTCATTTGGAGCCCAAAAGACAAAACTCAGTGACCAAAGATAATGGTAATCTGAGCAGAGAGAAAGAGAGATAAATAAAATACTTGCTGTTTTTATACTTGAGCAGGCCTGTTATCCCTTCTCAGAGTCCTAGATAAGGAGCTTTGCACAGTCTGCACTAGCTGAGGCATTGGGAAAGCATGCAGAATTACAAAGATAGATGCTGTTTCTGGAAAGGAGTCAACTTCTGCTGCAGATGTTGTCATCTTGAATCTGAAGGCAGAAACAAGATGGTGCCACTGTGCCATCGATTAGGTTGGTTTAATAGTGCTCTAACTTGCTGCTAATGAAGCTAACATTTACTAGTCTTATCTCCTCTAAGTAGGAGCCTGCCGGTGCGAGGAAAAGTGAAATAAAGGTACATGTATCACCATAAGAATGGGAGGCATCTTTAGGGGGGACTGTTATCTTCTTGTAGCACCTTCCTAGGATGTCTTTCTGCTGCTATCTGAAATAATTTGGATCAGTGTGAATGTATCCAGGAAAGAATGATGGGGAGAAATGGACATTGTCTCCTTGCTCTCTAGAGGGATATGTGTGCATGTGCGTGCGTGTGTGCGTGTGTATGTGTGTGTGCGTGTGTATGTTTTTCTCCTCCTGGCAAGACTTAACTGCTTTGAGGAGCAATCAACATGATAGTTTAATTATACTCCAAGGAACACTTGGAGCACAATCAAGACTGACAAATGATGGTCTTTGGAGTGAGAACCTTTATTTAAAAAAAAAATCTTTCCTTACCTGTCAATCACTTTTAAAATAGAGATGAATTTTATTGATTGATGGTGATTCGACAGATACATCTGTCCTTCCATCGTAGATCTCTATTTATTAGGATTTCTGTCATCTAGGATAAATAATAGTTACAAAAAAGACTCTTGAGTCACCGAGAGAATTTCCTTGCAATTTTCATACTGTTCTGCCAAAATGAATTGAAATAATAATTAATTTGATCAATTCTGCATTAAAAAAACTAATTCCTGCTTGTATCTCCCATGTCCTTTGTCTAGAAACAATCCTGTGGTCTGCTGATATTTTACAGAAAATACTGCTTATCTGTTACAGGGCCCATTGAAAGTAATTTACTATTCACATGTTAAATATATGGGACAGTTGGTCTTTCTACAGCAATACAATTATTCTGTGAAGGAATTTTCAATGATGAAAATAAAAAAAGTTAAAATAGTCATAATATATTGCTTCAGCGTACAGGGCAGCTGTTTTCTGCCTCTATCTATATTCTAATAAGTCTTTTAAATAAAGAGATTTATGAGATTATTTTAATTTTGATGTCTTTTTAATGCTTCATGCATTTTAAATACAACCTTTTAATAGTTTTTGAGATTGAAGAATTTAATTTTATTTTATACTGCAGAAATAAATGTATTCTCAGGAGACTGCACCATTATTATAGATTTTAAAAAATTCAGCATATCTGCTATATACAGCTCAAGTGCCAACTACTACTGATAAAGTTAGATTCAAACAAAGCACCTCATTCAAGTTTGGGAGACAGTCAATTTACTAAGGGCATTAGTGGAATATATATATTCTTCATTCAGTGTTACAATATAACTCATGCTAACAGACATCTTGTGAATTTGTAGAAAATATCTCCCATAGAGGAAAGATTTTTCTTAATGACATAAAACTTTATGAAATAGGAATATTTGAAAAATTCAGCAAACATTTATTAATCATTTACTGTGTGCAAGATATAGTGAAACTGATGTTTTAGGATTCCTGTTAACCTTCAGAGTTATTTGATAATTTTAATGGACTCAGACATGCAATCCCCACCCATCTCCCATACATGACTTTGGAAAGCATTCTTACACCTTGCAATCTCCTGTTATAACAGGTGCAATGGGTGGGATTTTGAGAGGATTAACTATTATAATAATTATGGTAATAACTAACATAGCTCTTTAAAGTTTGCAGGGGTTTATAAACATTATCATCTCCTTTGAGCCTTATGAAAACCCTGTGAAGTAGACAGAGTAGATAGTACAGGTATTAGTTTCCTTTTATAAGTGAGGAAGCTGGCTCAGAGTTTTTAAGTGACTTGCTAAGGAGAGGCTCAGTTAAGTTAAAGTGGTAGAACCAGTATTTGAATCAGGATCCTCTGCTCCCAAGATCAGTCTTTTTTCCATTTCCTTTCTAGCTGCCTTAAGGACAATAGAGAAATTGGGCTTGAAGGAAGGGGAAAACTTGAAAAAAATGAAGCTATAGATGTTTATGTTGAATATCAGTATATTTATTAAGTTGGTCTTGAAAAGAATTGTAAACAATGCGGATGTTGGTTAATGATAACGTAATAGAATTGAATCTGGTTTTTTGGTTTGTTTATGTTTTTTTTGGCAGGAAGTGGTCAGCTATTTATGGTGTTAGAAAGTATAACAGGATCATCATGGAAACACTTCAATTTCACTGCTAGAGACTGAGGCTGTGTGTTTTTCAGACTGCCATGAAAAGAGACATAGCCCAATAGAATTCGGCAAAAGGTGATTTTTTTTTTTTTTTTAGAAAAGTAACAACAGACTAGTGCAGCTAAGCCTCCATTAATTGAAACATTTAAGCAACTGTCTTCTTTTCAAAGGCATAATAATGATAATCATACCTTGCAGTTTTATAGCATCTTCCAGGCAGGGAAACCATTCAACCATGAATTGACATAGCCACAAGATGTGGCACTTAGAAGCTTCTATCTGATGCCAAAAGAACAAAAGAAAAATAAATAGTCCAGAAGTCACTTTGGAAAACTACCTACATTAAATGTGGTTATGGAGGGTCAGACAATTTGGAAGTCATCAGTATTTATTAAGTACCCACTAGGTGTAATGAACTATGTACTGTACTATACCCACTATGTGCAATGCACTATGGTCTACACTGTACCCACTATGTGCAATGCACTATAGGCTGCATTGGTGGAAGTAATAATATAAATAAAATATGGTTTGTATCCCTCAAAGAGTTTGGTCATTTATATCTTGTAAGATGGGTTTCAAATCTAAATTTAAAGCATCTATGAAACTTAAAAAAGTAAGGAACAAAATTGTACTAGCCAACAGAGATATGCTACTCTCCTCCTCTTCTTACCATTGTTTGTTCTCAAGGGAACTGAGAGGCACTAAAAAAGGCAACATATGACATGTAATCAAGGGAAACACAACTTAATAGGGCACCATGCTAGATACTGATGGAGACAAAGAAAAATGAGACATAATTCCTTTTCTCAACAAGTTGTAATCTAGTAAGGAAAATAAAACACAATTATAGCATGGAAGAGAATATAATAAGAATATAGGAAACATAACTGTTCATCGCTCAGTTTCTTCTTGTGAAGTTCATTGTTTATAAAAGCTCCTTGGAGCATAGATCTACCTTACTGATCGTGACTGTAAAAAATACAACTCTTTAGATAAAGTAATGGATAAACATTGCCATAAATGTTCTATAAAGTAAGGAAAAACTTAACTTGGAGCCGCAAGCACAGGTGTTTGGAAAAATATGTTCTTTCTTCATTTTTAGCTGAGCAAAAAAATCTGTTCTGGAAAAAGGAATCTCATTTTGAAGCTGATAAGGTCTAATTTCCTAGGGAAATATTAACTTGTAAACATTTTGGATACTGCTGCTAAAGAAGATTTGGACCATATTGCATTTTTGCAACTCTAGGTTACCTTTATTTTTGCTAGAAAATGTCGTTACATAGGACATTCCATTTCCTTAGCATTCTGATTTGCTAAAGCTTTGCAAAAAGCTTTGCTTCCTTTTCTTTTAAACAATAGGGATATATACTATATTGAACAATAGGTATATATCCCTGTTGTTTAAAAGAAAAGGAAGCAACTGAGCCAGTAAAAAAGGACAACTAAAATGCCTGAATCTCATCAATTCTCCCAAACCATTGATTGTATTTATATATATCATATGCTTTTTTCCCTCTCCTGAAGACTAGACTGACTATTAGACTGTAAAACCTGCCTCCTCCCTAGACTAGGTGCCAAAAGTGATGAGTGAAAAAGTGCTGGATTTGGAGTCAGGAGTCCTAGGTCCAAATTCTGTGCCTGTAACAACCTTAAAATCACTCCACCTTCCTGGACCTCAGTTGGAAATGGAACTAGATTGTTCTCTTATAGGGTTCATTTTGGCTTTAAATCTACGATCCTTAGACTTAGGTTCTAATTCATTAGCTTGCCGTGCAATTTTAGGCTAGTCACTCTATTTTTTTGCCTTAGTTGTCATCAAGTATAAAATAGGGCTAATATATCATCTGTTCTATTGACTTTGAAATCAGTAAAGGACTATATAAATATATTGTGTTTCTTATCCTTATATTTTCGTGTAGGAACATTGAATTGTAAGAACAGTTGTCATATAAAAATAGGTCTTGGTCTTCTATCTGGTTTGCAACCCTTTGTTAATCTAAATAACTTAAGAGTGAACCAAGTTTCCTTATCAATCCAGATTGACTCCATATTCAACATATTCAACATTAGACAAACGTAAGACATACAGTACTCCGTGTACTCAAGGAATTTATAATCTAGCATGGAAAATGAAGCATAAATATGTGTGATAATAATATGAAATAGGACATAGTGCTGTATGATAGGTATGAACAAAGTGCTGTAAGAAGTCAGAGGCAAGGCATTTTGCTTCCATTTAGGGGTCTTTGGAGACTTGCACTAGAAGAGGTTCCATATGAGCTGAGACTAGAAGGAAGAATAGGATTTTGGCCCTCAAAGATCCCACCCATTCAATACCTCATTACCTGCCATCTGCACCCTAGTGGGATTCTTCCTTAATAGAAACCTGGACCTGAAACTCTCTCAAAGCTAATTAACAACTCAATTTACCTTCTCACAAAACTCTTTTGGTTAACTTTTTTTTTTAATTAAAAAGTTTTAAGAAAATCACAGAATTGCAGAAAAACTTAATGATTTTAAGCCTCTTTGTCATCTTGTTTATGCTCAAATCTGTTTCCTGGTTGGTTTTTTTTTTTAAAGTTTGTTAGAGCCAACTTGCGTCTGAATGAGAATCCCTTCTCTAACATGATAAGTGACCATCCAAAGGCTGCTCCAAAACCTCCAGGGAGAGGGAACCCACCACTTGTTGAGACCATTTCACTTTTGAAGCACTTTTTAAGGAAGACTTTTCCTTGAATCAAGTCTAACTAAATTTATTTCTCTTCAGCTCATTGTTCCCATTTCTGTCCCCTGGGGTCAAATTGAACAAGTCTAATACTTCTTCCACATGACAACCCTTCAAGGATTTGAAGACAGCTATTATGTTTCTTCTCCCCTTCCCCCCAGTCTTCTCCAGGCTAAATGTTTCCATTTCCTTTAGTGTAGCCTCATTTCTTTAGTCCCCTCACCATTCCATTCACCCTTCTCTTCACTCTGGCATGTCACCATCTTTTCTAAGTGTCCCTTGAAGCACTCTAGACAGGGTGTTACTAGGAGAGAATATAGTGGTCTGCCAACTTTTTTCTTCTGTACAGAATACCTCTCCTAAAGCAACCCAGATTTGCCTTCATTTTTGACTGCCATATTGCATTATCTGCAATATCGCCTCATTTTGAACTTGCTCTATGCTGACCCTCCCAGAGCCTTTTCAGATGACTGATTGTCTAGCCATACCTCTGCCATTCTTTACATGTGAGGTTGATTCTTTACATGTGTAATTGATTCTTTGAGTTCTAAGTTAGATATTGACATTTATTCCAATTACATTTCATCTTATTTTGTATCCTTGCTCTATTCTATTATCCATTAGTTCTCCATCACAGATTTTGGTCGTCTGTAAATTTGATTAGGTCATCAGCCCTTCTACTTGTAGCCTTGATCTCATCCCTTCTCCTCTTTTCTAGTAGAGTCCCTCTAACCTTCCCCACCCCTCATCATTCATCTAGTTCTTTCTCCACCTTTGTCTCATTCACATTTCTGTTTTGTCCACGTGGAGAGCCCGAAGGACTTTGTCCAGTACTTCATGGACATCTAGGCTCATTTTACCTACAGAATTCCTCTGTAGCGCCTGTCTACTAAGACCAATGTGGTGATGCTATCAAGAAAAGAAATGAGGTTAGTTTGACAATATCTGTTCTTGATTAAGTCATGCTAGTGACCAGAGTAATCACTGCTTCCCTTTCTAAAAGCAGATATTCCCTTCTATATCTCCTCGTCTAGGAATCAAAGTCCAGTTTACCAGTTTCTTGTTTGCATACTACTGTTTTTCTTTTTTGAAAATGGGGACACTTGTTCTTCTCCAGTCCTGTGGTTCTTCTCTTGTTCAGTTTCATTAGAGATACAATGGAATTTGATAAGTTCTAGTGACTCATAGTCATTAAAATTTTTCTAATTCAAGGAATATAATCTTTTTTAAAGTCATGGATCCCTTTGGCAGTCTGGTGTAGTCTGTGGTTCATTTCTTAGAATCATGTTTTTTTAAGTGAAAAAAAAAAACCATACATATAATGAGAAAACAAATCAGTTTTATTGAAATACTTATCAAAAATATAAAAAAAAAAGGTTCATAGATTGAAGTTCTTATTTCCTTACTTATTTTGGGTTTAAACTTCCTAATGAAAAATTTAATTCCTTCTTTTGTAGTCTGAAGTTTGTTCTTGACATATAAAACAGAATTAAAATAAGAATTGAATAATTCTGCCTTCTTTCTATTAGATATCATTTTTTCTGTCCAGTCAGATTGGTGATTCTAACCCTGTTTGATCTTTCTCTTGCCCCCCAGTTTTCCTTTAAGAAGTCCTTTTAGTTGTCTTTAGCATTCATCTCCTACTTTAGCTCATTCTGATCTTATGCACTTTTGACACTATCCTTAAAGGATCATTTACCTCTTTTGTATTCATTCTCCATTACATGCCCTTATTTCCATATTTTGTGTGTCTTTTAAAAATATGAATTGGTCATTGATTTTCCTGTGCATCTTCATCAATCAATCTTTTTGAGACAGGTTTCCCTTTCCATGGGAATCATTTCTCTTAATGTCATCAGAATTTCATTCTTGAGAGGAGCACAAAATTTTAATCTATTGGTTCAGCTCCTTCTACAGAATTTCAAGCCATTGGATTCTATTCATTCTTTTCCTAAACTCTTAGAAGTAGAATCTCCCAAATTGTAGAGTATGTATCAGGTTATTCCTGGCTCACGTCCCTGCAATGTTCCTATCACTTCTGTTTAAGCAAGCAGTTCCTCTTAGTTGATCAAAATCAGGTTCAGGATAACAATTCTTTTTCTTCTCCTTACACTTTTGAAGAATGGAATGACTATTAAGGCAAGTCAAGAATGTTTTCAACATGTTTTCAACAGTTTTCAACATTAGACTGACCTTTGGTACATGGTCTGGATAATTGAAATTGCTTTCACTACTATATTTTGCTTCTATGTCAGGTTGGATGATCTTTGTGCTGAACTTGTTCATTTCCTCTTCCTGTCCAAGTAGTCTGCAATAATATTACTTCCATGTCCCTAGCTTTTGACCCTAACCCAAGCACTTTCCACCATGATTTCTTCTGCTAGTTCTGGATTCCTCTACATGAATATATTTTCTTAAGATTTGCAGTATTGTTCCACTAACCCTTTAATATTTTTGTATCTGTTTGAACAAGGTATACTCTCTTCTATGTCCATATTCCAGTTGCTTATTCTAATCTTTTTTAGTCTAATGTGACTAAATTGACTGCTTGACTTTAGAATTTCTGTTCACTATCCATGCATTGTGTGTTTTTGTTTAAAATTAACTTCACTGATGCCTTATCATCTCCAGGATCAAATATAAAATCTTCTGATGGTGTTGAAAGTTCTTCATAACCTGGCCAGCTTCTACCTTTCCAGATTTCTTATACCTTATTCCCCTTCACAATTTCTAGGATTCAGTAGCACTGGGCCCCTTGCTACTTCTCACATAAGACTCCCCCTGACTCTTGAACACTATCCTCAATACCTAAATTCTTTTCCTCCTCATCTCCATCTCCTGTCTTCCTTATTCAGGTCCCAGATAAAATCCCACCTTCTTAAAGAAGTGTTTGCCTGGTGCTTAGGACAGTTCCTGCCACACAATGCAATAATGCTTGTTGCCTGACTTGCCTGATTGATAAATGAATGGCTCATATCCTTCACAGGGAGGTCTCATCTTCTCTCTCTCTCTCTCTCTCTCTCTCTCTCTCTCTCTCTCTCTCTGTCTCTCTTTCCCTCTCACTCTCCCTTCTTCCCTCTTTCCTCCCTCCCTTCTCTCTCTCTCTTGTCCCCTCTCTCTTGCCTTCCCTCCCTCCCTCCCTCCCTCTTGCCCTTTCTCCATTTTCTCTTAATAACCTTAACACCCATGAGTTTACCTATCATCTCTATGCAGATAGCTCTCATGTTTTCAGTCAATCAAGAAACATTTCTTAACTACACATCATAGTTCAGGGAAACAACATGTAAATATATAAGTTTATACAAAATTGAATACAGGGTAATTTTTGAGAGAAGCTTCAGTTTCTCTCTTGAGCTCCATCCCCAACTAAATGTCCATTAAACATTTCTACTTGGATACCCCATAGCCATGTTACACTCAATATTATCTTTCTCCTCTAATCTCATCCATATTCTTAACTTCCCTGACACCAGTTGACCAGTTCAGCCATTCTCAGCTCTTCACTTTCCCTCAGCCTCAATATTCACTCAATAGTCAAGTATTTTCAATTCTACCTCCATAACACCTCTCATATCTGCCTCCCTTTCTCCACTCAAATGGGCACATCATACCTCAAGTCTTTTCCTGGATAATGCCATAATCATCTGATTGCCTTAAGTTCCGCGCCCTCCCCCTCCCCCCGCATTCATTCTCCACACAGTTGTCAATGTGATATTCTTAAGTAAAGATCTATTTTACCTTCCCCTCTCCCCTTCACCCTCCAGCTCATTAAGCTTCAGTGGCTCTCTATTTCATTTAGAAGCAAATGCAAACTCTTCTGTTTGACATTAGAAACCCTTCACAAACTGGCTTTATCTTACCCTTCTTGGTTTCCTATGTTACTTCTCTCTCTGCATTCTTTCTATCTAGACTGGCCTGCATGCTGTTCCTCATGTCCCCTATTCCATCTCTTATCTCCATTCCTTCTCCAGACATCATTGTTGTGCCTAAAAGGCATTCCCTTTTTACCTTTGGCTTTTAAAACTCAGTTTAAGTGACACTTTCCATAGGAGACTTTTCCTGATTTTGCCCAGTTGCTAGTTATCTTCCAGCAAAAAATTACTTTCCCTGTACTTATTCTGTAGCTACTTATTTATGTGCATGTTGTCTTCCCCCAATAGAATGTTGCTCCTCAAGAACACAGACCATTTCATCTTTATTTCATCTTTGTCTAATGTCTTTATCACCTAACCCTGTGCCTGGAACATAGCATGTATTAATTAATGGTTAATGATTGGTTTGCAGATGACATGGACAAGAATTATACCAGATGATGAAATTTGGATGGGTTTTGTTTTGGAGTGTCAGAAAGAGTATAGATATTGATGAGATTGCATCGGTAAATATTAATATCCACACACATACATATTATATCCACACGTATACACATATGTGCATGTATGTATGTACATACAAAAATAGCACACCTTTCTGCACCCATGGATTTCGTTGCTGTCTCTTGTCATAGATGTTATCTTAATTAACCAACAGACATTTATTAGGTGCCTATTTCCAGCCACTGTTCTAGGCAATGGAGACATTAACACAGAGAATGGAATACCTACCCCCCCCCCCAATCTCAAGGAGTTTATTTCTAATGTTAGAGACAAAACATATATAAGCAGATGAAGAATCTATCTAAGGAGAATAAATAAAAATAAATACAAAATCTTCTCTTGTGGATTATTGGTCTTTCCCTAGTGCTACTCTTTTGATCCTGGACCTGCTATTCTTAATGACATCTGACATTGAAGTTATATTTGTATAGCTTTTTTCCCTCTAAGATCTATTTTCATTTTGAAACTCTGTTGATCATATTCCAGGTAAATATATTTTTATTCATTATCATTAGGCGCACTTTATTTTTGGCTAAGAACCTATGCCATGTTTTAAGCTTTGACACATAAATTCAAATCCTGTTCTTATACAACAACTTCTTAGGCGTTCAATTTCTATAACCATCTTTCTGTTTTGAATCCCCTCTCTTCAATAAACAGCATGGTGGAAACCCATGTCCTTTAAGGATTTCCCTTTCTTGCCCAGGGTTTCATAGGTTCCTTGTGTTGCTATCCTTTGTCTTCTTCTGAATTGGCAGCACTGGATAGTGATTTTCAGGTCTGACCTGTCTTGGTCATATCACATCCCAGGTTGATTACTTTAGGAGATAGAAGAACCCTATATTGTTTATGTCAGGCAACAAATACTCATCTCAGCACCCCTCAGTCCCTAACCATTACTCTGTATCTTTCTGTATTCTTCCTTTTACCCTTTCTGGATAATCTCCATCCTGTGGATCCACACCATCATTTCTTGAATCACAAGGAACTGCTTCTTCCTGAGGTGATCCATCTTGCTGCTCTCTGGAAAGATCCTTATCCTAGTGACTTAACTCCAAATATTCTTGCTCACATTCTCTTATCCTGTAAATTCCCGGCCCAGCTTGGGTTTCCCCCTTTACCGTTTTCACATCCTTCTTTGTTTCTTCCCTGAAATGCTTCCTCCTTTCCATCAAGGGATGTTTGAATCTTCCCTAAGGACATGGAAAGAAGAAAGGCTTTTTTCCTGCCCTTTCACTTTCTCTTTTAAGGGGGTAACTAATCTTCAGTCTGTGAGTCTGTTTCATATTGGTAGAAGCAAAAATATGGCATATTCTTTGAAAGTTACTGTCAAAATCCTCTTGCTATCAGTACTTATTTAAAGTAAGACCTTCAATACTTTTTCATTCTTATTGGATGCCTTTGTGGCTAACTCTGCAGCATGCAAACTTCCTGTTTGTCATGCTTATTTGCTGCTCTCTGGGAATCTTGAATATGGTTTTATTTTGGGCAGTCTTCTTGTCTTTTTTTTTAATGCTCTAAGCTAATTCATTAAACTTCCATAGATTGGCAATGAGCAAATTCCCATTAAGACCAATACAAACAGAAGGGAGTGGGAAGGGGAAGGAAGGAAGGAAGGACAAATGGTTAGATAGATTGATGAATCAATCACATTCCACTATAATAAGTGCAAAGTTGGAAAGGGCCTTTAAAGACTCAAGTATCACGAAATGGCAGAAGCATTACCTTTTTAAGGTCCTTTACCTTACCTTTAGGTAAGATAGTGGCAAATTAGACAAAAGGTCAGAGATTGTGGGAAGGAGTAGAACCTAGATCTCCTACTGCCTTGAAGAGTGCTGTTTTCACTATACATGCTCTCTATTTTGTGTAGTTATTAATTATATCAAAATACTTTGGCTTAAGTATGATGATAGATAAAACCCAAGAATACATTTTATTATAGCTCTGCTCAGAATACATGCCATATCTCTGGTCTTTCTGATTTCTTGAGGATGAATGTGTAGAAAACAATGTCACATTAGTGATTTTAGGGGCCATCATTGTGTACTTGGTGTCATAGATGGCCAGCCTCAGAATAATTTTCCCTATTTAATCCTTTAGTTATTTTTAGATCTCATTTTTCAAGTTTTGATAGACACCAAACCAAAATTCTCAAAAAATGGTCCAGGGAGCCCTGTGAAGTCAAAACTATTTTCATAATAATACTAAGATATTTAATTTCTAATATGAGAAATATTGATGGTTATAACCTCATAAACTAAGACTTTTGAGTGGGAGTCCTAAATAATTTTTAAGAGTAAAGGAGTATAAAGACCAAAAAGTTTGAGAACCTCTGCTCTAAGCCACGTGACTTTATGCATATTTACATGGTACTTGAGGTGTCTATCTAGTGCCTTCCTTTACTTCCCCTGCTTTCTCAACCTCTCTATCTCTTCTTTTCTCTCTTATTTCAAAATAGTATATGCAAACATTACTCTAAGACATTGGGTTCGTTGTCAGCTATTGAATTCTAGGTTGTCAGATTGCTAGTTTCCTTAATACTAACATAAATCATGAAATTGAACAGAAAAGATTTTTTTTTCCAGAATGAAAAATAAGTTTGTTTGGTTATTTATTATTTATTATTTTTTAATAAGTTCAGTTAAAAGAGAATTTAGGAAAAATCACAACTGTGTGGTATAGCATCATACTTTTTGGTATGAATTGGCATATTGTGATTTTATTAGCTAGAGATAACTAAGAGTGGCAGCATGGCAGAGCAAAGAGGGTAGTCAAGAAAATAAGGGTTCAAACCCTGCCACTGACACATGCTAGCTATGTTACCTTGGCAAGTCACTTGAACTTCTGAGTGCTTCCAGGATATTCTCTTCAGAATTACAGATGAATATCCCTCCCTTGACGGAGGGATTTCCCACTCCAGGAATTCCTCATCCTGAGGAACTCAGGTCTGGTTCCCAAACAGCAAGTACTACAACAAACTGGAAACTACACGTATTTCTAAAAACATAGTTTTGGCTATGAACCTCATCTAATAATAATAGCTTATAATAGCTAGCATTATATAGAGCCTACTATGTGCCAGGCACTGTACCAAGTGCTTTGCAAATATCCATAATGAATAATACTAAATATTAATAATAAACTAACTGGAGTATATGGGGAGAGTAAGACTCTCTGTGAAAAATGGGGCAGTTCTTGTTTCTGGCTTTGCAGCCATATAAGTAGCTCATATTTGTAAAGTGCTTTGATGATGAATGCCATTATATAAGGACAAAATCATTTTATAAAAATGTTACACATAAAACACTGCAACCCACTACCTGAATTTAAGATTCTCAAAGTAACAGCAACTCTTTCATGTGACCGACCATTAATAATCAGCCTCTTTAGAATAATAATCCAGGATCCATCTAGAGATGACTCATGAAATTTTTTTTTCAAAGTAGCTTACGATGGTGGAATTATGATGAGAGTCAAAGGCAGTGAGTAGGAACAATGTTTTTCTTTTTAACCATGATTATTGAAGTTGTCAGACAAGATAGACACCGGGAAGGAGAAGTAAAAATGAGTCCAATATAGTGTATTTGTAAATATAAATCCTTGTTCATTATGTAGAGCATTACAGCCACACAAATGATATCACATTGGTTATTTTTGATTTTAAAATTGCAGCAGTGGCAGAATTCATAAATTTATTTGTAGCAGCTGCAAATAAAATGGCATATATTGAAATGATAAGCAAAATTTCATGTATAAAAATTACATTAAAATTACATAGCTACATAGAAGCTAGACTTGGGAGCATACCAAGGTATCTAAGAGGATTATTAAGTAGGAGCAATAATTATTTCTCATCTCCAATTAATGATAATAGAGTAGCAATAACAATGATGGTAGCTAGCATTTATATGGGGCTTTGAAGTCTGCAAAGCACTTTACAAATGTCTTATTTTATCATCACAACAACTATGGGAGATAGGTGCTGCTATTATCTCCCCATTTTACAGATGAGTAAATTGAAGCAGACGGAAGTTAAGATTTGCCAAAAAAACTGGATTTCCACTTAGGTCTTCTTGGTTCTATGTCCAGTGTTCTACCACTGAGTCATCTAGACATACAGTTGTCTAAGACAGTACCTCGCATAGTGCCATGGCTAAATCTCAGTTTACCCAGGCAAACTTTTAGCAGGAATTCCTTCCTGTCTTTCTTCAAGCATAGTCAAGATTTCTCTCTTTGAACACCTGTAAAATTCCTTATGCAGCATTTTATGAGTTTTTTTTTCCAGAAAACATAGACACAATCATAGACTAAATCTTTCTTACTGTCCTGCAGTAAAAATAAAGCCACAAACTTGTCAGTTCAAACTTGATCCCTCTGACTGAATGAGTGGAAATAACAGGGCCCCCATGGTCCCTGCCCTCTAGAACCAAGGTCGAACATCAGGAATGGTGCTGGATATCCAGCCTCCCCTCCTCTCTAGCATTTCTATAGCAGTAACTCCCTACATCTCCCATACAAAGCAATATAACCATTAGGGATTTGTTTACAACTGACCTGTGACAGCTGAATGAAGTCATTTTAGTTTGCTCTTGTGTTTACTTAGTTTAGCAATATTTGATAAGTTGCAAAAGTGATGGGATTTTCCTGTACAAATTGAAATGCTAATGAAATAATGCTTTTTGCAATTCTAATTCCTTTCACCTCCATTTTAGACTCTCTCTTTTTTGTGTCCAGGCCCTAGGTGGCCATCTTGTTTGCTTAGTCCTGGCACTGTAATTGTGATGCATGAAGAAATTAACGGTGTTCTAAAAGCCTTCCTTTTTTGTTTTCTGACCTTTTGTGTACTTGAAATTGCATTGAATATTTCACTACTACAGGTCTTTCCATTTAATTTCCTGATTTTTTTTTTCCACATAAAAAAAAATCTACAAACTTAGTTTTGCAGTGTGAAATTATGGAACCTAATAATTCTCTGGTCCATGGCAGTTCCGTAACTGGTACCCTGCAGCATTTTTATTGCATATGCTTTTATTGCTGAAAGGTTAGGCAGTTTGGCCGTTTTATTTTAGACTTATCCATCAAATGTTACTATCAGAGAACTAAAAACACATATTATTTAAATTTTAGCCATCTTTTAGGGATTTCTCTGTTAAGACAGCAAAAAAGAGTTTCCTCTTATACTTATGTTCAGAAAAATCTCCACACTCTTCTGGGCCCAAGTCAAGCATGGAAACGTATTTGATGAGTAAATGAAAAGCAAAATGTGTTTGAAAAGTGTCACTCGTGGTAAGGTTATAACATATTTCTGTCCAGAATAGATAATTATGGATAGCTAAGGAAATGAACAAACATTTCCATAATAGCCTCCTGTTTTTAGCCATTCATAATATTTCCAGAACGTTGACCTTTGCAAATATGACTATAGCCAAAAGGTGAATTCTTCTTTCTGACATTATAAGGAAAAGATACCCAGTTCTTTTGGAAATCTCTCCTACTCTTTCCAAGTGAATTTAAATAATTGAGAAAATTTCAAGGTGGTAGAACTTTCTAATGAAGTTTACATCAGCTCTGATGGTCAGAAAAAAGCCATTTTTATTACTAAACTAGAAGGCAGTTGATGATTCTTTGGTGATCGTTTTCTACGAATGTAAGTGTAGAAATGATCCCTTTATTCTTCCTGAAGAATTCTTCATCTCCAGGTGAGTCAAACAGTGGCCCAGCACAAAAGGTTGGAAATAACCTTAGAAGAAAATGGCCTTAGGTACATCATTAGACACAGAGGTTTCCTTGCATAGGAAGTTTTCTGTCCACATGTACCAATAATCTGCACTCCCATTTTAGCAGTAGGAAGGATCATGGTCATCACAGGAATTATTTAAACATATATTTGGGGTTTTTCTTGGAAGCCTATGACATTTCTGGATGAAGTATCATTAGTCTTAGATTGAAAAACAAAACAAAACTTGAGAACTGATTTTAGCCTTTTATATTGATTTCTGCATTAATATCAACAAACCTATGTTTGCTATCACAACAATCATATCCGAGGTATCAAAATCCTCCCCAAATGCCAATATCAGTATTACGGGTAGAAAGAAAAATCTGTTTTTTTTTTGTTTTTTTTTTGGTCAGGACTCATAACTTTATCCGTTTAGAGAATTCGCTCCTTTGAAATTGATCAACAATAGGTCTATAACTTGAGTCTTAGAGAGGTACATGAGGATACTGAGAAGTTAAGTGATTTACCTAGGTCATACAGTTTTTCTGACACCAAGATTGGCCCTCTGTCTCTATGCCAGATAGACTCCAAGAAAGGTTAAAGACTTTGATTATAAATATCACTTTTTATATATTTATGCATAAATATAAATGTACCACTGGGAATTCTGATTCTATTCTCTTTGCAAAAATGATTTAATTCATGGTTCAAAAAAGTCAATTATTCGATTAATTTTAAAAATTAAAGCCATCCTCTTGTATATCCTAATTTGCAGATTTAATTTTTTTCTTTGATTTATCTTTCCCACTCTTCATATCCCCCATCCCTAATTTTTTTAGTTGTCTAACTTCTTTTGCTTTTCCTATTCTCTCTTCCACTTTCTCTCCAAAATCCCCCTCAGCCTTGATGTTTCTAGTCATTGATATTTTAGCTTTATTCCTTTTTTATTCTGTTTGTCTCTCTTCTTTTTTCTGCTGCTAGCCATTAACTGGCCCACTTGTCACATTGCCGATAGTTAAGTTAGTTTAAACTAACTTCTAGTCTCTATTTTGCAGTGAGGAGAAAGTAGAATTTCTGACTTTTCGACAAAATGATTGGCTACTTACACAAGGAAGATACTGCTGAGCACTGCAGGGTGCTCAGCCTTTGAAGCACATAAGTGTTTCTGGTTCCTGCTACTGATCTGGAAGATTGCTTTGGGGTGTTCTGGAAGCATGTGGTCTCTCCTCTTCAGTAAGCATGAAGACCTCCTGTTTTAGGAGTGACTGTTAAATTTTCATTTTTCACTTTACACCCCTCTGGAATGGGTTAGGAGTTAGGAGGCCCTCATTCTGAAGTTTGGTCTTGCCATGTCTCTCAGTCAATTCTACTATGTAGGGTACTGTCAACCTTTGGCATTCTTCAGTTGGAGCAATGACTAAGACTGAGCACTATTTAGATGACAACTTAGTATTTCCCAGAATGCAATGATGCCTTTTTAATGCCAAAAGAATTGTAGACTCTCATGTGATAATGATTGTACTATTAGTGTTTATTGATTGAGAAAATACGTGATTGGATATGAACTCCTTAGGATAATAACCCTGTGGTCCCCCAGTAATCTGAAGGCCACAGGTTTTATTCCTGGTCAGTGACAATGGGAAAGTTTTGACTTTCTATAAAATTTTGATCGCACCAGAAGCTCATGATACTTCAGTAGTCTGGTCCCTAAGTTAGAACTACACACTCTCTCTCTCTCTGCCTCTCTCTGTCTTTCTCTGTCTCTGTCTGTCTCTGTCTGTCTCTCTTTCCCTCTCTCCCTCCCTCCCTCTCCCTTCCTTCTCCCCCTCTCCCTCTCCTTCTTCTTTTCCCTCTCCCCTCCTCTCCCTCCCTCCCCTTGCCCCTCCCTCTTCCCTTCCCCTCCCTCTTCTCTCTCTCTCCCTCTCCCTCTCCCTCTCCCTCTCCCTCTCCCTCTCCCTCTCCCTCTCTCCCTTTGCCTCTCTCCCTTCCTCTCTGTCTCTCTGTTTTTCTTATTTTGTTGTACCTTTTCTTTCACTTTACACCTCGGTCACTTGCTGATATACCCATTTCATACTCACGCCTTCCCTGTAATAAAGGAAATAGTGAAATCAGTCAGTAAAACATCGGACAGCATATGCAACATTCTGTATTTGTAGAGCCATCCCCCCACCCCGCTCCCTGAAAAGAAGGAAATAGATATGAGAAGCTTTATTCTTTAATACCTTTCCCAAAAGCAACATCAAGAGCTTTTGACCTAAGTAAAGATAAAGCCCCTGGGCTTTCTTTTTTTCTCTTTTTTTTTGGTGGCTGTTTTTTTCAAGTGGCTTTCCAGGCAGATCCTGAAACAACTTGATCATTTTCGAAGAGTTGACTAAGAGTAGAAAGCCGTGGTGATAGCTTTATAGGGAGAGGATGTTTCCAAGGGATTAAAAAAAACTTGCCTACCAAACTATGTGCCTGTGCAAGATACAGACCTACCAGAGACCCTGATGGGTGGGAGAAGGGGAATGTGGTTTTGTTTTTTCTCTCTCAGCTGCTCCAAGTGGGGAAGTAGAGCACACATTTCTCTTCTGCTGCTGGCACTGGATCAGCTTGTGGTCCAACTTCAATCCAATCTTGAAAGAAAACATATTGATTGGGCTAAGAGCTTGGTTGTCCTGGCACAAGAATATTGCTCTTTAGGAATCTGAGACACACTGTCTTAATTCTAGGACTGTCTGGATGGTCCCCTGTTTTTTAAATTCTTGTCAACCTGAGGGACCAGAGAAGAGGCCAGGCAATTCTAACATGGACCTCCATGAGTCTGATCATAAAGAGGATATTTCTTTCACGTTTACTTGGGTTAGCATCTATTTCTCAATGTCTGTCATCCACAAATACCACAGATATTTTGTTTATTCTAATATGATAGAGAGAAACAGTGTGGCTAGTGGATAGAGGGCCACCTTAGGAAGTCAGGGAGCACTGGGTTCAGTTTCTCCTTTTGACACATACTGGCTATGTGACCACGTGCCAGCCACTTAGCTTTTCTCTATCCCTGTCTCTTAGCACCCAGAAGATCATAAATTTAGAGTAGTCAGGAATCTTAGAAGTCATCAAACCAACTCTTTTCAATTTTAGAGGAAACTGAAACTTAAAGTCAGATTACTTATTCAAGGTCTCTCAAGGGGTAAGTGGTAGACCTAGGATTCAAACCTAGTTCCTTTGCTTCCCTGTGCAGCAACTCCTTCTCTCAGACCATGCTTCCTCCAAAGCTACAGATGAGGTGAGGAGCTACACCACACACACACACACACACACACACACACACACACACACACACACACACACACACATACATACACACACACTGCTAGAAATGAGTTGAGGAACCTACGGTCAGCCAGATGGGAATGTTCTACTGCTCAGTCAGCAAGTTTGTATAATAACAATGCCCTCTATATGACATTAGAAATTTTAACTTTTTAAAATAGCATTTTAGTGCAAGTAGTCAATGATCATTGTGACCTATGCAAATAGGTTGATGGGAAAAATTTTAGAAGCTTTTCACCCAAGGTAAAAGCTTTAACCTGTCCCAGGTGCTTAAAAAAAAGTTATTCTACTGGCTATCTAATTTCAAATAATGTTTTTCCAGTTCTTTCTCTCATTCATTATTATTATTAATATTCTCATTAATATTAATAAATATGTGTGTATATACATAAATACATATATAGTATTTCCACTTTATGGTTGAAGAAACATAGAATCTGAGAGGTAAAGTCACTAATGAAAATAGGATTTTAGAAATCCTGTGAAACCCTCTATTTAAAAATCCCACCCCCTTTATTCTAGGAGTTCTTATTTTTATTTTATTTTAGTTTTTTGCTTATTTTTTTGGAGCAGGGAGGGCAGAGCAATTGGGGTTAAGGGACTTGCCCATGGTCACATGCTAGAAAGTGTCATGTGTCTGATGTCAGATTTGAACTCAGGTCCTCCTGACTCCAGGGTCAGTGCTCTATTCACTGTGCCACCTGGCCACCCCTGTTCTAGGAGTTCTTAACCATTTTTATGTCATAGACCCCTTTGGCTATTTGGTAAAACCTGTGGATCCTATCTCATGAGAGAGTTTTAAAATGGATAAAGTAAAATACATAGGATTATGGAGGAAACTGATTACATTAAAATAAGGTGATCAAAAAGTCTCTTTAAAAAACCAAGTTGTGGGGCATCTGGGTGCCACAGTGAATAGAACACTGGCCCTGGAGTCAGGAAGACCTGAGTTCAAATCCTGCCTCAGACACTTCACACGACTACTAACTGTGTGACCTTGGGCAAGTCATTTAACTTTAATTGCCTTGCCTTCCCCCCTCAAAAAACAAACAAAAAAAAGTTCTTGGACTCTAGGTTGAGAACTCCCTATGTACAGTAGTTGAACCCTCTCCTTTTCCTGATCAGCATATCGAAGCCCAGAGAAGTTAAAACACAAAACCCAAGGTCATCCAGCTGAGTAACAGGCAGAGGTGAAATCTGAACTTGCTCCTCCGACCTGTCTCCCAGTGTCCTTTTCAATACCTCAAATAGTCTCTCTTTAGTAATAGCTCATAATGGCTAGGGTTTATGTAGGGTTTTGAAGTTTGCAAAGTACTTTACATGTTATTTACCTCATGTGCTATCTTATCTTATGTTCACAGCTCTATGAAGGAAGTGCTATTACCACCATTTTACAAATGAGAAAACAGGCTGAGAGAAGGCTGTAAGCTAATAAATTTCTGAGGTAGGATTTGAACTCAGGTCTTCCTTATTCCAAGTCTAGCACTCTCTCCACTTCACCACCTGCATTCCTTTACTTGTGTGCAGCCAACAATTGATTTTTTTCCCCCTGTAAGTCAATGCCCATGAAAGGAAAAATGATTCCCCATCTATATTTTATAATCATATCTAGCCTATATATATAAGGGAAGGATAGGTGGTTCTGGTGCTTAGTAGTGCTAATTCTTTTTTTTTTTTTAATTTTTTTTATTTACTCATTTACTTTTAATTTACAAGATTCAGTTCCACAGTCACTTGAGTTTCAGATTTTCTCCCCTCCCTT